>CM035410.1:14504746-15219746 GCA_020310875.1 Ceratopteris richardii
CGCTGATGAAGAATACAAAAACATGCGAAGGCTAGCTCATTTACCATTGTACAATGGAGCAAAGATATCTATACTAAGTGCATTACTTGCGATGCTGAATCAGCAATCCAATTAAGGATGTTCAGATAGTAGTGTCTCTGAATTGTTCAGGTAAGCGGATTTGAAATAAACTTTCATTGCTGTATCAAAATAACTTTATTTACTAATATTGTTCTAATTGCTTATTGGAGGATTCTTAAAGATCAACTTTTGCCAGAGGGCAATGAAATGCCTCCAACACGTGGAGATGCGAAAAAACTTTTACAATCCATTGGAATAGACTACACTAAGATTCATGCTCGTTGAATGATTGCATCATCTTTTGGAACGAGTATGAGCATCTCCAAATATGTCCAAAGTGTGGAGCAAATAGATTTAGAGAAGACCTTGTAGGCGAAACAATCCCTGCAAAGGTTCTTTGCCACTTTCCTATCATTCCATGAATTAAGAACATGTTTAGATGCAAATCTATAGCTGAGTTAATGTCATGGCATGCAAAGAGCAGGTCTACAGATGGTGTAATGCAAGTGCCTACTGAATCGGATGCTTGGAAATGATGTGGTTAATTCGCTCTGATACCACTTGTTATGGTTGACGGGCAAAGGCCCGAACCTTGTCAATCCTGTGGAATTTGCTGTGCCACCGAAAAGATGCTAAGCTAGAGCGATATTTGAACACCTCCATAATCAACAGTAGCTTAGCAAGGTTACTGCCACTTAAACATATAAGACTGTGTTTGAATTTACTGAAAAATTCACTGGAACTTCACCAGACTGACACCGTAGTAATACCGGAATCTTACCGGAATTAACTCCTATTCTGTGTGTAATTACTTCAAGTGAGTACACAAGAAGTAAGGAAGTGATGCCTGAACTTCCTTCACTGAGTGAACACTTTCTGAAGTTTAAGAGAAAACTTCTCCGGTTCAGAATGTCTCTTTCGGATTAGACTTTGTACTGTGTGTACATATCCATTTCACCGAAATCCTTGACGAACTGATAGTAGAGATGTCTAGCTATAAGATAAGCTATCTCTCATACAAAACTTTGATTTTCTCTGCGAAATATACTTCGTTGTTTTACCGAAAAACACGTTTTCTGAGAAAACTGTAACTGACCGAAACATTCGTTGACTGAGATAACTGTAATTGACCGGAACATTCGTTTACTGAGAGAGTACCCGGGGACACGTTTACTGAACGAACTATAACTGTTAACTAGCTAACTGTAACTGTTAACGAACTTTCTACCGTAACAGGAAAATACTCAGAGTTCTTCACATACGAACAATGCGCGCAAACTTCCACATGAACATGTGTTTTCTATTAGAGAAGATGTGTACAAATTTGCTTGGCCTCTTCTTGCTCAAGCTATGGAAACTCTCCTACACTGAGTAGTTTCTTCTTACTATCTCTCTCAGATGAATACCTGACATTTCAGGTTTCTGTTATTCATCTTTACATACGCGATCTCTGGCATCTTCTGAAAAATTTCTCCTCTCTCTCTCTCTTCTCTATTCTATCATCTCTTTTTCTCACCTCTATATGCGCTCTATTTAAACTGCGTGCTCTACTCACGCACGTTCTTGTTCGCACTCCCTCTTATTCTTCTTATGCACGTTCTCTCTTTATATACAGTTTGATTCGGTGTAACGAACCCTATCAAATTCTGATTCTGCAAGATTCTGCGCTGTACATAACGGTCGTGAATTTGTCCCTTCATTAAGGCTTTTGATTTTCTGAATATTTGATTCCACTTCTCTTTATCTTTCTTTTTCTTTATGTCTGTCTGTATGTCAAATTTGTGAGTGATTCTTCAACAGCTCCCCCTCAATCACTAATTTGACTCTTCCTATCTTCATATATTTTTCTTTCTTTTATACCTACCATTTCTTTGAATCTGCTTATCTTTGTTCCATCCAAGCTCTTTGTCAAAATATCTGCAATATGATCTTTTGTCGGAGTGTATACTATTTCTATTTCCTTCTCCATTACCTTTTCCCTCAGGAAATGATACTGAATTTCTATGTGCTTTGTTCTTGCATGAAATACTGGATTTGCTGCAAGATACAGCGAGCTCATATTATCTCCATGTATGATAGGTATACCTTGATCAATACCCATGCTTTTGAACAAGGTCTGCATCCATATCACTTCTTTAGCTGCTTCTACAAGTCCTTTGTATTCTACTTCTGTAGACGATAAAGCCACTGTGTGTTGTTTCTTCGAACACCAGTTCACTAGCTTGTCTCCTAGGTATATCATATACCCATGCGTTGATCTTCTATCATCTTGACTTCCTGCCTAGTCTG
The DNA here is from genome assembly GCA_020310875.1 of Ceratopteris richardii. NCBI lineage: Eukaryota > Viridiplantae > Streptophyta > Polypodiopsida > Polypodiales > Pteridaceae > Ceratopteris > Ceratopteris richardii. Next base: position 14,507,096 of record CM035410.1, read on the forward strand.
AGTCACTGAATGCTCTCAGCTGTATATCTGACGTAAAAGGATAGTATAATCCTTCCTTTATAGTTCTTTTTATATATCTAAGAACTCTCTATCCTGCAACCCAGTGTTGATCCTTCGGACAATGCATAAACTGTGAGAGAACTCCCACTGCATAGCTAAGATCCGGTCGTGTTAGTGTAGCGTAGATTAGGCTTCCCACTAACGACTGATATTTCCTCATATCTTTAAACTCTGCACCACTGTATTTGCTGAGTTTATGATTTGCTTCAAGCGGTGTTGAAGCTTCTCTGCAATTCTCCATATTAAACTTCTTCAGTAAGTTTAGGAGATACCTTTCTTTCGTAACATATACACCATGATCTATGTATGTGATTTCCATTCCAAGAAAGTATGATAACTTTCCTAGATCACTGATCTGAAACTCCTTTTCGAGTAATATCTTTACTTCTTTAATTCCTTCATCTGAAGTACCTATGATTATGATGTCATCTACTTGCAAATGTAGATCATACCTTCTTCTGTTCTCTTGATGAGTAGACTTGCATCTGCTTTCGAACTTTGGTATCCAAGTTCATTGAGATATCTCACAAGCCTGTAACTCCAAGCTCTTGGAGCTTGCTTCAGTCCGTAAGTGCTTTTCTTAATCTGCAAACAAAATTTGGGTATCTGGAACTTACAAACCCTTCCGGTTGTTCCATGTAGACTTCATCTGATATGTATCCATTCAGGAATGCGTTCTTTATATCCAGTTGACTTAGCTTCCATCCTTTTGATGCTGCTATAGCAATCACTGTCCTTATGGTTGACATCTTTGCCACTGGACTAAACGTCTCGTCATAATCTATGCCATGCGTCTAAGCATAGCCCTTGATAACCAGTCTAGCTTTGTATCTGGCTATCCTTCCATCTGCAAGCTTCTTAACTTTGAAAACCCATTTATTTCCGATTACTTTCTTACCATTTGGTTTCGGAACAAGTTCCCATTTCTTGTTCTCTTCCAGTGCGCTGAACTCTTCTTCCATTGCTTCTTCCCATTGCTTCTTGCCTTTAGCTTCATCATAGTTCTGAGGTTCTTCATCATCTTTGACCATATATGCATAATTTTTTTGAGTTATATACGAAGTATCATGGGAATACCTTTTTTGGTTGTCTTCTAGTCCTGCTTGACCTTCTTGGTTCAAACTCTTCATGTGTATCTGAATACACTTCTTCATCAAATCCATTTCTCATACCTGATCCGATCCTGGACGTACTTGCTTGCATATAGTCTTCATCTCTATTCACCTACACAATTGATTTCCCTTTCTCTCTTCTTCTTACTTCTTCTTCAAATTCTTCCGTTGTATGATTCTGATCTGTATACCAGCTTTTTTGTTCATCAAATGTAACATCTTTGGAAACAGTAAACTGTTTTTTTAGAGGACTCCATAACCTGTAACCCATCTGCTTTTCACCGTATCCTAAGAACACATATTTCTCTGCTTTTGGTTTGAGCTTATGTCTAAGTTGTGATGGTACATAAGCGTAAGCTACTGATCCAAACACTTTGCAATGATCAAGTGTTGGTTTCTTTCCCCACCAAGCTTCATACGGGGTCATTCCATCTAATGCCGTACATGGTAATCTATTTACCAAGTATGTAGCTGTATTTACAACTTCAGCCCAAAGATAATTTGGACAATCCTTTTCCTTTAGCATAGCTCGTGCAAACTCGACTAGAGTTCGGTTCCTTCTTTCTGCTACACCGTTTTGTTGCGGTGAATACCTACAGGTTATTTCTCTCTTAATACCTACATTCCAAAGATAATCATTGAACTCTCGGGAGAAGTATTATCCCCCTCCATCAGACCTCAGTCTCTTCAGCTTTCGACCTGTGAGTCTTTCAGCATATGCATGAAAATGCCTGAAAGCTCCAAACACTTCTGATTTCTCTTTCAAAACATAAAGAGTTATCCATCTTGTAGCATCGTCAATGAATAAAACATAATACCTTGAACCGCTGATTGATCCTTCTTTTGTTGGACCCCATACATCTGTATGAATGAGTTCGAGTACTCCGTCATGTTTGAATCCTCTCTTCTGGAAAGGTAACCTGTGGGCTTTTCCCATCTGACATGCTTCACACTTGTGAATCATGTGTTGGTTCTGTACATTCGGTAATCCCAGTACTGACTGATTTGAAATCATAGCTTTCATTCCTTTTTCATTGAAATGACCTAATCTCTTATGCTAGAGATCAAGTTCTGTAATCACCTTTTCACCATGTGTGAGCAACACTTGGCCGATGTTCCCTTGTACTCTTAAAGTAAAGAGTCTGCCTTCTTTCTTACCAGAGACAATCTGATTATATCCATTCTCGGGATCTTCTACAAATACACCTTCATTTGTAAATCTGACCTGAAAACCTTTCTCAACTATCTGTCCTACACTAATTAAATTTTTCGGTATTTTTGGAACATACAAAACATTGGTTGGCAAATCTGCTCCACTCTTACATTTCACTTTTCCAATTGAATGTACACTATGCCTCGTATTGTCACCTGTTTGAACAGTATGACTGGAACTAGCTTTTTCCAATTCTGACATTAGTTCTATATTTCTTGACAAGTGATTAGAACATCCAGAATCAATGTAAAATACCTTCAGGTCTTTGTTTTCTGATGTGCTGATAGAGTTCATCATCAATGATGTATGACTTTCATTCTGTGTGTCATTTGCGTAGTTGTTGTAGGTGGTGTTGTAGGATTGATTCTGTCCCCAGCTTCTTGCTCCACCTCTACCATAGCTTCCTCTTTGATTTTGTCTTCCTCTTTGAAAATTATTATGATATCTTCCACTTCTACCTCTATTGTTACTGTTCTGATTTTGATTTGATCCTTGTTGATTGTGCCAGCAATCATGAGCTAAATGATTACTTAGTCCATAGATCCAGCAAGCCTTCTTGTTGTTATTTTGGCTACCTCTTCCTCTTCCAAAACCTCTTGCTCTTCCTCTACCGGTGCCTTTACCTCTTGCATAATAAGCTTGAGAACTCGACTCTTCTTCATTTTTTGACTTACCTTTGTCTGCTTTCTTCTTGTTCTTCATGTACATTGCAGAACTTTGTCCTTTATTTGCATCTCCTTTCAGGTCTTGCTCATATGTGAGCATCAAACCAAGCAACTGATTTAAATCTGGTACAAAATGATTTAAACAAAGTTCAGTTGAGAGTACGAAAGGTTTCCACCTTTCATCTCCTCTCAAACCTGTTAGCAGTTGCGTTATCAATCTGTGATCTTCGACATCTTCATTTATGGATCCAAGACTATCTGCTAGATCCTTCATCTTAGTAACATAGTCACTAATGCTTTGACTCGACTTCTTTTTGAGCGTTGTGAATTCGGACCATAAGCTAGCCTTCCTAGCTTTCGTAGTATTTTGGAAATGATCTTCCAAAACACTCCATATGTCCTCCGCTTTCTCCAGCCCTCTAATGTGCGGTAGTAGATGATATGAAACAGTATTATAAATGTAAGCTCTTGCCGTTGCATCTTTCTTCTGCCACAGCTTCAAGGCTTCTAATTCTTCTTTTTTCGGTTGACTATCATCTTCGAAAGTCGGCTTCTTTTCTTCTCCGGTCACATACATCATTAAGTCCTTACTCATAAGTAAGGCTTCCATGCGCATTACCCATGCGGGATAATTATCTCTGTCCAATTTATCAATTTGGACATGATCTACCATGATCTTCTTGTTTTTGTTACTTCCGGTGCTCTTTTGAGAATCTTTCTGCTCTTCATAATCTTTCTCGTTCTGGTTCCACTTGTTGTGGTTAACCGGCTCTGAACCCACTTCTTGGATCTAACGGCTCTGATACCACTGATGTGGTTAATTCGCTCTGATACCACTTGTTATGGTCGACGTGGCAAAGGCCCGAACCTTGTCAAGCCTGCGGAATTTGCTGCGCCACTGAAAAGATGCTAAGCTAGAGCGATATTAGAACACCTCCATAATCAACAGTAGCTTAGCAAGGTTACTGCCACTTAAACATATAAGACTGTGTTTGAATTTACTGAAAAATTCACTGGAACTTCACCAGACTACCACTAGACTGACACCGTAGTAATATCGGAATCTTACCGGAATCAACTCCTATTCTGTTTGTAATTACTTCAAGTGAGTATACAAGAAGTAAGGAAGTGATGCGTGAACTTCCTTCACTGAGTGAACACTTTCTGAAGTTTAAGAGAAAACTTCTCCGGTTCAGAATGTCTCTTTCCGGTTAGACTTTGTACTGTGTGCACATATCCATTTCAACGAAATCCTTGACGAACTGATAGTAGAGATGTCTAGCTATAAGATAAGCTATCTCTCATACAAAACTTTAATTTACTCTGCGAAATATACTTCGTTGTTCTACCGGAAAACACGTTTTCTGAGAAAACTGTAACTGATCGAAACATTCGTTGACTGAGATAACTGTAATTGACCGGAACATTCGTTTACTGAGAGAGTACCGGGGGACATGTTTACTGAACGAACTGTAACTATTAACGAACTAACTGTAACTATTAACGAACTTTCTACCGTAACACGAAAATACTTAGAGTTCTTCACATACGAACAATGTGCGCAAACTTCCACATAAACATGTGTTCTCTATTAGAGAAGATGTGTACAAATTTGCTTGGCCTCTTCTTGCTCAAGCTATGGAAACTCTCCTACACTGAGTAGTTTCTTCTTACCATCTCTCTCAGATGAATACCTGACATTTCAGGTTTCTGTTATTCATCTTTACATACGCGATCTCTGGCTTCTTCTAAAAAACTTCTCCTCTCTCTCTCTCTTCTCATTCTATCATCTCTTTCTCTGACCTCTATATGCACTCTATTTAAACTGCGCGCTCTACTCACGCACGTTCTTGTTCACACTCCCTCTTATTCTTCTTATGCACATTCTCTCTTTATATACAGTTTGATTCGGTGTAACGAACTCTATCAAACTCTGATTCTGCAAGATTCTGCGCTGTACATAACGGTCGTGAATTTGTCCCTTCATTAAGGCTTTTGATTTTCTGAATATTTGATTCCGCTTCTCTTTATCTTTCTTTTTCTTTATGTCTGCCTGTATGTCAAATTCGTGAGTGATTCTTCAACAGGCAACACATAGATAATAAGTGGCCAGAGTTTGCTAGTGAGCCTCGAAACATACGTCTAGGCCTAGCTATGGATGGAGTAAATCCATTTGGTTTATGCAGCTCTTCATGGAGCACATGGCCTGTATGTTTGGTCAATTCTAACATCCCACCATGGTTGGCCACAAAGAAAGGTCACTTATTATTATCTCTTATTGTGCCAGGTAAGTATAAGGTAAAAAATGTGGATGCATACCTTGCACCACTTGTGGAAGAACTGTGCATTTTATGGGATGGGATTACTGTGCGTGACATGATGGAGAGTGTTAATCTCCAAAAGAACAACCTACTCTTGAATTTAGAACACCTCTATATCAAGAGTAAGTCAAAACCTTCACTAAATTATAGGTCCAATCTCCAAATTATCAAAATTAAGAAAATCTGTGAAGAAAGTGGAACACATAAAAGTCTGCTGCAGAATTTCTTCACATTGACTTATCAAACGTGTAAAGTTTTTGATGAAACTTTGTACGAATCATCTCCTAGGGATTGCGCATCACCTCCAAGTTGAATCACTTGAAAAGGTTTAGTATAACTTGAGAAATTGTCTTCACAAGTTACCTATGTCCAAAACTGTACTTCTGAGAAGTCGATTTAGACACCCCTAACTTCTTAACTTTAGTTCTCACAATATCTAACCCGTTTTGCCAAATGCTTTTAGCCACGAGTAGATCACCTTCCAACTTAAAGATTAAGTGCTTGCTTGCACAAAACTTTAAACTATGGAGTGAGCACTGGTCAAAAGATTAAACTCGAAATTTGCGCCTGTTTCAGAGAACTGTAGACACTCAACACATATGAATGTTCCTACTAACAATTCTCCTAGCCTGATTACAATTAGACTCTGAAATTCAGGTCACAGGCTCATTAACTAACAACTTAGATATCCTCAAAAGGATTTCACAAATGATCAAACACAGAAGGAGCAGACACGAAAAGATCGGGCGCAAACTTTCTTCATTAACTCAGAAATTTACAACTGAGTGATGAGAGCTAACTCAACTAACTTTTCTCTATCTCTTGACTCCTAACTTTCTCAATCTTGGATTCTACATATGCTCTCATAAGCTCTCTATAGCTCTCATACATGCCCCGACTTTTCTCAAAGTATTTATAGACAATTTGTACAAGGTTCTCACTTAAACAAAGATCTGAGTCACCTATGACTATACTAATGTACATATGTGTACACTTCTCTTATCCTCTGAATATGTCTTTCTTTCAAGCTTCAATAGTTGATCCTTCCTTCACTCTTTATCCTTCCAAGTCTTCAATTGGTGATTGGTCTGCACCAACAGCTCCCCCTCAATCATCAATTGAGGTCTTCTTCTTTCTTCTTTATACCTGCCATGTCCTTAAACTTCTGTAGCTTTGGTCCATCCAAGCTCTTTGTAAGCATATCAGCTATCTGATCCTTTGTTGAAGTATGTATGACTTCAATCTCCTTATCCATCACTTTCTCTCTTAGAAAGTGATACTGAATCTCAATGTGTTTGGTCCTGGCATGAAAAACAGGATTAGCAGCTAAATACAATGAACTCATGTTATCTCCATATATGATTGGTACTCCATGCACAATGTCAAGACTCTTCATCAAGGTCTTAACCCAAATTACTTCTTTTGCAGCTTCAACCATGCCTTTATACTCTGCTTCTGTAGAAGATAAAGCAACTGTATGTTGCTTCTTAGAACACCATGAGATAAGTTTATCTCCCACATAACACATGTACCCAAATGTAGATCTTCTATCATCTGGATTACCTGCCCAATCTGCATCACTATAAATTTTGATATTTGTATCTGAGGTAAACCCATAATACAAACCTTCATTGAGTGTACCCTTAATGTACCTCAACACCCTTTGTCCTGCAATCCAATGTTCTTTCCTTGGGCAATGCATAAATTGAGACAAAACTCCTACTGCATATGATAAATCAGGTCTAGTTAGAGTAGCATAGATAAAGCTACCAACCAAACTCTGATATTGTCTCATGTCCTTGAATTCTTCACCTCCATACTTACTCAATTTGTGATTCACCTCCATTGGTGTAGGTGCTACCCTGCAATCATCCATTTTAAACTTGATTAACAAGTTCTTCAAATACCTTTCTTGGGTTACAAATACTCCATGTTGAGTATATGTTATCTCCATGCCCAAGAAGTATGATAAGTCTCCCAAGTCACTTATCTTGAACTCCTTTTCCATTTGCCTCTTGAGCCTTTGTATTCCTTCTTCATCTGTACCTGTAAGAATTATATCATCAACATATATGCACATATATATGAAACCATTTTCACTTGCCTTGACAAGCAAGCTACTATCTGCTTTAGACACCTGAAATCCAAGTTCTTTTAGGAACTTCACAAGTCTATAGTTCCATGCCCTTGGGGCCTGCTTCAAGCCATACAAAGCTCTCTTGAGCTTGCACACATGATCTGGATACCTTTTATCTCTGAACCCTTGAGGTTGCTCCATGAATACATCATCTGAAATATAACCATTCAAAAAAGCATTCTTCACATCAAGTTGACTTAGCTTCCAACCTTTACATGCAGCAATAGCAATAAGTGTCCTTATGGTTGTCATCTTTGCCACAGGACTATAGGTCTCATCATAATCAATACCATATGTCTGAGCAAAGCCTTTGACAACAAGTCTAGCCTTGTATCTAGACACACTTCCATCTGCAAACCTTTTTGTCTTGTAGACCCACTTGCATCCAATAATCTTCTGACTATTTGGTTTAGGAACCAAATCCCAAGTTTGATTCTCCAATAGTGCATCATATTCTTCCTGCATAGCACTTTCCCATTTTTCCTTACCTTTTGCCTCTTCATATGTAGAAGGGTCTTCATCTGTATTCACCATATAAGCATAATCTTTTGTGGCTAGAAATGAAGTATCATAACTATACCTTGTAGGTTGCCACCTATTTCTTGTTGACCTTCTGAGTTCTCCACTCCTTGAGGTTTCTGGCTCTTCACATTCAGGATCAAATCTTGGTGTCTCTTCCACCTCAACCTGCACTTCATTATTCTCTTGCTCATCAAATATTTGAACTTTTGATTTACCTTTTCTTTGACTCACCTCTTCTTCATCATCTGTATTGGTTTTGATTATACCTGCATACCAAGTGCTTTGTTCATCAAATGTAACATCTTTAGAAACCATAAATTGTTTTGTTGATGGACTCCACAACCTATAGCCCATCTGCTTGTCATCATAGCCAATGAAAACATACTTTTCAGCTTTGGGTTCCAATTTGTGTCTTAATTGTGATGGCACATATGCATATGCCACACACCCAAAAACTCTGCAATGATCTAAGGTAGGTCTCTTACCCCACCAAGCCTCATATGGTGTCATACCCTGCAAGGCTTTACATGGTAGCCTATTGACCAAGTAAGTGGCTGTATTTACAGCCTCAGCCCACAAATAATTAGGGCAATTTTTCTCCTTCATCATAGATCTTGCAAACTCAACAAGAGTTCTATTCCTCCTTTCTGCAACACCATTTTGTTGAGGAGAGTACCTGCAAGTAACTTCCCTTTTTATACCTGCATTCCATAAGTAATCACTGAACTCATTTGAGAAATACTCTCCCCCTCCATCTGACCTTAGTCTCTTCAACTTATGACCTGTAATTCTTTCTGCATATGCATGATAGTGTTTAAATGTATTAAACACTTCTGACTTATCTTTGATCACATAGATAGTGATCCACCTAGTAGCATCATCAACATAAATCACATAATACCTTGATCCATTTATACTGAAATCTTTTGATGGCCCCCACACATCTGTGTGTACCAACTCAAGCTTCTCTGAGTACATAAAACCATGCTTGGAATATGAATGTTTATGAGCCTTACCTAATTGACATGCCTCACATTTGTATGTCATATGTTGACCTGCAACATTAGGCAATCCAAGCACTGAACCATTGTTAACCATATCTTTAATACCTCTTTCATTGAAATGTCCAAGCCTCTTGTGCCAAAGATCTAACTCAGAGATCTTATGTCCTCCATATGTGAACATTGCATGACCAATGTTGCCTTGAATCTTCAATGTAAATAGTCTTCCTTCCTTTTTCCCTGAAACAATCTGTTTATACCCTTGGCTAGGGTCTTCCACATATACTCCATCATTAGTGAACCTTACTTCATATCCCTTTTCAACAATTTGACCTACACTTATCAAATTCTTAGGGATTGTAGGAACATACAAGACCTTACTCAATAAGGTACTTCCATCCTTGGCCTTCACTGATCCAATTGACTTCACATTGTGCTTTGTGTTGTCACCTGTTTGAACAACATGATTAAAAACTTTACTTTCCAAATCAGTCATCAAAGATATGTTACCACTCAGGTGATTGCTACACCCTGAGTCAATGTAGAAGACTCTTTGATCTTCACTCTGCCTTTCACAAGTTGCATTCATTATCAGTGTTGAATCTTCCTTTTGATCTGAAGCATAATTGTAGTAGGTGTTGTTGTATTGTTGACTTTGGAATCCTCTACCTGCATTTCTTCCAAAGTAATTTCTTCCACCTCTACCTCTGTAATTACCTCTTTGATTTCTGCCACCTCTTCCTCTTGCATTATAGTTTTGACTATATCCATTATTATTCTGATTATTGTGCCAACAATCATTAGCTAAGTGATTTGTCTTACCACAAATCCAGCAAGCTTTGCCTCCATCTTTATTGTTCCTGCCTCTTCCTCTACCTTTGCCACCTCCTCTTCCTCTTAGGAAGTTGGCTTGAGTAGTTGTTCCTTCATCTTCACCTGCTTGTTGTTTTCCTTTGCTATTCTTCTTCTTATCCTTTGAGTACATTGCATGACCTGTACTCTTGTCACCATCTCCTTTAACATCCTGCTCAAATGTTAGCATATGACCTAACAATTGATTTAAATCAGGAGTGAAATGATCAAGTGATAGTTCTGTAGACAAAATAAATGGCTTCCATTTGTCATCACCTCTCAACCCTGTAAGGATTTGCCTTACCAATTTATCTTCCTCAATGTCTTCATCAACAGCTCCTAAAGCATCTGCAATATCTTTCATCCTTGTCACATAATCTGAGATGGACTGAGAAGCCTTCTTCTTGAAGGTAGTAAACTCTGCCCATAAGGATGCCTTCCTTGACTTTGTAGTGTTCTGAAAATGCTCCTCCAAAGCATTCCATATGTCAGTTGCACTTTCAAGACCTCTAATGTGGGGTAACAAGTAATCATTGACTCCCATGTAGATAATGCTCCTAGCTTGAGCATCTTTCTTCATCCAATTTTTAAGATCTGCTAACTCTTCCCTAGTTGGAACACTAGGATCTCTAAATTCTGGCTTCTCTTCTTCTCCTGTGATGTAACCAATTAAATCTTTGCTCATAAGATGAGCTTCCATCCTCATTGACCATGCAGGATAGTTTTCCCTATCCAATTTCTCTATCTGTAGAGCATCTCCCATCTTGTGTCCACCTGTGTATTGAAAACTTCAAGCTTTACAAGCAATGTATGTACCTTTACTTCGAGTTAGACTCCTTTTTCCTTTCTTGATGTCGAGTAGACTTCTCCTCAGCCTTTTGACTCCAAGCTTTCACTTCTTAGTTCTTCAAATGTTGAACTTCTTGAATCTGCAGCAGTCGGGGACCTTCCTTTCCTTGATTTGATGTCTCCTGCTCTGATACCACTGATGGAGAGTGTTAATCTCCAAAAGAACAACCTACTCTTGAATTTAGAACACCTCTATATCAAGAGTAAGTCAAAACCTTCACTAAATTATAGGTCCAATCTCCAAATTATCAAAATTAAGAAAATCTGTGAAGAAAGTGGAACACATAAAAGTCTGCTGCAGAATTTCTTCACATTGACTTATCAAACGTGTAAAGTTTTTGATGAAACTTTGTACGAATCATCTCCTAGGGATTGCGCATCACCTCCAAGTTGAATCACTTGAAAAGGTTTAGTATAACTTGAGAAATTGTCTTCACAAGTTACCTATGTCCAAAACTGTACTTCTGAGAAGTCGATTTAGACACCCCTAACTTCTTAACTTTAGTTCTCACAATATCTAACCCGTTTTGCCAAATGCTTTTAGCCACGAGTAGATCACCTTCCAACTTAAAGATTAAGTGCTTGCTTGCACAAAACTTTAAACTATGGAGTGAGCACTGGTCAAAAGATTAAACTCGAAATTTGCGCCTGTTTCAGAGAACTGTAGACACTCAACACATATGAATGTTCCTACTAACAATTCTCCTAGCCTGATTACAATTAGACTCTGAAATTCAGGTCACAGGCTCATTAACTAACAACTTAGATATCCTCAAAAGGATTTCACAAATGATCAAACACAGAAGGAGCAGACACGAAAAGATCGGGCGCAAACTTTCTTCATTAACTCAGAAATTTACAACTGAATGATGAGAGCTAACTCAACTAACTTTTCTCTATCTCTTGACTCCTAACTTTCTCAATCTTGGATTCTACATATGCTCTCATAAGCTCTCTATAGCTCTCATACATGCCCCGACTTTTCTCAAAGTATTTATAGACAATTTGTACAAGGTTCTCACTTAAACAAAGATCTGAGTCACCTATGACTATACTAATGTACATATGTGTACACTTCTCTTATCCTCTGAATATGTCTTTCTTTCAAGCTTCAATAGTTGATCCTTCCTTCACTCTTTATCCTTCCAAGTCTTCAATTGGTGATTGGTCTGCACCAACATGACATGTCTCAACCTATAAGAAGATGAGACGTGCCAGTGCAAGGCATACTTATGAGGACGATGCATGATTGGCCTGGTTATGGTGAATGTGGGGTTATCATGCTTGTCCCTTATGCAGACCAGGACTCGAAGCACACTATTCCAAAGCACTGCATAAAATTGTCTATGGACACCATACATATTTGCCTGATGGACATGTTTTATGTGAAGGACAAATTGGTCAACAAGCGCAATGACAAATGAAAGCTAGCGATTGGAAACAACTGTAGGATTCAGAAACTCTAGTCGCAGGCATGAAACAGTTGTCGATTTTTCATGAACTCCCTTATTGGAGTGAGTTATTGATCAATTATTTGGTAGACCTGATGCATATTTTTAAGAATGTGGAAGAGATTCTCTGGAAGACTTTGATCGAAAAGAAAGAAAGCAAAGCACAAAGGGAGGACTTAGAAGAGCGAGGTCGTATGCAAGAGTTGTGGGCAATTACTAAGCCCAATGGAACAATATCGTTACCAAGAGCTCCTTGGGTGCTTCACAAGATGGAAGAGCAACAAGGGAAGAAAATAATTTCAGAGTTTCGGACACCTACTAGACATCTACTGGACATCTACTTTTGATAGTGGGGTGATGGGGAACTTTTTGCAAAAAGGTAGAGTGAGTGCAAGAGATGATAATGCTCAAGGAGGCCAACTAGATTATTGTGGAGTGATTCAAGATATCTTGAAACTATCCTTTAGGAAGTTGGATTACTTTGTTTTTGATGTGAAATGGTTCAAAGTAGTCACCTCTGAAAGAAACACAACAGTGAGGGGGAATAAAAGCGGTTTGCTTCAAATCGACTCCACAAAATTATGGATGGATGAAAGAGATACATTTGTACTTTCGGAACACTATGAGCAAGTTGTTTTTATACCAGATTTGAAAGAACCAGAGTGGCTATTTGTTTTACAAGTCACCCCATGTAAAAAGAAAAATTTTTGAGAACATAGATGTAGAAGAAAGTCCATCTATAGTGGACTTTGAGATTCATTCGATAGTCGAGCAATCGAGTAGGAAGAGATCATTGATAGAGAAGAAGAGGTCCTTGAAGAAGACGAGATATAGGATGAAGCAATAGATAATGATCAAGAAGAAACTAGCATACCAAGTGATTTAGAAGTCGTCAATATAGAGATAGATATTCTCTGTGCATCGGATCTCCAAGAAGATGCTAGAATAGAGGAGTTTTGAATCAAAAACTTATACGTACTAATTTTTGATTATTTTTTTTTCTATGTTCTTTTATATACTACTATTTTTCTATATTACCTTTATTATCACATGCTAATTATTTGAGTTCTTTTGTTACAGAGCACGATGGGAGACAGTCCTCCAGTCATGCCACATTCCATGATAGAGGAGCAGTTCTTAGAGTTCATATCTCAAGTACCTCTCGCGTATATGGCCATTGTGTCATAATATTGGATCGATCATGGTAGCACTCCCCCGTGCCTCACTCCCCCCGGCCTCACTCCTGCCGGTTTCACTCCTGCCGGCCTCACTCTCGTCGGTGTCACTCCTACTAGTGTCACTCCTGCCAGCATCACTCCTACAGGTGGTGCTAATCTCGCCGGAGGTATGTCTTCTAGCTTTATGACTCCACCACGACCATTTTTTAGCCATCCCCTACTGGCTCTAGTAGTAGACATGTGCGTTCGACACCTCAGCGTGATATAGGTGCTCGCCCGTCTTGTAGGTCGAGGTCACGCTCTAGAGCAGGAGGTTCCAAGGGTGGATCTATAGGTAGGTCTAGAGGAGGCGGCTATTGTGGAGGCAGTGCGATGGATGTTGTCTCGCCCACTTCTACTCCTAGAGGGAGTAAGATGTAGGTACGCCACGTGCTACACCACATGGAACACCATGTACACCTTGGGGTGCTCATGATCATGATGATTCCAAGGTATAGTATCCGTGATGGAGCTCCGGTGATGGATGCGGCTGGAAAGGGCATGTGTGCGCATATACGATAGCTTTGCTCCATACAGTTTGGACACTCTATCATGTTGAAATGGAGTGAACAAGATAAAGATCGAAAAAATTATATCACAGAGATGATTTATCAGGAGTTCTGGCCAGCACATGGGCAGCCTCTTGTCAATTCAGAGTGGATTCTGCACACCCCACGTGAAGTTATGTCCCATCGATGATCCGAGGCTCGTGATGCTTTCAGAGTAGGATTACCAAAGCCTATATGGTTAGATTTTGAGGAGTGGGATATGATTCACGATGAGCAGCAGCAGAATCCTGACCAATATCGCCAACAATGAGATGCCGCAACCACACATTTAGATACGGTTGGACCGTCACATTTGGGCAGCGACAGATATGACATGATGCGTCACAAGTTTGTAAGTACCATTTGGTTTATTGTATTTTTTTGTGTTAAGCTTGTCATGTATGTTCCTCTAATGTTTTGTATATTTGTTGCAAAAGCTGGCAATGGGTCGTCCTCCAACACAAACGAAGGAGGCTTATGGATATCGTCATGGATTGACTGCACTATTGGAGGACTTGGAGGGACGCGGTGTGGTCGTTTCATGGGAGCATTTGCGATGAGGTGATGAATTTATAAGCTTGGTTTTTACTTGTTGTTTGTAAATCTCATGTGAATTTATCTCATTTCATGAATGTTCTTTGTTGTAGGACTACTGATATGGATGTTTCAATCATTTTGTGCATGTGTATGACAGTGGTGTGCCATAATCTCGTATGGCAGTGGTGCACTAGAATTTTGTATTTGATTCTTATATGGCAGTGCTTTGCTACATTTTGTAAAAGCCTCATATATGATAGTGGTTTCCCACACTCTTGTACATGATTCATTTAGGAAATATATAACTTTTTTTTACATGGTTCATTCTGATTGTCTCTTTTGTGTCCAATAATATTTCTCTTTATGAAATCATATTTCGATTCCCACTAGAGTACACATCACATGTACTCAGTTTTTTTTGGGCAGAGTGTATTGTCTTTTGGTAAACAACAACATGGTAATGTTGCTGTAGCAAAAGACAACACACTCTGCCCAAAATTTTTTTTGCAGATATGGTCATCGGTATAAGCAATGGTACTTCTAGCTAGGTCATCCGAATAAGCATTGGTACACCCAGTTGGCGCTGATATGCGTGATGGTACACCCAACATAGGCATTGGTAATTTGAACGCTTATACCAATGCCTATATCAGCACCTATACAAGCGTTTTAGTTCCGACGTGCATACCAACACTTACACCAATGCTCATACAAATGCTCATACCAATGCCTATATCGGCACCTATACCAACATTTTAGTTCTGACGTGCATACCGACACTTACACCGACGTGTGGGAAAAAATTTGCCCATTCAATTTCCTCGGTAAAAGCCTCGGTATATGGCCGATATGTTGTAGTGATTAAGCAGAAGTCACTACACGATGGTACGGATGTGGGATTGATGGTCAAGAACATTAAGTTTTGTAGCAACATCTAACTGGGTATGATAATATTGGATGTCAAACTTTAAGTGATGGATGCCCAAGCTCAAGTTCACGTTCAAAGAACAAGTTCAAGACTTTGAGTCTCCTGATTTGGACAATTGTGAAAGTCCGAGTTCACGTTCAAAAGACTTTGAGTCTCCTAAGTTGGACAATTGTGAAAGTCATTTAGGATTTTTCTTGGTCCAATTGATGTTGGGTTGAAAAAGATGAGGGAGAATTTATTTCCTAAACTCTACCAGGGTCTTAAAGTCCTTATTGGACACAATAGTTTTCTAGACATGTAATATATTAGTGGATGTTGGATAGAAATGAAGCATGATAGCAACATTTGAGATAGATGTTTTGTTTCAAACTCAAAATTCATTTCTCTAAACCAAATTCAAGTGAATTCTAGAAGATTCATACCAATTTGGCTAAAGATACTTAGAATCCAGCTAAGTTGAGATGTTTGTGCTATTGATGCCGAGTTCACACATAAAGGAAGAGTGAATAAGATAGGATGCTTAATCCAAATTTATCATTCTTTACATTCTGTGCATTAGGATCAGGTTATTAAGTGCAATGCTAGATGGTAATTTGAATTATTCTTGCAAGGATCATACAATGTGTAGATTCCACTCTTTTAAGATACGATCCATGATGGAAACCCCTTCTTCTAAAAGAGGCAAATTAGAGAGATGACAACCATGCTCCTCAATTGGACTGTGGCCTCGAGATTGTTATATGATTAAACCTTGAAGCATGCTCTGGAGGACAAAAATGTTCTACAAGGAGGTTGATGTTATAAAGTGGCTTGAGAAGTGTCAAGTTAATGCTAACATTATGTACTTCTATAGTATTAGATAAGCTGATTGCTTCGTTTAGTGGTCTAGTCTAGCAGATAGGAAGGAGGAGGTCTTGATTTCAATCCCCATGAATGCCTTGTAGAAAATATTTTGCCGAATGACTCTCTAGAGCCTTTTGGAATTTTCCACTCAAGTTCACTTGTTAACTTGAGTCCAGTGGGACCTAACTTGAGTGATGAGTAGACGTACCTATCACTCATAGAGCTCTTTCCTCACCATACCATTCAGGTATTGCTCTATTTTTCATTTATTGTCTATTTTATTGTTATGTTTATTGTGTCATGCATATGTTATAATTTGCTAATGTATCTCTTACATATGTATGATTTGTATTTATGTAATTGGTCTTATGTATTATAATCATCAACAATATACATGTTTGACTCACAAAAGCATATCTTACTTGTATACCTTGATGAATAAAATTTAAAATACACCACTACTATGATACACCATGAAGGATTTCGATGAGTCACCTCTGGCCAAGGCAACACTTGAGCAATAGCTCGAGCTCCTATGGCACGAACTTCGAGGTGCTCAGAATGAGATCCGGCAACATGATGAAGTACTTCAAAAGATGCAATATGATGAAGATAACCTTGCGATGATGTTAAACACTATCGTCTCTACCTAATTGGATGGCATGCATTCCAAGATTGGTGTAAAAAATTACCAATTTCTACGGTTTGATGGCCGTAAGGATGGCCCTTTAGTTCTTTCATGGTTACCATAGTTTGATGATTTTTATACTAATGAAACATATGCTGAAAGTGAAAAAGTCAAATTTTCCACTAAATATTTATTTGGAAAAGCTCAACTCTGGTGGAATGTCCTGCATCACAGTACAGATCGCCCAACAATGTGGAAGCCTTTCCAAGATAAAGTGAAGGATTCTTTTCTTCCACCCCAATATCATTTACATGTTTGATGTGCATGGAGAACCTTTACATGCAAGGAGGGTGACACGGTCACTACCTAGACAGAGCGGTTCTGGAAAAAAGTATTATTGGTTCGAATGCTCGAAGATGTACCAGAGGATATCTTGCGGTAGAAATATGAAGATAGTTTGGAGGTGAGAATCCAAGCCAAGCTTCACAACCTATGACCTACAACCCTCAATTGTTAAACCAAATTTTCCTATGAAATGGAATTTTAATGCCCCATCTTACTCTAGTTTTCCTCATCCACCGCAATCCGACTTCTCAACTGCACCTGTTGCTTCTTATCTCCAACCTACCAAACCACCTACCTTGCAAACTTCAACGGTAGATGCCCAACAAAAGAGACCATGCATCACGTGCTGGAATTGTGGTGATTTAGGACATACAAAAATAAAGTGCGGATTGCGACCTCTTCACATGAAATCAGCTACAACTCAATTACATGACATGGATGCGCATAATGAAGAAATTCCTCTTGTTTGGATAGAGGAAGCATTGGAGAAGGACTTAAGTACCTTGGGTAACGATATCTCTATTCATTCTCTACTTTGCATGCAGGTACTATAAATAACAAACTTGTTAGTATTTTACATGATGATGGTAGTTCACATGATTTCATTTCACATTTATTAGTACAAGAACTAAAATTAAAAAAAATTCATTCCTTATATAAAGTGAAACTACATTTCAAAGAAGTCGTTATAGTGTCACATGAGAAGTGCAAGATGTTATGATTAGCATAGGCCCATATGTAGATGCACGAAAATTTTTAATTGCACCTTTGCAATCATACAATGTTATACTCGGTATGCCTTTTCATCATCATTATAACCCACACATTGACTACCATACACATACCTTTCACTTTGAATTTAAAGTCCAAATCATTAGTTTGTCTGTGCATCATGATTTCCAATCATTTCCATTGATTAGTCATACTCAAGTAAAATATGCATTTAGGAAAGGTTTCAATTCATGCATTGTTTTTGTCAATGTCATAAATGATTATACTCATACACTTCCTGATCCACATAAACCTCTCATGACTACTTATAAGGATTGTTTTATGTCTGAGTATCCTCTGAACTACCACCATCTCCAGGATCCTTTGACCATAGCATAGACTTAGTACCTAGTAGTTCTCCTCCTCATAAAGCACCTTATAGACATGGCCCACCACACCAAAAGGAAAAAGAAAAACAAGTAAAAGACCTACTTTAAAAAGGACTCATAAGGCTTAGTTCTTCCCCATTTGGAGCACCAATTCTCTTATTAGAGAAGAATAATAAAACTTATCAAATGTGCATTGATTATAGAGCCCTTAACAAGATTACAATAAAGAATAGATAACCTATTCCTCGAATAGATGATCTCTTGGATAAGTTACAAGGAGCTTGTATCTTTAGATGTCCCAACTTACTCTGGTTTTCCTCATCCACCACAATCCAACTTCTCAACTGCACATGTTGCTTCTTCTCTCCAACCTACCAAACCATCTACCTTGCAAACTTCAATGGTAGATGCCCAACAAAAGAGACCATGCATCACCTACTGGAATTGTAGTGAACCAGGACATAAGCCGATTGCGACCTCTTCACATGAAACCAGCTACAACTCAATTACATGACATGGATGCCCATAATGAAGAAATTCCTCTTGTTTGGATAGAGGAAGCATTGGAGAAGGACTTAAGTACCTTGGGTAATGATATCTCTATTCATTCTCTACTTTGCACGTAGGGTACTATAAATAACAAACTTGTTAATGTTTTACATGAGGATGGTAGTTCACATGATTTCATTTCACATTTATTAGTACAAGAACTAAAATTAAAAACATTTCCTTCCTTATATAAAGTGAAACCACATTTCAAAGTAGTTGTTATAATGACACATGAGAAGTGCAAGATGTCACGATTAGCATAGACCCATATGTAGATGCACGAAAATTTTTAATTTCACCTTTGCAATCATACGATGTTATACTCGGTATGCCTTTTCATCATCATTATAACCCACACATTGACTACCATACACATACCTTTAACTTTGAATTTAAAGTCCAAATCATTAGTTTGTTTGTGCATCATGATTTCCAATCATTTCCATTGATTAGTCATACTCAAGTAAAACATGCATTTGGGAAAGGATTCAATTCATGCATTGTTTTTGTCAATGTCATAAATGATGATACTCATACACTTCCTGATGCACATAAACCTTTCATGACTAATTATAAGGATTGTTTTATGTCTGAGTATCCCTCTGAACTACCACCATCTCCAGGATCCTTTGACCATAGCATAGACTTAGTACCTAGTAGTTCTCCTCCTCATAAAGCACCTTATAGACATGGCCCACTACACCAAAAGGAATTAGAAAACCAAGTAAAAGACCTACTTTAAAAAGGACTCATAAGGCTTAGTTCTTCCCCATTTGGAGCATCAATTCTCTTATTAGAGAAGAAGAATAAAACTTATCAAATGTGCATTGATTATAGAGCCCTTAACAAGATTACAATAAAGAATAGATAACCTATTCCTCGAATGGATGATCTCTTGGATAAGTTACAAGGAGCTTGTATCTTTAGCAAAATTGATCTTAAATTGGGTTACCATCAAATACGTATGACGTAAAGTGATGTTTTCAAAACTGCATATAGAACTCAAACTAGTCATTATGAATTTATGGTAATGCCTTTTGGACGTACTAATGTTCTTGCTACATTTTCATGAGTGAGGAACAATGTTTTTCTTGATTACCAAGCTTTTGTTCTTGTATTCTTCGATGATGTACTTGTTTACACTAAGAATGATAGTGAGCATGAAAAACATCTTAAAACAGTTTTTCATTTGCTACGAGAGAATACACTTTACACTAATCCTAAAAAGAGTTACTTATTTCAATGTAATTTAGAATATCTAGGACATATTATTTCAAGTGAATATTATTTTCACTGATTAAATTTGTAATAGAATGGCTTACACCACAATCTATCAATGATGTTTGTTCTTTTCTTAGGTTGGCTAGTTTCTATAGGAAGTTTGTTCAAAATTTTTCTTATTAGCATTGCCTCTTAGTTTATTATTGAAAAAGAAAATAAAATTTGCATGGGGACTTACCCAACAACAATCCTTTGAAAAACTTAAACATGCACTTTCACATGCACCTGTTTTATAGTTACGTGATTTTTCACAACCCTTTCATGTCATTGCTGATGCTAGTGGTTGAGGAATAGGTGATATTTTAATGCAAAATGATAATCCCATTGCATTTGTGAGTAGGAAGCTTAAGCCCTCAGAAAAGAATTTTAGTACATATGATAAAGAACTATTAGCGGTTTTGCATGCTTTGCAAATTTGGAAAGACTATCTTATGGGATTTGAAGTCTTAATCAAAATTGATCAACAGGCTATTAAACATTTATTAGATCAGCCCTTAATCTTTGATTGGCATCTTAAACAAGCTTCATTCATTCAAAATTTCCAACCCATAATCCAATGTCAACCTTGTAAAGCTAATGTTGTACTTGACGCCCTTACCATTTTCGTTCACATTCTGTTGTTTTGCATAATATTACTGCCATCCAAATTCAATCCTTTCAAGAAATGGTTTCCACTTATGCATCTGATTTGTATTTCGCACGTGCATGGCATGACTTTAAAAATGGTGCATCTTTATTTGATGAACATTATACATTTCATAATGGTTTACTTTATTTTCAACATAGATTATGCATAACCTAGGCTTTTACTTTTGTCATCAAAGAAATGCATGAACCATCTTACATGGGTCATAAAGGCATATAGAGCACCATTTCTGCTTGCAAATATTTCTTCTTTTGGCCCCACATGGAAAAAGATATTGAACATTATGTTTCTCAATGCATTGTATGTCAGCATGTAAAATGTCATCATGGTAAACCATTTCAATTATTAATGCCACTTCCCATTTTGAACGAACCATGGGAACAAATCTCTATGGATTTTATCACATGTCTTCCTATCACTTCATCACATAATGATACTATTTGGACAATAGTTGATAGGTTTGGTAAATATGCATATTTCATTCCATGTAGAAAAACTTTGTCTGCACCACAGGATACAAAATTATTCATCAAATGCATTTTCCCACATCATGGATTTCATAAAGTAATGTTATCTGATCGTGATGTTCATATCTACAATCATTTTTGGGTTGCCTTATTTCAACATTTTCGTTCTAAAATAGATTTTAGCTCTATATTTCATCATGAAAGTAATGGACAAAATAAAACTAGAAATAATACTATTCTTGATTTATTGCATTGTTATTCATTAGATAGTCCCACTATATGGGATGAAAAGTTGACATTACTTCAATTTGCTTACAATAACACCACACACATCACTACAGGTTGTGCACCTTTTGAAATTGTTTATGGTAAAAGGTTTCCCACTCCCATGTCACTCACCCAAACCGATATCCCGACGGCCGATCCTATTGCTCAGGATCACATTTCTATACTTCACAATGTTCATGAGCACATTAGGAAAAGTCAGGAATGATATACACATAATAACAATACAAAATGATTAGCCAAGGAATTCAAGGAAAATGATCTCGTTTGGTTACCTATTATTAAAAGACGTCTCAAAAATATTTTGCAACATGCTAAATTAAACTTGCACCCCGCTATTATGGATCGTTTCACATTATACAAAAAATTAATGATAATTCATTCAGATTAGATATACCATCGCATTGGAATATACATAACTCTTTTCATATTATTTTACTTAAACCATTTAAAGGAACTTTACCACTCACTCCACTTCTTGATGACCCTCCTTTAATTGAAGAATAATTTGAACTCTTAGTTCCTGAGAAAATAATTGATCATGATGTCACTAATACACACACACGTACTCAGTATCATCGATATTTAGTTAAGTACAAAAAGCACTCTATTGAAGAATGTCAATGGATACATAAAACACAATTAAAACCCCATTATGATCACTTTATTTTTGCATATCATACACATACACATTAATGTAACTCCTCCATGAACATTTCCATGCATGCGTTTTAACATGGAACATGCTTATTTTCATTTAGTGATGAAACATGTGACTAGCCATCCATGTTTATTATTCTTTTCTCAACTGAGGTCAATTGCTTTCTCAACTGAGGGGCATGTTATGAATTATGGAATGTTTTGAACAAGGAATTTTTGGAGAGTTAATTTATTAATGTATTAATGTGTTTTGGTGTTTTTGATATAGCAGTTGAAGGTTCGTGAGGAGCGTGAAAGGCGTGAAAGGATGGACACCAATAATCAGATTTATGTTTTATATAGTTTGTAAATAAACCCATGTAGGGTTTGATTTTTTAGAAATAGTTAGAAAAATTAGTGGTTAGGATACGGATCACTATAGATCGTGATTTCTCTTATTAAAAGCAAAGGCTCTCTATAAAAGAGACCAACTTTTACTTTCACGCATGGTTTTCGAAGCCGCTCTCATGTAACCACTATTTTTGACATAATCAAAAAATCTATAAATACATGCACTTTGTGGATTATCGAAACAGAGTGCATGGGGGGAGATTGCACCCAATACTGCATTTTGTCTCATCTTTTTGTGTATCTATTTTCTTTGTGTATTTTTGGCATTCCATAACCTCTATATGTGCGTGAGTTAATATCCTGATAGTAGTATAATTATAGTGTAGTTCACAAGGTGTATAGAAACTATTGTGATTGTCTAATTCTTTGACTCTTACTATCACAATAGTTATATACACTCATGTGACAAGAATCATACATAGTATAGTGACTGTATATGAACTATTATGAATGTATGATTCTTTGACTCTTACATTCTTAATAGTTACATAGATTCACTTCAAGATGATAAATGTACTTTCTATTTAATTATAAATCTACTTATCTAACTATCTATCCATATTTCTATCATTTCTCTACACATATTATTGATCTATCTATCCATACACTTATTGATGTATCTATTTATATGTGTACTTGAAATGTATTTGTTGGAGTTTGAGGTCAACAAGAGCATGCGAACATCACAAGGAAGAAGGAGACGTTTGGAGCACAACACACAATACTAAATGTATTATCAAGAGAATGTAAACAGATAAGTGACCCGTTAGGGTTATAGGCATATATACAAGCCGAGGGAAAAAACCTCCTAAAGAGGGAAAAAAGCACTCCAGCAGTCCTAGTGTGTTCACACACCAATACCTAAATATGTCAAAAATGTTGGTGCAGGACAATCATCAATTGATGATTTAGACAAAGATTTGAAGTCAAAAGATGAAGTAAATACCGATATATGAAGCTTGAAGTTAGTGCATGATCAGAGAATGAAGACTTGTATATACATGTACACTAAACTTGTAATTAACTCACTTATATGTTTGTAATGGTCACGAGTTGGTACATATATGCCTATATATACAGAAAGTTGGGGCATGTATGAGGGATGATGAATGATAAGTTGTAAGAGTCATTAGAAACTTTAGAAGTGAAGAGAATATCTCTAATCAATCAAATGTAATGTTTTTCTTAATAGAAGAAAAGTTGTGCCCGATCTTTTGCTCAATGCTCCTTGTGTGTTTATCCTTTTGTGAAATGCTTTTCTACAAGTCTAATTCTATAGCTGAGTGACCTCTGTACAAATTTTCAGATCCTAATTGTGATCAAGTTAAGAGAATTTTAAGTAGGAACATTTTCATGTGTAAATGTGAAGGAGAAGACTGTAGCGAGTGCAAATTTGATGATAATGTTTTGGTCAGTTCTCCTTCCATAGTGTAAATTTTTGAGCAGATAAGCACTCATTCTTTAACTTGAAAGGTAAGATACTTTTGGCTAAAAGTGTTTGAATAAATGGGTTCTAATTTAAGAGAAATATACCTTAGAAGTTGTAGGTGTCAAAGTCGACTCTACAAAAGTACAATTTTAGACATAGGAGAATTGTTTGGAGTAAATCTCAAGATTTACTAAGCCTTTTGAGAAGTTTTAACTTTGAGAAGGTGCACAAACTTTAGACAATACCATCTACAAGTCTCATTAGAAACTTTACACATTTGATCAGTCTATGAGTGGATAAAGAGAAGCAAACTTTTTGTGTGTTAAATTTCTTCACAGTTAGATAAAGTCTTGATAATTTGGCATTGGTCTTCCAAAATCGGTTGAGGATTTGAGTTGTTCTTGATATAGAGGTGCTCTAACATCAAGGATAGCTTGTTCTTTTGGAGACTAACACTCTCCTTTCTTGATCAAAATTCGAGAAAGGAGGACCTCAAGTGTTGCAGCTATATAGAAATCAACCTTTGAAGATTCAAAAGGTGAAAGCTTAAAGTGGAAGTTAGAGAAGGAGGCCTGAAGCTGTCAAGAAGATAAAAAGGAACTACATTTGAACTAAAGGTACATTCATCATTCACAAACAGGTGAAGAAAGGATGGGAGATTCTCTTTAGATGGATAAATTGGATAGAGAAAGCTATCCTGCTTGGTCAATGAGGATGGAAGCTCATCTCATGAGCAAAGACCTAATAGGTTGCATCACAGGTGAAGAAGAAAAACCAAAGTTTAGGGATCCTAGTGTTCCAACTAGGGATGAGCTCTCAACTTTGAAGACATGGATGAAGAAGGATGCTCAAGCTAGGAGCACTATCTAGATGGGAGTTAATGATTACTTGCTACCTCACATTAGAGGACTTGAAAGTGCAAGTGACATATGGAATGCTTTGGAAGAGCATTTCCAAAATACTACAAAGTCAAGGAAGGCATCTTTATGGGTAGAATTCACCACATTCAAGAAGAAGGCTTCTCAATCCACTTTTGATTATGTAGCAAGGATGAAGGACATTGAAAATGCATTAGGAGCAGTTGATGAAGATATTGAAGAGGAAAAATTGGTAAGTCAAATCCTCACAGGTTTGAGAGGAGATGAGAAATGGAAGCCATTTTATCTATTGAATTGTCGCTAGATCATTTCACTCTTGATTTGAATCAGTTGCTAGGACATATGCTAACCTTTGAGCAAGATGTCAAAGGTGATGTTGATAAAAGTACAGGTCAAGCAATGTATTCAAAGGACAAGAAGAAGATTAACAAAGGCAAGCAACAATTGAATGAAGATGAAGGGACTACTAGCCAAGCTAACTTCCTAAGGGGAAGAGGTGGTAGCAAAGGAAGAGGAAGAAGCAATAAAGATGGACTCAAAGCCTATTGGATTTGTGGTAAGATTAATCATTTTGCTCATGAATGTTGGCATAATAATTCAATGGTGGAGGATAGAATCAGAACTTTAACTCAAGAGGAAAAGGTAATAGAAATTAGAGAGGTAATTTTAGAGGTAGAGGTTACTTTGGAAGAAATGTAGGTAGAGACTTTCAAAGTCAATCCTACAACAATACCTACTACAATTATGCTTCAGATCAGAAGGAGGATTCAACCTTAATTATGAATGGAACTTGTGAAAGACAAAGTGAAGACCAAAGAGTCTTCTACATAGACTCAAGGTGTAGCAATCACCTGAGTGGCAACATAGATTTGATGACTAATTTGGAGAATAAAGTAAGTAATCATGTGGTTCAAACAGGTGATAACACAAAGCACAATGTGAAGTCCATTGGATCAGTAAAGGCCAAGGATGGAAGTACTCTTTTGAGTAAGATTTTCTATGTTCCTACAACTCCAAAGAATTTGATAAGTGTAGGGAAAATTGTAGAGAAAGGTTATGAAGTAAGGTTCACTAATGATGACGTTTTTATGGAAGACCCTAGCAATGGATATAAACAAATTGTTTCAAGAAAGAAAGAAGGAAGGCTATTCACATTGAAGATTCAAGGCAATGTTGTTCATGCCTTGTTTACTTATGGAGGACATAAGATCTCTGAGTTAGATCTTTGGCAAAAAAGACTTGGATATTTCAATGAAAGAGGTATTAAGGATATGATTAACAATGGTGTAGTGCTTGGATTACCTAATGTTACAGGTCAACACATGACATACAGATGTGAGTTGTGTCAATTAGGTAAGGTTGATAAGCAATCATATAATAAGCAATGTATTCAGAGAAGCTTGAATTGGTACTTACAAATGTGTGGGGACCATCAAAGGATTTTAGCATTAATGGTTCAAGATATTATGTGATTTATGTTGATGATGCTACCAGGTGGATCACTATATATGTGATCAAAGATAAATCAGAGGTGTTAAATACATTTAAACATTATCATGTGTATGCAGAGAGAATCACAAGTCAAAAATTGAAGGGATTAAGGTCAGATGGAGGGGGAGAGTATTTCTCTAATGAATTTAGTGATTGCTTGTGGAATGCAGGTATAAAAAGGGAAGTTACTTGCAAGTACTCTCCTCAACAAAATGGTGTAGAAGAAAAAAGAAATAGAACTCTTGTTGAGTTTGCAAGGTGAATGATGAAAGAGAAAAACTATCCCAATTATTTGTGGGCTAAGGCTGTAAATACAGCCACATACTTGGTTAATAGGCTACCATGTTAAGCTTTGCAAGGTATGACACCATATGAAGCTTGGTGGGGTAAGAGACCTACCTTTGATCATTGCAAAGTATTTGGATGTATGGCTTATGCATATGTGCCATCTGAGTTGAGGCATAAATTGGAACCTAAAGCTGAAAAGTATGTGTTCATTGGTTATGCTGATAAGTAGATGGGTTATAGATTGTGGAGTCCATACACAAAGAAATTCCTTGTGTCAAAAGATGTTACATTTTATGAGCAAGGTACTTGGTATGCAGGTACAATTAATATTCATGCAGGTGATGAAGAAACTTTGAATCAGAAGAAAGGTAAATAAAAGGTTCAAATATTTGATGAAGAAGAGAATAATGAAGCAGAAGTTGAAGTTGAAGAAGTTCCAAGGTTTGATCCAGAAATTGATGAACCAGAAACTTCAAGAAGTGGAGAACTCAAAAGGTCATCAAGGCATAAATGGCAACCTACAAGGTATAACTATGATACTTCTTTTTTGACTACTAAAGATTATCCTTATATGGTGAAAGCAGAGGAAGACCCTTCTACATATGAAGAGGCAAAAGGTAAGGAAAATTGGGAGAAAGCTATGCAGGAAGAGTATGATGCATTGATGGAGAATGAGACATGGGATTTGGTTCGCAAACCAAATAGTCAAAAGATCATTGGATGCAAATGGGTCTACAAGAGAAAGAGGTATGCCGATGGAAGTGTGTCTAGATATAAAGCTAGACTTATGAATGGGTATGCTCAGACATATGGTATAGATTATAATGAGACTTATAATCTTGTAGCAAAGATGACAACTATAAGGACTTTCATAGCTATTGTTGCATGTAAAGGTTGGAAGATATGTCAATTAGATGTGAAGAATGCTTTTCTAAATGGTTACATTTTAGATGATGATTTCATGGAGCAACCAGAAGGTTTCAAGGATAAGAGATATCCAAAGTATGTATTTAAGCTCAAGAGAGCTTTGTATGGTTTGAAGCAGACCCAAAGGGCATGGAATTATAGACTTGTGAAGTTTTTGAAGGAGCTTGGTTTCCAAGTGTCTAAAGCAAATAGTAGCTTGCTGGTTAAAGCAAGTGATGATGGATTCATTTACATGTGCATATTGATGACATAATTCTTATAGGTACAGATGAGAAGGGCATACAAGGTCTTAAGAAGCTGATCGAAAAAGAGTTCAAGATCAATGACTTGGGAGAGTTGTCATACTTCTTGGGCATGGAGATTTCATATACCCAACATGGAGTATATGTAACTCAAGAAAGGTATTTGAAGAACTTGCTAATCAAATTTAAAATGGAAGGTTGCAGGGTAGCACCTACTCCAATGGAGGTGAATCACAAATTGAGCAGATATGGAGGAGAAGAGTTCAAGGATATGAAGCTATATCAAAGTTTGGTTGGTAGTTTAATCTATGCTGCATTAATTAGGCCTAATTTGTCATATGAAGTTGGAGTGTTGTCTCAATTCATGCATTGTACTAGGAGAGAACATTGGATTGCAAGACAAAGGGTGTTAAGATACATTAAGGGTACACTCAAAGAAGGTTTGTATTATGGTTTCACATCAGATACAAACATCAAGATATATATAGATACAGATTGGGCAGGTAACCCTGATGATAGGAGATCAACCTATAGGTATCTATGTTATGTGGGAGATAAGTTAATCTCTTGGTGTTCTAAGAAGAAACACACAATTGCTTTGTCATCTACAAAAGCATAGTATAAAGGAATGGTTGAAGTTGCAAAGGAGGTCATATGGTTGAAGACTCTCATGAAGAGTTTTGACATCATTCAGAGTACACCCACTATTCATGAAGATAATATGAGTTCATTATATCTAGCTGCTTACCCTGTATTTCCTGCCAGGACTAAACATATTGAGGTTCAATATAACTTTCTGAGAGAGAAGGTAATTGATAAAGAGATTGAAGTCATACATACTTCAACAAAAGATCAAATTGCAGACATGTTAACTAAAAACTTGGATGGACCAAAGCTACAGAGATTCAAAGACATGGCAAGTATAAAGAAGATGGAGAAAATCACAATTGATGATTGAGAGGAGCTATTGGTGTAGGAAAATCATCAATTGATGATTTAAACAAAGGTTTGAAGTCAAAAGATGAAGTAAAGACCAATATATGAAGCTTGAAGTTAGTGCATGATCAGAGAATGAAGACTTGTATATACATGTACAACAAACTTGTAATTAACTCACTTATACCTTTGTAATGGTCACGAGTTGGTACATATATGCCTATATATACAAGTAGAAAGTCAGGGCATGTATGAGAGATGATGAATGATAAGTTGTTAGAGTCATTAGACACTTTAGAAGTGAAGAGAATATCTCTCATCAATCAGATGTAATGTTTTTCTGAATAGAAGAAAAGTTGCACCCAAACTTTTGCTCAGTGCTCCTACTCTGTTTATCCTTTTGTGAAATGCTTTTGTACAAGTGTAAGTCTATAGTTGAGTGACCTCTCTTCAAATTTTCAGATCCTAATTGTGCAGCTGAGATAATTTTAAGTAGGAACATTTACATGTGTAAATGTGAAGAAGAGAAGACTACAGTAGGTGCAAATTTGATGATAACATTTTGGTCACTTCTCCTTCCATAGTGTAAAGTTTTGAGAAAGTAAGCACTCATTCTTTACGTTGAAAGGTAAGCTACCTATAACTAAAAGCATTTGAATAAATGGGTTCTTTTTTAAGAGAACTACACCTTAGAAGTTGCAGGTATCAAAGTCGACTGTACATAAGTACAATTTTAGACATAGGCGAATTGTTTTGAGTAAATATCAAGATTTACTAAACCTTTTGAGAAGTTTTAACTTGGGGAAGGTGGGTAACCTCTAGACTATACTTTCTACAAAGTTTCATTAGAAACGTTACACATTTGGTCAGTCTATGAGTGGATAAAGAGAAGTAGACTTTATGTGTGTTAAATTTCTTCACAGTTAGCTAAAGTCTTGATAATTTGGCATTGGGCTTCCAAAATTGGTTGAGGTTTTGAGTTGTTCTTGATATACATGTGCTCTAATATCAAGGATAGCTTGTTCTTTTGGAGGTTAAAACACTCTCCATAAAAAAAATCCCCCTGGAAGTGATGTGGTGAACAAGGCGCTAGGACTCATGTATAAGGAACTGCCAAGCTATGTGGAATCGATCCACAAAAGGAAGTAAGCCCAAAGCTTTGTAGAAAGCTTCAAACTTCTCCCTAGGTAGAGCCTTTGTGAAAAGATCTACAATGATCTCCTGTGTGGGCACATATGGCACATTGATCACTCCAGCAGAGAACCTCTCCCTTACATAATCGTAGTGCACCTAAATGTGCTTAGTGTGAGCATCAAACATAGGGTTTATCGCAATTGCCAATGCAAGCTGACTGTCAGTGAAGATGGTGGTGTCAAAAGACTGACCAACACCCAAATCAGCCATAAGACGTCTAGGCCATACACACTCAACAATCGTTGTGAAAGCTACCCTATACTCAACCTCACAACTAGAAGTGGCCGCAGTAGGCTGCTTCTTGCTCAACCAAGATATGCATAAGCTACCAAGCATGAAGCAAAAACCACTAGTGGACACATGAGTGTCATAGCAAACAAGCCATGCGGTGTCAAAAAAAGCATGTAGATCTAGCGGCAATCCCCCCTTGGGATAAAACAATCCAAGTAGCCAGGTACCACTCAAGTAGTGAAAGATGCACTTAATCACCTACCAATGCTTGACACCTAAGAAATGTAGAAACTTACTCATCTGTGAGACATCAAAATGAATATCTGGCCGAGTAATGCATAAGTAAATCAAGCACCCAATAGCCTATTGATAGAGAACAACATCAAATGCATCTCTAGCATCATGAAGACTCAACCATAAACCGGTCTCCATAGGAGTGGCAATAGGTTTGCAGTCTTCAAGCCAAAATACTATCAAAATATTTCAATATATTTTGTTTGACACAAAGTTATTCCACCATCAACTTGCATAAATCAAATGCCCAAATAATGATTCTGCAAATGCTGCAAATATGACATCTCAAATGAGGCATGCGAATCAACCTTAAAATATGGAATATCCTTCTCATGACGACCAATGAGAAGCATGTCATCAACATAGACAACAATGATCAGAAGCACATCATTTGCACGCTTAATGTATAAGGTGCTCTCAACTGGACTGTTCTCAAAACCATATGCAATCAGGTAGGCATGTATCCTTTCATACCAAACACGTGGTGCTTGCTTTGAACTATATAATGCCTTCTTCAACTTGCACACTTTGTTTTCATGCCCGTTTTGCACAAAACCATGGGGCTAAAAAACATAAAGTTCTTCATGTAAGTCACCATTCACCAATGCAATTTGAATGTCCAAGTAATGTACGTTCCAACCATGATGAGCTGCAAGTGCATAGATGCTATGAACAATAGTCATTCAGCATGTAGGAGCAATGGTCTCATCAAAATTATGTCCCTTTCTTGAGCACAACCCTTTGCAACAAGCCTAGCCTTATACTTGTCAAATGTTCCATCATGCTTATGCTTTAGCTTGTATACCCACTTAGTGTTGATGGCCTTCTTTCTAGGAGGAAAGTCACATAAAGAGTAGGTACCATTTTTCATGATAGCATCATATTTTGATTGCATAGCAACCATCCAATTTGCTGAATTTTGTGCTTCATCAAAGGAAACGGGCTCATTCTCATCACAAAGACTAGAGGTAACCATAGCATAACAATCTGATGTAAAAGAGGCACTATGACAACCTGAACGAGTATGATATGATAGGGTTGTATCTAATTTGCTATCTAGCAAAGTCTACACCAACTATTTTGGCACAATTTTTGCCTCCTCAATATTAGTTCTCTCATCAACAAGTGCATCATGTAAATCTGCATTAGAAATGGAATGATCTACATCATCACATGAAACTTATAAAGGCTGAGAAATTGCCTCATTTGGACCAACACTAGATTGTCCAGTTGTAAAAAGAGGCAACAAAGTATCATACATATCTTTGGAGCTAACAGATGTCTCATTAGTACATCTTCCAAAAAAATAACATCACTGCTAACCAAAATGCATTTAGTATGTGGACGATGTAGACCATAGCCTTTGCTTTCTGAACTATACCCAATAAAAATACATTTCACTGCTTTATCATCCAATTTCCTGCATTGTTGTTCAAACACTAATGCATATGCGAGACAACCAAAAACATGTAGATGAGCAATGGATGGCTTATGACCATGCCAAGCCTAATATGGAGTGATAGACTTCAATGCTTTAGTGGGACACATGTTAAGTACATATATTGCACACCTAACATCCTCAAGCCAAAAACTATGTGGTAAAGCCTGACTCGACCATACACCTCGCCATCTCCATGATTGACCTATTCTTCCTTTTAGAAACTCCATTTTGTTGAGGTGTATATGACATTGTACATTGATGTTTTATCCCATGTTCAACCAGAAATGCATTAATGTCAGAAGACATATATTCCCCACCTCAATAA
Source organism: Ceratopteris richardii (assembly GCA_020310875.1). Lineage (NCBI taxonomy): Eukaryota > Viridiplantae > Streptophyta > Polypodiopsida > Polypodiales > Pteridaceae > Ceratopteris > Ceratopteris richardii. Next base: position 14,539,379 of record CM035410.1, read on the forward strand.
GAATGGAGGGTGCCCATTTTACATGCAACACATAAACACTTTGGACTTTGCTTTCAATGGATACACCCATGCATGCCTCGAAAAATCATCAATGAAAGTCACGAAGTAAAGGTAGTTCCCAAAAGAAGGTGTCTGCATAGGACCACAAACATCACTATGAACCAGCTACAAGTTTTGAGTAGCTCAAACCAAACCATCTTTTGGGAAGGCAAAACGCTACATTTTGACCAAAATATAGCCTTCATAGACATGTTTACCAGGTGCCTCAAGTTTGGACAGAGAGGACACCATTTCAAATTTCTACAAGCGAAGCAAACTAGCAAAATTCAGATAACCAAAGTGTGCATGCCAAAGCTTTGCATCTGACATAGCCTGAGAATCATGTACTACACATGCTAAACCATTCACAATTTTTTCATAGTCTATGAGCTTATAAAACCCACAACATAAAATGCCAAAAGGAATAATGACATCCCTATTCGTTAGATCATGAATTATACATCTATCATCAACAAATTTCACAACCAAGTTGATCTTGGCTAATGCTAAAACTGATAACACATTTTTCTTGATCCTTGGCATAAATAAAGATTATGAGAATGTAAAAGAACTACGATAAAAAATAGTCAAAATGATCTTACCATCTCTCATAACAAGATAAGAGCTGTTGTTGGTGCATGTGACAGTATTCCCTATAGGGGAGGCTCAAGTGAAGTGAAGAAACTGCACTGTGAGGTAATATGTTTGGTTGCCCCACTATCAAAGTAACAAACATCTGAGTCTACTATCGACATACACTTTTCATGAGAAGATGGTTCACAACTCCAAGCAGTGGTAAATGCCCATTCCTCATTCTGCACAAGATAAACAGACTCTATATTGGGCGTAGAGGCCTCTAAAACAACCATTCTAGCGTCTTACTTCTTTGCATCTTTTGTAGCCAGTTTTGGACAACTCTTTATGACATGATCATTTCCGTTATAGTATTTGCAAAACAATTTCTTCTTTTCTGTTTTCTTATTGTCTCTATCATCTTTCTTTGATTTTGTAGAATTAGCAAATTTCTAATTACTAGTAGATGAGCTCCATTTACCTTTGTACTTCTCACTAGCGAGGAAAGCTTGATCTGCAACACACATAATGGATCTATTCTATCTCGACTGATCTTCCTACAACAAAACAGAGACTAACTCCTTGAATGTTAAGGCATTTGGATTGCCTTTCATCATCAATCGAAGAACAGAAGCAAGACTATAATAGCAATCTGGAAGACCATTCATAATAGTCTACACAAGTGAACTATCAAGCAAGATTTCATTAGCAAAAATCAATTGCACATTCAAATTTTTAATCTTTGTCAAAAAGTTATCTGTGGAATCTCCTTCATTCATGTGCTCACTCTCAAACTATTTTCGGAGGTAAGCAACATGAGGGCTCATTCCTTGCCTGGTATAAAGTGGTAATTGTATCCCAAGCATCATTTGCTGTTCTACAAGAGCGAATGTGAGGAATAATGGCATGTTTGATAGACAAGACTATCAATGCATGTGCTTCAACATCTCTTCTATCCCAATGAAGTTTCTCTATAGTAGGTGCAATAGGAATCGTAGCACGAACATGAACATGAAGTATATTGCCATCTTAATGCCATCTTCATCACCTTTAGCAATTGTGTTTGCAAGTGTAATAGGACAGTTTTCAACACCCTACACAATATTCCACGGTGTTGCGGGGTTTCGTAAGAAGGGAGGAGGAAGAGTGAACAAATATGTTGATGCACACAAATACCTTGAAGTTCAAAAAGAGTTGTGTAGTGTAACTACAAAGATGTGGGTTTATACGCAGAAACCTTAATAGTTTCAAACTGTTGTCATACATCAAGCTTTAGGAGCATAGAAAGTTTAAACAACGAACTCACAAGTTAATACAAATTTCGGTCATTAAATACTGTGAATCATTTCCTCATAAAGAAATTAGTCAAAAGTTTTCCTCTCTCCGTTATTTTTTTGCCATTTCTTATGTCTATGAATGATTATTCAATCAGATGGAAAGAGCTGCAACTTTATTCCTATCAACGCTTCCATACACAGTCCAATGAACAAGCGTTTGAACACACACGTACATTTTTATCCCTTCATCTCCAATGTTTCTTTGACCGACTTCAGAAGTTAAGCTACATTCAGAAATTAGATTGTTCTTCTTTATTCGTACATTCAAAATCTATGGTATCTCTCATCACTTAGCATAAGCTAGATCTGGTTCATTATTCAAGAGAGTAGAGATAGAAGATTCAAAAAAAAAAAACACGATACTACTACTGAAAGAAGATATGCAACAATTGCGAGGATAATCAAATCTTGTGGACAAGCAAAAGAAAGCATACTTCGTAGTTTTAGATGCAGAGAATCATGCGTTACTTCAAATTCTATTCCTCATTATGTATTTCTTGCGTGCAAGACTCATAGCCGCAACATTTATGAGTAAACGGGCATTCTCTCTTCCAGAACTGTGCGACCTTCCTCTCTATTTAGAACTCAAGGTTTGCAAGTAGTTTTCTCTCCTCCGAGCCACTCCAGATAGACAGTAGAAAAATCCTGTGGCTTCAAACTTCACCTTTCTTCACGCATGGAAACTAACCTCCTTGTCTGGGAATGAAAATCTAGAAAGTAAGTGATCGGTTGCCAGTTATCGTCCCCCTTCTTTAGTTCATACCTCGCCATCTCCATGAGTGACCCGTTCTTCCGTTCAACAACTCCATTCTGTTGAGGTGTGTATCACTGTACACTCATTACAACATATGAGGGGCATAGCGATGTTGTCGATACCGATGGTCATGCCTCGGCGTCGGTATGACCGTTGAAAATGCTTGAAAAATCACGGATGGAATATCAACGGTATGAGCATTGGTATATGCATTGGTAATTTACTGGAAATTACCGACACTTATACCGATGCTTATACTGATGGTCATACCGATGCTTATACCGAGGCAACGTTTTAACTGGACCCGAGAGCAAAAATTTGACATTTGCTCGCGTTTTGAACCAAAGTCTGCTACTCTCGAGTTTGCACACACGAACTACATTCTGAGCATATTTTGTACACACATCTCTCTCTTTCTCTCCCTCCCTCTCTCTCTCTCTTTCTCTACACACACCTCTCTATTTCTCTAGATATCAAATTTTGGTGAATATTGCACACACTGTAGCACCCTTTGTCTTTCTTTGTGTTTTCCCTTTTCTAATTTCTCTTCTCTTTAGTTTTGCAGGAGCTTTTTGGAGTGAGTTCTTTGGAGTTCGACGGAAGACAACATTAAGTGGACTTTGACGACAACACTCCAAACAATTACATGGAGGTAAGTGATTGTTTTGTTTTTGATTGATATAGAATGAGAGAGAGAGAGAGAGAGAGAGAGAGAGAGAGAGAGATGAAAGAAAGAGAGAGATATAGAGAAACATAGAGAGAGAGAGAGAGAGAGAGATGAAATAGAAAGAGAATGAGATATAGAGAGAGATGCATACATACATACACAGACATATGCATACACATACTCACGCACGTATTACATACACACATGCATATTACATACATACTCACATACATATTACATACACACATGCATATACATACACATACATATTACATACTCACATGCATATGCATACACACATATACATACATACATGCATATTACATACACACACATATGCATACTCATACTCACATAGATACATGTACACACACATATACTTACATACATGTACACACACACATGTATACGTACACACATGCATATGCATACATTCATACACACATATTTGCATGTACACACACACATACATACATACACACACATATACATACATACTCACATATGTATACACACACATATGTGCATACACCCATGCATATGCATACATACATACACACACATATGCATGTACACACACATACATACATACATACATACACACATGCATATTACATACACATGCACATTTATATACACATTCACATATGTATACACACACATGCATACATACACACACACACACAAACATGTTTTAGGGTTAGGGTTTTTGATGTTCACACATACACGCACATAATACATACACACATGCACACATGCACACATATACACATGCATACATACATACACATACACACACATCATATATACGTACACACATATGCATGTTTTAGGGTAAGGGTTTTAAGATTAGGGTTTTTGGCTTTTACATATATACACACATATACACATATAAACACATAATACATATACACATACACACACACATACACATACACACACACACACACACACACACACACACACACACACACACATATATATATATATATATATATATATATATATATATATATATATATATATATATATATATATATATATATATATATATATATATATATATATATATATATATATATATATATATATATATATATATATATATATATATATATATATATATATATATATATATATACACACACATGCACATATGTATACACATGCATAGATGCACATACACATACATATACATACACACATACACATATATACATGTTTTAGGGTTAGGGTTTTAGGATTATGGTTTTTGACTTTTACACATATACACAATACATACACACATGCACACATATACACATGCATACACACATCTCTTTCTCTCTCTCTCTCTCTCTCTCTCTCTCTCCCTACACACACATCTCTTTCTCTCTCTCTCTCTCTTTCTTTCTCTCTCTCTCTCTCTCTCCCTACACACACATCTCTCTCTCGCTTACATCTTGGTAAGTGATGTGTGTACTCTTTCACTGTCTCTCTTTCTCTATGTCTTCTCTTTTTTAAATTCTCTTTTCTTTTGTTTTGCAAGAGCTTTTTGGCATCAATTCTTTGGAATTTGACAAGAGATGACATCTATTGGGCTTTGATGAGAGCGATCAAAAGAATTACATCGATGTAAGTCATTGTTTTGTTCTTTTTCATAAATAGAGAGAGAGAGAGAGAGAGCGAGAGAGAGAGCGAGAGAGAGAGCGAGAGAGAGAGAGAATAAGAGAGAGAGAGAGGGAGAGAGATGAAAGAGAGAGAGATAAAGAGAGAGATATAGATAGATAGAAAGAGAGAACCATAGAGATACATACACACGCATACACACACATGCACACATAATACATACACACATAATACATACACACATAATACATACACACATAATACATACACACATGCACACATATACACATGCATACATACATACATACATACACATACACACACATCATATATACATACACACACATCATATATACATACGCACACATCATATATACATACACACATATGCATGTTTTAGGGTTAGGGTTTTAGGATTAGGGTTTTTGGCTTTTACATATATACACACATGCATACACACATATACACATATAAACACATAATACATATACACATACACACACATACACATATATACACACACGCAAACACACACAGACACACACACACACACATATACACACACATGCATACACACATATGCATGTTTTAGGGTTAGGGTTTTAGGATCAGGGTTTTTGACTTTTACATATATACACACATGAACACATATAAACACATAATACAAATACATATACACATATATATACACATGCATTCACACATACACACATACACACACACATAGATATATACACACATGCATACACACATACACACATACACACATACACACATGTGACATATGCATGTTTTAGGGTTAGGGTTTTAAGATTAGGGTTACACACATATGCATTTTTTAGGATTAGGGTTTTAAGATTAGGGTTTTTGGCTTTTACATATATACACACATGCATACACATATACATGTTTTAGGTCTAGGTCTTCAGGATTAGGGTTTTAGGGTTTTTACATAGATACACATATGCATACACACACATGCACATATATATATTCACATACACATATATATACACAAAAATACACACTTACACATGTTTTAGGTCTAGGTCATTAGGATTAGGGTTTTAGGGTTTTTAAAAATGCATACAAATATCTACACATATACAAATATACACACATAATACATATACACATACACATGTATATACATAGGCATACACACATATACATGTGGTCTGGTTGTTGTTTATAAATATAAGGTCAATGTGTCTCATTTCTTTGTACATGGTTCATGATTGATTTCTCTCATGTCTTTTGTATTTGACAGTATGTTTTGCTTTATCAAATCATGTTTTTGTTGGTTGTCATACATGTCACATGTACTCGGGTTTTTCTTGGGCAGAGTGTATTGTCTTTTGCTACACAATAGCATGGGAATGTTGTTGTAGCAAGAGACAACATACTCTGCCCAAAAAAAAATTTGCAGATATGGTCGTCGGTATAGGCGACGGTATAAGCGTCGGTATCCCCAGGCACATACTGATGCTTATACCAACTATTTTGCCCAGTGGCATACCATGGCTTATAACGTCGCTTATACCGATGCTTATGCCGACGCTTATACGGATGCTTATATCGATGCTTATATCGATGCTCATACCGACGCTCATACCAACGCTTATATTGACGCTGATACCGGCACTTTGGTTCCGATGCCTACATCGACCCTTATGCCGACATCGGGGCAAAATTGCACCCATTCATTTTCCTCGGTAGAAGCCTCGGTATATGCCCGATATGTTGTAGTGACTGATGTTTTATTCCGTGGTCAGCCATAAATGCATTGGTCAAATCTTTTTGCCATTGGTCAAAATCTTTGTTTGCAAGGGTTAGCTTCTATGAGAGAACTCTCTCATAGCACGTTGAGAGAGTTTTGGACGAGTCTTTGAATTCTTTATTTGACGAGAATAAGTCTAGGTTCAAAAATTCCTTTTTAATTTCATCCTTCTCATTTATAAACCTCCTTGCAACTTCTTTTGATTCAGCTATAGCAGCAAGGTCGCAGTCTTCTCTAATGTTGAAGAGCTCTTGAATTGCAATACAGAGGAACAAAATCCTTCCCAGAGATAAAGTAATATGGGAAATTTGGAAGGAGTGATTTCTCTGAGATTTTTGCATCTTCTTCTGGCTCTCTTATGGTAGTCTTTGCTCTGAAAGAAGCAACCTCAAAGTTCTTTACCTCTTCTTCTTCTTCTTCTTCTTCTGCTTTGAGGTTAATCTCTTCAACAATCTCTTTGACTTGACTTTCTATATATTTCTCAAGAGAAACATCTAGGGATTCTATTTTTTCTTTGTCATCTTCCTTTTCTTCAATCTTCCCAATTGAGATGTGATCAAGCCAGACTAGAAACCCTATGCCCAAGGGCACTCAACAACAATTGTTTTGGTGTTCTGGGAAAATTTCTATCTTGTCTAGAAAGGGGGAAATCTTCCTGCATTTTCTAGTGATTCTGGCCCTATCCAAAGGATCCTTCCCAAAAATCACTGGATGGATATAAGTTTTTCCCAGATATGATAACTTAGTGACCATCTACTATCCTAATGAAGGTCTCCCATTCATCCGAAAGAAATTCCTTGATTTTCTCCACAAGTGCTTCAAAATCAAAGATGAGATTGAAGATTTTCATTGCATCTAGAAAATTATTCACCTTCAATCCCTCTTGAACCATAACATCTAGACATTTTTCTGATGGAGAAACACTTAGATTCTTCTCTTCCATGTCAAAAGGCAATCGATACAAGCGAATAGGCGCAGTTAAAGAGAGTCAAAGAGGCGTGACCGCTTGAATGGGTTGCCTATAGAACTAGAGCTCGGAGTGCTTGGCTATGAAGGTAGAAATTAGATGAAGGTTGAAAATAAAAAAAGAGCGATGCAAGTGGTATTTATAGGCAAAGAGAGACAAACGGTCACATGACATGGACCAATTAAAGTGTGCCACATGGAAAATTTGAATTTGAAATCTCAACGGGAAAATGACGTGGACCACTTAAAATTTGACACATGGAAATATACACTGGGATTCCCAACAACTAGATCACATGGACCAATCAGACGTTGCCATGTGGCACTAATGGTAAACTTGACGTCCAACCTATTTAAGCTCATGCCTTCATTTTTTCTATTTTTTTGTGAGATACGTGCTCTCGCGAGTTCCACCAATTTTCATGCTCCAATCCTCTTCTACGAATTTTTGTTAGTGCTCTTCTCCTTGAGCTCGCTTCGTATGCAAGGTAATATCCACGGGCTTGGTATCTTTTAGAGATCAACGATTCAAGCGATTACTGGAATTGGAGATTATTGGATTTGCCCAATGGCTTGAATTGGTCATGCCTAGCTCAAAGGATTTTTGAGATATTATTTAGTTTTTTAGGATCAAGGTAGAAGATAAGAGGATTCTATTTTCTTTTCATTTGCTATTCAGACAATTGATTCAAGCGATTAGGGGAATCAGAGATTTTTGGATTGACGTATTTGCTTGAATCGGTCGTGTCTAGTCAAAAACATGTTTATGATCTATTTTTCATTTTAAGGTAGGAACTTCTTTATAGACTTCATGGAATACACAAAAAGAAAGTGAGGACCTGGATTTGTTTGATATGACCGATTCAAGCGGTTCTTATTTTTTCATTTGTTATTGGGACGACTGATTCAAGCGATTAGGGGAATCAGAGAATTTTGGATTGACCTATTCACTTGAATCGGTCTTGTCTAGTCAAAAAACATGTTTATGATCTATTTTTCATTTTAAGGTAAGAAAATCTATAAAGATTTCATGGAATACACAAAAACAAATTAGGGGAATCAGAGAATTTTGGATTGACCTATTCACTTGAATCGGTCTTGTCTAGTCAAAAAACATGTTTATGATCTATTTTTCATTTTAAGGTAAGAAAATCTATAAAGAGCTTGATTTGTTTGATATGATCGATTCAAGCGATTATGCGAATCAATGATTTTTGGATGGCCCTAATCACTTGAATTGGTCATCTAATGAATTCTTGATTTTCTTGTTGTTCCATGTGTCTAAGGTAAAGAAGACAACTAGGAAGTTGTACCCTCAGGACCAACAGTAAGGGGGACCTGTTCCAGAGGGGCAAGGACCTACTCTAGAGACCACATATAGACAAGATAAGGTTGATCCACAGAAGGCATACGCCAAAAAGAGAGTTAAATATCATGTCAAATCACTGAGAGAAATTAGAAGAGCTTAGAAAATTGTGGGACTTCTCATCCCAAGGCTTCCTTTCATGAGAGTAGTTAAGGAGATCTATACCAATCTTTGCTCTATGATGAAGAGTACTTCATTTGTGAATGTCAAATGGAAGACCTAGGCTCTTCTATGCTTGCAAGAAGCAACAAAAGATTTTGCAATTGATTTTATGAATGATGCTTATCTTTGTGTAGCACGTTGTCATAGGGTGACACTTATGGCCAGGGACTATGTTGTTGTGTCAAGGCTAAGATACAAGTTTGATAAAACCATTGTCCCTCTTGACAAGCATGATCAGAAATTTTTTGATATTCTTAATATACCTCCAACAAGAAAGCCTAAGACATCTACAATCAAAGTTGAAGAGGTCCCTTCTCATGACCATTGAACGAGAAATGCAACAGAGATTGAGGAGGACAAGAGAAGGATTAATCTTATGACAGAAGAATTTGTTATGCTTGAGGATATTCAGAGGTTGAAGAAGGCTAATTCAGAGCTTTTAAAGAAAGGAGATGGCTAGGTAATTGTCAATGCTTCAATGCCATGGGTGGATGACTTCATGCTTGACATTAGGCCTGAAGACAACAAAATATTGAGAGACTTCAATGTTGAGATCTCTGACAGCATTGTTAATATAGCTCTCAGTTATTTTTAAGGCCATAAATGCTCCATTTTATCAATACTTGATCTCCTTGATGTTATGCTAATGGTTTTATATTGTAGGGTCTTACTCCAGCAATGTAAGGAGTGAGTTTCAATGAAGGAATTTATTTTGGATCCCCTTGTGACTCAGTGTATATTATACAAGCATGGAGAAATTGGTCATTTTCTCAAGAATTTTAATGAGAAAATACTATATATAGTTTATCCATATATTGAGAAGTAAGTTTTCATTTCTATTTTTCTTATAAAGTCATTGATTTCTTTGGTGGTTTTATTAATGGGTATATGTCACATTTTCAGGAGTCACTAGTCTTATAATTATTGATTTTGTTAAATACCAAGCCTTATTCATGAACTCTCTCCAATCACATCATGGTAACGATAAACTGTAAGTTCACACTTCCATTGATCTTTTACATTTCTATTGCCATGCATTCGGATATTTATTTAACCTTGCAGTGCTTCCAAACTTTTGAAAATGCACATTGATCAGAAATATCCAAGCAAAGTGAATGAAGAAAAAAAGTATGGTTATATGCGAATTCATGTGCCACTAAAGAAAGACACTACATCACGTGGATGGAAAGTAATTGCCAATGTAGTAAAGTTCTTAAAGTGCAGATTTTACAGTTTTAGTCTAAATCTATCTGACTATCTAGATGCACGGATTGTTTTGGTTAGAGAAAAAGAAATTCATGCCATCTTGAAAGATGCTCTCTGTCCTTATGATCCAGATTCTCCTCCATTGCCTTCACCACCACCACCAGGACCTAAGAATACTAAAGATAAGAAGAAAGGATTTGTTGTTCGCTCTTCATTCAAGCATGTCCCAAAGAATAAGAAAAGAAGTGAGAGCTCCAAAAAGAAGAAAAATAAGCAGAAAGATGAAGGTTCCAAAAATGTACAGAGTTTTGTATCTATCTTGATACTTAGCCCATAACATCCAACATATGGTGAAAGACATTTATATGCTCTTCATTGTAAATACAATTTTGTACACAAAATAATCTTCAGAGCATTGAATGCATTAGTAAATGATGCCATTCTATCTTTATCTCGAAGATAATTGTAAATCATGTTTGTACAAAGAAATGGTTTCAACTTATTAGTGTTGGTAGTAGTTTTTCTTAAATGTGTTCTACCTTTTTTCATGACATAAACTAAGATAATAAGTTGTTTATCATTTATTTCTTAAATGCTATGCTATAACATGATTTGATGATATGGAATTGAAAAATTGGGCTTGTGAAGGAAAATGGAGAAGATTGAAGAACACGACCAATTCAAGTGATTAGGGAAGTCCGAAATCCTCCACTGCCCCTAGTTACTTGAATCGGCCGTATCCTCTGTTCTCTTCATATTGTAATCCTTAATGCTCTTAACTATTCACTCACACAAAAGGCACGACCGATTCAAGGGAGGGAGTCCGAGAACTTCAATTGGCCCTTATCGCTTGAATCGGTCTCACAACCCCATTATTATAGAAAAAGAAAGACGACCAATTAAAGAGATAAGCACCTTCAGAGAACATTAAGTGCCTCTTATTGCTTGAATTGGTCTTGTCCTCCAAGCTTCTTGCCTTTGTTATATTCCTACCTTATTGCTCTATCTTACTTAGAAGTAACATGGAGAAGTTCTTATCCTTACCTTTACCATTAGAATTTGTTTGGACAAGTAACATGGAGATCTTCTTATCCTTATCTTGAGAAATAGAAACCTTGCACAACAAAAGTCTTTGCACAATAGAAATTTTAAAAAGGTGATGATATAAACCAAAAGAATGCCAATATCAATATCATGATTTACATAAAAAAGCAATGTAATTTTGCACAACAATTGCTTTGAGACAATGATAAAACTTTTTTCTCAATTGAAATATTCTTTAACATATAAAAGTCTTTGCACAATATAAACCTTAAAAGAGTGATGACATAAACCAAAACAATGCCAATATGAATATGGTGAGTTTAATAAAAAAGAGATGTATTTAGTAGAAGAAAAAGGGCAAGATTGGTTACATTCTTAAGGGTTGGAATTTGATCACCTTGGGTGGCACAAGTTATGAAAAATAGTGTTTTCTCTAATCTAATGTTTAACATTGCACCATCAATTGGGAATTTGAATTGGTTGAAACCTCATCAAGGAACTCTAGGAGTTCCCTTACATTTTTGAGTTTCCAATTTGCAGTGATAATTATTTTCCTAGGTTGAAATTTTGGATGAATGAATAATTCTAAATCAAATTTTGGACAACTCTCCTCGGAATCCAAGGGTATCCAAAGTCCAAGCTTTTTTTTCCACCTTCCGTAATCATATCTTAAAACAAGTGATTGCCGAGATATCTGATATGAAATTGAAAGAGAATTTGGGCTAGCTTTACATAAAATGATGTCTCCTATCTTTTGATCTTCTTTGCTATCCCATTCCCTACTTAAAACATTATCAATCTCTGAAATTGGAACTCTCCTATTCAACCTCATTGTTTTTGTTTTCTATAATAACATGTTTTTAAAACATGCTACAAAAACATGAAGAGGAAGAAACCATTGAATCTTTATCCTTCAAGAAATACTGCTTGCTGACATTGCCCTTTGGACATCATCTTTCATTTTGCATAAGAAACTTGAAATTGTTGAATGATCAAGAGCATCCCAATCTAATGAAGAGATGCAAGGAGTAGGAAGATGTGCAAGATTTCCATAAGCACTCCTCCTTGATGGCACTTGATAATTTGCAAAGTAGACAAGTAATTGAATGCTATTGAAAAATTGAACAGATTTATTTGCATACAGAAATTTTGCATAATTCTTATGAAGGACTTTGAATGTTCTTGTTAAATATTCAACAAGTTGCCACTCCAGAATATTGGAAGGAAAAATATCTGCAATACAAAAACATATATCTTGTAATACGAAAACAAATGAAATTGATAAAAGAGCATTCTTAAACTTCACTTATAGTATGATGGGAATTGCAAATGATTGTTTAACACGAGATCCTTAGCGCTGTAAACATGTTGAACTTTTGCAAACCAATTGTGTCTCTTCAATTTGAAACTAAAAATATTACCTTTCCAAAAGTTTTTCTTGTCATCTCTTTTAGTACGCTTGACTTTATGGGCACCTCTACAACTAGGAGGTATAGTCACCCAATCATTAAGCTTCATAGAAAGAGGTTTCCATAAAGAATCCTCTCTTCTATTATAAACCTCACATGAGGTTACAAGATTGGAAGGACGAAGAGAAGTAGAAGCCATTCAAACACTCACAGAAAGATTAGAGAACGCTCAAAGTGGGAAACCGAGATTCATAAACTTCATGAGTATTTATAAACAGAAACACTTTGTACACGTGGAAGTGAAACACAATCTTTTGATTTGATGTATCAACTATGACTAAAACATCATTGAATTTTGTGAACACAAATATTTCGTATCTTCAAAAATCATTTATCTATTGGAAATTTAAGGATTTGCATTGTGTGGTGTGAGAAAAATATATTTTTCATATGAAATTGAAAAATTTTACACTCAATTTAAGAAAATCTATCACTTAAGCGACACTTTTAAGAATATTTTCTTAAAAAATGCATTTCTTCATACGATTAAAAGAGACAAGAATGTTATATTCTTGTACACGTGGAAAAACCCTCTTGGTCAATTTTCTTAATCTGCCATTAGCAAAGGGCCTTTTTTTAGGCATTTTTTGCCCTAATGATATCAATGTGGATGTTGAGTCAAGCTATATCAAGAACCTCTTAGAGAGGACATGCTCACGAGAGTCAACACTGCTAAGAAGCGAAAAGAAGAAGAGTTAAGGGTTAGAGAAGAAGCACATGTAGAGGCTAAAGAGCACATTAGGTGAAATAAGTTAAGATGAGAAGGCCTAGATGTCCCTTTGTGACCATCGAAGTAGGACAAGGAAAGAATGTAAGGATTGTGAGAGCCTGGATTGACTCAGATGCAACAACAAGTGCAATTAGACTCTCATACTACCAAGCTCTACAATTGAAGATCGATTCCACAGAAGCCTATCTCATAGGATTTGGAGAATGTGGAAACCCCTTGTTTGGGCAAGGCGAAACTTCCCATCTACCTTCAAGATGTCCCAATGATGGTCAAAATGCTAGTGTGTCAAGGTGAGGACCTTATGGAACCACTTGTCTTGGGTCAAGATTGGATCCATGACCATGCAATCAACTTAAACCTAACAAGTCAACTTCTTCAAGTTTGGATACATGAACAATGCATTACATTAGAATTAGAGAGCTGCATGATAAAAAATCAAGGTATCACACATTCTCTCAGTTCTTCTAAGACTAATCTTAGAAAAGAAGATGTTGTATGTGTCAAAAACTCTATGATTTAGAAGGACTCAATCATGGACGAACAGGCTCGAAAGAGAGTGGATCTCTATTATTTTTCAAGACTAATTCAACCACAATAATTCAACCACAATAATTCAACCATAGATGCAAGAAAAATAGTACAAGACAACTGCTATATCAAATAGAGAAACAAAATTCAAGAAAAAAGTAGTTTCGAGCATGAAGCAGATCTGGGTATGAAAAGGAAAGCCATCAATCACACCATTGCAGTCAAACTCATTATCGAAGAAGTGGTGGAGAGATCCAAGGCAACAAGTAGTAGCACAACGAAGATCTCTATCTCAAAGAGTACTCCAAATTTGGGTACCAAAGCTATCGATGAAGGCCGACCACAATAACATACAAATTTGGATGCCTAAGGAATTAATTTCAGCTCATCAAGGGTGATTACACGTGTGTACCCAAGAAACTTTCACATACACAAAATCCTTTACTCTCCTTGATGAGAAAGGTCTCAACAAAGAAGCCAAGGAGAGGCAAGGGTCAAAACCAAGCACATAGATCAAAGGAAGATCAACTCACCTCTCTAACAATAGTAAGAAGATAATCATCAAGGGTATGGGTTTGGAAGCCATTTTACAGAAGTATTGTTTGAAGACTCAGACTTGATGCAGAGAAGGCTACTTCAAATTCAAGGAAAAACAATGGTTTGGAGAATATGAAGGAATCACATCAACATCAAATCACAGGTATCAGTTTCTACTATCAGATTATCATTTGCAGGTTATATCTTAGAGGAGCAGTTATGAAGAGATTTGAAGGATTCAAGGAGTACTTTTATTCAGTTTCATATTTGAAAGTTAAAGGCTACATCGAAACAAGTATCTAGAGGTTTTTTCTAGAGAGTTTTGAGAGATCTCTTTCATGGCAAGAAAGCTCATCTAAGAACACAAATTTGGAGATCAGATTAGTTTTGTTTTCAGCCAATCTTGTAAGTTGGTTGGAAGGTTTTTATCTAGATACAAAAAGTGATCTAGGTATCTAGAGAGGTAACTCTAGAAAGGTAATTCAGCCAACTCAAGGAAAAGGTTGGTGAATTCAGTCATATCAGTCACATTTGAAGCAGAGTTTTGATTTAGGAGATATGAGGAGATGATAAAACATGATTCTATGTTCACTTCCATTTGTATACCATGTTTGTTTTGTGTCTTACTCTTAGCACTAGAGGAAGAGAAAAAGTTCATTTAAAGAAGTCAAGAGTGCTTGCTACTTCAAGATGAAGAGAACAAAAGGTATGGAAGAGAAGTTTGAAGATGTTATCATAATCAAGTGGAAGAAAGATGCAAAAGAAGAAAGTCCAACATTTCCGAAAGAAAAGTAAGACTTCCTTTTCTCATATATTTTCCATATACTTTCCTACTTTTATCCTCTACAACCAAAGACAAGTCTACAAGAACATCTTGTGTGAAGATAGTATAAAGAAAGAAGAAATTTCTTGTTTTGCATGATACTCGGTCATGATTTAGTAGGTTTTGACAAAGAATTGCATTGAGAGAAAGAAAGGCAGCTTATATGTTTTGACTCATATATGTATGAGTTATGTTTTAGTTGAAGATTTTTTAAAGCAGGAAGCTTATATGTTCCCTCAAAGAAATCTTGGAGTGTCAATTCAGAGCTACTTGGTATATGAAAAGTTGCAAAGAAGTATATTTTGTAGCAGATGTTGAAGACTTGGGTTGAGGTTTTGTTTTTGGAAAGGTTACCTCATATTCAATAATTTTCAGAAAACTTCTGAAAATTTAGATTTTTGATGTACTAGTCAATGGATAATCTACTTTCTGTGTTTGTCTTGATTTTTGGATACATGCTTGTATTCAAAAAGATGTTCCATTAAATCCTATCACTTTATTGAGATGTGGTGTTAGCCAAAAGAAAATCAAGTAGGTACTATCAGATTTCACCCGGGTAGAATATGAAAGATATGAAGTATCAACTTGCAGCTTTTGGAGTTATCAAGGTGAGCAGTTTGTCCACTTATATTTCAAGTAGGAGTTGCAGATTCTTGGGAAGGATTTGGTTAAAAGTTTTACAAATTTATGTGACAAGCATGGACACTTGGAGACATTCAGGTAGCAAATCAAACATTCAACCATGAAGGTTTGATGAGAGCAGATTCTACACATGTATTTATTTGGAGAGATCTTGTATGATCTTGAAGATCTTAAGTATTTATGAGTCAGTTGTCTATCCTTTGTTTATAAGGTTCTTAGCATTGGAGGAATGAAGTCAAAGATTCAGATTCTATCAGATTTGTGTTGCAGAGGAATAGAAAAAATAGTTGTTATGTTGTAGAAGGTTATGAATCCTAAAATGCTTTCAGTAAGGTTTTCTGTTATCATGTAATAGATCAGCTAACCTTATTCTATAATATGGGAAGATGAGGAATGACAGGGAAAGCTATTGGTATGTGTATAGTGCTAATAAACAGGGTTCAAAGATTTTGTTTCAAATAGAGATATTGATCACTAAAGATCAGATTTATTGAAAGAAGGAAGACGTTCCAGATTTCATAAAGTCTGATATATTTGAAGAATTCTGGATACTAGTGTTAAATAATCAAAGGGGGTGATGAAACATGAAGAATTATTTTCAGCCATATGTGAAAGAATGTAAAGTCATACCTACAGGTATTCCTATTTTAGGTATTCCTATATTTCCTTTGTCAGGTTCTCTTTATGTTCCAGCTTTGAAAGAAGAAGGAAGAAGAAGAATGTCTGGAGAAAGTTCGTGTTAGGATGCCTGTTTAGGAGAAGGTTCCAGAGTTCTATTGAAGAGAAGCTTGATATTTCAAAAAGGTATGTTTTAGAGGTGCACACATATATGTTTATACCAGATTCTGAAGGAAAGAGGTATGAAGGATTTATAGATTGAACAAGGATGAAGACATGATGACATCATAGATTTTTTGATGAGACTCGTGAGTTGATTTCAGTTGAGTTGAGTTGAGTTGACTTGAGTATAGTCAGAGATGAACCAACAATGTTCATAATACACTAAGTTGTGAATTATCAATCACAGGTTCCAAGATTCAGTTCTTGATTATGTTTAGTGTATTTACATGACGCAGTAGAAGTACGTTGAGAAACCTTTTTTGTAAGGTAAATGCAAATATGTGGATCCTAGTGTATGTTTTCAGGTTTGAGAAGACAAGAGATAGTAGGTTTAGAGTCAATTCATGATATTTGTTGTCAAGCAAATGATTGCTTGATGAGTACACTATTGGATATCTAGTTTGCATATTTTCTCAAGTATTATGGTTCATATTCAGCAAGTTCAAGTTTTTGAAATTTGAAGGAAAGTCAAATTTAGTTTTGAAGAAGACTTTTGAAGAAAAGGTTTGAAGGTCAAATTGGGAGTACAAGTTTGAAGATTATGAATTCTGTGATCCAGTCCAGATTCTACCGATGTGACATTGAAGGGGGGATTGTTGGAAAACTTTGATTCAATGTCCCAATTGGTCAAAATTTATTCTAGTTTTTAGCATGTCTACTTTAATTTCACTCCCTCTAAGAGAATATAGCGTGAGGGCAGTGAATAAGTCAAATTACTTCTAAAGAACTCGCATGGGTTCAAAACCCGTCGCCAACTGCACGGAGAAGAAAAAAACATGATTTTTTTGCTTTTCATAAAGCAACAAACAACAAATGGAGGTTTTTTACGATCTTGTTTTATTGGAGCGAAGTTGCTTTATTATTATGCTTTTGAAGAGCTTTTCAAGGATACATACAACGCTATATAGGAACTCATAGGCTTATTGTTATTTCATCCTTCACCTAGTTTCAACACCCAAGCTTTGGAGAGCTTTGGTACCTCAGTAGAGGTGATGCTTCTAGCACATGGGGCAGCCATGGTGCTATCTTGGAGCATGTTGAGGAGCGGCTATGGAGATCTTATTGGAGAAGAAGAGTGTGCTCACACTCTTGCTTATGGAGAGGACTTACCCAACAGCAACTTGGTGGTGTGGATCAACCATCCACATGATGTATTTGAAGATTGTCTTCTATATGAAGATTTCGGTTTACTTCAAAGACATTGGATGGTGGTTAACATAAGATTTACATCTTGTGTTAGGAATTTAGGTACATATTCTCTTTATGCACACAGGTACTACTTGGAGTTTATGGAGGCAGTTGCATCCATATCAGAAGGAGTCCTATTCGACATAGGTTCAAGAAAATCAATACGATTATGCTTTATGCATATTTGGATGAGGTGTTAGAGAAGATATGTTCATATGATTTTGAGGATTTCTCGTAGCAAACTTGTTAGAATTCTTTGCTATTTTTGTAAGTATGTGATCTTTTCACACACGTATCTGACTTATGGTCTTCCATAGCCTAAGGTTAGATGAGGGTTTGCTGATTATCAGTTTCACACTGATCCTTCCTCTTTCTATCACTCATATTCACTCTTCTACAACCTATTAGGTCACACATCTCATGTATATTTAGATTTCCATCCATACATCTGAATATGTTTATTACATTTGTATATTCACTCATCAATCTATTTCTGTTCACATAGAGTGGTTGAGATTTTGACTCCCACATTGTAAATTGACATTGGTATATATGATAGTGTGAGTAAGCCTTCGCTTACATAAGTCTTTACACATGTTGTCTAGTCTCTCTGTATCTTTGTCTCATCATTTGTTTGATTAAGTGTGGTATGTTCATATTTTGTCAATATTGGAAGATTGCTGGAATATGTGTTGTAAATGTTGGACCTATGGAACCTTGGACCTGTGGTATTAGTAATGGGCCTACTAAATTTCCTACAAGATAGGAGATGGTTGAAATACACCCTAAAAGAGAGGATTAGGAATTAATCCTCAAGCATGGCTTTTGGGGCAAGTGGTAAGCCCATCACATTCCTAAGCAAGAGGTTGTGAGTTCAAAACTCCTATAGTTCTTACACCTTTTCTACTACCTTGTAGCAAAACTCTAGCTCACCTACCTTACACTAATCCAAAACACCCAATATTTTAGAAGACCTTAGTGTGGTTCATAAGCTTTCTAACAAGCTATAGAACACCATAATTTAGGTCAATCAACAACTCTGTACAAAATAGACTATGTAGAGATGTACGACATGTAGAAATAGGGTTATTGAGATACACCAATTTCTCTACACATAAAACTGGTTTCAAGAAGCCCTCTTACAAAACTGAAGATACATACATAAGCTACAAAATGCACTTAAATCTCTTGAATTGGATATGTACACAAGGAGTTACAATTTTTATCACTAGACTATGTCTATACCTACAAGAGACTAGAGGGGCTGTGGGCTTGCTAACTCCTTGCTCCTCCTCTGTGCATATAAGACCCTCTTCTACAATTTTCCTAGCTTGGCATACTTCATTTCAGCTCCTTGAGCCTTGGATGACTCTCTCATTGAGCCTCCTTGAGTATATGTATCTTGGTCTTCAATGATCTACAAGACTTCCATACAATTGATGACTCTTCACCTTCTTTTATAGCTTTCGGATGCCTCTCTTGACATTCCACTACCTTAGGACTGTCATGCCTAACCTTGCCTGACCTTTAGAGTGCCCTAAGTGATCTAACTCATGCCTTTTGTCCATATTAAGGTCTTTGGACCTTTTTCATAGTTCACATTTTCAACACTCCCCCTCAAGCTTAAGGTGGTAGTGTCCATATCAAGAAAGCTCATAGCTTTTAAAAACTTTGTTTACTTGATCAAATCCAAGCTTTTGGTGAGGTAAGTGCCTCAAAGTCTTCTATAAGTCTAATAGAACTTCATTGGGTAACTTTGTTGGAGGTTTTGAGATTAGGGTTTATTCATGAGCATTATGGAACTAGGGAATATTCATGAGCCATGGTTCCAAAAAATCATGCATTTTTAATGTTTATTGTTGAGGGTAAATTTGGATGGTTCTAAGTGTCCATCATGGCCATACATCATGCACCATATATTGGATGAAAAGGGACTATGAAATATTGTGCAAGGTGTCAAAATATATATTTTGATAGCCAAAAAAGTTCAAAACGGAGCTGATTAGTGGTCTTGAGGATGTTGCACGTTTGATTTCTCATGCAACTACATATTTGACTCCTCTTACATCAATGTTTATTGTATGAGATACATCACCATCACCCCAAACACTTCAAAGTGATTTTGATAGGATGTCAAAGGTAGACAAGCACATGCCTTGATTGATTAATCTATCAAGTGTGCAATTATCCTTCATATTGACTTATGCTTATATCAAGGAAGAAATGAGGCTCATGTTGCTTAGATTTGAAAAAAATTAGAGTGTGAGCAAATGGATGAACTTCATTCTATGGATAGTTCCCTCACAAAGATCAAAGATCTAAAGGAATAGTTAATTGTTGCAAATGCATCTTTGCTAGAAAGTTCAATTTTGTAGAGTATTTTGAAACAGTTCCATTATGTTTTTATTTTATTGAAGAAGAACAATCTAAGAAAAATATGTCCATTATGTTTGCTGTAGATTAAGATTTTTTGCTAGTTTGTTACATGGAATATTGAAACATAGAAAAAGGCACACAAATAAGGGCTATAAAATGGAATTTGAGCTTGAATCCATATAAAATGTTTCATATGAATTGTCCATTGTTTAACTATATAGCTCATTTTGATGCATAATACACCTTGTTAAAGCACTAGAGGAGTCCTCAATGTGCTTCCCTCGTAACCTTGTAAGTAATCAATTTTTCATAGTTCATTATTGCTGATATATTTTGGTAGTGATGTATAACCCTAATGAGTCGCTTATCTTTGTACATTGACTTGGTAATATATTTAGTATTATGTTGTGCTCCAAGATTCTTCTTCTTCCTTGTGTTTTTTGTGTGCTTCCAAATACCTCAAACTCCAACATTTGGTATGAGTGCAGATCGTCGCTTCATCTAGGGCATTGTCAATGCCTTATGGTGTTGAAATTTTGATTCAAGCTCATTTCAACCTATAAATTCATTATTATAGTGATTGTGCAAGAAAGTCTATCCTTCTGTGCCATATATATGTGTGTGTATATATATACATATATATATATATATATATATATATATATATATATATATATATATATATATATATATATATATATATATATATATATATATATATATATATATATATATATATATATATATATATATATATATATATATATATATGAGATACAATAATTTTCTTTTGAGAGTACAATGAATTGGAAAGGCACACACATGTGACCTCATAAGGTAGAGGCTATTAACCATGGTTGAAAGCTGTTGGAGTTAGACATCTACGGATGCACACAAGGAAGAAGAAGAAGCTTGGAGCACAACACACAATACTGAATGTATTACTAGAGAATGTACAAAGATTAGCAGCCCATTAGGTCAATAGGCATATATACAAGCCAGGGGAAAAAACCTCCTAAAGAGGGATAAAAATGCCCTGACTGTCCTAGAGTGTTCACACACATCACTACCTAAATATATCAACAAATCCCCCCTAGGAGTGATGCGGTGAACAAGTAGCTGGCACTCATGTATAAGGAAGTGCCAAGCTATGTGGAAATCACTCCACAAAAGGAAGTAAGCCCAAAGCTTTGTGGAAAGCTTCAAAGTTCTCCCTAGATAGAGCCTTCGTGAAAAGGTCTACAATGTTCTCCTGCATGGGCACATATGCCAAGTTGATCTCCCCAGTAGAGAACTTCTCCCTGACATAATGATAAGGCACCCCAATGTGCTTAGTGTGAGCATGGAACATAGGGTTCTTTGCAACTGCCAATGTGCTCTGACTGTGAGTGAAGATGGTGGTGGTAGAAGATTGTCCAACACCCAAATCAATCATAAGGCGTCTAAGCCACACACACTCAATAATCGCTGTGAAAGCTGCCCTATACTCAACCTCACAACTAGAAGTGGCCACAGTAGGCTGCTTCTTGCTCAACCGACATATACATGAGCTACCAAGCATGAAGCAAAAGCCACTAGTGGATACATGAGTGTCATAGCAACTTGCCCAGTCTGAGTCAGAAAAAGCATGTAAAGCTCACAGTAGTGATCTCCCCTTGGGATAAAATAACCCAAGTAGCCGAGTATCACTCAAGTAACAAAAGATGCGCTTAACTGCCTGCCAATGCTTGGCACCTGGGCAATGCATAAACCTGCTCACTTGTGAGATAGCAAACTGAATATCTAGCCAAGTAAAGCATAAGTAAATTAGGCATCCAACAACCTGCTGATAGAGGAAAACATCCAATGCATCTCTAGCATCATGAAGAGTCAATCATAAACCTGTCTCCATGGGAGTGGCAATTGGCTTACAATCTTCAAGGCCAAAATGCTGCAATAATATGTCAATATATTTCATTTGACACAAATCCATTCCACCATCAACTTGCATAAAATGAATGCCCAAATAGTGACACAAATGCCCCAAATCAGAAATCTCAAATGAGGCATGGAAATCAGCCTTAAAATCAGCAATATGCTTCTCAATAGGACCAATGAGAAGCTTGTCGTCAACATTAGACAACAATGATCAGAAGCACATCATTAGCACGCTTAACATATAAGGTGCTTTCAGTTGGACTGTTCTCAAAACCATGTGCAATCAGATAGGCATGTATCTTCTCATACCAAGCACGTGGTGCTTGCTTTAAACCATATAATGCCTTCTCTAACCTCCACACCTGTTTTTCATGCCCTTTCTACACAAATCCACGGGGCTAAAAAACATACACTTCTTCATGCAAGTCACCATTCAGAAATGCAATTTTAATGTACAACTAATGTACATTCCAACCATGATGGGCTGCAAGTGCACACATGCTTCGAACAGTAGTCATACTGCATGTAGGTGCAAAGGTCTCATCAAAATCATTACCTCTTTCCTATGCATAACCCTTTGTAACAAGCATAGCCTTATACGTGTCAACTGTTCCATCAGGCTTATGCTTCAGCTTGTAAACCCACTTAGTGCCAATGGCGTTCTTGCCTAGAGGCAAGTCACATAAAGACCAAGTACTGTTCTTCATTATAGCATCATATTTAGATTGCATAGCAGCCATCCAATTTTCTGAATTTTGTGCTTCATCAAATGAAACAGGATCATTGTCATCACAAAGACTAGATGCAACCATAGCATAGCAATCTGATGCAAAAGAGGCACTATGAGATCCTGATCCATTACAATATGACAGAGATGCATCTAATTTGTTGTCACGCAAAGTCTGCACCAGCCATTTTGGCATAGTTTTTGCCTCCTCAATGTTAGCTCTCTCATCAACAAATGCATCATGTGAATCTGCATTAGAAATGGGATGATCTGCATCATCACCTGAAACCTACAAAGGCTAAGAAGTTGCCTCATTAGGACCAGCACTAGATTGTCCAACTATAAAAAGAGGCAACAAAGTATCATGCATGTCTTTGGAGCTAACAAATGTCTCCTTAGTACATGAAAGCAATGGCTGAATAGCATCTTCCACAAAAACAACATCACGACTAACCAGAATGCATTTATTTTGTGGATGATACAAATGATAGCCTTTACTTTCAGAATTGTACCCAACAAAAATACATTTTACTCCTTTATCATCCAATTTTCTTCGATGTTTTTCAGGCACTAATGCATATGCCAAACAACCAAAAACACACAGATGAGTAATAGATGGTTTGTGATCATGCCAAGCCTCATATGGAGTGATAGACTGCACTGCTTTAGTGAGACACCTGTTAAGTACACATGTTGCACACATGATAGCCTCAAGCCAGAAACTATGTGGTAAAGCCTGACTCTTGACCATACACCTCGCCATCTCCATGAGTGACCTATTCTTTCATTTAGCAACCATTCTGTCGAGGTGTATGCGGCACTGTACACTGGTGTTTTATCCCACGTTCAGCCATAAATGCATTAAAATCAAAAGACATATATTCCCCCCCTCGATTAGAACAAAGGGTGCCCATTTTACATGCTAACAAATTTTCAGCCAAAACAAAAAACTGTTTGAAGCACATGAACACTTCAGAATTTGGCTTCAATGGATATACCCCTGCATGCCTGGAAAAATCATCGATGAAAGTCACAAAGTAAAGAAAATTTCCAAAAGAAGGTGTCTGCATAAGACCACAGACATCACTATGTACAAGCTGCAATTTCTAAGTAGCCCAAATTGAACCAGCTTTTGGAAAGAAGGAACGTTGCATTTTTCCCAAAATACAGCCTTCACAAACATGTTTTTCGAGTGCCTCAAGTTTGGGCAAAGAGGGCACCATTTCAGATTTCTTCAAGTGTAGCAAACTAGCAAAATTTAGATGACCAAAGCGTGCATGCCAAAGCTTTGCATCTGACATAGCCTGAGAATCATGTACTACACATGCCAAACCATTTATAGATCTTTCATAGGCTATGAGCTTATATAGCCCATGACATAAAATGCCAGAAGCAATAATCACATCACCATTTGAAAGATCATGAACTGTACATGTGTCATCAACAAATTTCACAACCAAGGCAATCTTGGCTAATGCAGAAACTGATAACACATTTTTTTTAATCCCTAGCACAAACATAGCATCTAACAAAGTGAAAGAACTACCATGAGCAGTAGTCAAAACGATCTTACCAACTCCCATAACAGGATAAGAGGAGTTGTTGGCGCATGTAACGGTATTCCTTGTAGGGGCAGACTCGAGTGAAGAGAAGAAACTGCGGTGCGAGGTAATATGTTTGGTCACTCCATTGTCAAAGTACCAAACATCTGAGTCTATTCCAGACATGCACTGCACATGAGAAGATGGGTTAAAACTATAAACAGTAGTAAATGCCCATTCTTCTTCCTGCACAAGATTAGTAGAATCTGTTTTTCGTGTAGAGGCTTCTGCAACAACCATTCTAGCCTCTTTCTTCTTTGCCTCTTTAGCAGCCAGTTTTGGACAGTTCTTTATGATATGATCATTTCCTTTACAGTACTTGCAAAAGAATTTCTACTTTTTTGATTTCTTTTCATCGTTGTCTTTCGTCTTTGATTGTGCAAAATTAGCAGATTTCTCCTTACTAGTTGAAAAGCTCCATTTTCCTTTGCCCTTTTGACTAGCCAGGAAATCTTGATCTACAACATGCCTAATGGACCTGTTCTGCCTAGACTGATCTTCCTGCAATAGAACAAAGACTAACTCCTCAAATGACAAGGCATTTGGATTGCCTTTCATCATCAACCGAAGAGTAGAAGCAAAACTCTGATATGAATCAGGAAGACCATTCAGAACGGTCTGTACAAGTGAGCTATCTGGTATAACCTCATTAGTAGAAATCAATTATTCCTTCAAGTCTTTGATCTTTGTTAGAAAACTATCCATAGAATCACCTTCATTCATGTGCTCACTCTCCAAGTGTTTTTGGAGGAAAGCAACACTAGCCTCATTCCTAGCTTAGTACAATGTGGTAAGTGTATCCCAAGCATCCTTAGTTGTTCTGCAAGAGTGAATGTGAGGAATAATGGCACGTTTGACAGACAAAGCTATCAATGCATGTGCTTGGGCATGTCTGCCATCCCAATGAATTTTCTCTATAGTAGGTGCAACACAAACCATAGCACAAACAGGAATATGCAGAATATCATCATCTTCGACACCTTCTACATCACCTTCTGTACCTGCAGTTGTAATAGTTGCAGGTGTGATAGGACGTTTTTCAATACCTTGCACAATGTTCCATAGTCCTTTTGCAACCAATACATGTCACATCATATAAGCCCACAATGGGTAGTTGGTACCATCCAACTTATCCTCAACAGCAAACATACAAAATACATCACTGCTTTCAGCCATGGTTGGTCACTAATAACTGATTGTATCTCAAAGAATTGAACAGAACTGCCCACACGAGTTCTACTAAACATGTAGTAGACTTTGAGACGCTTATATTGGAGAATCAAAATAGGTATATACCTTTGGCACAAAAAAAACAAAATAGCCTACACAAGTGATGTGATAGTGCATTCGAAGGCCAAAATGAGCTCAAATTGTGATTTCGGCACCACAAAGCAAAGCTGTTTTGATCTCTAAAACACCTTGAGTATGCTCACCAAATTTCATGCAAATCTAAGACTCCAAATGGAGAGGTGTAGACGACACTGTGTACCTAAGTACCGACTTAGGGACTTGTGGAGAAAGAGACTATACCTCAATCCCCCTCAAGTGCATATAGTGGGGACTCATGCTTTACTTATCAATCCAAGGAGTATCAAAACCTAGCCGAGTGTATGAAGACATGCATTCAAATGATGGTCAATGAAAATGGACTCTCACAAAGTGCAAGTAAGCATAAATCTATTCCAAACAAGTTTCAGGGATCAGTCATGGTGTCGCAACATTTGGAGCAGTAGTCAATAGTAAAACAAGCTTTTCTCTTAGCTCCGAACTCTAAATATAGAAAATAGGGGTCCATTTTGAAGCTCTCAAGAAGACACATCCAATGGTTGTCTTTTCACTCGATTTTGATGCTCTTGCTTCAAGTTATGAGAAAAATACTGAGTTGTAGGAATGATCTTCCTACACTTCAGCACTTCCTACACTTCGCACATACCTTACCAATAGTAAACAAGAACTTTCATGGATAGACAACACTCCCAAGCACTCTTTCCAAGCATCACACATGCATGCAAGATCACAAGGAAGAAGATACAGAGAGGAGAAGACACAAATTCGAAATTCTGTGCTCTTGATTCTCACAATGGCAAAAAGTCTCCACAAAGAGTCACAAATTGACTTATATACATGTGCCCTAAAAATGGTCCTGACACTTTATTAACTAAGAAAGGGCCAATTGCCTACTAGTTTACAGAGGTAAGCTACAGATCTCTATGAGTATGCATCTAGAGGACTCCTCCAATGCATTTACATTGGAAAATATGTTACAAAATGGCTATAGTACAAAAAGATAATGTCCAATTCGGAAAAATTTTAGAGCCCTTCTTTTTCTCTGCCTCTTTTCTCTTCTTATCTCTGCAACACTCTCCCCGTCTTTCTCTCTATTGTCCCTTAACAGGCTTCACTTCATATCTCTAGTGTTGTGCCTATGGTCAACCACTGCCTGCTTCTACGGAAGTTGTAATGATATAGTTTACCAGCGGTCAAGGAACTGATCATAACTCGGGACCTGTTGCATTGGTCATGGCCTCTTCTTCTCTTTTCTCCGTACACAACCCGTGGATAATTTTCCAATCGCTCCCTTTACTTCTAGGTTGCTGTGTTAAATCGAACTGCCACGCACGCAACCACTGGAAGATATGAAGGTGTGGTCCTTCAGGCTTCGACCTGGACCTTCCGAAGACCCAGATATTGAATGACCTCCTTAAGGATCACGATCTGCTAGATATCTTCTTGCACTTCTTCATGGATACTTGTTGGCCTTGATCCACCCTTGTTGCTTGAGTGCCTTCCCCCGTTGTATGCCCCTACGGTGTGGAGGTGATCGCAATCCGGGTGGATCGGGTCCGGTCGTGGCACACACAGGGTGTATGAAGCTAATGAATGTTGGAAGGTTTAAAGATGTGAATGTGAAATTAATGTTGAGTATGGAGAAGAGAGAGATGTTGAAATAATTATGGGAATGGGAATGTAGGTGTGCAAGTTAGATTGATGACATGAATGATAAGAATGAAAGAGAACCATACACACGAATCAAATTTGGAAGGAAGAATGGTCCATTGGAGGAGCTTCTTAAACACTTCCTAATTCTAATCCATATGTATAGCCTTCTTTGGATGATATGTATGCATGACGAGAATAGATGGAATCCTTACACATAAATCAGTTTCGAAAGGAAGAATGGTCCAATATTGGAGCTTCTTATACACTTTCAGAAACTAATAAATATGTATGGATTTGTATGGATTATATACATGCAAGTGAATTATGATGATGGATTTCACTCACAAGCTCAAAGAAACATCCTCACTGGTTCAACGCAATACTGCGGAGCCTTCTCACACATAGAAGAAATAGAAGACATATAAAAATACTTAAGAGACTGAGAGAGGAGACAAGAGACAAGTGACAAGTGACATGAATTAAAAGAATTTGAATTAAGTTACATGTAAAATATCGTCGTGGTACGTCATGCTAAGCAGTCTACTGATCAAAGGTGGTTCCGACCCTCAAACCATGACAGTTCAACCGAATGTCACACGTAAGAAGGTGAGTTCCACTCCAGTGACCCTATGTCTGTCTAGGCTCGTAACGTCTAACTAAAGAAGTCTAAGACTCATTAAAATCAGCTCTAACTCACTCACACGCTCCACCGAGGGTGAGTCAAGATAGAGATGCTGGTTTCAAGAGCCTATCCTAGATTGGAGTTCTAACTTAAATTTGAAACTAGGTTCTATACTCATACTAGCTCACCTTGGATCCTCACTCGCTCAACCGAGGGTGATCGTCTCAAGGAAACCGTAAGCTAGCATGAGCCCTATGGATGCCTAACAATGATGCCCTAGGAGTTTGGAGGGGGGGTTTATATAGTTTTTTGAATGAATTTGGGCCCTTGGATCTAGAGAAATCAACTCTCAACTCTAGGATCACTACTTTCGATTACAACCATTTGATTAATCAAATCAATGGCTTGGAATTGTTCTTTCTATCAAATCTAGTGTAAAGGAGTGAAATTTAGGCGCCCCATTCTCCACCATTGGATCTGGGGATGATCTGGACCGTCGGATCAGTGCTGACATCAATTCGGATAAGATAAGCCACTATTTTTGGAGAAATGCTGCATTATTGATCTTTGATTGTAAAAAAGGTCTTCTTTTATGGAAAAAATTCGTGGATCCTCCTTCCTTTATGCTTTAGTGCATCTCCACCCTTGAATATGAGCTCATCTTGACCGTACAACATGGTTCAATCATATTTTGACATGTGGCAGACATTCAAGCCTTCAATTTTCTTATTCTAGAAAACTGCGGTGACCTTGAAAACTGGACTTTGTGCTCTTTGACCCTCCAAAAAGTCTTTGATGAAGATGAAACATTGTAGGACTATGTTTCCAAAGATCTCCTTCAGGAATATGCAGAAATAACTCCCATCTGAATCTCCCTTGTACAAGTTTGACTACATTTGGAAGCTTGCAAGGTGGCATTAAGGTCTCTAGGAAGCTCTGATGGCCTTGAAAATTTGTACAAATATGTAGCCACATATGATCTTTATACATGCCAAACCATATGGCTAACATAAATTTCTATACAAGAATTTGTAGGGTCAAACTAGAAAAAATACATTTTTACAAAATGAACATAGCATATCAATGTGCTACAAAATCCATTTTCTGCTGAAATTTGGGCTATAGACTGCCTTTGAGAATCTTTACAAGTATATGGATTTTCATCTAATTTGGTGACAATGAAATTTTTGCCCTAATTTCCCAACTTTGACCAACTTTGACCGCTACCATGGAATTTCTTGATTTCTTTGAAACTTTGTATGTGAGCTTCCTTTGACATCCTTGATGCATCCTGGACTTCTCGGGGAATTCCGGCTACCTTCACCAAATATGTTTTTTGTAGGCCTTCACAAGTGAGAGAGGAGAGAAAATCTCGACGACATTCGCCCCCACTAAACCTGTGATTCCTCCGGAAGCGCCACTCTAGCATCTGTGAAAAACAAAATGTTCCAGGCATCAAATTCTTTTATAGGCAACATAAGAAACATGGAAGGAAAATTGATTATATGCATGAATAAGTAGGTAACGTGACATGAAGCAAAATTTGCATGAAAGAAAGAATTGAAACAGGCAACATGAATATGCATGAAAAAAATAGGCAACATGTGTGCAAATGAACAAGCAACATTGGCAACAAGAAAGAAAAAAAACAAGCATCAATATGAAGTGGAAGTGGATGTATTGAGTCGTTTTAAGCATCAGCTCCTCTCATCTTGAAGAAAATTTTGTACCTTTTTCATAAAGCAATCTACCTTAAATATGATTATAAACAAAGATTAGGATTTTCAAGAGACATCTTTCATCTTTAGCTTATTTTAGATCAACTCCTTT
The DNA here is from genome assembly GCA_020310875.1 of Ceratopteris richardii. Taxonomy (NCBI): domain Eukaryota; kingdom Viridiplantae; phylum Streptophyta; class Polypodiopsida; order Polypodiales; family Pteridaceae; genus Ceratopteris; species Ceratopteris richardii. The sequence continues at coordinate 14,569,651 of CM035410.1, forward strand.
CCTACATAAATATGAATATGCTCTTTCTCTAATAACATGCAAGGAAATCTAACTAAACTCCACTAATGCATAAATCTGCCTATATAGCCCGTGATTTATTCTACTATGCCTCTTTATCCTCCTTTGGCTTGCTCTTTTTTTTTTTTTTTTTTTTTTTGATGATGATGATGATGATTCGGCAACTTTATGGTTACGATCACTTTTTTAGGGTGGAAGAAAGTGTAAACTTCTTGGTAACATGTAGCAACTTTTTTTTTTTTTTTTTTTGATGACGGGGAAAAATTAAACCCCGATACAAGGTACAACCATTTTTGATGACGGAGAACAGTCGTTTAAACTCCGATACAAGTGCTGTGAGATGGACTAAGGATGTAGAAACATGCAATAGCAGGAGCTAGGATTTCAACAATTATGCTTTCGATATAGGATACATATGCATGTTTATATATGAAAGTCATGTCACCAAAATAAACCTCCAAATCTACATGCCCTATCTTTCCACAATCCTAGATTATAATCAATTTCTTAGTAGATAAGTTACTACTTAAGATACAATTTTACACAAGTAGAGAAATCATCATTTGCCTTTTTGTGACTCAAGTGATGTGGATATGCAATGTGATGCAAAGACTGAAAAAAAACATGCATGAAACAAGCATGGAAAAAAAATAGAATGAACTTGAAAAAAAACAAAGCAACATGAACTTGAAAAATTAATGATGTTTTTCATTTTTTTTTTCTTTTTTTTTTTTTATAGCATGGATACTCCTGTTTATGAATCGGCCTCATTGTTGTCATCTTCTTCAATGTCCTCATCCAAAATGTACTCGTCATTATCACGCTTCTTGAATAACTTTATCCTTTTACCTGCAATCAAAGTTTTTAGTGCAACACCATTTAATTCACAAAGAGCATACGTACCATTGTTGTTGACTTTTGATACTATGTATGGCCCAAACCACCGTTGAGTGAGCTTTTTGCGTGCATCATATTGAGAGTCGAATGTACTATCATAAATGAGCACCCAATCTCCTACTTCAATTGGCTTAGGACGCAATCGATGAGTTTTATCAAAATAATGCTTGTTCTTCATTCTAGATTCTCTTAATTTTTCAACAGCATCATCAAGTCTTAATTTACCTTGTTCTAACTGTTTAATACGCAAACTCAAAAAATCATCAGTAGACATGTTTTCAGACCAAGGCAAATTTGACCATGCAGAAATATGAGACTGAATTGGAAACAATGGTTTTTGACAGTACATGAGTTCAGCAGGCATATATCCAGTAGTACGTGTGCATGTCATTCTATCTGCCCAAAGTGCAAAAGGTAAGAATTTAGGCCATTGTTTGATGTCACCGTTACATGCTTTAGATATGGCTTTCATGTTGGATGTGATGGCTGGGTACTCTCAGAAGTTGAGTTGGTGCTGCAAATCCTGCTTCACACCTGCCCTCTTTTCTCTTCAGATATGGTTAGGAGACTCCTTGAGCTTTCAAATGACACCAAGAAACTATATATGTGCTTTACAAACCAATTGTGTAATGATCAACTCAAAACAGATAAGTTTGAACCTTCACAAGTCCAAAAAACTTACTATTCCTGTAATGATACCTGCTCAGTCCTAAGCTCAGTGTGACCAGCACACTTGCAATTGGTTTAATTCCTTCTGGGAGTATTAAATTAACTTAACAAGCTACCATTAGCAAGTTAAATCACTCCAAATAACAAACTATACACTGAGCATGATCTTTAGCAAAATCAGAGACACCCCCGATTTTTTAGGAACAGCACAGAAATATACCAGTGACTGCTTCGACAGTGATTTCTCCCAATTGGCTGAATAGAATGACTTGAAATTTTGTAGTGTTGTAGAATGATTTCAGCTGGTTCCAATGAGCCCTGGATCATTCAATTTGGTTCAGTAGATCTTGAGATATGCCTTTCTGAAGTTGACAGACTTTGAGGTAGATGACTCAGAGAAAACAGAGTTAATGACTATGATTATATGTATTGAAACTATCAAATGTACATTCCCATTGGCATGTAGAATGATGCCCAATGGTACTCAGAGGTGTAGGCTAAGTAGTAGCTCTCACACACTCTATGATCTGCTTGGATTAGCCTCGGGAATTGAGCCACATACCCGCGACTTTTTACATAGTCTTTTATAGGAGTTTTTGAATGAATTTGAATTTTGAATTCAAATTAAAGTTCCCTTGATTCTCTCCACTAGACTTAGGGAGATATTCCCTCAACTAAATCATTTATCTTTTCCACGACTCTAGTCTAGTAGGTGTGATTACATTGTTGATAAAAGTCACATGGACTTTTTACATGAGATAAAAGTAAGAATCACTAAGACTAGGTTCATATAGTTATTGATTCTTGTGAATGTATCATCCAAGGGTCCAATCTTTTAATCTTCCAAGGTTCCAATAGTCCAAGCCTTATGTTGATTCTTCAAAGCACAAACATAAAGCCAAGTGTTAAGGCTTGTTTGCACCAACAGCTCCCCCTCAAGCCAAACACTTGCTTGAGTCTTCATCTTTAATCTTCAATGATATCCTGTAATCCAATCATGGATTTAAACCTGCATAGCTTGCTCCCATCCAAAGCTTTTGTAAGCAAATCTGCACATTGAATATTAGTGGACACATATGATAATTGGATTTCCTTGCTAAGTAATTTCTCCCTCACATAGTGGTAATGAACCTCTATGTGTTTTGTCCTAGCATGATAAACAGGGTTAGCTGCTAGGTGAAGTGAACTTGTGTTATCACCAAATATGATTGGTGGCCTTGTGTATAGGCCCAATTCTGAGTATAGTAGCTTCAACCATATGGCTTCTTGAGTGGCATTTGCTAGCCCTCTGTATTCTGCCTCAGTAGATGATAGAGCTACTGTGGGTTGTTTCTTGGATGACCAAGAAATTGGTTTATCACCTGCAAAACATATGTAGCCAGATGTACTCCTCCTGTCATCCTTGCAACCTGCCCAATCTGCATCTGAGTATACTTTGATATCAATGTCTGATGAATATGGAAAATACAAACCATGATTTTGTGTTCCCTTTAGGTACTTTACTATCTTCTTGGCTGCCTCCAAATGTGGTACTCTTGGCTTATGCATAAATTGGCTAAGTACACTAACACCATATGATATATCAATCCTGGTTAAGGTAGCATAATTAAGACTACCTACCAAACTTTGGTAACCTGTTATATCTTTGAGTTCTTCTCCTTCATGTGCACTGAGTTTGTGGTTGACCTCCATAGGTATGTTTGTTTGAGACTTTAGCTTCCTGCAAATTGAACTTCTTGACCATGTCCTGAATGTACTTCTTCTGAGTAATGAATATACCTGAATTTGTGTATACCAATTCAAGTCCTAGAAAGTACTTCAACAATCCAAGATCATTGATCTTGAATTCCTTCATCATTTGACTTTTGATGTGTCTAATTCCTTGAACATCATTTCCTGTAATAATGATGTCATCAACATAGACACACAAGTATATTACCTCTGAATTGTTCTTCTTTATAAACAATGAAGTATCTGCTTTGCTCATTACAAATCCTTGATCCAAGAGATAGGTTGTCAACCTGTAATTCCATGCTCTAGGTGCCTGCTTCAATCCATACAGAGCTTTTTTCAATTTGCAAACATGATTTACCTTATTGTGATCTTCATAGCCAGGTGGTTGTGACATGTAGACCTCTTCAGATATCCATCCATTCAAGAATGCATTCTTCACATCCAATTGGTACATGTTCCAATTCTTGGATGCAGCTACACTCATCATAATTCTGATAGTTGGCATCTTGGCCACAGGAGAAAATGTCTCCTCATAATCAATGCCTTGGGTTTGTGCAAAACCCTTGGCTACCAACCTAGCTTTATACCTGTTTATTGTACCATCTGAGTTCCTCTTGAGTTTGTAGATCCATATGGATCCTATCACTTTCATGGAGTCCTTCTTGGGTACCAAGTCCCAAGTATCACTCTCCTTGAGAGCCTCCATTTCTTCATCCATTGCTTCCTTCCATTCTGGTTTAGTAATAGCTTCTTCAAATGTACCTGGTTCTTCATTCAAGATATCCTTTGCAAGATATACAGAGTGCTTGGTTACAAGTGAAGTATCATACCCATACCTAATAGGTTTCTTCTTTTCTCTTGAAGATCTCCTCATAGCTTGAGTTGAGGATTCTGGATTGTCTTCAAGTTGCTTCATCTTCATCTTCCCTTTGGATTTCCAAGCCTTGAATTCTTCAATGTTGATGGTGTCTTCATCATCTGAACTTGTGTCCTCCTTCTGAGTTGGTTCTTGCCTGACAAGCTTTGGAAAGTCTTCTTCCATATCATAAGGTAGGTTAACTTTCCTGCACTCATTTTCATACCATGAATCATTTTCATCAAAGATGACATCTCTGCTTACCTTGAAACCTTTGTTTGAGGGGTTATAGAACCTGTATCCTTTCTGATTCAAATCATAACCAATGAAAATACACTTTTCAGCCTTAGGGTCTAGCTTTCCCCTTACCTGTGAGGGAATATGCACATATGCAAGACACCCAAAGATCTTGCAATGATCCAGAGATGGTCTCTTACCATGCCAAGCCTCATAGGGTGTCATTCCATCAAGTGTCTTTGATGGCAACCTGTTGATTAAGTATGTGGCAGTAGATACACTCTCTGCCCAAAGATAATTTGGTAGTTTTTTTTCATTAAGCATAGACCTAGCTGTCTCCACAATGAGTCTATTCCTCCTTTCAGCTACCCCATTTTGTTCAGGTGAGTACCTTGTGGTAATCTCCCTCTTGATGCCTCTTTCCTGCAAGAATTCTTCAAAGTCATTGGAGAAGTATTCTCCACCACCATCTGACCTTAGTCTCTTCAAATGTCTACCTGTTTGATTCTCAACTAATGCAAGATACTTTTTGAAACAATTAAATACTTCATCTATATGTTTCATGAAGTACAAAACAGTCCATCTGCTATAGTCATCAATAAAAGGTACATAGTACCTTGATCCAGATATGGATGACTCCTTGCTTGGTCCCCAAACATCTGTATGCACCAATTCCAAGTAGTCTTCATGCATAAAGCCCTTTTTGGTATATGGCAATCTGTGTGACTTACCAAATTGACAAGCCCCACACTTGTATATCATGTGTTGCTTGGATACATTTGGTATCCCAAGCACACATTGATCCCTACTCATTTGCTTTATGGTCCTCTCTCCAATGTGACCTAATCTCTTGTGCCACATCTCCAATTCTGATAGGGTTTGGTCCTTATAGTTGTACAAGGCAATATTCTTAGTATCCTCAAGTTCAAAGGTAAACAATCTACCTGACTTCTCTCCCTTGGCTATCCTTCTGAATCCATGTCTTGGATCCTCCACATAAGCACCATGTTGAGTGAACCTGACCTGTAGACCTTTTTCAACAATCTGACCTACACTCATCAGATTCTTGGTGATTGTTGGAACATACAATACTCTGCTTAGTAAATTCTGATTACCATCACTTGTTTTGACATTACCTACTTTAACCACTGAATGTTTAGTGTCATCACCTGTCTGTACTTGGTGCTTGCCTTTAGGTTCTTCCAAATCAGAGAGTAAGGCAACATTCCCAGCTACATGGTTAGAGCAACCTGAATCAATATAGAACAAATGATCATCATTGATACCTGATTTAGATGTCATGTTCATAATCAACAAGGAATCATCTTGATCCTCTGCATAATTGTTGTAATCCTTTCTGTTCCTGTATCCTCCTTGATAATTGCCATTGTGATTGTAGCTATTGTTGTAGTTGTTGTTGTAATTATTGTTGTAGCCATGGTAGCCTTGAGATTGATTGAATCTGCCTCTGCCTTGAGAGTATCCTCCTCTTTGGTGAACTCTTCCTCTTTGGTTCTTGTAGTTTTTATAGCATTCATCTGTAGTATGGTTAGACAAACCACAAATATTGCATGGAGATTGATTATAGGGTCTCCCCCTACCTGACTTACCTCCTCTGCCCCTACCTCTAGATGATCTACCTCTCCCTGCATAGTTTGCTTGGGAGGTGGATCCTTCTTCATCAACTTTCTTACTTTTACCCTTGTCTTTAGACTTCTTATCTGTATATAGGGCAGAGGGATTGTTACCTTTTGATTGCTCTCCATTCTTTGTGATCTTTGCTTCATGTGTAAAGAGTTGTCCAATCAGAGTTGTTAAATCAGGTGCTTGGATGTCCATGTACAAGTCCATTGCAGTGGTAAAGCTCTCCCACTTATCATCTGCCTTTAGTCCATTGATCACTTGTCTGACTATTTGCTCTTCTTCAATTTCTTCTCCAACACTTGCAAGTTGGTCTGCAATGTCTTTGACTTTGGTGACAAAATCTGAGACACATTGTTTTGATTGCTTCCTAAGAGTTGTAAACTCAATCCATAGCTGATTCTTTCTGGCCCTTGTGCTTGATGAGAAGTATGTTGACAAGGTCTCCCAAGTCTCTTGGGAAGTCTTACAGTTCCTAACATGAGGTAGAAGGAAATCAGAGATAGAGTTTAGAAGATATGACCTTGCCAAAGCATCTTTAGCACACCATTGATTAAGTCTCTCATGCTCATCCTTTGTAGGTAGGCCTCTGGTTTTGAATGAGGGCAACTCCTCATCTCCTGATATGTATCCATACAAGCTTCTCCCTTGTAGATAGGTCTTCATTCTCAATGACCATGCCTGGTAATTATTTCTATCCAATTTGTCAATGAAGGAAGGGAAACCATCACCCATGATTACCTTATTTGCTCTGATACCACTGTTGGATGTGATGGCTGGGTACTCTCAGAAGTTGAGTTGGTGCTGCAAATCCTGCTTCACACCTGCCCTCTTTTCTCTTCAGATATGGTTAGGAGACTCCTTGAGCTTTCAAATGACACCAAGAAACTATATATGTGCTTTACAAACCAATTGTGTAATGATCAACTCAAAACAGATAAGTTTGAACCTTCACAAGTCCAAAAAACTTACTATTCCTGTAATGATACCTGCTCAGTCCTAAGCTCAGTGTGACCAGCACACTTGCAATTGGTTTAATTCCTTCTGGGAGTATTAAATTAACTTAACAAGCTACCATTAGCAAGTTAAATCACTCCAAATAACAAACTATACACTGAGCATGATCTTTAGCAAAATCAGAGACACCCCCGATTTTTTAGGAACAGCACAGAAATATACCAGTGACTGCTTCGACAGTGATTTCTCCCAATTGGCTGAATAGAATGACTTGAAATTTTGTAGTGTTGTAGAATGCTTTCAGCTGGTTCCAATGAGCCCTGGATCATTCAATTTGGTTCAGTAGATCTTGAGATATGCCTTTCTGAAGTTGACAGACTTTGAGGTAGATGACTCAGAGAAAACAGAGTTAATGACTATGATTATATGTATTGAAACTATCAAATGTACATTCCCATTGGCATGTAGAATGATGCCCAATGGTACTCAGAGGTGTAGGCTAAGTAGTAGCTCTCACACACTCTATGATCTGCTTGGATTAGCCTCGGGAATTGAGCCACATACCCGCGACTTTTTACATAGTCTTTTATAGGAGTTTTTGAATGAATTTGAATTTTGAATTCAAATTAAAGTTCCCTTGATTCTCTCCACTAGACTTAGGGAGATATTCCCTCAACTAAATCATTTATCTTTTCCACGACTCTAGTCTAGTAGGTGTGATTACATTGTTGATAAAAGTCACATGGACTTTTTACATGAGATAAAAGTAAGAATCACTAAGACTAGGTTCATATAGTTATTGATTCTTGTGAATGTATCATCCAAGGGTCCAATCTTTTAATCTTCCAAGGTTCCAATAGTCCAAGCCTTATGTTGATTCTTCAAAGCACAAACATAAAGCCAAGTGTTAAGGCTTGTTTGCACCAACATTTCACAATAGGTGGATGCCCTCTCTCTATTTTACCATTGGCCTCTGGATTATATGCAGTAGTGAGAGACAAACGAATACCGTGACGCTCAAAGAACTCTTTAGCTTCTCTTGCATTTAACTCTCCACGATCGGCAACTACTTTCTCTATGTACCCAAAGCGACTTATGACATCTTCAAGCAAGAATTTGCAAACATTGGAAGTGGTCTTAGATCGTAATGCACGTCCCTCTACATGATTAGTTAAATCTTCTCTTGCAAGTACAATGTAACACATTTTGTCGATACCTTTAGGCATAGTTACAAGATCTACTACCCACTTGTAGTGAATACAAGGTGGATACGTAGGATGCAATGGATCTCTATGTTTGACTGATGAATGAAGTTGACAAGTAGAACATGTAGAAACATAGCTACTAATGTCAACATACATCCTAGGCCAATAATAGGTACTTCTAATTTTTTCATATGTTCCAAAAAATCCTTTATGACCGGCCCATAATGTCTCATGCATTTCCTTCATTACTTGCAATTGAAGACCTCGTTTTCCTAGGACTCGTTGTGGATTCTTAACCTTACCCTTAGCATGTCTCCAAAGATAACCATTACATAGGAAAAAGTTATAAGCTCGTTTCCTAATGTTACGGAATCTATTCGTAGTCCAGTTAGGTAATGGTTGTAGTGTACTCAGATACTTTCCTATGTCTCTCCATTCATTTTCGTACTCAGACTCATGAAATTTCTCATACTCATATATATGTGGAACATAGTCAATTAAGTTCACATTCTTTATTAGATCACTTTCAAGATCATCATCAAATCTAGCTCTCGATAACATATCAGCAATTGAGTTTGACTTACCTGAAATATGAACTAACTCAGGATTTATGAACTTAATATATGAGATCCATCTAAGCATGGCTATATCAGGAGATGAACAATTGGTTATCATTCCAATGAGAGGCAAACAATCAGTCTCAACTTTGACATTCGCACCAATGAAATATTCTTTGTCTGTTTTCAAAGCTGTTACCATACCCCATAGTTCTCGTTTGATCTGTGGATATTTTCGTTGTGTTTCATGTAGAATTTTGGCACCAAACCTAATTGCATATCTATTCCCTTCACTATCGTCTTGACTTATGACCCAACCTATACCAATAGGACTAGTATCAACAGTCAATATAATAGGTTTGTTAGCAGAATAGTCTACATGCTTAAGGATGGGAGCTTCAAGCAATAATTTCTTCAATTTACGCATAGCTTGAGTGTGTTTGTCAGTTCAAATAAATTCTCGTTTCTTCCTCAACAAGTCATAAAGACAATCAGCAACATGAGCAAAGTGAGGGATCCAAATAACATAAAAGATGCAAGCACCAAGAAATCTACGTACCTCACTCACATTGTTACATGTTTCAGAAATCTTGCTAATGGCATCAACTTTTTGTGGGTATGGCTTTCGACCATAATGGCCACATAAATGTCCAACAATAAGTACCTCGTTGACACCAAAAACAGATTTCTCTATGGAAAATGTGAGACCTACCTCTTCAAATCGTTGAAATATTCTTTCACAATCAGAGATATGGTCAAGAACAAATTTACGACATCCTGATGAATCTAAAGTAATGTCCTTTACACGTTCCTCACTCCCTTTAATTGGAATATCATCAATGAATGGCATAGTTATATGAGGGATAAAGTCATGTAAGACCATATTCATAGCACTCATCATATGAGCCACAGAATTAGTCACTCCTTGAGGTAAAGTACACATTCGCACTAAGCCTAAAGGAGTTTTCATTGTGGTTATGTCACGACTATCAATTGCTAATTGGAATTGGTCATATCCAGAATATAGATCACCCATTGAATAGATAGAATGTCCTGAAAATGATTCAGCAAACTCATCTACAATGGGTCCTGTTCCTACATTCCTTATGGTGACTTTATTGAGGGGTTGGAGATCTTGAATAAAACGTAGTTTCCCATTCTTTTTAGGCACAGTGAACCATCTGTTTGAGTAAGGTGCAAAAGATGGCTCTAAAATTCTCATGTTTATCTTCTCCTTAAGTAGTTTCATTAGCTCAGGTAAGTGAGCCTTTGGAACAGGTATAGGACGAAGATTCCATGGAATATGTGGAATAGTAAAGATTATCATGGGTGCAACTAGCTTAGGATCTACACAACCAATCTCATGAGGATACATAGTAAAGGCTTTTCCATGGCTACGTATGACTCTCTCAAATTTATCTCTCTCTGCTGGCAAAAGAAAGTCATCATCTCTACCAATTTTCACTTGTTTGATTGTCTCATCCGTGAATGTATGTCCTATGTTTTTCTTATCTCGAAGAATTGGATCATTTTTCACATCAATAATTTTTTCATTACTTCCTTGAGGTAACGGTTGAGCTATGGGTTTGATTTTTTTGTCTACAGTTTTGTACTTTGTTTCAACTAAGGCATCATGTGTTTGGTTAAATTTTGAGCACTTGTCAACATTGAGAGCATACTCTTGGATTAGAGCATACTCATCAAGGGAAGAAAGAAGAATAATATGGGAATTAGAATTTTGTTGAAGACATAACTCTAACTCCTCAAGAGTAGAGAAACAATGAGATGTTTCAATCACATGCTCAATGTTCTCATCATGTTCCATGATTTTGTTATTTTTATAATTTTTTTGGGTTTTTTGGATAAAAGACTTGGACAATTGACTCTTATGAAGAAAATCTAATCTAGAATGTGGAAAACAAAGTGACAAACTATTGAACAGGTTGGTTGGCTGCGAGATGTCAAACCAATATCCACTGTTGTCCCGCTCAACAATGGATTCTATCCGAAATTTTGATCATATGTAGCTCCAAACATGAATCGAGGTGCACAATCACTACAAGCATGCTCATGACCCTGAGTAACAATAGGTTTCTTTCTAATTGACAATCGATTCCTAGGATGATTCACTCCTACCGTCATGACTTGAAGTGATTGCATTCCATCCTTAGACTTAAATCTAGCATAGGTAGACCCATCATCCATGGCTTTAGTTTCCATACGACTCTCACAAATAAAGGGTTGACCTAAGAGAACTTCATAGGAGCAATTATCTTGAATAAAAAAGTGAAACTCTTCTGTGATTCCTCCTATGGATATGGGCACACTAGCACAAGCTCCATACAGGGTACCTACACCATTATCTGCAGTTCTCATACGCCATCCACAATCTTTATCTATGGGCCATCGAAACTTATCATAGACTTCTCTTGAAATCACATTGATTTCAGAGCCGGAATCTACTAATGCATTTACAGTGATAGTGTTCTTATCATTTCCTATTTTGACATGCATCTCTGATGTACCTCTAGACCAAAATGTTCTTTTAAAGTGGCTTTCAGGATTGTTTTCATGATTTTCATGGTCAAGTTGAATAGGTCCTAAGAAATTTTTATTAACATTTACTTCATCATCATCAAAGTCCTCTTCATCAGATTCATCAAAGTTTAAGGCTTCATTCATAGCTTGATCTTGATCTAGAGAATCTTGCATCTCAGTATCTAGATTAAGCGGAAACCTCTTCCTTTTAATTAGGCCGATAAAGTTATCTTTAAAAACAGGCTTTGCAATAGAGAAAACTTGTTCTAAAGACATAGTCACTTGACTCTTAAGCAAAATGTCATCTAAAATCTCCATAGGATCTATTTTTCTCTCAATTTCTGAAATCAAGATGGCTTTAGGTTTTCTCTTTGGTTTCTTTTGTTTTTGCTCAGGGTCTTGTTTTTGTTCATGTTCTCGTGTTTGGTCTTCAGTTTGTTTTGATTGTTCTTGTTTATCTAAAGGCTTTGGTTCTGTTTTTCTTTGCTTTGTCTTCTTCCCTTTTTGTTTCTCCTCTTGTTTTTGTTCATTGGGTTGTGATTCTTGTTGTTTATCTTTGGATTGTGATGTTTCTCCCTGCTCTATGTTTGTTTCTATTCCCTCTGAGGTTTGTTTTCGAGTCACTCTTCTTTCACTAGGCTCAGCTTCATCTCTTTTTCGTTTTTCTTCTACATTGGATATGTGAGAAATAAGAGATTGATCTTCTATCGGTGACTCCCAAGCCGTTATTCTCCTAATCTCATCCCGTGCTCTTACTAAAGCCTCTATGGAAAAATCACCTTCCTTTGTGGGTTTACTTGATTCTACTTGTTGTTCATCAAGAGCTTCTAGTTTCACTCCTCTAGTTCCTACGTCCATTATGGTTATATTTTCATAATGTTTTTTCATTCCTCCCTTACCATAATTTCCTTGCAAAGGTAGCCTAGATCGATAGTCACAGATTTTCTTGTCTATGTCTATTACTAGTCGTTGCTCTTTAGCAGCCTTCAATAATTCACAATCTCTCAAAAAGTGCTCTAATGAATCACACCAAGGACACCTACGAGGGCCACGCACAAAACCATTTTGATTTTGAGGATTTTGATTAACTTGTGGTGGGAAATTTTGAAATTGAGGATTTTGTTGATAAGGTATTGCTTGAACAGGATAATTAGGATTTTGATAAGGCAATTGATGTATTTGAGGAGCTTGGGGAGCAACATGTGGTACTTGAGGTGCAAGAGGAGCTTCCATATTATACGGTTGATGATTTTGAAAATTTTGATTTTGAGGATTTTGAAAAGCTATTTGTGAAGCTTGAGGATACATGTTTTGATACATTTGAGGATTTTGCACATGAGGATGAGGATTTTGCATTGAAGGATTATGCATTGGAGGAACTTGATATGCTTGAGTAGGAGCTACTTGTGGATTTTGATTGGTAGCTATAACATGTTGATTAGGCTCTTGAAAAGTCATTGGGTTCATTTGATTTTGGAAAGTTTTGGTGTAACTAGATTGTAAAGCATCTATAGTCTTGGCCAAATTGGATTGTGTAGCAATAAGACTTTCCATTTGCTTAGTGAGAATATCCACTTGAGATTGTTCAACTACACTTTTATTTGGCTCTACTTTAAAACCTTGAGTAGGCTCCATCATTTGAGGAATAGGAGTAGAGTCAAAAAGCATAGCATGGGATTGTTCTCTAAATTGCTCCTTAATTTGTGGAAGGCTAGCTTGAGGAAGACTAGTTTGCTCATAAAGCATGGATTGTCTTTGATGTCTATGGGCTACAGCCTCTACTACTTTACGCACTTTTTTCCAATTGTCAGTAAGACCATAGCGCTTATCTGGTTCTTCTAATCGCCGTTCAACTTCCCTACGAGTTTCAGGATGAAGAAGCTTAAGAAAATTGATCACAAGATCAGGTTCCAAAGTTATCTTATCCTCATCAGGAAGTTGTTCATAGCGTCTAATATACTCATTTTGTAAGTGAGTAATAGAGCTACTAGGCTTTGGAGAATTGACCCATCGTAAGAATCCATCTCGATTATGTTGGCTATAATCTTCAAGATAGAATTCTTTGAGCATCTCCTTTCTAAAATCACTCCAAGGAAGACTATCATATTGAGTGACACGGTTTATGATAGAGCTATCAACAATTCGTTCAAAGAATGATATCAAAAGATCTTCAGGAAGACCAAAAATCATAGCTTGCTCTTCAAACAAATCTAAGTAGCTTGTGATGTTGATGCCATTGAATTTTCCCTTCTCTCTCAACATAGAAGAGACTATTCTTTGGCCTTGTTTCTCAACAATAAGGGATTTGAATCCTTCCTCCATCTTATGTGAATAAGCAAGTGATGCACGATGTTCTAGATCTCTCACAAATGTGTTTACTTCGCGACGAAGATGTGCACGATACTGTGAGAAATCCAGTGCAACACTCAAGAATGATGATGATGATATGATGAGGATGAAAAATATGAAACAAAGGATATGGATCACAACCTCCCAACAAGATCAGAAGCAAATGCCACGAAGCGTTTCACGTCGGGTTCAAATGTGGAGGTGATCGCAATCCGGGTGGATCGGGTCCGGTCGTGGCACACACAGGGTGTATGAAGCTAATGAATGTTGGAAGGTTTAAAGATGTGAAGGTGAAATTAATGTTGAGTATGGAGAAGAGAGAGATGTTGAAATAATTATGGGAATGGGAATGTAGGTGTGCAAGTTAGATTGATGACATGAATGATAAGAATGAAGAGAACCATACACACGAATCAAATTTGGAAGGAAGAATGGTCCATTGGAGGAGCTTCTTAAACACTTCCTAATTCTAATCCATATGTATAGCCTTCTTTGGATGATATGTATGCATGACGAGAATAGATGGAATCCTTACACATAAATCAGTTTCGAAAGGAAGAATGGTCCAATATTGGAGCTTCTTATACACTTTCAGAAACTAATAAATATGTATGGATTTGTATGGATTATATACATGCAAGTGAATTATGATGATGGATTTCACTCACAAGCTCAAAGAAACATCCTCATTGGTTCAACGCAATACTGCGGAGCCTTCTCACACATAGAAGAAATAGAAGACATGTAAAAATACTTAAGAGACTGAGAGAGGAGACAAGAGACAAGTGACAAGTGACATGAATTAAAAGAATTTGAATTAAGTTACATGTAAAATATCGTCGTGGTACGTCATGCTAAGCAGTCTACTGATCAAAGGTGGTTCCAACCCTCAAACCATGACAGTTCAACCGAATGTCACACGTAAGAAGGTGAGTTCCACTCCAGTGACCCTATGTCTGTCTAAGCTCGTAACTCTAACTAAAGAAGTCTAAGACTCATTAAAATCAGCTCTAACTCACTCACACGCTCCACCGAGGGTGAGTCAAGATAGAGATGCTGGTTTCAAGAGCCTATCCTAGATTGGAGTTCTAACTTAAATTTGAAACTAGGTTCTATACTCATACTAGCTCACCTTGGATCCTCACTCGCTCAATCGAGGGTGATCGTCTCAAGGAAACCGTAAGCTAGCATGAGCCCTATGGATGCCTAACAATGATGCCCTAGGAGTTTGGAGGGGAGGTTTATATAGTTTTTTGAATGAATTTGGGCCCTTGGATCTAGAGAAATCAACTCTCAACTCTAGGATCACTACTTTCGATTACAACCATTTGATTAATCAAATCAATGGCTTGGAATTGTTCTTTCTATCAAATCTAGTGTAAAGGAGTGAAATTTAGGCGCCCCATTCTCCACCATTGGATCTGGGGATGATCTGGACCGTCGGATCAGTGCTGACATCAATTCGGATAAGATAAGCCACTATTTTTGGAGAAATGCTGCATTATTGATCTTTGATTGTAAAAAAGGTCTTCTTTTATGGAAAAAATTTGTGGATCCTCCTTCCTTTATGCTTTAGTGCATCTCCACCCTTGAATATGAGCTCATCTTGACCGTACAACATGGTTCAATCATATTTTGACATGTGGCAGACATTCAAGCCTTCAATTTTCTTATTCTAGAAAACTGCGGTGACCTTGAAAACTGGACTTTGTGCTCTTTGACCCTCCAAAAAGTCTTTGATGAAGATGAAACATTGTAGGACTATGTTTCCAAAGATCTCCTTCAGGAATATGCAGAAATAACTCCCATCTGAATCTCCCTTGTACAAGTTTGACTACATTTGGAAGCTTGCAAGATGGCATTAAGGTCTCTAGGAAGCTCTGATGGCCTTGAAAATTTGTACAAATATGTAGCCACATATGATCTTTATACATGCCAAACCATATGGCTAACATAAATTTCTATACAAGAATTTGTAGGGTCAAACTAGAAAAAATACATTTTTACAAAATGAACATAGCATATCAATGTGCTACAAAATCCATTTTCTGCTGAAATTTGGGCTATAGACTGCCTTTGAGAATCTTTACAAGTATATGGATTTTCATCTAATTTGGTGACAATGAAATTTTTGCCCGAATTTCCCAACTTTGACCAACTTTGACCGCTACCATGGAATTTCTTGATTTCTTTGAAACTTTGTATGTGAGCTTCCTTTGACATCCTTGATGCATCCTGGACTTCTCGGGGAATTCCGGCTACCTTCACCAAATATGTTTTTTGTAGGCCTTCACAAGTGAGAGAGGAGAGAAAATCTCGACGACAACGGTGCTCTGTGCAGAGACGAGTGTTGCGTGCCCCTGCGGGGCTTCCTGCAGAGATATGTCCTCAGTTATAATACCTTTAGTGAAGCTTCTTTCTTGGTCTTTTTTTTTTCTTCTTTTTGAAGGCTTTGGAATGTGGCGGGAGTATGTTCTGTAAACCTTTTCTTTGTCTCATTAAGCAGATTAACTTCATGTATTTCTGCTCGTTTTGAATGTAGAACTTCTGCTTTCGGGTTTGTGCGCGCCAATAGCAGAACTCTGTTTGTCATCCTCTCTCTCTCTCTCCCTCTCTCCCTCCCTTCCCTCTCTCTCTCTCTCCCTCTCTCTCTCCCTCCCTCTCTCACTATCTCTCTCTCTCTCTCTCTCCCTCTCTCTCTCTCACTCTCTCTCTGTCTCTCTCCCTCTTTCTCTCTCCCTCTCTCTTTCTCTCTCCCTCTCTCTCTCTCTCTTTTTTCTTTTTCTATGTTTTTTCTTTACTAATATGTTCTTTGTTTGGTTTTGCAAGAGATTTTGGAATCGAATCTTTGGAAATTCGACGAAGAAGAACTTCAAGTGGATTTTGACAATCGTGTCAAACAATTCTCTCTCTCTCTCTCTTTCCCTCTCCTTCCCTCTCTCTCTCTCTCTAAAAACACCTCTATTTTTATAGATCTGACGCTTTGGTAAGTAGATCGCACATATTGTATCACTCTGTTTTCTTTCTTTATGTTTTTGCTTTTCTAATATCTTCTCTCTTTAGTTTTGCAAGAGATTTTTGAGATCAAATCTTTGGAAATTCAACGAAGGAGAATTTCAAATGGATTTTGACAACTTTGATTCAAAAATTACATAAATGTAAGTAAAACATATATCACTTTTTTATCTTTCTTTATATTTTTGTTTTCTAATATCTTCTCTCTTTATTTTTGTTTGAGAGAGAGAGCGAGCGAGAGAGAGAGAGAGAGATACATGCATATGCATGCATGCATATGCATACATGCATGCATATGCATGCATGCATATGCATGCATGCATGCATGCATGCATGCATGCATGAGGGATATGCATATGCATACATGCATGCATATGCATACATGCATGCATATGCATACATGCATGCATATGCATACATGCATGCATATGCATACATACATACATGCATACATGCATGCATGCATATGGATACATACATATGCATACATGCATGCATGCATATGCATACATGCATGCATGCATATGCATACATGCATGCATGCATATGCATGTATCCATATGCATGCATGCATGTATGTATGTATGCATATGCATGCATGCATGTATGCATATGCATACATGCATGCATGCATATGCATACATGCATGCATGCATATGCATACATACATGAATGCATATGTATGTATCCATATGCATGCATGCATGTATGCATATGTATGTATCCATATGTATGTATCCATATGCATGCATGCATATGTATGTATCCATATGCATGCATGCATGTATGCATGTATGCATGTATGTATGTATGCATATGCATACATGCATGCATGCATATGCATACATGCATGCATGCATATGCATACATGCATATGCATACATGCTTAAGCATGCATATGCATATGCATACATACATACATGCATACATGCATACATACATGCATACATGCATACATGCATACATATGCATATACATACATACATGCATGCATGAGGGATATGCATATGCATACATGCATGCATGCATGCATGCATATGCATACATACATACATGCATGCATGCATATGCATACATGCATGCATGCATATGCATACATGCATGCATGCATATGCATACATGCATGCATATGCATACATACATGAATGCATATGTATACATGAATGCATATGCATACATGCTTAAGCATGCATATGCATACATGCTTAAGCATGCATATGCATATGCATACATACATACATGCATACATGCATACATGCATACATACATGCATACATATGCACATACATACATACATGCATGCATGAGGGATATGCATATGCATACATGCATGCATGCATGCATATGCATACATACATACATGCATACATGCATGCATGCATATGGATACATACATATGCATACATGCATGCATGCATGCATATGCATACATGCATGCATATGCATACATGCATGCATATGCATACATGCATGCATATGCATACATACATGAATGCATATGTATACATGAATGCATATACATACATGCTTAAGCATGCATATGCATATGCATACATACATACATGCATACATGCATACATACATACATACATGCATGCATGAGGGATATGCATATGCATACATGCATGCATGAGGGATATGCATATGCATACATGCATGCATGCATATGCATACATGCATGCATGCATATGCATACATACATACATGCATACATGCATACATGCATATGCATACATGCATGCATGCATATGGATACATACATATGCATACATGTATGTATATGCATACATACTCAAGCATGCATATGCATACATGTATGTATGCATATGCATTCATGTATGTATATGCATTCATGTATGTATGTATATGCATTCATGTATGCATATACATACATGTATGTATGCATATGCATTCATGTATGTATATGCATACATACTCAAGCATGCATATGCATACATGTATGTCTGCATATGCATTCATGTATGTATATGCATTCATGTATGTATATGCATTCATGTATGTATGTATATGCATTCATGTATGCATATACATACATGTATGTATGCATTCATGTATGCATATGCATTCATGTATGTATATGCATACATACTCAAGCATGCATATGCATACATGTATGTATGCTACATGAATGCATATGCATACATGCATGAATGCATATGTATACTTGAATGCATATGTATACATGAATGCATATGCATACATGCTTAAACATGCATATGCATATGCATATGCTTACATGCTCAAGCATGCATATGCATATGTAAGCCAGCAAGCATATGCTTACATATGCATACATGCTTAAGCATGCATATGCATATGCATACAAGCTTAAGCATGCATATGCATACAAGCAAGCATATGCATATGTATATGTATATACAAGCAAGCATATGCATATGTATATGTATATGTATACATGTATGCATATGCATATGCATACATGTATGCATGTACATACATGTATATGTACATGTATGTATACAAACAAGCATATGCATATGTATATGTATACATGTATGCATATGCATATGCATATGTATACATGAATGCATTTTTAGAGTCTCTATCCTATTCGGCCCATTTTAGCATTACTGAATGACCAAATTCGATAGAGCAGAGTTGTCGTATACGTTGGCGCATTGACTTCCCCGCCGCATCCATAACTGGAGCTCCATTACAGATATGATATATCCAATGTATATATATGCATGCTTAAGTTTGTATACATATGCATTCATGTATACATATGCATTCATGTATGCATATGCATTCATGTATGCATATGCATTCATGTATGCATATGCATTCATGTATGCATATGCATTCATGTAATGCATAATGCATATGCATACATGAATGCATATGCATACATGAATGCATATGCATACATGAATGCATATGCATACATGAATGCATATGCATACATGAATGCATATGCATACATGAATGCATATGCATACATGAATGCATATGTATTGGCATGAATGCATATGTATACAAACTTAAGCATGCATATATATACATTGGATGAGATGAGATCTTCATATTGCATCAGATGGGATCTCCACATACACCTTGGGGTGCACATGATCATGATGAATCGAAGATATATCATATCCGTAATGGAGCTCCAGTTATGGATGCGGCGGGGAAGTCAATGCGACAACGTATATGACAACTCTGCTCTATCGAATTTGGTCATTCAGTAATGCTAAAATGGGCCGAATAGGATAGAGACTCTAAAAATCATATCACACAATGCATATATGAAGAGTATCGGCCAGCACCTGGCAATCCTGTTGTGAGTTCTGATTGGATACAACATACAGCACGTGAGGTCATGTCACATCGACGATCGGAAGCTCGCGATGCTTTCAAAGCAGGCTTATCGAAGCCTGTATGGCTAGACGCCGAAGAATGGGAATCGATTCAGGATGAACATCAACATACTCTTGATCGGTATCGTCAACAAAGAGATGCGGCGGCCACACGGTTAGATACGGTTGGAACGTCACATTTAGGTAGCGGCGGATACAATAGTATGCGCTACCAATTTGTAAGTATGATGTTAATTATTGAAGTTGTTTGTGTTAAGTATATTATGTATATTCATCTAACATTTTGCATATTTACTATAAGAGTTGGCAGTGGGTCGTCCTACAACGCGAACTGAAGAATCGTATGGATATTGACATGGACTGACTGCACTGTTACAAGACTTAGAGGGACACGGTGCAATCGTCTCATGGGAGAATATTCTTGATTAGGTAAAGTTATATCTTGGTTTTGTGTTTCTAGTTGTTGTTTATAAATGTCATGTTAATTGGTCTTATTTTATACATATTTTTTGTTGCAGGATTGTAGGTGTAAATATTTTGATCAATGCCACAATTTTGTATCACACTCGCATACGACAATGATGAACCATATTATTGTATTCGATTCCTATATGGAAGTGTTTTGTCACATTGCCACAATTTTGTATTACACTCCTATGTGGCAATGATGTACCATAATTTTGTATTCGATTCCTATATGTAAGTGTTTTGCCACACTTTTGTACATTTTTCATTTATGGAATATACGACTTTTTGTACATGAATCATTGTTCATTTTTGTTCATATAAGTTTATGTTTTGGTTGCCATTAGAGTACATAACACATGTACTCAGTTGGGCAGAGTGTATTGTCTTTTGCTAAACAACATCATGCTTTAGCAAAAGACAAAACACTCTGTCCAAAAAAACGATATGTTGTAGTGTGAGGTGGACTTGGAAGCACAGGATAATTTAACCACTGTTTATTAAGCACACCACTCTTTTGCATATCCAAAAATTCGCATGCTTCTCTGCGACGTGGTGTTGGGCAAAAAGAAGGATTTACCTGTAATAAATATGGTGTTGCTTACCAGTGCACCTGCAAAGTAGGATTTTTCTCCAAAAATTTTCTTCTCCATAAAGGTTGTGCACCTTCAAATTCTTCTTGAGTATAATTGAATGTGTTTTCATTGAAGTGCAGCTGCTCATCTGGATCCTTTTGTGTGATCTTCTTTATATATTGTTGTGTTTTCTCTTTCAAGAGCCCATACGGAATATTGAAGGGCTTCATGATTGTATCCAAGTCTTTTCCTTTAATTTTGGCTTCTTTCATTACTTTGATGACTTCATTTTCAAAATTTTCTGTCAATCAGGACACCAATAGTGCCCGTTCTTTCTTACCTATTTCTACAGTATATGGCATGGGATGATCATCACATGGTTCCACCATCTTCTCTTTTATTAGAGAATGATAGATTGAGGGAGATAGAGGACATACCTCTAGCTCGTCAGTAGGATTCTCTGGTTGTGGCTCTACTGGTGTCTCGATGTTTGCTTTTTTTTCTACTTGAGCTTCCAATTGTACAATATGCTTCGTCTTCTCTTTAACTATGTGAAGGGCTGTCTGGAGCGCATCTTTGGCTGCGAGAAGCTCATTGCCGATTTCCAATGTTTGATCTGCATTTTCATTATAAATTACCAAGAGTTTTGCTTCAGTGGCTTTGAGTTGTTTCTTAAGCTCATTGGTTTCTTGTATGTACTTTTGTTCCCATTCCTCTTTTAAGACTTGTTCTTGTTTGAGCAGACTCTCATACTTTGCAATCTGGTTGTTCCAGTCTTCTTGGTCGATTATTGTTGTCTCCTGTTTCTCTATTGGTTGGTCGTATAACAATGCTTTCATCAATTCTTTATTCCTATTGTGTAAATTATCATTTTCCTCCATATATACTTTAAGCTATATTTTTAACAGATTGCTTCTATCTTTCATTCTCTCTTTATCAGCCTCACTTGCTTCATGTTGTCTTTGTAGCTCCATCAGTTGTTCTTGGGGCTTGTGATTTTGCTCCATTAATGTAGTGCATTGTCCTTTGACTTCTATTATTTCCGTCTCTTTAGCTAAAACCATTTGTTGAATTTGGATCATCTGTGCAGACAAATGTTCACTCATCACTTGAAATTGATTCTTTTCTCTCATGGATTTGTCATAATCTGCGTCTATTTCTATCATTTGATGTTGCGTATCCATGGCTGTTTGTATCATTTGTTTGACTATTGGTTTTAGTTGAGTAACATCGACATTTAACCATGTTGTCGGGATGCTAGGTTCTTTCCCTGTAGTAACATCTTTTCCTTGTGCCACATGCAATGTTGAGTCATGCGACTATCGAATATGTAGTTGTATCTTTGGCTCAGCCTCCTTACTTATTGTCTTACCTTGTGGCATGTCATCAGGGATCTCAATCACGATTTGTTCCATATTTTGTTGTAAACACCTTTCCTTTTCTACATATGTTTGTATTTCTTCTTTTACGGGTGGCACCACATCTTTATGTGTGATTGAAGCTTCCCTTATACTAATCTGTGACTTTTCGTTCAATTGAATGAAGTGTGTTTGTTCAGTGGATGCTTCCTGGTTTTGTACACGTGATTATTGATTGTCTGGTGTGACTTCGACCTGTTTTATTTCTATCCACTCCTCATTGTTTGTTTTTGTTCTTATGTTAGTGTCCAAGGTCTCCTTCTCAAGACTAGAATCCTCATTAGAGCTTGAATCCTCCAATCCCAATTCTTTATATCGGGCGCCTAGTTCTGGAGTATGTTCTTTATCCTTTCGTTGCTGTCCTCCTCTTGCCTCTCTATAGTGATGTCCTTGGATATTGAGGTTCACTTGAGCATGGATGTACATATGCGCTTTTTCTAGTGCCACTGAGAGATCTCTGTTTGTGATGGGTGGTTGTGTCAAAGGGATCCTCGGTAATGTATGTGCTTGCTTGAATTGTGACATTTCTTGTGCCGCTTCGTCTCTAGTGCGCTTAGCCCCTCTCATTGGTTTCTAGGAGCTTGTTCCCGCTTCTTCTGTGGAAATAACTATTTTCTTTTTCTTTGGGATAGTAGCCGACTTTACATATTTTGCCATTTCAGTGGAGTTTGGCATCAAACATAGACATTCTTTCATCTCAAGAGCCTCATAGATTAGCAAGGTCAATGCCGAGCTTCCATTCAAAAATTTCTTCTGACTCCATTTCTTCTTAGCTTTGAATAGGCAGTCTTGAATATATGGAGTAAGATTTATTTGATTGCCCACTTGCCTCATCGCATGGGAGAGCAATTGAAGTACAATTTTCTGAGGCACTGTATACTTGTTCACGCTGGGAAAACAAAAATGTTGATGCACCAATCTAACCGATTCTTCTATATCTATCCTGTTGATTTCCAGAAAGGTTTTCTTTTTAGCATCATGGCATTCATCCTTGACATTAGTGAGACCATCCTGACTCCATCCAAAAGCTTTGTTGATGACTTCACGAGTGAATCAAATTGTTTTCCATGCACCTGTTTTGTTGAGCACTTTAGCTTCCATAATTGATGGTTTATCTGCTACGGCCTAGAGTGTATTCATAACCTGGGTGCATCTTTGAAAGTCTGGAAAGTATATCAGAAGTTGCAGAAATGCATCAATTCCAGCTCTTATCCAAACATCTATGATGCATGGTAGTCCTTGTATTATGGTTTGGAAATCTTGTGACATGATTGGAAAGTAGTGATCCCTATCCATGATTTTGATGGTAGCCAAGAAGAGAAGCTCCGCCACTGGTTGGTCTTCTAGGAACCAATCACCTCTTGCCTTAGAGATGGATTCCAAGGGAAGAAGCAAGACCTCTTCCTCTTGCATAGCCTCAGAATTTGAAGATTCCATCTGCACTCAATACATACGAGCAATCAGTGTAAAGCTGGTATCATGAGTTATCCATTACTTATCCTTCATGAATTTGGCAACTCTCTGAGTGATTTGTGTCGTCCCTTTCCCATGGGTGTGAGAAAGGTAGTACCTGGGATTTTCTTCACACACACACACACACACACACACACACACACACACACACACACACACATATATATATATATATATATATATATATATATATATATATATATATATATATATATATATATATATATATATATATATATATATATATATATATATATATAATTTATTATTATTATTATTATTTTCTTTTTTTTCTAATTTTTCTTAAAGAGAATAAAAACATTAGTATCTAGCTGAAGCTTTTATTGTACTGTTAGTTATTTTCCTTGAGTTTATTGTACAAGTGCTCTCTGGTTCCCTAAGAGGGAATGTGCTTCACTATCCAATAGAGGAAGAATTAGGTGCCAAATGCATGGCCTTGTAATGTGGCCCTATAATGCATACTTGGGACTCTTGCAACTCAACCAGTCGATGTACGTTGATTGATCGGCATTTTGGTACCCAGATCTCTTTTGATTTCTAGTGGTTGACTATATGACCATCGTTTCTGAGGCGGGATGTACTTCTCGATTCATAATTCCACTTTGCCACTTCTTCGAATCGTTGCAGTCTTTGTTGTGTCTTTTTGTTTCTGATTATGCATATAGTTGCCACTTGCCTAATTCTTCGTTTTCATGTTGTACTGAGCCTTCTTGTTTATTGATGTTTTGCCTTCGATGATCCTCATTGGTGCATGTGATTTGGGGATCCATATCTGCATGTGAGCCGGTTGGGCAGCAATCACTTTCTTTGTAATCCATACTCTAACAATCCTTCGTGGAACTCGGAGTCCAACTTGACTTGATTCCTCGTACTTTTGTTGTTTCCGTGTAGAATATAGCTCCGTTGTTGATGATATGATGTCACCTGATCTTTTTGGATCCAAGCCTGTCTAGTGTGAGGAATGGGATATATTCTAATGTGGGAAAATTCGTGACAGTCTTGCTGACTAGTCTCTCTTGTGCTTAATTCTTGACAGGGTCTTTTATTGTAAACAATACTAGCAATGTGATTCACTAATTCAGGAGAGTGTGCTAGATTCAGAAACGGTGTATTCTCACCTAAAGTACTAGAGAATGAGGTTTCCACGGTGGAGATGGATGTACATTCATCATCATGCATGCGGGAGTGGTCTCTCGGGTCTATACATTTGGCTTTGACAGGTCATTCTTCTAACATGCTGAACACCTCACGGTGACCTATCTTGACGGATATGTAACCCAAGGCTAATTGGATAGTCACTTCATATACACAATCTTGACCTAACACAAGTCCTTCTAATAAGTCTTGATCATGGCACACTAAGAGTTTTTGTTGCATTGTGTTATTTCCGAGATGTAGTGACAAGGTAATCTCTCCTATGCATTTAGTAACTTTTCCCCCTATTCCAATCAGTTGTGCCTTAGAGGGGCGTAATTCTTCCTTGAGTTTCTGAGTCAATGAAGACTTGATACAGCTAACAACTGCTCGTGTGTCAATGAGAGCATCCACCAAGCGGTACTCTTCGATTCCAGCACCTAAATTCAAATATGGTTGCTTTGCTTGTTGTCCTAGGTTTTTGGAGGCTCGAAAGTTAGCCATTGGAATAAGTTCCTCTCCTTGTCGATATCTTTCATTCCTCTCTCTCATCCATTCCTTTCGTTTCCTGATTCGTTCCATAGCTTCCTGTCTTGCTTCTTCTTGTATTCTTTCGTTCTCGTCTCGTCTATTTTTAGCCATTAGAAGTCGTGACATTATTTCCTCCGTCAATGGCTCTAAATATTTTTACTTGGCAACCACTTATATAGTTTGGCAATACTTCTCCATCTAGAGTTGCTAGGCTGATGGCTCCGCTAATAGATATGTGATTGATTATCAAGGGGCCATATCCTCTTTTTTGTAGTTTCTTTGCGTGTTTCTTCAAAGTATAAACCAAGAACAAATCTCCTTCCTTCAAGTTTTTATCTTTGATATGAGCATCAAAATATGCCTTTTGTCTCCTTTTTGTAGCATAAATACGTGTCACATCTTGTAATCTTGTTTCATGTAACTTTTCTAGCTGATCCAATTGAGTTGATAACTCATGTCCAATCCATTCGTAATTTGCATCTACTCTGAGAGTAGGTACCAGGAAATCGATTGGCAATATGGCATTCTGTCTGTATACTAGGTTAAAGGGAGTAGTCCCTACGGCTATTTTGTAGGCTACTCGAAATGCCCATAAAGCAGGATGTAATTGCTTGTCCGAGTCACATCTTCCATTGTTAACAATCTTAGTAAGGACTGTGCATAAGATTTTGTTTAAACTTTCAGCCTGCCCGTTGGCTTGTGGGTGATAGGGAGCTAATTTCTTATGAATCACTAAAAATTCATTCATTAGGGCTTCTATCACTTCATTGACAAAGTGTGTGCCCCTATCACTTACGTTTCCAATAGGCAATCCAAACCTAGTGAATATGTTCTCGAAGAGAAACTTCACCGTAGTCCTCGCATCGTTTTTCTTGGTCGCTTTGGCCTCCACCCATTTGGTCAAATAATCCATTGCTACAATTATGTACTCAATATGGGAACCTTTAGCTGGTGGAATAATAGGTCCTACAAAATCTATTCCCCATTTGGTAAATGCTCTGGCAGTGATCATAGGTTTTAGGGGCATTTAATCTCTTCTAATAGGATACTTTGTTCGTTGACAAGTATCACATCTTTGGACATAAATGGCTGCATCTTGGTGTAGAGTTGGCCACCACATTCCTGCAAAGAGAATCATTTTTGCAATTTTGTCTGCGCAAAAATGTCCCCCCTGCAGCTCCTGTATGCGCTATCTCTAAGACAGAAAGATACTCGTCTTCATGAATGCACATTCATAAATGATTGTCTCTTCCTCTCTTGAAGAGTTGTCTCCCTATAAGAACATAGTTCTTGCTTTGCTCTGAGAGGGCACGTTTTCTTACTAAAGTAGCTCCTTCTGGGTACTCCTGGGTTTTCAAGAATTTTACCAGAGGCATGCTCCATCTAGGTGCTACAGTGGAGTAACATAGAGTAGAGTTCTCTTCTGGCCTTCGTTCTTGACAAGTTAGGCAAGTAGATACATAGTTATGTGTATCCCTCTGCATGGTTGCCCAGTATATGCCTAATCGCTTCAGTGTTTGCCTTGTTCCATTGACATTTCGATGAGTTTTCCATTGATTCACATGTGCTTTCTGAAGCCACATCTCTTATTCCTCTTCCTCCACACATCTCAAGAGTATCTCACTCGGTTCTTGGTGGTATAAGCTTCCAACAGTGATGTGGAGATTTTTAGTTTTCCATAATTCCTGGCTTTTGTTCGTAGTGATCCTAGGTTTAGGTCTGTATGTGAGGATTGGGATCAACTTGTCTGCCCATTGGGGACATACTTCGAGATTGAAAAGCTAAGTATCTGGTAGATCATTTGGTACTCCTGTGGGAGGATCTCTATGTGTCATTCTTGATAGGTGATCTGCTCTGATGTGTGTGTTTCCCTTTTTGACTACTACTTCAAAGTCAAATTCCATCAACAATAGAAACCATTGTACTAGACGTCCGTTATTACACGGTTTATTGACTAGGTACAGTAGGGCTTAATAATGCATAAAGGGGCCTAGCAATTATGGCATACATGTGGATGAATCTATGGTAGTATCCACAATGTCCCAAAAATGCTTGTGCTTCTTTAGTAGTCCTTGGTCTCGGCAAATCCAAAATCAATTTGATTTTGTCCTCATCCTCGGGAATCCCGTTTTTAAAGACAATGTGTCCTAATATCTTCCCTTGTCAAACCATGAAGACAAACTTTTCAAGGTTTACGCAAACTCTATATTGTCGACATTTGGCAAAGATCTTTCTTAGTTCTGGAATATGTTCTAATCGTATGGCTGAATAAGTGCATAAGTCGTCCACATATACCTCCATGCTCTTCCTTAAGAATTCCTTAAACACATGGCACATCAACCTTTGGAAGGTAGCTAGGGCATTAGTTACACCAAAAGGCATAACCCTAAATGCATACACACCCCATTCGGTTGCAAAGTCCATCTTATGTTGGTCCTCAGGAGCAATTGCTACCTGATTATACCTGGAAAAGCCAACCAGAAGACTATAGACTTCCTTTCCTGCAACCCTTTCCAAAAGATGATCGGTGATAGGTAATGGGTAACTATCCCGTATGGTGGCAACATTTACTTAACTTGCCATTCTTTTTTGGCATGCCCACTAAAGGTGATACCCATTCCGTGTGTTCGATCTCGTAAATGAAGCCCGCATCCAACAACTTATCTATCTCTTCCTTAATTTTTACTAAGTAAACATCATTATAAGTGTATGGTCTTTGTTTGGAAGGTTTGGCTTCTGATGTCATAGGGATTCTATGCTCACAGATAGAGGGATCTACTCCTTTTAAATCCTTATATGTCCATGCAAAGACGTCCCTATATTCTCTTATGAGTCGTATTAATTCTTGTTCTTCCTCCAATGAAACATCCCGTCCTATGAAAGTGCATCTCTCTTCTCCTTCTTCCAAAGTTACTATTATTTTCTTGGTCTGTTTTTTATTTTCATATGCTATTTCTGGTTTTGCTTCCCCTTTTGGCATCTGTATAGAAATTTTCCTCTCCTCTACCTTATATTTCTTGAAGTGGTCAAGTACTTCGAATTGATCTTGAGGCTTGTTTTCTCCCTCTTCATTTTCTTTATCTAGTTCAAGTTCTTCTCCTTGTGTCGTTCCTTGATTCAACCCGTTAATTATGACACCTACTCTTTGATTTTTGCTTTCTGTCTCAATTTGTTCATGTTCCATTTCAATGCTCTCATAATCCTCCTTCCATTCTTTTTCAATTACTTCTCCCTCTTTGGCTTCTTGAAGAACAATCACGTATAAACTTACATCATATCCTTCCTCTTCAATGCATTCATTCATGGTTATTACTTCTTCATTGATGCATACATCAAGAGTAGCTAGAATCTCCATCCAACCATGAGGTTCGAATTCTTTATCTAAGAATATTTGGGGCATGTAAGCAGGATCTTGTACGGATCTAGCAACTCCCTGACTTTGCTGCCATCCTTTCCTCTTTTCTTCTTCCCTCTTAGTTGCCTGTCATATCCATAGATGAGTGTCTTCGTTCCTCCATGTTTGGTCACTCGAACCTATACTATGCATCGATTCATCGTCTTCCTCCTTATGAATCAGATTCCATTGCAAGGGAGGAACATCTTGATACGTATAGGTATGCATATTTATCCTTGTGGTGGTTCCTTCGTGCTGCATGTATACCGCATCTTTTCCCTAGTCTTGCACTACCTTAAGTTGTCTCATGAAAGGTCTTCAAAGTATCATTTCATAATTGCTAGCCTTTTCAAATTGATAGATTGCTAAGGTGTGCTCGAATTCAACTCCATAGGTAGTAAAGGTTACTTTTTCCAATAATCCTAGAGGCCGTTCAGTGTGCCAGCTGCCATTTGAATCTTCATCCGTGTTGGTCTTAAAGCTGGTTTTCCCCATTTTTCCCAAATTTCCTTGGTGGCGATCCCTACTCCTGCGCCTGAGTCTAAAATGGCTTTAGTGGTATAACCTTTGTAAGTGATGGGGAGGCATGTGTTTCCCTCATCTCCCTCACTGAAATCTCCAACCTTATCAACTGGGATTTTAATTGTGGTTACTTCATCCAACCTCTCATTATTGTCTGACTTTAGCTCCAATTGGCTACTGAGTTTCTCCTTTAATTGCGGTTTTGTCTTCAAGAGTTCTCCCAATGTCAGTGTACAAGGGATTTTCACTTTTTAAGATGTTGTATAATGTCTGATGTTTGAATCGATGGGTTCTTCTCTTTTCCTCTCACTGAGGGAATGCAATATAATTCATATTTATGTTCGTATTCTCTAGTGTAATTTGGCAAAACCTTTACGTCGTCTTCATCATTTTTGCTCGCGTCCAATTGTAACAATCCTTTTGAGTTTACTTCAGGTATTGATGCTTCAAATTCACCTTCTGCTTCTAACTCCTCAAAGGGAGGTTCAATTCCCTCCACTCTCTTCCATCTCTCTTCCTAGACTCTTGCCCATAAGTCTTTAGGCCATTCCCCATCGACTCCGGGGATAACAGATCCCTCTCTTTTATTCTCCCAGTAATTTTCACCATAGGTCTTGTCCTCTTTTCCTTTCTTGGGGTCATTCGGGGCTACACACTCTTGGAATTCTTTTTTGGGAATTCTTGAGTTGAGTAGTCGCTGAGCAGGTTTTTCTAGGGTCTGTTGAGCCACTTCAATTAGTTTTCTTTCATATCTCCAATCTTTCCTTCTCCAAGTTGTGGAGAACGAGTTCTCCTATGCGCAACGGAAGTGTGTAGTGAACCCTTGCATGTCCAGCACTTGGACAAACATCTGCACCTTAGATAGCTTGCTGCTCTCAACACAAAACTCAAATGGACTTGATGCTTTAGTCAATGAAAGTAGACAAAGAGAGATTTCTAATAAGCTATAAATGACTTAATTTGGACAAGTTTTGATTAGGAAACAAAACTATCAAAGATGAACTACCTGTCCACACAGGTATGCTGAAGAACTGAGCTTCACTCTCGGATTGATAGCTCTCTGAATATATATCCTTTGAGAAAGATATTTGGTACAGAGAAAGTAGACACAAATAGATTTCCAAAAAGCTAAAAATCAAGTAATTTGGATGAGTTTTGATTAGGAAACTCAACTCATCAAGATAGACCACCTGCACACATAAGTACACTATAAAACTGGACTTTACTATCTGACAAATATCTCACAGAGTATGAATGATCTGAATGAGATATTTGAGACAGTGAAAGTAGATGCCAAGCGCTTTCCAAAAAGACAAAAATCATGCAATTTGGATATGTTTTGGTTGGGAAATTGAACCGACCAAAATAGACTACCTATCTACACAGGTATACTAAAAAACTGGACTTCACTCTTTCACTGATATCTCACAAACTACATAAGTTTTCAAAGAGATATTTGATATGCAAAACACACACAAGATAAGCTTTCCAATGAAGGTTTAAACACACAAAATGGTTACATGTGCACTGAGATATGAGCTCTGCAACAGAGCTATGTACAAACTGGTGTGCGGCTGGAAGGAGTCTAAGGGAAAATCAAAATGACAAAATGGCTAGATCCGACTACTGGAGCTCTTGACTCTTTCTCTTCTTGTTTTGAATGTGCTCCCACTTCACTTTTATAACCAATGAGCATGTGAAGAAGTTTGTGCCTCCTTCTTAACTCACCACTTTCTCCACTACATGCTACTAACTACAAGGCAAGATATTGTATCTCTTACTCATCATGAAGTTTTGACTAGACTTTTTCTTTTCTTATTTTTTCCTTTTTTCCTCTACTTTTCCTTTATCTTTATATTTGGTAAATTTATCCAAGCATGGCTCATATGAAAATGAGCTTGTACATTTATCTTCAACACTCCCCCTCAAGCTCATTTGGGAGTTATCTTCATCCATGTCTTGCAAATTTATCACATCCTTGAAGCCTTTGAGTTTAGAAGCATCCAAGAACTTTGTAAAAATATCTGCAACCTGCTCTTTGGTTCTAATGAACTTTATCTCCACATCTTTGCTTAGCACCTTCTCCCTTACATAATGGTAGTGGACCTCTATGTGCTTGCTCCTTGCATGAAACATAGGATTGCTTGCCAAGTAGATACTTGACATGTTATCACCATATATAGGGATGGTTCCAACTTGAACTCCAAGATCAGCCAAAAGCTTTTTAATCCACATTGCTTCACATGTGGCAAATGCTAATCCTCTGTATTCAGCCTCCATAGATGAAAGTGCAACAGTAGGTTGTTTCTTTGAGCTCCACGTGATAGGTTTGCTTCCTATCATGAACACATAACCTGAGGTTGATCTTCTATCTTCCTTTGAGCCTGCCCAATCAGCATCACTAAAGCCTTTGACCTGCAATTCTTCATCAAACTTGTAAAACAAAGCATGATTAACTGTATGCTTTATGTATCTCAACACTCTCTTGGCTGAATTTAAGTGTTCACTTGTTGGGGCTTGCATAAACTGAGAAAGTACACCAACAACATAAGACAAATCAGGTCTTGTAATGTTTGCATATATCAATGATCCTACAATGCTTCTGTATGTCATTACATCTTCCAATGGTTCTCCATCATTTGAACAAATCTTTGTATTTGTGTCCATGGGTTGAGTGAGTGGTTTGCATTCACTCATTCCAAATCTGAAAAGAACATCCAACAAGTACTTCCTTTGCATCAAGTAGATGCCACTCTTTCCATAAACAACTTCAATTCCTAAAAAATATTTCAGCTCCCCAAGATCTGAAATTTTAAACTCCTTACCAAGCTTCCTTTTGATATCTTTAATCCCTGTAACATCGTTATGATGAGGTCATCGACATATATGCAAATATATACCTCTCTATTTTCTTCCTTCTTCATGTACAACGAAGGATCTGCACTACGTGGGTTGTATCCACACTTAGTTAGATACTCTACCAATCTCTGATTCGATGCTCTTGGTGCTTGCTTCAAGCCATAAAGTGCCTTCTTCAACCTGCAAACAAAATCTGGATGGTTTTCATCTTCAAATCCAACCGGTTGACTCATGTATACCTCTTCTTGTAGTTCTCCATTGAGAAAGGTATTTTTGATGTCGAGTTGATATAATGGCCATCTCCTTGAAGCACCAATTGCTATTAAGGTTCTGATAGTTCCCATCTTTGCAACGGGGCTGAAAACTTCATCATAATCTATGCCTTGTGTTTGTTTAAATCCTTTGGCAACTAATCTAGTTTTATATCTAGCTAGTGAACCATCAGCATTTGTCTTTATTTTAAACACCCATTTGTTTGGAACAATCTTCATACCTTCTTTCTTTGGCACTAGCTCCCATGTGTGATTATCTTTGAGAGCTTTGATCTCCTCTTTCATAGCTTGCTTCCATTCCTTTTGTGTGCAAGCTTCTTCATATGTCTCAGGATCTTTGTCTTTGATAACCTGCATCATGTATGCAAAATGTGTCGCCATAAAACTATCATAACTCAACCTTTGAGTTGGATACCTTGTCCTTGAAGATCTTCTTTCATTGCCATTAGAAAGTTGCTTCTTTAACCTATTCAACTTTACCATCGGAGTGATTACCTCTTCATATTCTTCTTCACTTGCATCTACCTCACTGTTTGGAGTACCACTTGCTTCTTCGGCTCTACTATGAGCTGAATTTGGAGACAAAGAATGGCTCCCCCTCCATGTTGAACATTCTTCATTTGATGTAGATGCCTCTGGACGTGAATCCTTTGTGCTTGATTGTTGAACTTCTCTTTGATTTGTTCCTGCATAATCATCACAATCTTCTTCAAGAATCTTTTCCTTTCCTTTATCTTCATACCATGGTCTTAGTTCATCAAAGACCACATCTCGCAAGACTCTTAATTCCTTTGTTCTAGGGTTGTAACACTTGTATCCTTTTTGCTCCGTCGAGTAGCCGATGAAAATGCATTTTTCTGACCTTGGTTCCATCTTTGTTCTAACTTCTTGTGGAATGTGAACAAAGCAAACACATCCAAACACTTTGAGGTGTGTAAGATCAGGTTTCTTACCGGAATATACCTCTTTTGGAGTCAAGTGATGTATTCCCGATGTTGTGCACCTATTCATCAAGTAAATGGAGGTTGTGGTAGCTTCAGCCCAGTAGTACAATGGTACCTTCATCTCGTTGAGCATGCATCTTGCAATTTCAGCAATTTGCCTATTTTTCCTCTCAGCTACTCCATATTGTTGTGGTGTATACCTACAAGTGAATTGCCTTTTGATCCCATTCTCTTGTAGAAAATCTGAAAATTCTTTGGAGAAGTATTCTCCTCCACCATCGGACCTTAAGGTTTTGATAGACCTTCCTGTTTCCTTTTCAACTTCAACTTTGAATCCTTTGAATATAGAAAACACCTCTGTTTTTTGCTTCATACAAAACAGCCATACCTTTCTTGAGTGATCATCAATGAAGGTGACAAAGCTTCAGCCAACAATCACTAGCATAGTGTCCTACTTTACCACAATGATAGCATGTTATACCTTTATGAGAATTGTGGGAGCTTCGGCCTCTTCCTCTACTTCTACCTCGACCTGTTCCTTGTAGGAGCTTCGACCTCTTCCTTTTCCTCTTGAGCCTCCTCTTGAGTTTCTTCCTTTACCTCGACCTGCATATAACATTTGGTTGTGGCTGTCCTTTCCTTTGGGACCACCGAAGCTAAGCTCTTCTGTGACAAGATGAGGGATTAGTTGTTCAAAACCTGGATATACATCTTTCAAGTTAATGGAAGTTATAAAAGGCTTTCATCTTTCATCTTTCATCTTCTCTCAAGCCATTGAGAGTATAACACACAAGATCTTCGTCTTCAACCATTGTGCCAATAGAAGCTAAAGCATCGCTTAGCTCCTTAATCTTCAAAGTATATTCAGCTATGGATTGACTCAAGCTTTTCTTGATTGTGTTCAACTCATTCTTGAGTTGAAGTTTCCTAGCTTTGGTATTTGTTGAATACATCCTTTCAAGAGCTTCCCAAGCATCCTTAGCTTTCTCTAGATGTTGAATATGACCTACCATGGCATTAGTAATGACTTGCGAAATGAGGAACATGACTCTCCTATTCCTCTCTTCCCATTCTTTTGCTTGCCTCCTTTGGACTTCGGTGGCCATAGCTTGATTGATTTGAGGTTGAGCATCATTGCCGCTCACAATACCCCACAAGCCTTTGCCCATTAGGTAGTTGGTCATTCTAAGCTTCCACACGGGATAGTTATCCTTGTCCAACTTCTCTACTTGTTGACCCAAGTCAGCCATTGAAGATTATCAAAGACTTTGAGAGTTACCTCGAATATTTCTAGTCCTTTGCTCTTGCGTTTGTGAAGCTCCCTCTTGTTTTGTAGCTCCTCTTTTGCTTTGCTTCAACTCCAGCTCTGATGATGAAGCTTCAACACCAAGTTCGCTCTGATACCAACTGTGGAGAACGCGTTCTCCTATGCGCAACGGAAGTGTGTAGTGAACCCTTGTATGTCCAGCACTTAGATAAACATCTACACCTTAGATAGCTTACTGCTCTCTACAAAAAACTCAAATGGACTTGATGCTTTAGTCAATAAAAGTAGACAAAGAGAGCTTTCTAACAAGCTATAAATTACTTAATTTGGACAAGTTTTGATTAGGAAACACAACTTTCAAAGATGAACTACCTGTCCACACAGGTATGCTGAAGAACTTAGCTTCACTCTCGGACTGATAGCTCTCTGAATATATATCCTTTGAGACAGATATTTGGTATAGAGAAAGTAGACACAAATAGCTTTCCAACAAGCTAAAAATCAAGTAATTTGGATGAGTTTTGATTAGGAAACTCAACTCATCAAGATAGACCACCTGCACACATAAGTACACTATAAAACTGGACTTTACTCTCTGACAGATATCTCATAGAGTATGAATGATCTGAATGAGATATTTGAGATACTGAAAGTAGATGCCACGAGATTTCCAACAAGACAAAAATCACACAATTTGGATATGTTTTGGTTGGGAAACTGAACCGACCAAAATAGACTACCTATCTACATAGGTATACTAAAAAACTGGACTTCACTCTTTCACTGATATCTCACAAACTACATAAGCTTTCAAAGAGATATTTGATATGACGAAAGTGCACAAAATAAACTTGCCAATGAATGTTTAAATGCACAAAATGGTTACATATGCACTGAGATATGAGCTCTGCAACAGAGCTGTGTACAAACTGACGTGCGGCTATAAGGAGTCTAAGGGAAAACCAAAATGACAAAATGGCTAGATCCGACTACTGGGAGCTCTTGCCTCTTTCTCTCCTTGTTTTGAATGTGCTCCCACTTCACTTTTATAACCAATGAGCATGTGAAGAAGTTTGTGCCTCCTTCTTAACTCACCACTTTCTCCACTACATGCTACTAACTACAATGCAAGATATTGTATCTCTTACTCATCATGAAGTTTTGACTAGACTTTTTCTTTTCTTATTTTTTCCTTTTTTCCTCTACTTTTCCTTTATCTTTATATTTGGTAAATTTATCCAAGCATGGCTCATATGAAAATGAGCTTGTACATTTACCTTCAACACAAGTTACCTCTTGGATATTCCTTTTCATGATGTTGCTCTATGGTTGGTCCTGCTCTTATTCGTGCCTGGTATGCTTGAATCCACATGGCAAGATCTTTTGGCATCGGGCCAACTAGAACTGATCCTACCTCTTGTTTCTTACACTTTTCTATCTTGTTCTCTCCTTCAAGTTCTTGTTTTTCTTCTTGGCCTTGTTTGTTATGCTCATTCCCCATCTTTTGTTGTAGTTTCTTTTTTTCATTCTTTCTCTACGATTCTTCCATCTTTGGACTCATTTACTTTTAATACTTTTCCTAGAATCTTCAGAGTCTACAACTACTTGAGGTGTGGGTATGTTCAAGTCTTTTTTGACATGATCATTCTCTCTGATTCGTTATGAGGTTTCAGTCTCTTTAGCTCTTGTTATTGCTTTTACTAGCACCGTGTACTCCTTATCACTCCCTGATGACTTTATCTCTTCTATCACATTGATCTGCACGTTTGAATTAACTTTGTTGGGGTTCTTGGGACAATCTCTAAAAAGATGTTCTTTACCACAATCACTACAATATCCTTCCCAAATTCGTTGCAGTGGTGGTGGGTTAGGTAACGTACATTCTCTGATAAAAAGATCTCCTCCGCATCTATAACATGGTCCTCTAGGTGCAGATGGTCTATTCATTGGTTGGGAGGGTACAGGTGCTCTAGGAGCTATGTACATTAATGACACATAGTCTTGCTCGTATCTGTAAGAGCTATCCAGTCCTTCTATACCATAAGCATATGCCTCATAAGATTGTTTGTATTCAACTATAGGGCCTTCATATGCACAATAATTTCCTTGGCTAAGGTCATAAGATGGGTCGTAAGTCTTGTTATTAGCCAACGGCATGGTTGGAACTATTGCTCTTTCTGGGTTCTCTTCAGGTTGAGCCATTTTTATTGGGACAACATTCTGAGGATATGGTGGTTGTTGTCCTAGCACAAGTTGAGGTTAGTCGTACCCTTGGTAAGCATAAGGTCGTGGTGTTGGTGCCTAGTGTTGATATGTGGGATATCTCAAGGCTTCTCCTTCTTGATCTCTCTGAGGGTATCCATAAGGTCTCAAGGGTGGTTATACCGGTCTTGACTAGCGATTGTAAGGATAGTTCTCTATGTTGTGATTGGTGTACCTTTGTTCTATTCTACAATAATGCATAGGGCCTGGGGCGGCTTGTCTATTGTAAGCATAAGCAGGTGGT
This sequence comes from Ceratopteris richardii, assembly GCA_020310875.1. Taxonomy (NCBI): domain Eukaryota; kingdom Viridiplantae; phylum Streptophyta; class Polypodiopsida; order Polypodiales; family Pteridaceae; genus Ceratopteris; species Ceratopteris richardii. Next base: position 14,607,064 of record CM035410.1, read on the forward strand.
GGGACTACTCCCCTATTGCACATGTGAGAAGGATGATCACCTCCACAGTGCATACATCTTCTAAGCATGGGTACTCTCATAGGATTAGTTGGGTTATTCCTCTCTCCTTGCACATTTAGTTTCTTGGCCACTAAGTCAGCTATTTCTTCTACATTGTTCCTAAGATTGGATATGTTGCTTGCGATATCCTCACTTTTCACACTACCTTAAGGTATTTTCAAATCTTCCGCTAAATTGTCCTCTAGTTCAATACACTCTTTCATACACTCTTGCAAGTTTTGGACTCTTTTCACATATACTAATAATCTCAATGATCCATTCACTAATCCTTCCAAAAACAATGATACCATTTTGTTCTGAGTGGGTCTCTCTTCAACAAGGCATCTATCCACATATTGCTTAAATCTCCTTGCTGCCAATCTCATCGATTCCGTAGGAGCTTGTTTAAAACTATGGATTAATGAGGATGAGTTGTTTTTTATTCCGGACTTGGTAAATTCTTCGATCAATTCTTGATAGACTTGTTCCATGTTTTGGAAGTTATTAGGATCTAAGGGTTGGAACCAAGCTAAGGCCATGTGTGTAAGGGTTAAACCAAAGGATTCATATTGAATCAAGAAGTTTTCCACTTGTTCGGCCCTTATTACTTTAGACAAAAATTGGCACAAAAAGATAAAATTTCCTTCACATTTGATACAATAATACATTCTGAGGCCAAACAAGCTCAAATTAGTTTTTTAGCTAGGCAAAAGGCTTCGTCTTTGTTTGGACTGTACATCACCTTATGTATGTTGGCCCAACACGTTAGCAACCTAAGAAAGTGAGTGTCATGTGTGGAAGACCTACCTCAAGAAAAAATGACTTGTTTTGATGATAATTATTAGAGTTTGAGATTAAAAATACACAAACGAAGAAGAAGTTTAAGAGCAGAACACAAAGTGTATTACGAAATATAGAATGTGCAAAGATAATAAGCCCTTTTGAGTTATGGATTTATATACAAGGCATGGAGACAAATATTCCTAAATGGGGAAAGAAAGTGTCGTGGGAAGACTAAGTATGGTCACACATCACCACCAAACTTTACTAACATGTGAGAGTGGCTTTCATAAACTCATATAGAAATTTCATAGTACATCTCATGGATGGTTCCTTTAATTCATAGAAGAGCCTTTTTTACTATACATTACCTCAATGCCTAAGATGTAGCTGACTATCCAAAGGGTTGAAGTTTTGAGATCCTTTAGTTTGATGTCCTTTATATTTTCCTTCATCAAGCCTCATATTTTCCTTGTATTTGATACTTTTATTTATATAATAATAGTGATTAGATATGAAATTATAACAATTTGAACTTTTAAACATCATATCGTACTCTTGTATTTTCTTTATGAACCTTGAGGTTTTTTCCTTCCTCTTTCCTTTTATTATAACTCCTAGAATTTCAATCTTTTCAAGGTCTTCCACTTCATGATTGAGGTCCACATATTCCAAGTGTTCAACTTTTAAATTATTTAGTGTCACATTTCTTCTAAACTTAAACTCCTTGATTTTTACCTTGCATTCAAAAATGGGCTTCATGTCTTACTTATTGAAGTTCCTTGTCTAGTGACTACCATTCTCTCTTGCATCTTGACCTCATGCTTCCATTAGCATTTCAAAATATTACTTGAATGCCTATTAAACATGCTTGTATTGGTCTCCCATTGGCCTCCAAGGAATATGTTAGGGGTCTCATCTATGAAGGTCCGACACACTCTTTCAACACTAGATGGCACCTGCAGATTTGTGTTGAAGTGGACCTTAACTTGGATATTCCCACCAAAATCAACGTTGACATTAGTGAAGGGCTCCATCTTGAATATGACTTAGTTTAAAAAAAATTATCCAATGCTTGCTTCCAATGTTAGGCACAAGGCCACAGGATCAAAGATTGCTATTTGAGGTAGAAATCATTATGGCTAGAAAAGAATAAGGAAATGATTAGGGACGTATTCATGTTTTGGTTGACAAAATCATTATGACCCATAAAGATAAATCCCCAAAAACAAAAAATTAAAAGAAACACAATTTGAGGACCATAATTCAGAGGCATTCATGAAATTAAGACGTAGAAGGAGAAGAAATCTCAAAGGAGGATGTGGGCCGAATCCCAGTCACCCCGTCCCCACAACTAACAATATGATCTTTAATTTAGAAACGGAGGTCATATTTTAGACTATCCAAGTGAATGGAAATGATATTTTAATGAAGAGGAAAACCCAAATACTCCTTCCAGAAGGAAGGAAGGTAATCAAGAAAGAGTCACATCCATAAAAGAGGATGGTCTCATCTCCAACAAAGAAGATAACCAAGATGGTGAAAGTTCTATAATTGGTTCCATGTTCCCTAATCATGATGTGGATGCCTTGGCAAGGGTAGTGTCTTAGAAAGGAAAACTCCCTATTGGGCTCCCATCGAAGATCCTCCTTAAATTTCATCTCCTATGCCAAGAACCTTCAACCTCTAGAGAAAGCGGGGAAAAACAAGAAAAAAAGGGATAAATCCATGTCCATCAAAGATACCTCCCTATGTAAATGATTGTTGTTTTGTACAACATATGAGGGCTATATGAACCCTCAATAGTGACCATGTTTGATCAATGGCTATGAGATATAAATGCTAACCCAAACTTTATGTGTCTTCAAGAGATCAAAGTTGAAGGGGTCGAACTTCAAAAGAGGATAAAGAGAATTTGGGCATCTCATGTGGGGGTCACCACATAACACCAATGCGAGAGCAATGGTGCAAACATAGGCTTCAAGCCAATATGGCACTCATTCTTGAGAGATACTGATTTTCTCACCATTTGATTTGTATATGCTTCTAGTGTATGGTTCATGATTTCAGCAATGGCGATGTTATCGTGATGTCTGATACATTATGTGATGGTTTGTATCGCATGGATACATACAAGAGGGCTACCTCGAATGCCTTAGTTGCTCATACTTCTTCCATGGCTGAAATGGAGCTTTGACATGCTCGTTTTGGTCACTTGAACTTCAATAGTTTGCTTTACTTGCAAAAGAAGGGCATGGTTATTGGCTTGCCTACACTTGAGCCCATTGAAAAGCATGCATGTGAAGGTTGCATTCTTGGAAAAATGCATCATGCTTCTTTTCTAAAAGATAGCCACACACACACTACAAGAAAATTGTACCTTGTTCATAGTGATGTATGTGGTCTCGTCAAGACTCCATCTCTTGGGAATCATGTATATTTTGTTACCTTCATTGATGATGCTACTTGCCATACATGGGTGTATCGTATGAAAGCAAAGAATGAGGTATTTTCTTGCTTCAAAGCATTTTTAGCTATCGCTGAAAATTTTTCTTCACAAAAGATTTTGACTCTATGCACTGATCGTGGTGGTGAATGTCACATGAGTTTAATGATTTTTTTCGTGAAAGAGGTATTTCACACCAATGTATGGTGCCATATACACCTCATCAAAATGGTGTTGCCGAGCGTAAAAATAGAACACTTCTTGAAATGGCACAATGTATGGTTAAAAGAAAGCATCTTCCTGATAAGTTTTGGATGGAAGCGATCATGTATGCAAATTATGTGTTGAATCACTGCCCTATAAAATCATTGAGAGTCATCACTTCTTATGAGGCTTGGAATGGTCATAAGCCTATGGTTAGTCATATGCGTGTGTTTGGTTATTTGGCATATGCTCTTGTGCCATCACAACAACATCACAAACTTGATGACAAGGCAAAGAAATGTATATTTGTTGGTTATAGTGCTAAAAGTAAGGGATATTGGCTATACCATCCATTGATGAACACAATTATTGTGAGTCGAGATGTGGTATTTGCTGAAAAATCAGTTTTTCCTCTACTTGAATGCAAGAAACAGCCAACAATTAGCTCAGAAGATGTGTTCGATACACTCATGCCTTTGTTCCAAAATGGTGCGCTTGACTATGGCCATGTAAAGTAGGCAAGTGAGGCTCAAAGGGCTAAACAATTCCAGCCAAATAGTGCTGAAAATGAAGAGAATTTCCAGCCAAACATGGTTGAAAATTTTCAGCCAAAATTTGTCAAAACTATTGGAAATTTCCAGCCACATATGGCTGAATATTTGCATCAAAATATGGCTGAAAATGAGCATGCAATTCAGCCCACACATGATGTGCATGTTGAATATCTATTACCTAATGAACACATGTCTATCAAGAGTGCACAATCTATGCCAAAGTGCCTAAAATAAGCTTTGCAGGACAGCAAATTGAGTGCACCTTTACTTGGTAGAACAAGATCAAGCTCTCACCATGCATCAAGTAATTTTATGGATTATTCTCTTATTGCTTTAGCATATAATGAAGAGCCACTTTTTTTTGAAGATGCATGTGACGATCCACAATGGATGAGTGCTATGCAATCAAAAATCGACTACATAGGAATGGTACTTGGGAGTTATGTGAATTGCCAAAAGGAAATAATGCCATTGGTACAAAGTGGGTTTATAAGATTAAGAGAAAATCTGATGGTATCATTGATCGCTACAAAGCTTCATTGGTTGCCAAAGGATATGTGAAACAATATGGCATTGACTATGAGGAAATGTTTGCACCTACTTCACACATGACTACCATTCATACCGTGGTTGCATTGCCTACTCATCGAGGTTAGAAAGTGCATCAGTTGGACATAAAAACAGCCTTCTTGAATGGTGATTTGCAAGAAGAGGTTTATGTGAAGCAACCTCCTGGATTTTCTATGAAAGGGAAAGAGCATATGGTTTGTTGCTTGCATAAAGCCTTGTATGATCTCAAGCAAGCTCCACGTGGATGGTATGACAAAATACATAAGCACTTGGCTGCTCTTGGCTTCACATGTAGTTCGATTGAAAGCACACTCTATGTACACAAAAATGGGGCTGATCTTATAGTGTTTGTCCTTTATGCCGATGACATACTCTTGACTGGGTCATGTGATGCAAAACTTGACACTCTTATGGCTAATTTGTAGCATACTTTTGATGTCACTTATCTTGGTCTTTTGAGCTACTATCTTGGCATCCCGTTTGTATCCGTTGAGGGGGGAATTGTTATGCATCAAGCAAAGTATGTTGAAAAACTACTTCTGCATTTTGACTTTAAGGATTGCAAGCCAGTTTCCACACCAGTTGAGACAGGATTGAGGTTCTCAGTTGAGGATTCCAGTGATGCATTTGACACTTCTCTTTATCAGCAAGCTGTGAGATGTCTTATATATGCATGCAACACAAGACCGGATATATAGTATGTAGTTTCCTAGTTGAGTTGATTCATGCATAGCCCTGGCACTAAGCATTGGCAAGTGGTGAAACGTGTGATTAGATATCTTAGAGGCACTTTGAGCTTAGCTCTCTTTTATGGAAGAGATGTTCAACCATGCTTGCATGATTTTGCATATAGTGATTGTGCTAGTTGTTATGATACTCGTGTGTCCACTAGTGGTAATTGCTTTTTTCTTTGAGACTCATGCATATCTTGGTTGAGTAAGAAGCAACCCACAGTGGCGACATCGAGTTGTGAAGCTAAGTACAGGGAAATTTTCATAGCTACAGTGGAGTGTATATGGTTGAGACGCCTATTGATGGATCTTTGCATGGAGATTGATGCTGCTATGCATATTCTCACTGATAGTCAGAGTGCTTTGGTTGTTGCACGAAACCCAGTGTTTCATGCACGGATCAAACATACTGAGGTGCATTATCACCATGTGAGAGAGTGCCTTCATGTAGGAGATATTGATTTCGTATATGTGCCTACACAAGATAATGTGGTAGACATATTCACCAAAGCTCTTCCACAAGAAAAGTTTGAAGCTTTTTGCAAAGCTTTAGGCTTGTTACCTTGTGGGGGCTGATCTGTCACTCCCTATATGTGTTCACATCATTTGCTCCAGGAGGGTTTGTTACACTTATGTGTTCCTCGAGTAACTTTGATGTGAACCTTTTCCCTATACATGGGCACTTTTTACTCTAGTGCTGGCTAGAGGTTTTTTCCCCATGTTACCACATACTTGATACTCTCATATGTGGTGGTACTTTGTACTTAGGGATATTATTCAGCTCTTATTTCAGTTCATTTCATCATCAATAGAGAGAGCTATTCCAGCCATCATCTTCTCCGTGTGTCTTACTGCATTTGCGCTCCTTGTGTGTGCTTCTTGTGTGTCTTTCGCACTTCTACACACACCCAAGACTATGAGAGAGCTCATTGGATAAGATTTGAGGACATAAAACCTGCTAGGAGAGTTGTCTATGATGATTGGTGCCTTGTCATACACAAAATTAACTCTTGGGATAACTCATCTCTTCTTCTCATGCCCAAGTAGCTACCCGACCTGGAAATCACTTACCGAGATTTTGAGATTACAAAGAAAAATCAACTAGAAACAAGTGTTAATTCGAGAAACAATAGGTTGCTCTTCGACCTTGTGGAACACCATCAAAGGGGAAGCACTCTGGTTGATATGCAAAGAAAGATATGGTATCAACTTTGATGCCCATATGAAAGAATGGTCGATTGAAAAATCCCCTACCTTGTTAGGCAGAAGAATATGTAATTGTGAAAAACCACTACCTTTTAGACACCATATGATGTTTTCCTTGGAAAAAAAAACATTAAAAATATCATTAATCTTCTCAGCAGCTCTTGTAAACCATTAGCCACTTGCCAAATTAAGATGTAACCTTGCAACATGTAAGTAACCTTGTTTTAATAGCATTTGATGGTGTTAACAAGTTAGGGGGGCAACAAGAGAGAAATAAAGAAAGAAATAAAAGTTAAGGTTAAGATAGATCATGGTGGATAGTTCCATAACTTATTTGATGATGAAATTGGTGATGAAATTAGAAAGATCACGTACATATGTTAGTGATGTTATCATTTTTAGGGTTGAGGAATACGTCAAAAAACATTTAGAAATTAGGCACCTTGAAGTTTTGGAGGGAGTTTCAAACAATACAAGGGATGATTTGAATTAACTACTAGATTAGATAATTTATTGAGGCTAAATTTCCAACAATTTTCATGAGAATAATCTAAAAGTTGATTAGAGAAATAATCTGCATCTCCATCTAACTTCAGAATGAATATGTACCTAGTAAAGTTCTTTCTGTACATGTGTACTAAACATTTGAATTAAAAAAAAAAAATTGTGATTTACTTTTGATGAAATAATTTCATGTCTTTTTTCATTATTAATAAACAAAGTCACAAAATATAAAAAGGTAATGATCCTTTGGAGGACCTGTTGAAAGTTATGGAGCTTGTGCAAGCTCTAGTTGTGAGGCTTGAGATATACTCATCTCTCATTATTTACCTCTTCATCATATGTGTATTTATATTAATTTTTGTAAGGCCAATTGATGACTAGGTCTTGAAGATATAGAGACGACAATCATAACTTTGAACGAGAGCATTGAAATAAAAGGGCAAAGTTATTTATGTCCCTAAGGAGTGAAATTTCTCTATAGGACCCAGTACTTCTATATGCATGAATCCAAGCATATAAGGGCTTATGTAGTTGCTTTTCGTAAGCAAAACCCTTGCACGATTTGAACTTAGGACTTCCTCCTTGTGATTCAACCACTAAGCTATACGGACTTGGACAAGATATATAATGAAAATATATTTAATGTGGAAAAACAAGATAATCCGCCAAAGCTCTCTTCAAAATGCTGTTTCGGATAAAAGCCACACCCTGAAATAACTCATTTTGCCCATTTTTATTTTATATGTAGAGAAGCCGAGGTGACATTGCACCATCCTTCTTCAGCTTACGATGAGAGTAGGGCATGTGCGTTTTTGTTTGCTTTCCTTATAGACACAAAGAAGAAAAAACAAATAATCCAGCTTATTTTTATTTCAAAGAATCATGTGTGTTTTGACGTACAAAATCGTGTTGTATGGTGGTGACAGCTTATAAGATGGATTAATAGCGCTGGATGGGGTAAACAGTCTCTCTCTCTCTCGATTAATAGCGCTGGATGGGGGTAAACAGAGTCTCTCTCTCTTTCTCTCTCTCTATGAATAGCGCTGGATGGGGTAAACAGAGTCTCAATCTCTCTCTCTCTCTCTCTCGATTAATAGCGCTGGATGGGGGTAAACAGAGTCTCTCTCTCGCTCTCTCGATGAATAGCGCTGGATGGGGTAAACAGAGTCTCTCTCTCTCTCTCGATTCATAGCGCTGGATGGGGGTAAACAGAGTGTCTCTCTCTCTATTAATAGCGCTGGATGGGGGTAAACAGAGTCTCTCTCTCATTAGTAGCGCTGGATGGGGGTAAACAGAGTCTTTCTCTCTCTCTCTCTGTATGTCATGTGTGGGTCTTTTTTGCTTCCATGGCATTAAATAGATAAGTCCTTAAATAAGAAAACGGTAATAATAATTAAATAAAAGAATAAAAACGACAAGTTGGATTGCTTTTCAGCTCTACTTGCTTTTTTGTCCGCTTTGGCAAGGACAAAGAACATTATAGACCACAAGCATACCAAATATGCACATGCCTCTTAAAATAATGTATGTAGGTGATAAGCTCCCTCTACCTCACGACTCACAAGCTTTGGGGTCCACGTTTTTGGAATACACACACATCTAGTGTGAGCGACTAGTCCCATCTCCATCACTATGTACACAGTCCAAACATATACACACGCGCGCACACACACACACACACAATCGCATGCTCGAATGAATGATTTGTTCCATGTGGAACACAATGCATGCCATAATCGAGGTCACAATCACTAATGGTTAGATCCTCCTTGTGCATACCAATATAGAAGGCAAGCATGCCCACATGCATAGACTGAAAAACCCCCATCCATAACACAATTCATGGAGAGAGTACATGCTATGTAGAGTCTTTGAAAGCTGCTTAAGACAGATTCATACATAAGTTTATCAATAAGACATTGAGTTCCATAGTTGAAAAACATAGATGTTGATGGTTGAACCATATTGTCTCACCAATGGGCCATGTACCAAGGCATGAAGCTCAATAATTCCCTCTACTCATGCAATACCTGTGATCGACATCTTAACTAAACTCTAAGAGCTAATAATTCTTTGCTCACTTGTTGAAAAGTGAGCAATCTTTCTTAAATACTTTGGACACTGTTTTGGCGCTATTTGCCACCACATTCTGTTCTATTCTAAAACTTCTAAAAAGACAGTCACTCACTCAACATCTTAATGTGGAGACAAACTTGATGGAGATTTAAAGGGGCCAACCAACATTGAGTGATGGATTCCATTTCTTCCATGTGCATATACACTCAAGAGTGAGTGTGAGCTGATGGTCACAAATATAACTGATGGCGGATGAATGATGCAAACGTAATATTCAAAATAGCCAAGTTTATATACATAATTGGAGTATTTTTTGCCGATTTCCTGCATATATCTTCAATCAAATTTCAGCACCTTATGATATTGGCTTCTATTTTAATAAAGAAGTTTGCAATATTGTTTTGAGTGAACATGGATTATATTAAATACAGATATGTTACATTACCTTATCCACTTAGAAGGAAAGTGAGCCTTATTATTGGATTTTGTATTCTGCTAGGCTTCCATTCATGTACTTTGGGTGAAATAAGACTTCTCTTCTTTCTCATGATGGCTCTTGGGATCCATTTCTTTTGATACTCTTCATCTTCATCTTAATTTATTTTTCCTTACTGTTCTTTTAATAGAATATTTTATTAATAAAAGGATGATATAAGAATGACCAAGAGGGTGGAATGCCCATGAGGATGCGAGATACAAAATGGGCACATGTACAAGATTCGATACAAAGTAAGATCATATCAAAGATAGGCTTCTAGAGGAGAGTCCATAAATTAGAAAAAATTACAATAGTTTACAAAACAAATTCTAGTCATACAATGGGGGGACAGGGGCAAAAATACCTAGGAGTATGCTAAGATTCTAATTTCACTTCCTTGATAGAACAAGTTTTCATCTTCAATATAATCAAATGAAGCAATATTTGGCATTTTCTAGGTGGAAGAGTCATGAATCCAATCCATCTCAGGCCCTACATCTTTATCCCTAATGACATAGAAGACCTGCTTGATGTCATAAAGCTTGTTGAACTCAAAGTTCCTAAAGAAATTAAACAGTTATAGGATATCCCTATAACAAAAGAATCTTTGTAAGTGATCACTATGTGGAGAACAACAAAAGAACTATTTCTCCGTCCATGAGTGATTGAGAGCCCATACTTTCTAGAGTTTCCTAGGACGACATTTGATACTGGCAATTGAAATTGTCTAGAGTAAACCTTTTGTTGGTACTTGGGACCTATACATACATTCCATTGATTAGATCTAGCCGAGATTGACTATAAATTTGGTTAATAGAAAAGATCCTCTAGTTTCTTTGAAGGAAAATTACGGTATAATCCTTGTTTTAATGAGATTCCATATGGCAATGTCCAACCTAGAAGAGACCCCCTAATAAAAAAACTTTCTAGGAAAAAGGGAGAGGGTGAAAGTGCTTCAAATGATTCCTTAGACATAGACATCTATTTTGTGAGCCACACCCAACTATTTTGTGAATGTCCACACTCAAAGAAACGGTGTGCCATGGTCTCCTATTATGGAGAGAAGGAGCAAGATTTATTGTCCATTATGATTCTATTAAGCCTATCCCTAAACCACATAGCTTTATCAAGATAACACATAGAACAATAGAATCGTGCATTGAGTTGGAAAGCCACTATACATCACCAAGCTTGTATGCCCATTGATGTTTGTTCCAATTAATAGACCGCATAATGTTGACTTTATTAAGAATCTTAATTTCATTACAGATTCTTATATTTCCAATTATTTTATTCCATTAGTCTTGAATGATTGTGTCATTTGGAACTCCTAGTTAAGAGAAGAGACTTGTTTAAGTAAAACATTCTAGGCAACCCTATCAATGTTGTATCGATCAGGTGTGAAAGTAAAACATCTCTCTCTTTTATGAAAAGCCTTTGCTTTTATTTATAGAAATCGTGATCTATAGTGATCCTTATCCTAACCACTAGTTTTACTACTTTTCTAAAAAGAACCCCTTACGTAGGTCTTTATTTTCTAGCTATATATATATATATGTATATATATATATATATATATATATATATATATATATATATATATATATATATATATATATATATATATATCATGTCCAGACACATCCAAAATGTCCATTCCAATCCATGCCCTCAGGAGCCTTCAATTGGTATATCAAAACAACAAAACACATTAATAATTCAATAAATTCAACTGCAAAATTCAGCATTCCATAAATGATAACATCGCCAATAGGTTAACACATACCTATTCATTTGTGTTGATAGTTATCTATATGAAACTCACTAGGTGCGAAGTAGTTCTATTGAGCATAAAGAGAAAATAAGAAGTCATAGGAATGTTTTCATGATGGCATATTCTAGTATTGTACAATGTTTTATCTCAATCTCGAGTTTCTATATTGGCATGAAAGGGAAAAAATAGTGGCAAAAATGATATGAATGGCCACATTATAGATAAATTTTAAAAGATATCTATTTTTAGAGAATCTCTAAAACATAAAAATAGCCCAGTATTTACCTTAAATTTTGTATGATTAGGTTTTCTTTTCTATGTTCACTCTTTTGGGCATGCTTTTTGATTTACACACATTGGTCTCTCTACATATCTCTATCGTGTGAGTGCTTCAAGTTTGACCTAATAGGTATTTTTTCTATCGTCAATTCTTTCTTCAATATTTCATATGTGTGTAGTTTTCATGTCTTTTCTTCACTATTTGTTTGCAAGAATTTTCGTGTTTCTATTGTGCCATATCTGACATGGGAGGGTAGAGAGGCAATTTTCATTGCATCAAATTATTTAACATGTTTCTGGTCTCATGTTGTCCTTGTAAAACATGGCTTCCTAAACATGCACAATATGAGACACATGGGATCAAGATTTCTTGATTTACATTCCTGAAATCTTACCAATACGGTCTAGCTTTGTGTTGTTCCAAATTTTAAACGTATGGTTTCATAATCATGAAAAGTGAAAGTAGCTCAATGCATGAAAGCATTCTCATTATGTTAAACCTTCATAACATTAATTTTCCTACTTCTCTAATGTATTAAAACATGACTCTCTACCATTGAGGTCAGCCTCTGTGCAAACTTTAATATGGTGGAAGTCTTGTGTGATAGATGGGGCCGACGGGATGACTTACTAATGGAATTGAGAAAGATGCCTAGGACCAGGTTAAGCTACAACAAAATATGGATGAAGTGAAAGACACACATGTTTTCTCTTGGTCGAATGTCCAATAATGCAAATATTTATGAAAAGCTAGACTTGATAGAAGCTATATCTTGCAGAACATCATTGAAAAGCAAGGTTCCTCATCCCTTTCTCAATATGTGGACTTAGATTTATCTGATTACTACCCCATGATTCATGCCTTCAAGCCTCTTCTTAGACATAGGAAGGTGAAACTATTTATGAAGGTTAATGAAGAGTAGAAATTGGTGGCTAGAATTAGGCAAATGATTCTTTTTTGTTTCCTATTAAGGGAATCAGAGAGTTGATTCAGTTAACATCCAAAGAGCAAAGAAGGTATGGTAAAAAGCTTTTAGCAAATGGAAACATCTATGGAGCCTTGATAGAGGTCATTGGATAAGATTTGAGGACACTAACTTGAGAAAGAGAGTTGAAAATGATAATTGGTGTGCCTTCTCAGATAAAGAATTAGCACCTGAGACAACTACAAGACCCATCTCCTTCTTGGGAATGACCCGCCATGGATTGAAGCTTTAAGATGGTCCAAAAATAACAAATTGGAGAAAATTGTGAGGATTGTTAAGCGCCTTGACTGGCATATCTCCCTTATAGGAGATGGTTCCAGAACTATTCTAGCATCATATGGAAACTTGCGTGCGAGGACCTATGGCATCCACTCATCGAGAAGAAAGAAATAGTGCTCATGTGGGAAATCCTCCACTGAGGAATCTAGATCAATGCTAAAGCAAATAAAATCTATGGGGCCACACACTTATAAAAGCGTTGCCTTTGGGGTAGAGAGGACCTTGGTCATCTCTTCTTCTCATGCCTTAGAAGCTTTTCAATCAGGAAATCTCTCACTAGGATTTTGAGCTTACAAAAGAAAATCAACTAGAAACAAGTGCTACTTGGAGAAACAATTGGCTGCTCCTTGGAAAAACAATTGGCTGCTCTTCTTCATTGTGGAATGCCATAAGAGAGGAAGCCCCCTAAAAGATATGGAAGTAACTATGTGTGTTCAAGTTTGATGCTCATCCAAAAGAGTGGTTGATTGAAAAATATCTCAGCTTGTTAGGTAGAAGAATATGTAATTGTAAAAAAATCCCCACCTTTAGACACCATAGGATGTTTGTTTTGGAAAACAACAAGATTAAAATCAAGTAGGTCACTCATGAGGGTAATGAAAAAATCATTAAACTTCTTTGTCACTCTCTTTGATAAGTTTGTCTCCCGTTGATTCTTAGTTCTCCTTCTCATCATAGCTAGTGTGCCTCTAGGCCATCCTACCCTTGCTTCGTGGGATACATGGGATCCCAAGGGCACTATGCCCATTTTCTGTTTTTTTTTTATATTAACTCAAGCATGGAAGAGTAGGCCTCGGTTGAACTTCCTTTTGAAAAACAACGCATCTCTCTAGAAATGCACAAAACATTTCTACTCTCATAATGTATTAAGAATTAAATGAATTCTCCCACGGGAAGGAGAAGACGTCTTAGGAAAAACAAGTCTATCATGCTTTATCAAAGAGTTTTCTTGTTGAAGGCATTTAGAAATTATACCTAGAAAAGACTGGTTCACTAGTGTCACTCAGTGAATAATCAAAAGATGAAAGTTTTAGTGTTGATTGTAGATGTTTTGATATTCATCTCCTTTTTCATGGAATCATGAGTCCTTGAATCATTTGTTGTTCTAGGCTCCTTGGAAACCTATTTAGGACTAATATCTATACACATGGAATGATCTTGTGAACAACTTCTTGAAGTTGAAATGTACTTTTTATAGTATATATCCTTTTTATTAAAAAAAAAGATAAATATTAAAAAAGTAAAAAAGGAGTAATTACATATTAAATAACTAAAAAACGGATGATATTATCTTGTTGTATGAAAAAACCTAGGTTAAATGGAAATCCAATAGAAATTATTCCATTGTATATGTAGAAAGTTTACTTCATTGGTACTTCCTCTCATACTGCATTCATCACTTATTTTGCATCTAAACAAAGATGTATGACCGACTATGGGGACTATCCTAACTCATAGATAAAATCTCAAACTTCTAAGCTCACTAGCCATGATATTTGTAAGATGTTTAGGCTTTTACAGAGATTTTTTCTTATTGAACTGACTAATATCCTTATAAATTTTTCATCTAAAAAATTTGTTCAAAAATCAAGTTTTGATTGGGAAATGTATATCCCTATTAAGTGATTCATTATTGTATTATTGGTGCATATATGCTCCATATTTGGTTGGATACACTCTGTATATAAAGGTCTTCAATCTTGGGAAGCATTTAAAGTGGTCCGTTTTGCCATATTCTTTCTTTGTTCCTTCTTTCTTAAGTGTTGGCATTGAATGCCCTATGGATAAGTTGAAAGGCTATAGGGCCTTCACCATTGCTTGCTAAAATGTCCCTTGATTCTTCAAGTTTGCATTCATTTGGGTATTTTCCCTGCGAAAACATTGTACACTAAAGTTTTCATTCCCATGTTGAATCCAAATTTATCATTGTGAAATTACATGCCTTCAAATGTGACATTGGTGGTGGTACCAGAACTTCAATGGGGACACTTTTGATTCCCAAAATTAGGGAGGAATATTATGACAGAATGGTGGTGACCTTTTTAGTGTTTCCTTCTCCTAAGGTATTAGATAGGGTGGTTGAACCCTATAATGGAACTCTTGGAGTATCAAAAGTACGAGAATGCTAGTGCCAAACTAGATGGAGAAATTAGTTCTTTTTCCTGTTTCTTTGTTTATTGCCAATACTAAGGTGGGGAGTACTTGCAGCCATTCTCCTATATATGTATGTGATGGATCATGTGGGCTTCTCCTTTTCAAATGGAATGGCTCTTACTTGTAGCAATGTTACTTTTGTTCCTTGATTTGGTGTTCAGAATGAGAAATGGTTTTTCAAGTATTTGTCCAAATTTTCTGCTTCATTGTTGTCTAAATGTTCGATTTTACATCGTAAAGCAATGTAGTTCTGAAGTATAGTAGCCATACGGAACATGCATGATGTGTTTAATCTTTTGGAGATCAGAGACGAAGAAATTATCAATTAGGATTTTTTGTTTATATGTTTTGCTGGCATTTTTGTGGAGATGGAGTGAGCCATCCATGTTTTTCGAAGCAAGAATAACTTTGTAGAAACGGATCTGTCCATCTCCTCAAGCACACCATAAAAGTTTCGCTTTTCTTGTCTACTACATAATTATTCAATTGGTTGAGGATTCTAAGAGATGTGCGTACATTTCACTCCGATATTTGCAAGTTTTACCTCCTTTTTCCTTAGTTAATCTTTCAAGAACAAGGAATGAGCCAATGGATCATCATAATAAACCCTCTTTTTTCTTGTGAAAAAATAAAATCGCCACAAATTTCATATTTCAAATGGAAGAAATCATCATAATTTGGAAGTGTATAGCCTTGGTCATAGGTAAACACTAGGAATCCGACTACGGAGGACAAGTGCTGGTGATAGAACGAATGTAGAAATCGCATAATATATATGCATGTTTTGCAATTAGGCGAAAGTTACTCAAAGTACAAGTCTAGTACACAAGCACATCTGGTGAGAAGTCATCTAGAAGCCCCAAAAGTGGCCTAGAAAGAAGTGACAATAAAAAATCTCTCTGATGTTTGATCTTGAACCAGACCACCAGACCACCAGACCATAGTAGCATCCAAAATTTCTCTAGTACTATCTAGTAACAATACAACAGTCACAACACTCTTGCCAGAGCACACTTTCATGGCTCTCCCTTCGGACTCCATTCTGGAATTGCTAGTGACTTTCATAGCCTACCTATCAACCATGACTGTACTTTCTCATTCCACAATTTTCGGACCTTTGGTCGGCATTCCTCCCATGGAGAACTAGAAGTAGTTAATCCTTGGTATCCAGAACCACCTACAACATTTCCCATTTACAGTCTAATAATGCTCGGATCGAGCATATCGCATTGCCGGACCAACACTTGAGGAAGGAGATCCACCTTAGTCAATGAAGCCATCAAATGGCTTACTAAACTTGCACTAAATCACTTCCATACCTACATTACGTCACAAGGAAGGAAATAAGGAAGAGAGATCACACACACACACTCTCAAAATCAAAGAGAAGCACACACTCAGATTGAGGCAAGGAAGAATGATCTTCTTCTCCTTCTTCTTCTTCCTCTTCTTCTTCTATTACATAAAAAGGAATGTACAAGAATGATCTAAAACAAGAATACAACAAGTGCAATATATAAAGACTAGTACATAAGGAAAAAACTAATGTCCACGAATGAGTGAGCTGGCAAGAAACAAATGTGTCATCACTCTCGGTAGATAAATCTTATAAATCCCTTACATATATCGGCATTACCACTATACATGTCAAAGAAACAAAAAACTGATACGTGTCATCTTGGATCATCACATGTTGAGCTTGATATCTCAACACTCCCCCTCAAGCTCAATGACATATCTTGTAATCCAAGCATCCCCCAAAACTTCTTCAACTTCTCAGCTCCAAGTGCTTTGGTGAAAATATCAGCAACCTGCTAATCTATTCTCACATAAACAAGATCAATATCACCTGCTGATATCGTCTCTCTGATGAAGTGATAATGTACCTCGATATGCTTTATTATGGCATGAAAAAAGGGTTCCGTGCTAACAATATGCTGCTAAGATTATCATAATAGATAGTGATAGGCTTTTGCACTTCCACACCTAAATCTTCAAGTAGTAGCTCCAGCCATGATGCTTCACATACACCATTGCAGCACCTCTATACTCAGCCTGTGTACTCGACAAAGCAATAGTGGGTTGCTTCTTGCTACTCCATGTAATAGCTAGACCTCCAAGTGAGAATAGAAAGCCACTAGTAGATCTTCTATCTAGAGTACTACCAGCCCAATCTGCATCGGTGTATCCATGAACCTGCAAATCTACACTGGGTACATAAAACAATGCATAATCCAAACGAAGAGTGCACCTTAGAGCATCCAAATGTGGCTTCCTGGGAACCTACATAAACTGACTTTCAAGTCCAATAGTATAGCTTAAATTAGGCCTTGTAATTGTGAGATATATAAGACTTCCCACAATTTTCATGTACATAGTAGAATTTTCCAATGCTTCACCTGATGTAGTATCCAACTTTAAATTATGATCTAATGGCATAGAAATTGGCTTACAATCAGCCATACCATACTTGCATATTGAAGGTATATTGCCTTTTTGACATCCATATGCCTGTTTCTCTATATATAAACTCAATGCCCAAGAAATAGCGCAGCACACCAAGATCTTTCATGTCAAATTCCTACATGAGAAGTTTCTTTACCTCTTTAATGCTTTCTTCATTATCACCACCTACAATCAAGTCATCAACATAAATAGCCACAATGGTGATGCCATCATCACCCTTCCTTGCATATAGTGAATGATCTACATCACACATAGAAAACCCAATGGTGGTTAAGTAATCAGCAATCCTTGCATGCCATGCACGAGGAGCTTGCTTCAGCGTGTACAAAGCCTTTTGCAACCCGCAAACATATTCTGGATAATTTGAATCTTCATATCCTTATGGCTGATCCATGTATACTTCTTCATGTAACTCACCATGTAAGAAAGCATTCTTCACATCCATCTGATGCAAAGTCCATCCTTTTGCTGTAGCTAATGCAACGAGTGTTCTGACAGTAGACATTTTAGCTACAGGGCTGAATGTTTCCTCATAATTAATGCCATATGTCTGTGCATATCCTTTTGCTACCAATCGTGCTTTGTACCTGCTTATGCTACCATCAACATTGTGTTTTACCTTGTAAACCCACTTGCAGCCTATGGGTTTCTTCCCTTGCGGCAATGGAAACAGCTTCCATGTTTCGTTTCCATAAGGTGCAGCCATCTCCTCATCCATAGCTTTTTCCCAATCTGCATTTCCAATTGCATCTTCAAAACAAGAAGGTTCAACATCTTGTATTAACTTTGTCATGTAGGCACAATGACAAGCCATGTAACTATCATATGTTAATCGTTGTATAGAATTCCACATCCTCCCAGATCTTCTTGGTCCTCGTTCACTTCTCCTTGTATCATCTGCATGTGCCTTTCTAACTCCTTGAGTCTTCACAGAGGGCAATCCAAGTTCCTCATCAAGACTATTTTCTTTCTTGGATGTATTTGATGAATTTGCTAGACAAAAATTTCCACGCAATCTTCCACTCCATGGATTTGAGTTGGAACTATTGCTTGGTGATGCATCCGGTCCATTTTTCTATGGGCCCCACCTTGCGGCGCTCGAAAGGGAGGTCAAGATGGCTTCAAAATTTCGATATGATAAAAACGAGTGACCCTAAAGGGATAACTCACGAAAATATTTTGAGGTCTTCTACCTTCACGCTAATTTTCGTAGAAAACAAAGGTCATTTGTGAATCGCATTTTCTCCATGCCTTGCTGCATACTCTTCACCGTCGCCTTCTCCACGAGCTCTCTACAACCACGCTAGCTCTGATACCATGTCATGAGGAAGGAGATAAGGAAGAGGTCACACACACACTCTCACAATCAAAGAGAAGCACACACTCAGATTGAAGCAAGGAAGAATGATCTTCTTCTTCTTCTTCTTCTTCTTCTTCTATTACATAAAAAGGAATGTATAAGGATGACCTAAAACAAGAATACAACAAGTGCAATATATAAAGACCAGTACATAAGGAAAAAACTAATGTTCGCAAATGAGTGAGCTGGCAAGAAACAAATGTGCCATCACTCTCGGTAGATAAATCTAATAAAGCTCAATAAAGTATCCCTGACATATATCGGCGTGACCACTATACATGTCAGAGACCAAGTTCATTGAAATTTTTGCCTAGGATAAGTAGGATATCAAGGTTCTTGACCCTAGAATTTGTCAACATAAGTTCATTTTAAAACAAGATGTTTATCCAACCAAGAAAGCTAGCTATCACATGAATCTTTGCTATGCTGAACAAGTAAAGATCAAAGTTGATCAAATATTGAAAGTGGGTTTCATTTTACTAATTGATCATGCTAAGTAGATCTCTCCTATAGTTATAGTGCTGAAGAAAAACAAACAATCCTTGTAATTGTGAGCAAAAATATCTCTACAATCTCATAGTAAATTTATCAACTCTCATTCCTCCTCCTCACTTAGGTCATGTCCTATATATGTGCATCTTTCCTCTTTGTCTTCTATCATCACTACAACCTTCTTGGTTTTACGTTTATTTTTCTTAATTCTTGTGTCTACCTACATCTTTAGCATCACATTGTTTTACACTACTCCTATTCTATAGTCTTAGCTTTTACCAAGTATAGATACTCTTCTTCAAAGGCACAAAAGGGATCCATGAGGATGGATTCTAAGTCCTCTTTGCTTGCATCTTCTAGTACATCTATACTAGGCTCAATTTCTTCAATGATGGGTTCACACATGAATATTGAAATATCATAGATGTCTTCATCACAATGGGGGATCCATTTTTCTTCATTTACTGATATGCCCATTGCGCTAAGATTTATGCCTAATAGTGGGGTTCAAAATATTCATTTGGAAAGATCATAGGGGAACTAGTTCCCCAATCTTGCATAATTTGCAATTGCCTCATGAAAGGTCTACCCAAATTCATCTCATACACATGATTTTTTCTAGATTCACAAATAGCAAAGGTGTGCTAAAACTCTACACCATAATTAGTGAGAATGATGCCTTCTAGTAATCCTAGTGGCTTCTCTATATGTTCATGTGCCATTTGTAGCTTCATTCTCCTAGGCCTTAAGGGTGGCTTTCCCCAATGTTTCCATACAAAAGTGATGGCAATAGCAACACTTGCTCCTTAGTCTAGGATGGCCTTTGTCCTATATCCTTGATAGGCAATGGGGTAATCCCTATTTCCTTCTTCTCTATCACTCTTATCTATGGGTATGTTTTGCACTTTTCTTTAGATTCTACTTGAGAGTGGGAATTAGAAATTTCTAGCAGTTGATTTGCCATATGCTTTCGTAACTCTCATTTGACTTTGAATAATTCTTCTAAAGTGAGGTGACACTGCACTTTAGTGTTCTTAACTACTCCCACGTCCCTAGGTACAACATATTCTTCATTTCTAATAACTATTGTGGGATCTCTCATCTTAATAGACTTTGATTCCCAATGGCCTCTGAAAACAAAATGTGATGAAAATTGATATGCAAGTAGTAAACAATTTAGTCTAACTCACCCAATTTAAATTATATAAATGATGGAGTAAATCAATCCCACAAAGTCACTAAAATGATGAAGGTGCTACAAAGAACAGTAGATGAGATGAACTTGAAGTAATGTCTCACAATGTATATGCTAATGAACATATGATATAAGGGAAGTGTAGTGGACTATGCATGCATGAGCTGAGCTCAATGTATGATCACTGAAGTAGCTCAATGTGCCTTAGAATGGCTCACTCATCCCATGACCCACGACTAAAAATTATTGATATATGTGAACACACTAGGACTGTCATGGCACTTTTTTCCCTCTTTAAGGAGGTTTTTCGCCAGATTGTATATATGCTTGTTGCCCTAATGTTACTTATCGATTTACATTCTTGTGGTAATACATTCAGTGTTGTATGTCGTGCTACAAGCTTCTTCTTCTTCCTTGTGCTATTCACATGCTTCCGCGGACCTCGAACTCCAACAATTAGAGCAGGTTGTCACTCCATCTAGACATCATTGACACCCCTCCGGTCATAGTCTCAAAATCACATGAAATTTGGTGAGCATACTCATGATGATTAGGAGATCAAAAGTGCTTCGCTTTATTGTGCCAAAATTGTGATCTTATCTCATTTTGGCCTCCGAATGCACTATTCTAGTGCTTGTGTAGGCTATTTTTTCTTTCTATACCAAAGATATATACATGTTTCAGTTCACCAATATAAGCATCTCGAAGTCTACTACAGGTTTTGTAAAACTTGACAAGGTAGTTCTATTCAAATTTTTTGAGATATAATCAATTTTCTACATGAGGGTATTTTAATTAGGGGCCACAACTGAAACTAGTGATGTATTCCGTACGTTGGTTGTTGAGGATAAGTTGGACGGTACTAATTAACCATTATGGGCTTATATGATGCATCATGTATTGGACGCAAAAGGACTATGGAATATTGTGCAAGGTGTTTAAAAACGTCCTATTACACCTACAAATACAGGTAGAGAAGCTGATGTAGATGGCGTGGAAGATTGTGATATTCTGTAGATTCCTATTCATGCTACGGTTTTTGCTGCACCTAATGTAGAGAAAATTCATTGGGATGGGAGAGATGCTCAAGCACATGCACTGATAGCCTTGTTTGTCAAAGATGCCATTATTCCTCATATTCACTCTTGTAGAACATCTAAGGATGCTTGGCATACACTTACCACTTTATACTAGGCAAGGAATGAGGCTTGTGTTGCTTACCTCCGAAAATAGTTGGAGAGTGAGCACATGAATGAAGGATATTCCATGGATAGTTTTCCTACAAAGATCAAAGATTTGAAGCAATAGATGATTTGTGTTGATGAAATCTTGCTTGACAGTTCACTTGTGCAAACTGTTTTGAATGGTCTTCCCGATTCATATCAGAGTTTTGCTTCCACTCTTCATTTGATGATGAAAGGCAATCCAAATGCCTTAACATTTAAGGAGTTGGTCTTGGTTCTGATGCAGGAAGATTAGTCTAGGCAGAATAGGTCCATTATGCATATTGTAGAGCAAGATTTCCTAGCTAGTTAAAAGGCAAAGGTAAATGGAGTTCTTCTACTAGTGAGCAGAAATCGGCTAATTTTGCACAATCAAAGGAAGATGATAGAGAGGACAAGAAAACAAAAAAAGCCGAAATTGTTTTGCATGTATTGTAAAGCAAATGAAATGATCTTGTCATAAAAAATTGTTCAAAACTTGTTGCAAAAGAGGCAAAGAAAAAAGATGCTAGAATGCTTGTTGCAAAGGCCTCTACATAAAAAACAGAGTCTGCTAATCTTGTGAAAAATGAAGAATGGGCATTTACTACTGTTTGCAGTTTTGACCCATCTTCTCTTAAATAGTGTATGTCTGCAGTAGACTCAGATGTGTGGTACTTTGACAGTGGGGCAACCAAACATATTACCTGGCAGCATAGTTTCTTCACGTCACTCGAGCCTGCCCCTACAAGGAATAGTGTCACATGCACTAACAACTCCTCTTATCCTGTTATGGGATTTGGTAAGATCATTTTGACTAATGTTGATGGTAGCTCTTTTACATTGTGAGATGCTTTATTTGTGCCATGGATCAAGAAAAAAATGTTATCAGTTTGAGCATTAGCCAAGATTGGCTTGGTTGTGAAATTTGTTGATGACAAATGTAGAGTTCATGATCTCTCAAATGGCGATGTCATTATTGCTTCTGGCATTTTATGTCATTGGCTATATAGGCTCATAGACTATAAAAAATTTGTGAATGATTTAACATGTGTAGTACATGATTCTCAGGCTATGTCAGATGCAAAGCTTTGGCATGCATGCTTTGGTCATCTGAATTTTTCTAGTTTGTTATGCCTGTAGAAATTTGAAATGATGTCCTCTTTGCCCAAACTTGAGGGACCCGGTAAACATGTATGTGAAGCTTGTATTTTAGAAAAAATGCAGCATTCCTTGTTCCCAAAAGATGGTTGACTTCAAGCTACCCAAAAATTGTAGCTTTTTCACAATGATGTTTGTGGTCCTATGCAGATACCCTCTTTTGGAAACTATCTTTACTTCATGACTTTCATCAATGATTGCATGCATGGGTATATCCATTGAAAGCAAAGTCCGAAGTGTTTATGTGCTTCATACAGTTTCTGGTTTTGGCTGAAAATCTATCAGCATGTAAATCAGCACCCTCCATTCAGATCGAGGGAGGGGATATATGTCCTTTGACTTTAATGCATTTCTGGCTGAACGTGGGATAAAACATCGGTGTACAATTTTGTATACACCTCAACAAAATGGAGTTGTTGAACAGAAGAACATGTCACTCATGGAGATGGCAAGGTGTATGGTCAAGGGTCAGGCTTTACCACATAGTTTTTGGCTTGAGGTTGTTATGTGTGTTGGTGCAAATTCTCAAGCCTACACATTTGGCTTAGCATGGAAGACATTGTGTGGAACTAGCACTTGATGATCCATGTGAACTATAGCATGTAATCATTTACCATTGTAAAATATTAATCCCTTGGAGAATCTTGTAAAGCTTATATCTCGTGGAGTTAGGAAGAATCTTAGCTATGAATTCAAATTGAGGGAACAACTCCTAAATCAGTGGATTCACTTTTTTATTGGAGCCAAGTTTCAATTCAAAATTCAAACTTAGAAGAAACTCATATAAAAAAGGCTTGTAAAATCTCGTAGGGTAGAGTGCCTCATTTCATAACTCATTCATTGATCATTTGTAGGACGTGAGTAGCTCACACCATAGCTCATGCAGGTCATCATCATTGAGAATCATTACAATGCCAATGAATTTGTACAATTATGTTCTATAATACATATAACTCATTGAACATCTCTATCTACTTCTCTACTATGATTACTCAAAATAGTCAACTTCTCCTAGTCATATCTCAGTGAATACTCAACCATTTTACATAATGTTTGGGTTATTGGAACTAGCTTGAAGTTTACTTTGTGCTACATGCATTTCATAGTATTTGGTTCAGGTAGCAGGGAGAAATCGCCTTCTAAGTGCTCACTAGTCATCTACTGGTTGTTCCCTAAAAACTCGGGGATAAGATCTAATTTCCTAAAGTTATTTCTCAGAGAATAGTTGGTTATTTTAAATGATTTCACTCGGAATTATTAGCTATCTAAGCTAATTGAATTCCCCTAAAAGGAATTTTATCAATTGTTACTATGCTGTGAGCTTTGAGTAAAAAGGCTAGCAAGTGTATGGACAAATATAGTAAGTTTTTTAACACTAGCTATTATTGAACTAGTCTGTTTTGGATTAACTGTTTCAAGCATCATTTCCAAAGTACATAGATACTTTCTTGGTGTCATTTTCAAGCTACAAGGTCCTACTTTATAACTCTGGAGTGCATCATGGCTGGTACAAAGCACGTTTTAGCAGTACCACCTCACTTCCTTGAGGTATCCATCCATCTCTTCCAACAGTGGTATTAGAGCAAATTGAGGTAAAATGGGAGATGGTTTTCCTTCTTTTATTGACAAATCAGACAGGAATAACTATCCAACATGGTCTTTGAGGATGAACAACTATCTACAAAGAAGAAGTCTTTATGGATACATATCAGGAGATGAGGACATGCCCACATTTAGAAGCAAAGATCAACCTACAAGAGAGGAGCAAGAAAGATTCAACTCATGGTGTGCAAAAGATGCTTTAGCTAGGTCATATCTACTTAACTCTATCTCTGACTTCCTTCTTCCTCACATTAGGAATTGCAAAACTTCCCAACAGACTTGGTATACTCTATCTTCATACTTTTCTTCCAATACAAGAGCTAGGAAAAATCAAATGTGGATGGAGTTTACTACTCAAAAGAAGCAACCTAAGTAGAATGTTTCAGACTATGTGACCAAGGTGAAGGATGTGGCTGATCAATTGGCAAGCATAGGAGAGGAGATTGAAGAGGAGCAAATAGTGAGATAGATAATCAATGGCATCAAGACAGATGATAAGTGGGAATCTTTCACAATTGCAATGGATCTTTATATGGATATGCAAATCCCTTATTTAACCACCCTCATGGGGAAACTCTTCACCCATGAGGCCAAGCTCAACAAAAATGTTGAACCATCAAGAGGTAACAATTCTTTTGCCCTCTATACAGATAAAGGAAAGTCTAAGGATAAAGGAAACAACAAAACATTTGAAGATGAAGGTGCTTCTTCTCACTAACTATGCAGGGAGAGGTAGGAATTCAAGAGGAAAGGGCAGGGGAGGTAACCAAAGTATAGGGAGACCTTTCAACTCTTCTCCATGCAATATATGTGGACTATCTAATCACACAATAGATGAGTGCTATAGGAACTTCAAGAACCAAAGAGGAAGAGGATTCCAAAGAGGTGGTTACTCACAATCAAGAGGAAGATTCAATCATAATCAAGGTTACAACCATGGCCACAACAACAATTACAACAACAATTATCAAGGAGGATACAAATCAAGAAAAGACTTCAATAATTATACAGAGGATCAAGAGGATTCTCTTCTCATTATGAACATGACTTCAAAACAAGATATGGATGATGAGCACCTCTTCTATATTGATTCAAGTTGTTCAAACCATGTAGAAGGCAATATAGCTCTACTTTCTGATCTTGAGGAGCCCAAGGGAAGACACGAAGTGCAAACAAGTGATGATACCAAGCACTCAGTTGCCAAGGTAGGAAATGTCAAAACTTCTAATGGGAATAGGAATCTGTTGAGCAGAGTTCTTTATGTACCTACTATCACAAAAAAAATTGATGAGTGTTGGACAGGATTTAGGAGAATTGAAAAGGGAGAAAAAACATGTAGATTGTTTACATTTGAGCTTGAGGACACTACAAACATTGCACTTTATAATTATAAGGATCGAACCTTGTCTGAGTTAGAGATATGGCACAAAAGACTAGGACACATTGGTTAGAGAACATTGAAGCATATATGTAGAGATCAATGTGTACTTGGAATACCTAATATATCCAAGCAACATATGATCTATAAATGTGATGCATGTCAGTTTGGAAAATCACACATGTTACCCTTTACAAAGAAAGGCTATATGCATGAGGATTATTTGGAACTTGTCCACACAGATGTGTGAGGACCAAGCAAGGACGCTTCAATTTCAGGCTCAAGGTAATGTGTCATTTATTGATGATTTTAGTAGGTGGACTATCTTGTATGTCATGAAACATAAGGATGAAGTGTTCAGCTGTTTCAAAACGTATCTTGCACTTGTGGAAAGTCAAAAAGGAAAGAGTTTAAAAAGGATAAGGTCAAATTGAGGAGATGAGTACTTCTCCAATGAGTTTGATGCAATTTTGGAGTACACAAGTATCAAGAGAGAGCTCACAACTAGATATACTCTTGAGCAAAATGGAGTAGGAGAGAGGAGGAACAGATTGATTGTGGAAGCAACTAGATCTATGCTAAATGAAAAGAAGTTGCCTAATTACTTGTGGGCAGAGGCTATGTCTACTGCCACTTATGTTATTAACAGGTTACCTTCTAAGTCCCTTGATGGGATGACTCCCGATGAGGCATGGAATGGTAGGAGACCATCACTTGAACATTGCAGAATATTTGGTTGTGTTGCTTATGTGCATGTTGCATCTCAAATCAGAGGTAAGTTAGACCCTAAGGCAAGGAAATGCATCTTCATAGGATATGATATATCTTTATAATCCATCCAACAAAGGATTTATGGTCAATAGAGATGTTGTGTCTGATGAGAATGACTCTTGGTATGAAAGTGAATGCAGGAAGGTCAAATGGCCATATGACTTGGAAAAAGAATTTCCAAGCCTCAGCAAGGAGGAGCCAAGCAAAATTGAAGATATCAAATCAGATGATGAGGACACCATCAACTTGGAAGAGTTTAGAGCATGGAAATCAAAAGTCAAGTTCAAGATGAAGAGATTGGAGTACATACCTGAGTCATCCAACCAAGCCTTAAGGAGCTCACAAAGAAAGAGTAAGAAGCCAATCAGATATGGGTATGATACTTCATTATTCACTAAGCATTCTATTTATCTTGCTAAGGATTCACCACTTGAAGAACCTTCTTCATATGAAGAAGCAAGTACCAAAGCAGAATGGAAGGAGGCTATGGGTGAAGAAATAGAAGCACTCCAAGAGAATGATACTTGGGAGCTAGTACCCAATAACGCATCAATGAAGGTAGTTGGTTCTAGGTGGATTTACAAAATCAAAAGGAACTCAGATGCATCCATAAACAGGTACAAGGCTAGGCTTGTGGCTAAGGGTTTTGCACAAACCCATGGAGTAGACTATGAAGAAACTTTTTCACAAGTGGCTAAGACGCCGATCATCAGAGTATTGGTAAGTGTAGTTGCATCTAGAAATTGGTATATGTATCAACTAGATGTGAAAAATGCTTTTCTCAATGGGTGGATTTCAGAGGAGGTTTACATGGCTCAACCTCCTGGCTATGAAGATCCAAGCAAGGTAAATTATGTATGCAAATTAAAGAAAGCTCTTTATGGGTTGAAGCAGGCACCTAGGGCATGGAACCATAGGCTATCAACCTATCTTCAAGACCAAGGATTCATGATGAGCAAGGCAAATTTTTCTCTATTTATCAAGAGGAGTAACTCAAAAGTGATATATTTATGTGTATATGTGGATGACATAATTCTTACAAGTAGTGATAACAATGGCATCAAAGAAATAAAAAACCAGATGATGCAAGAGTTTAAGATCAGCGACCTAGGGTTACTAAAATACTTTCTTGGACTTGAGTTGGTATACACTAACTCTGGAATCTACATCACTCAAAGGAAATATGTGCAAGACATATTGAACCAGTTCCACTTGAAGGATACAAAAGTGGCTAGCACCCTTATGGAGGTAAATCATAAATTGAGTGCCCATGAAGGTGATTTGATTGCAGGTTATCAAAGCATAGTTGGGAGTCTAAACTATGCAACATTAACAAGGATTGACAAATGTTATGGAGTAAGTGTTCTGAGCAAATTCATGCATATACATACAACACCTCACTTGGAAGCTGATAAAAGAGTTTTGAAGTACCTCAAAGGTACTCAAAATCAAGGTCTTTACTTTCCATACACATCAGATTTGGACAGAAAGTTGTACTTAGATGCAGATTGGGCAGGATGTAAGGATGATAGAAGAAGTGCTTCTAGCTATTTATCTTTTGCAGTTGATAAACCCATCTCATGATCTTCTAAGAAGCAACCAATTGTTGCTCTATCTTCAAAAGAGGCTGAATACATGGGATTAGCAAATGCTACACAAGAAGCTATTTGTATTAGATTGCTTTATTCAGATTTGGGAGTTCACACTCATTCTCCAATGGTCTTTGGTGATAACACTAGTTCTTTGCATCTTGTAGCCAATCCCATTTATCATGCAAGAACTAAGCATATAGAAGTGCACTATCACTATGTTATCGAGAAAACCTTAAGCAAAGAGATTCAACTAGCATATGTATCAACAAATATGCACTCTGCTGATTTCTTAACCAAATCACTTGATGGTACTAATCTTTGCAGGTTTAAAACCATGATTGGATTACAAGATATTCAAGAAGATTGATGAAGCAATGCAAGCCAAGATGTTTGGCTTGAGGGGGAGCTATTGGTGCAAATGTTGAAGCCTACACATTTGGCTTAGCATGGAAGACATTGTGTGGAACTAGCACTTGTTGATCCATGTGAACTATAGTTTGTAACTACTTGATCATTTACCATTGTAAAATATTAATCCCTTGGAGAATCTTGTAAAAGCTTATATCTCGTGGAGTTAGAAAGAATATTAGCTATGACTTCAAATTGAGGGAATAAATCCTAAATCATTGGAGTCACTTTTTGATTGGAGCTAAGTTTGAATTCAAAATTCAAACTTAGAAGAAACTTATATAGAAAAGGCTTGTAAAATCTCGCAGGGTACATTGCCTCATTTTAGAGCTCATTCCTTGATCGTTTGTAGGACTTGAGTAGCTCACACCATAGCTCACTCAGTTCATCATCATTGAGCATCATTACAATGCCAATGAATTTGTACAATTATGTTCTATAATACATATAGCTCATTGAACATCTCTATCTACTTCTCTGCTATGATTACTTAGAACAGTCAAATTCTTCTGGTCATATCTCAGTGAGTACTCAATCAGTTTACATAATCTTTTGCTTGTTGGAATTATCTTGAAGTCTACTTTGTGCTACATAATTTTCATAGCATTTGGTTCAGGCATAAGGGAGAAATCGTCTTCGACGTGCTCACTGGTCATCTACTGGTTGTTCCCTAAAAAGTCGGGGGTGAGATCTAATTTGCTAAAGTTATTTCTCAGAGCATAGTTGATCATTTGAAATGATTTCACTTGCAATCATTATCTATCTAAGCTAATTGAATTCCCCCAAAAGTAATTTTATCAATTGTTATTGTGTTGTGAGCTCTGAGTAAAAAGGCCAGCAATTGTAGACTAAAATAGTAAGTTTTTCAACCCTAGCTATTCTTGAACTAGTCTATTTTGGGTTAATTGTTTCAAGACTCATTTCTAGAGTACATAGGTACTTTCTTGGTGTCATTTTCAAGCTAAAAGGGACTACTTTATAACTCTGAAGTGCATCATGGCTGGTACAAAGCAGGTTTCAGCAGTACCATCTCACTTCCTTGAGGTATCTATACATCTCTTCCAACAATGTGTGTAGCATAGGTACTTAACAAGTGTCCCAATAAATCATTGTGGTCTATCACTCCATATGAGGATTGTCATGGTTGCAAGCCATCTATTGCTCACTTGTGTGTTTTTGGTAGTCTGGTATATGCATTAGTGGCTGAACAATAGCGCAAGAAATTAGATGATAATGTAGTGAAATGTATTTTTGTTGGGTATAGTTCTAAAAGCAAAGGCTATCATATGTATCATCCATTGACTAAACACATTTTGGTTAGCTGTGATGTTGTTTTTGTGGAAGATGCTATTCAGCCATTACCTTCATGTACTAAAGAGACATCTATTAGCTCCAAAGACATGTATGATACTTTGATGCCTCTTTTTCTAGGTAGACAATCTAGTGCTGGTCCTAATGAGGCAACTTCTCAACCTTTTCATGTTTCATGTGATGATGTAGATCATTCCATTTTTTATGCAGATTTACATGATGCACTTGTTGATTAGAGAGCTGATACTGAGGAGGCAAAAACTATGCCAAAATGGCTAGAGCAAAATTTGCATGAAAGCAAATTATATGCACCTCCATCATATCGTACTTTTTTAATTAGGTTCTCATAGTGCTTCTTTTGCATCAGATGGCTAACTCTAGTCTCTATGATGCCAATGAGCCTATTTTGTTTGATGAAGCACAAAATTCTAAAAACTAGATGGCTACTATGTAATAAGAATATGATGCTATCATGAAAAATGGTAGCTAGTCTTTATGTGACTTGCTCCTAGCAAGAAGGCCATTCACACCAAATGGCTGTTGGAGAAGATGGTGGATAGATTCCAGAGATGAAGTGGTGCTACAAAACCCTGCTTCACACCAGCCAAGAACAAGTTGTGGAGAGTGTAGTAGACCCCTTGAGCTTCCTAATGATCACAAATAATCACCTATGTGCTTGGGAGCATGATCCTCTAATAAAAAAAAATGATTAGAAATTTCAACCAAGAGCTTAGACTTGCTATTTTGGTCTCTACAATTTTCAATAAAATGAATAGTGCTCTCAACCTACTAGCAATTAGCTAAATTCCTTTTTGGAATATCTAATAAACTTAGGTAGCTACTTGTACACTGAGAATTATGCTTAGCAATTTGAAGGACTATGCCAACATTTTTGGCATGCTACAATATGGAGACGAGTAAGTACAAATATGAAGATAACTCGAGATCGAGAAAAGCCATGATAACAAAATTTTGTTCCTATAAAGTAGACAATATTTAAAATCTATCGCACTTTAAATCACACCAAATGAACAACTGTGCACTGAGAACAAGCTCTGAGAAGTTCACTCTTTTGAGATGATCATAGCAGAGAAGTGAAGTAGAAAAGTGATCAATGTATATGTATTAAATCACATAGAAATACAATGTCATTGGCAAATGTATCATTGCACAATGTGAGGGTATTGAAGTGGCTATAGAATGAACTCACTAATCACACAAATCCCTCTCAATTGATCTCTCAAATTGGGCTCATGTCACACAAGTATTTGACTTTATTTTATAGTTAAAGTTGGAGCAAAGCTATGAATTCAAATTCAAATTCTCACGATAAAGCGAGTCCTAGACTTTGGGCTTTATTCTCTCATCTATTTTCCATCAAGGGTTCGAGATTTGATTCCTCCTAACTCCATGTGGGGTTAGTGCAATTATCATATGCACTTTTACAAGGATAAAAGTTAATTGACTTTTACAAGGGAATAATCATATGTGACTATATGAGATACATGCTAATTGTCCAAGTACGTAGGCTTGAACTCTTTTGCACCAACAAATCCCTCTCAAGTCTAACATGCTTGCTCTTCATTCTTCTTTGATTTCTTGCAAGCCAATCATCATCTTGAACCTCTTCATCTTAGTTCCATCCAAAGATTTTGTGAGCATATCTGCACATTGGAAATTGGTTGATACATAGGATAATTGAATATCCTTGGTGAGTAGCTTCTCTCTTACATAATGATAGTGCACTTCAATGTGCTTAGTCCTTGCATGATATACAGGGTTAGAAGCCAAATGAAGTGAACTAGTGTTATCTCCAAAAACCATTGGAGTATAATAATGTAACCCCAAATCTTTGTAGAGTAGTTTGAGCCACATAGCCTCTTGTGCTGCATTTGCTAAGCCTCTATATTTTGCTTCTATTGATGACAATGCTATAGTTGGTTGTTTCTTTGATGACCATGATATTAATTTTTATCTTGCAAAAGATAAGTAGCCAAAAGTGCTTCTCATATCATCCTTGGAGCCAACCCAATCTGCATCAGAATAGATCTTGATATCTAAATCAAAAGTGAATGGGTAAAACAACCCTTTATTTATGGTACCCTTTAAATATTTTAGTATACTCTTGGCAGCTTCCATGTGAGGCTTTCTTGGTGTATGCATAAATTGGCTTAACATACTTACTCCATAACAAATGTCCACTCTTGTTAGGGTTGCAGAATTGAGACCCCCAACAAGCCTCTAGTAATCTGTAATATCTTCAAGGAGTTCTCCCTCATGAGAACTAAGTTTGTGGTTGAGTTCCATAGGTCTACCTGCAATTCTAGTGTTCTCCATCTTGAATTTCATTAGCATATCATGAATGTACTTCCTGTCACCCTAGCACAATGGTCAGTACCAACGTGAGGAGCTCCACCTCATAAATGTCAATCCGTGGAGACGTGAGGACTGGTATGAAGACCAAGAGCAAGTGAAGTGCACAAGTGCGTGAGTGGAAGCACACAAGCATGCACACACATACGCACACACGTGCACAAGGTAAGAGCAAAGAGTGGAACAATGGAAGATCTTCGATTGCAAATGAACTCTCTTACAAAGCTGAAATCTACAACAAGCTAACCCCAAAAATGAGCTCTCCAGCCCTTTTTATAGTTTTTTGAGTGGTTTTGGCCCTGTCCAGACCTAGTGTCTGGCCTAGTTAAAGATTAGGTTCTCGGGCTTATTTAGGGGCTCAAACAGAATCTAAAAATTATGAAAATTGGTAGTATGATACACCTGATACTCCTCAAGCTCAAGGACTGCTTGGCTTGAACAAAATGGAGTTGTAAAAATAGAAAATGGTATTTACAATGATTTTTAGTGATAAAAATCACTATTTTTATAGGGATTTCTTCTAAAAATTTGACAGGTGCTTCTTGGAGCTCCCTACTTGCTCCTTCTTCTTGTGTCTCCACTTCCTTGATGTGCTTTTATGCCAGTGCTTGACCTTGGGCCTCAACACTCCCCCCCCCTCTTGAGTCTGTCGTCCCTGACAGACCCTTGTTGTAGTGGTTGTTCCATGTAGTACGTTGAGAGGTAGTGTCCTTTACATTCAACAGGAGCGATCCATCTTCCCAATGTAGCCTGATTGTTTGTCTGCTAGCTCTTGCAGTTTGTAGTCCCTTTGTATATACTTCTTCCTTGTATTCCATCTTGATGGTGCATTTGTGAGCTTTCCAAAACTGCTAGGTGCTCAAAGGAGGTGGTCAATGTTGATTATGAGCAACTCTCGGTGGTGGATGGCTTCCTTGCTCTTGTAGTGGTCACCCTGATGTCCTCTGATTCTTCCAAAGATGGCTTTCATAGTTTTCATGCCAAGTACTTGTAACCCATAATGGATGATGGGTCAGTGCATTAGTGCATGGGTTGGACGAGATATGTGCCTGGTGCATGGCCTTGTAATATAGCCCTATGTATGCATACTTGGAAAATGCATGGGAAGAAGTATGGTGCAAGAAATTGGGTCTTGAGCGAAGTGCTCAAGGGTATGCCGACGAAGAGGTTTCCTAATCTATCATGGTTATAGTGTTGTTGAAGCATGCATATCTTACCATGTTGAAACGTTTGTTGATCTTCATCTCTCCGTGTTGTACTCCATCATGATGATTGACCATCAGCTTGTCTTCCGTTGTTGATGGTTCGCATTGGGGATTCTTCAAACACACAATTCCATTTTTTTTTTTTTTTTTTATTTTTGGAAACAAGGTCACAAAACAAGAAGAAAGATGTTAGTATCAATAAAATATTTTACATATGTCCAATGTGTTGCATGTGTGTGGGATTCTCAATTGTGTCTATGCACGGCCGCGTAATGTGGCCCTAGATTAATGCATACTTTGGAAATGCATGACCTGAATGGTGCAACAACCATGTGCCAAAAGGCACATGGTTGTTGCACGTCTAGGCTTTCAATGTGGTTGGTGGATGTTGATGCCGTCTTTGTTCGAGGTAGCTAGTGGATCTTGAAATGAAATCCTTCTTATAGGGATCCATTTCAGGATAGTATTTGACCCGATAGACATAAGTTTTGTCCTCTGTATCCTTGGGTGGTTGCTCAATTTTGGTATCCAACGTGGTTGGCTCTTTGGCTCTATGGAAGCTAGTGGTACTTTTGGCTTCCAAACCCATATTTTTGATGGTTGACTTCTCATTGTTGTCGAAGAGGTGGGTTGATTGGCTTTGGTTCTTTGTGCTTTGTGCTGACCCTTGCTTCTCCTTGGCGTCTTTGTGGAAGCTTTGCTTGTGAGGGATATTTGTGGTGTTTGTGCATGTACGATTTTCTTGGGTACCCATATTTGTAATCGCCCTTTTTGAGCTGCAACTAACTTCTTTGGCACCCAAATTTGTACGTTATTATGGCCGACCGCCTTCGATTGCTTTGGTACCCAAATTTGTCAAAGACCGTAGGATTGAGCTGGTCCTCGTTTCTTGATGCTTCTTTCAGCATGGTTGGCTTGCCTCACTGGGAAGGGTTGTGGTAGGGCTGGTGGTTGTTCTTCTTTTCGTACCCAAATCTGCTTCATGCTCGGAGCTACTTTGTTCTTGATTTCTCTTTGTCTATTAGGTATCACAGTTGTCATGTACTGCTTCACTTGCCTTTTTGGTTGATTGGTTGTTACTACATTAGTCCTCAGGCAAGAGGAATCGGCTTGCCTTTGAGTCTGTTCTTTCGTGATCGAGTCCTTTTGCTTTGTAGGGTTGTTGACACACACAACATTTTCGTTGCAAGGATTAGTTT
This sequence comes from Ceratopteris richardii, assembly GCA_020310875.1. Taxonomy (NCBI): domain Eukaryota; kingdom Viridiplantae; phylum Streptophyta; class Polypodiopsida; order Polypodiales; family Pteridaceae; genus Ceratopteris; species Ceratopteris richardii. Next base: position 14,641,839 of record CM035410.1, read on the forward strand.
TGGAAGAACTAAGAGAATGTGTAACCTCTGGATTTGTGAGCATGCAATTGTCTAATTCTAATGTAATACATTGTTCATGTGACCAAACTTGAAGAAGTTGACTTCTTAGGTTCAAGTTGACTGCATGGTCGTAAATCCAATCTTGACCCAAGACAAGTGGCTCTATAAGGTCCTCATCGTGACATACTAGCATTTTGACTTTCATGGGCATATTTTGAAGGTAGATGGGAAGTTCCACCTCGCCCAAACAAGGGGTTTCCACACCTCCTAAACCTATGAGATAGGCTTCTATAGGCTTTATGTTCACTTGCAAGTCTTGGTAGTAGGATAGTCTAATGGCGTTAGTTGCTGCACCTGAGTCAATCAATGCTCTCACAGTCTTTGCATTCTTCCCTTGTCCTACCGCAATGGTCACAAATGGACGTCGATCCATTATTTGAGAACCAATCACACGTGATGTTTGACACACGGCCATGTGGTATCTTGGGGCCTCAAGGTTAACATCTAAACCTAGGCGTCTTAACTTATTTCTCCTAATGCGTTCTCTCGCCTCTGCCTGTGCTTCTTCTCTAATCCTTAATTCTTCTTCTTTTCGCTTCTTAGCAGTGTGGAGTCTCTTTAGCATATCCTCTGTAAGAGGTTCTTGATATAGCTTGACACGACAACCACTAATATAGTTTGGTAAGACATCGCCTTCTAGTGTGGCCAATTGAACTGCACCGCTAGTGGAAATTCTATTAATGATCATGGGTCCATATACTCTTTTTTCCAATTTACGAGCATGTTGCTTTAGTGTATAAACCAACACTAGGTCTCCCTCTTTCAAGCCTTTATCCTTGATATGTGCATCAAAGTATGCCTTTTGCCTTTTCTTTGCAGCATAGATGCCCGCAGCCGCACGTAACCTTGTCTCACCTAAGCGTTCTAGATCAAAGATCCTAGAGGATAACTCATGTCCATTCCACTCATGCTCTTGTGCTACTTTTAAAGTTGGGATTAGGAAGTCCAATGGTAGCACAGCATTCTGTCCGAAGACCATCTGAAATGGGGTCACATTGAGTACCGTTTTATAGGCAACTCGGTAGGCCCAAACAGCATGATGAAGTTGTTTGTTCTAATCAGAGCGTTTGTTATTTACGAGTTTTGTCAACACGTTACATAGGATCTTATTCGTGCTCTCAGCTTGTCCGTTAGCTTGTGGATGATAGGGGGCAGTCTTCTTATGTATCACCAAGAATTCTTGGAGAAGATTTTTGATTACTTCATTCAAGAAGTGTGTACCTCTATCACTTACTAACTCTATTGGTAATCCGTATCTCGTGAACACATTCTCAAATAAAAACTTTGCTGTCGTTTGAGCATCATTCTTCGTTGTGGCTTTGACTCTTACCCACTTTGTAAGGTAGTCCGTGGCTACAATAATGTATTCTGCATGGGAGTTTCTAGCTGGGGGGTTAATAGGACCTACAAAGTCTATGCCCCACTTCGAGAATGCACGTCCTCCCATCATTGGCCTCAAAGGTATCTCATCTTTTCTAATTGGGTACTGGGCACGTTGGCATGTGTCACAATTCTTCACATAGGTATGTGCATCCATATGAAGAGTGGGCCACCAAAGTCCTGAGAATAGAATAGTCTTAATTACTTGATCAGGACCAAAATGTCCACCTGCAACACTGCTATGGGCAGTTTCTAAGACTTTCAAGTACTCTGATTCGTGAACGCACACTTAAGTAACCATCTTTTCCTCTCCTATATAGGTTGTCTCCTACAAAGGCATGGTCTTTAGCCTCTTGCTCCATGCTTCGTTTTCTTGCTAGACTAGCCTCCTTTGGTAAGGTTCCTGATCTCATGAATTCTACCAATGGAGCACTCCAGTCTGGAATTAATGACACGTGATAAAGGGTGGCATGCTCCACTGGGGGTCGCTCGTTGCACACAGGACAATTCTTAATCCACTCATGTATTTCTTTGTCCATGCTAGGCCAATGCACTCCTAAACGTTTTAGATTTTGCAGTGTTCGTTGTTTAGAATAGTGATTCCCTAGAAATCCTTCATGGGCTTTTTGCAACCAACTACTATGTTCATCGTCCTCGACACAACAAGCTAGAACACCTTCCGTATCTTGTTTATACATGCTTCCTGCCAATATTTGATATTTTTGTGATTTTACAATTTCATTTTTTTTGGTTTTTACATTCTTATTTGCAGGTCCGAAGGTTAGGACTAGTACCAACTGATTTGCCCATTTAGGAACGACTTCTAGATTGAACAGATAAGCATCGGGCAATTCATCAGACACTCCTTGCGGTGACTCTCCTGAAGTGATGCGAGAAAGGTGATCCGCTGTGAAGTGGGTCTTACCTTGCCTAACAACCACTTCAAAGTCATATTCCATTAGTAAGAGGAACCATCTTACTAAGCGTCCCGTGTTGCAAGGTTTATTGACCAAGTATAGTAAAGCTTGATGATCAGTGAAAAATTTGAACTTGTTGGCCAACAGATAGTGTCTAAACTTCTTTACGGCATATACCATGCCTAAGCCTTCTCTTTCGGTTGTGGTGTAATTTCGTTCAGCAGCATTCAATTTCCTGCTCGCATATGCTGTAGGCAAATCTAAATTTCCTTCACCAGTTGGTTGTGACAACACACATCCTATTGCATAATTGGATGCATCCACGTGTACATGGAATGGCTTCGTCCAATCAGGAGTGGTCAGTATTGGCACTGTGCACAAGCGTTTCTTCAGCTCATTGAAGGACTTTTCGCAGTCATCGTTCCACTCAAAATTTATCAACAAGTCATAAAGAGGTTTAGCTATGATTGCATACATGTGAATGAACCTGCGGTAATATCCACAATGGCCCATGAAGGCTTGTACCTCTTTAACATTCCTTGGCCGCGGCAACTCCGCTATGGCTTTTACCTTGTCCTCATCTGTCGATATTCCATTCTTAGAAACAATATGACCTAAGATTTTACCTTGACGTACCATGAACACACACTTTTCTGGGTTCAGACACACTCGATATTCTCTACACTTGTTGAAGATCTATCTGAGCTCAAGAATGTGATATCTTCGCTCTTGGGAATGAGCACATAAATCATCCACATATACTTCTAAGCTCTTTCGCAAGAACTCTTTGAAGACATGACACATGAGCCTTTGGAATGTTGCAGGTGCATTGGTGAGCCCAAATGGCATCACCCGAAATGCAAAGATTCCCCATTCAGTGGCAAAAGCTGTTTTATGTTGATCTTCTGGGGCAATGGCTACTTGATTGTAGCCTGAAAACCCATCAAGGAAGCTATAAACTTCCTTGCCAGCAACACGCTCCAATAAATGTTCAGTGATTGGAAGTGGATAACTATCTCTTATTGTGGCAGCATTAACTTTTTTAAGGTTAATACATACTCGCAATTTTCCATTCTTTTTGGGCACCACTACAATGGGGGACACCCACTCAGTATGCTCAATCTCATAAATGAATCCAGCTTCAATCAATCGATCAAGTTCTTCTTTTATTTTGGCTGCATAAGTGTCATTATATGTGTAGGGCTTATGTTTGGTGGGCTTGGCATCTGCTATCATGGGGATCGTATGAGAACAGATTTTCGGATCTACTCCCTTCAAGTCTTTATAGTCCCATGCAAACACGTCCCTATATTCCCTTAACAAGTCTACCAACTCTGCTTCCTCTTCTTTACTTAGGTCATCTCCTATATATGTACATCTCTCTTCATTCTCTTCAATGGTGACTACGATTTTTTTGGTCTTTTCTTTGTTATCATATGCTTCTCCTATTGTGGCCTCTCTCTTAGGCATTCGTACCAAAATTTTTTGGTCCTCCACTTCATATTTCTTGAAATTTTATGGTACTTCAAATAATTGCTCCTCCTCTCCTTGTTTTACTACTTTTCTTTTCTTTTTCTTTTGACTACCTTCACTCCCATCCTTTGAATTTACCGTTTTGATGCTTGTGTGAGGTTCTTCTTCTTTTTGGGTAAATACTCCTATGTCTTCTAGATAGTGCTCCTCTGAAATAAAGCAACTATCCATGACAACACTCTAGATCATCAGCGTTCTCTTCTTCTTTTATGAATTCATTAGAGTCACATTCTTCTAGCAAGGGCTGACACATGAACACTGAAATATCATATCCCTCCTCATCACAATGAGGTGTCCATTGTTCTTCATTGACAACAATGTCCATGGTGGCTAAGATTTCTACCCAACCATGAGGCTCAAATTCCTCATCTGGAAATATCATCGGCGTATAGGCTGGGTCTCAAACTGGTCTATCTCCTTGAGAAGTTCCTTTTTCTCTTGCCTTTAAGCGTTTCTCCTCTTCCTTTGCGACCCTGCACATCCACAAATGAGTATCTTCATGCATCCAGGATGTATCAGATGAACTCTTAGAATGCACAGAGATTGAATCTTCTTGATCCTTGTGGATAGGATTCCATTGTAGGGGTGGTACATCTCTGAAGGTGTAATCCTTCAAATTGACCTTGGTTGTGACCCCTAAGCGTTGCAAGTATAAGGAGTTGGTTCCCCAATCCTGTACCACTTGCAGTTGTCGTAGGAAGGGTCTTCCTAAGATCATCTCGTAGACATTATTTTTTTCAAAGTTACATATAGCAAAGGTGTGCTCAAACTCTACACCACAAGTGGTTAGAGTTATCCCTTTGAGCAATCCTAGAGGTCTTTCAAAGTGAATGTTGGCCATTTGAAGCATCATTCTAGTTGGTCTTAATGTGGGCTTGCCCCATCGCTTCCACAAGGAGGTGGTTGCAATAGCAGCACCAGCACCTGAATCTATGATCGCTTTGGTTGTGTAACCTTGGTAGGTAATTGGAAGATAAGTATTACCTTCTTCACCTTCACTCATGTCCCCTATTTTATCAAGAGGTATCTCTAGAACTTTCTCTTTAGAGCCTGCTTTTGGCATTTTGGAATCAAGTTCGGGAACCTGATCCTTCACATGATTTTATAGCTCGGGTTTTGCTTTGAGCAGCTCCTCTACCGTGAGATGACACTGAACCTTAGTGTTCTTCACGACGTCAGTGTTGCTTGGAATCACTGAGTCTTCATTTCTGATCACTATTGTGGGAGCTCTAATCTAGACAGATTCAGATTCCCATGGGCCTGTGAACTGTGGCAACTCTTGTGAAGAATTAGACTCAAAATCTAATCGTTCAACTTCTTGTTGTTCTGTTTTGTCTCCATAAATAGATGGGATGTCTTGTGGAAATTGATCATGTAGATCATCAATCCCAAGAATAGGAGGAGGATTATCCTTCTCTTTGGCCCATTTCTCTTCTTGTATTTCCGGCAAGAACTTTTGAGAGTGTTGTTGAATTGAAAGAGGCTCTCCATCATCTATGGAGTCAGGAACATAGACTTTCTTTGGTGATGAGTTTTCTCTTTCAATAGCTAGTTGAGCCTGTGGAGGTAAAGAAACTTGAGGTTTATTTACCAACTGCTCTAATCTTTCTAGTAAGCCCTGGAAGTGCAAACCCGGTGTAATAGCATTCGTCTGATTGAACAATTGATTGGCCTCGAACATAGCTTGAGCTAGTTCCACCATTTTTATGCACATTCTTGTCCGTTCAATCTCTAAATCTGCTCTAGCGTAGCTCTTGTCTAGGTTTGCAGGTGTTGGCCCTTCTTGAAGTCGAGCCTGGTATGCCTTGAACATCATGTCCAAGTCTTCTGGGGTTGGATCTGCAAGAACAGACCCTGATTGTGGTGGTCTATTTACACTGGTTGGTGGGTGGGGATGGGGTGGTGTGGATGGAGTTTTGAGCTCAGAGGGGCTTTGAGAGGCAATATCTTCTACTTTTGTTTTTGCATCTTTAAGGCTTTCTTCTAGTTCGGATAACTTCTTGGTCCACTTACGATTGGCCTTCTCTCTAGTATCCTTCCATGTTCTTGTTCTTTGCTTTTTAGGCTCTCCTGCTTCACTTGGCTCTGATTGCTCAGCTGGTTTAGTTTGTTGTAAGGCTTGTGCCCTGGTAACTGCGTGTATAGGAGCCACATTATCACTACTGGAACCTGAATCCCTTGCTAGGCCTACTACATTAATGGGTGTAAACTTTGGTGCACTAGCGGGATGTCCGGGACAATCTCTCAGGAGCTGTTCTTTGCCACACTCAAGACAAACAACTTGTATCGTGATGTTCTGCCCTTGTGTCGGAGCTAGTGTGAGGGGTGGTTGTTGTCTTGGCATAGGTTGAGGTTGGCTATATCCTTCATGTTCATATAGTCTAGGGAATCTTTGTGGTCCTGGACATGGGTTATGCCTAGGAACTTCTCTGCCTTGTTTTGCAGGAGGGTACCTGTATGGTCTACCTTGGGGTGGTACAAACGGTAGTGGCTGTCTATTCATTGGATAGTTTTCGGTGTTGTAGTTGACGTACTTTTGCTCACTATAAGAGTACATGTTAGGCGCTTGAGATGGTTGTCTATCGTAAGGGTAAGGTTGTGATAGCCCTAGTGCTTCTCCCGTGAAGACATGAGATGGATGATCCCCACCGCAAAGTGTGCAACTTCCTAACATTGGCACTCTCAAGGGGGAGTTCTGGTAGTTCCTTTGTCCTTGTACTCCTAATTTCTTGGCCACTAACTCTGTCACTTCCTCCACATAACTCAAACTAGAAGTTTCATTGCTTATCATATCCTTTGACTTGGTAGGATCTTGTGTGATTTTGAGGTCCTCAGCTAAGTTGTCTTCCAAATCTACGCACTCCTGAAGACACTCACTCAGATTTTTTAGCCGTTTTACGTATACTAACATTCTTAGTGTTCCATTGGTTAGACCTTCTAAAAATAGGGATATCATTTTTTTCTGAGAAGGTCTCTCTGTCATAGGGCATCGGGCTATGTATTGCTTAAATCTTCGTGCTGCATTTTTTACTGTCTCATTAGGAGCTTGTTTGAAACTATGTAGTAAGGATGATGAATTGTGCTTGATCCCTCGCTTAGTGAATTCCCAAATAAGTTCTTGGAAGAATTGTTCAATATTGCCAAAGGAAATTGGATCCAAGGATTGAAACCAAGCTAAGGCTATTCCCGTAAGGGTTAGCCCAAAGGATTCATATTGCATGAAAAAGTCATCCACTTGCTCCGCTCGCAACACCTGCTTGAATTCTGCAATGTGTTCATAGGGCTCTCCTGTGCCATGGTAACGATTTCGCATACATTTGGCCAGTTGGATTGGTCTTAGTCTTCTGTTGGGCTCTGGGGATCGAGTTATGATGGGATAAGCGGATTTTACTAGGTGTATTCCAGCTCCTACATCTTGAAGTGGTTCTGCCCTAAGGGTGGTTCTGTCAATATTTCCCATTCCCTGGCTAAATTGGCAGTGGGGATTAATTCCTGGCATGGTGAATTGCTCATGTGGTCTATTGGGTATACTACCTTGGCTCGTTTGTCCTAACATCACATTTTCCGTTCTTTGCTGGGTCTCGAATGGGTTTTGTGAGGTAGTTGCTTGATCTCGAGCTAACTCTCCTCTTTCATTAATCTGATCAGGACTTTCAGTTACTACATATATTTAGCCCATCTTGTCCCTATAAAATCCCCTTTCATACTTGACAGCTGGTCTTGGAATTATTTCAGATTCTGTGGTGTTTATCATTCTTGCTACTGTCCTCTGTAGAGCATCAAGGTAGATGGGTATTCCCTGCAAGTTGGTGGATATGTATTGAAGAGACGTCCTATATTCCCCTTCCATTGTGGACATAAGGCCTTTCCTAGGTACGGAACTCTGTATGTCTACAGAAGCCAAGAGTCTCTCCCAGTTAAGTGACATTTTTGACTCACTTGTCTATGAACTCAGCACGCCGTATTAACCCCTGAGTTGTGAGTCCCTGACTTGGTTGTACAGTTAAACTTAGTCTCAAGTGATTTGGTACTTTATCTTCCTAAGTGTCTACTTGATCTTGGGTTCATAAGCCTTGTCTACAAGTCCACAATTGTCCTTTGAACTGCTCAAAATCTTGTGGACCCCTTGCTTCCTAGTCCAACCTGAGGGTCAACTTAAAAATACCCTATCTAATAATCCTGGTATTAATTTTACCGTAACCAGTCAATGTTTTTGTTGTACTCCCCACGAGCTTTCCAACAAACCCAAGATCACTCCGAAGGGATTTCGTATGAGAAAGTTATGCCAGTTCAGGGTTCTGGGGGTTAAAACAGGGAAACAGGGCCTCTCAGGAAATGCTTCAAAACAGGCGATACACGATACTAATCAAGTATCGCGATACTTGGAAGCAGATGATACACGATACTTGACACAGAAATAAGTCCACGATACTCGATACTTGGGATGTCACGATACACGATATTCGGTAGGTATCGCGAAAAAATCACGATACACGATACTTGGAAAAACCACGATACATGATACTTGGAATGTCGTGATACATGATATTTGGGAAATATCGCGATACTTGATGTTCACGATACTCGATACTCAGAGAACACGATACTCGATACTCAGCAGGTATCGTGACCAGGATCACACGACACCTGATACTTGGACGAGACGATATACGATATCTGCCCAAAAACGATACACGATACCTGATGAAGTATCGCGATCGGGCAACCACGATACACGATACCTGAGCAACTGCGATACTCGACACTTGAGCAAACACGATACTCGATACACGATACTTGGTAAGTATCGCAATCAAGGATCTCATGATACTCGATACTTGTGAAGTATCGCGATACTCAACCATAGGAGATCATGATACTTGTCAGGTATCGCGATACCTCAACCGCGGGAGAAACACGATACTTGGATTTTTTGGAGTCCAAATTCAAAACTTTTTGCAAATATGAGTACCTTGTGTCCTTCTTATCACTCCTATGTGTATGTAGATGAAAAATTTTCTTTCAAACCCGCGATATTGCACTCACGATACTTGGCGCAGGTTTTGTCACCTCCGAGGCTGTTCACTCAGTTTTTGGGTATATTGAGGCGTATTTCTTCTGCGTTTCAGTTCTGCACCCTCTTTAAGGTTCTTTCTCACAACCACAAGTGAAAAATGAGGTGAATGTACTCTAGAAAATGGAAAAAGCTAAGAAGATGAAGGTGGGTGGAGATGGTGATGATGATGAAGATGAAGGAGAAGAAAAACTCAAAAACTGAACTCAAAATGGTGATTCTTTTACCTTCCAACGTCGCTACTCTACGTCTTACTGTCACACGCTCGTCCTCCAAGCTCTCTCCCCGGCAACGGCGCCAAATTTGGTATCACTCTAGCACAATGGTGAGTACCAACGTGAGGAGCTCCACCTCATAAATGTCAATCCGTGGAGACGTGAGGACTGGTATGAAGACCAAGAGCAAGTGAAGTGCACAAGTGCGTGAGTGGAAGCACACAAGCATGCACACACATACACACACACATGCACAAGGTAAGAGCAAAGAGTGGAACAATGGAAGATCTTCGATTGCAAATGAAATCTCTTACAAAGCTGAAATCTACAACAAGCTAACCCCAAAATGAGCTCTCCAACCCTTTTTATAGTTTTTTGAGTGGTTTTGGCCCTGTCCAGACCTAGTGTCCGACTTAGTTAAAAATTAGGTTCTCGGGCTTATTTGGGGGCTCGAACAGAATCTAAAAATTATGAAAATTGGTAGTATGATACACCTAATACTCCTCAAGCTCAAGGACTGCTTGGCTTGAACAAAATGGAATTGTAAAAAATAGAAAATGGTATTTACAATGATTTTTAGTGATAAAAATCACTATTTTTATAGGGATTTCTTCTGAAAATTTGACAGGTGCTTCTTGGAGCTCCCTACTTGCTCCTTCTTCTTGTGTCTCCACTTCCTTCATGCGCTTTTATGCCAGTGCTTGACCTTGGGCCTCAACACTTCCTCTGAGTAATAAAGACACCATAATTTGTATATACAAGTTCTAATCCAAGAGGGTATGTTAACAAACCACGGTCACTGATCTTAAACTCTTTCATCATCTAAGATTTGATTTGCTTGATGCCATTGGCATCATTCCCTCTAATGATAATGTCATCCACATAGACACACAAGTAAATAACTTCTGAGTTAGTCTTCTTTATGAACAAATAAGAATCTGCTTTGCTAGCAACAAATCCTTGATCTTGTAAATGTATACTTGTGTTTACGTGAGCATGTGTGTGTTTGTGTGAGTTATGTGTTCATGAGTTATGAGTGCATGCATGCATATCTATATGTATATATGTGTGTTGCATTTTTGGTTTTTCCTAATGTTCTACTTACAGGTGCATACGCAGAGAGAGAGAGAGAGAGAGAGAAGTTGAATGATGTGTAGAGAGAGAGATATGGTTTATCGCCATCACTGCCATGATACATAGAGAATGTAGAGACTCTGATGCCTCCGTAGACAGTGTGTGTGTGTGTGTGTGAGAGAGAGAGAGAGAGAGAGAGAGAGAGAGAGAGAGAGAGAGAGAGAAATGGGTAGGATCAACGGCTGTGCGATGGTTTCAGAAGAGAGATTTCCATAATTGTACTATCGCTTTTGCAATTTTCTTTCTTCTCCATGACTGTCGTCTTTGACCTTGAAGAGTAGGTCAGTGAACAATCCCTTCAGTGTTAGCCATGGTGCTATGTTTTAAGAAAAAGTCCCCTTGCAGTCCATTCCTCTCGTATCTTCTCCCTCTTTCAATGAAATTCACTTTAGCATTTTCTTGCATAATCATTGGTATAGTTTTAGATGCGTACTTAGTTATATGACTATCCAAAATTGTCCCTTGCTCATATACATAATAAACACCATATTCCTTACTAAATCAATATGTTGATCAGCACATAATACTCGAAGCGCAATAATGTTCGAAGAGTTGTTCCTAATTAGCAAATGAAACTCTTTGCAAGCATTCTCATAACGGAAGAAGATAACTCCGTATGTATGCACTTCGCCATTAGAGTTCCCTGTGGCTTACAATTAGTGATTGACCACCATGTATTTCATTTGCTGATTAATTGACCATCATGTATTTCATTTGCTGATTAATTGACCATCATGTATTTCATTTGCTGATTAATTGACCATCATGTATTTCATTTGCCAAGGATTCTAAGGAGGGACTACGCGAAGAGAATATGCACTACTGAAGATCAAGAAGAGAGAGAGAGAGAGAGAGACAGAGATAGACGACAGTCCATTCTGTTCCATGCATTTGTAGTCGACAGTCCATTCTGTTTTGCGCAATTCAATGTTTTAGGTTCCTTCTAAGGAGGGACTACTCGAAGAGAATACGCACTGCTGAAGATCGAGAAGAGACAGAGACAGACGACACTATGTTCCATGCATTTGTAGTCGACAGTCTATTCTGTTTTGCGCAATTCAATGTTTCAGGTGTTTTCATCGGATGTTTGTTTATCGCCTCGGTGCTATTTGATCCTTGATGGTTGTGTTGGTTGCTCTGTTGTCCATCCAGTCAGGACGGGTTATTTAAATTTTATGGTGTTTCTGCATTACTTTCCTGATGAAATGCATTGCGGGCTCCTTTGTGGCTATTGCGGTGCTATTTCGAATTTCAGAATCAATGAATGTTTTGTGTGTATTGATTTCAATCATGACATTGCTTTGTTTATATAGCCAAGCTAATCTTCCCAGTAAAGAACCTGTCCCTGACATAATGATAATGGACCTCAATGTGCTTAGTGCGAGCATGAAACACAGGGTTCCTCACAACTGCCAATGCGCTCTGACTGTCAGTGAAGATGGTGGTGGCAGAAGACTGACTAACACCCAAATCAGCCATAAGGTGTCTCAGCCACACACACTCAACAATAGCTGTGAAAGCTAGCCTATACTCAGCCTTACAACTGGAAGTGGCCACAGTAGGCTGCTTCTTGCTCAACCAAGATATACATGAGCTACCAAGCATGAAGCAAAAGCCACTAGTGGACACACGCGTGTCATAGCAACCAGCCCAATCAGAGTCAGAAAAAGCATGCAAATCTGGGGGTAGTGATCCCCCCTTGGGATAGAATAACCCAAGTAGTCGAGTACCACTCAAGTAGCAAAAGATGTGCTTAACCGCTTGCCAATGATTGACTCCTGGGCAATGCATAAACCTGCTCATCTGTGAGACAACAAACTGAATATCTGGCCGAGTAATGCATAAGTAAATCAAGCATCCAATAGCCTGCTGATAGAGAACAACATCAAATGCATCTCCAGCATCATGAAGACTCAATCGTAAACTGTCTCCATAGGAGTGGCAATAGCCTTACAGTCTTCAAGGCCAAAACGCTGCAATAATGTGTCAATATATTTCATTTGACACAAAGCCATTCCAACCTCAACTTGCATAAACTGAATGCCCAAATAGTGATGCAAATGCCCCAAATCAGAAATCTCAAATGAGGCATCCAAATCAGCCTTGAAATTAGCAATATGCTTCTCAATAGGACCAGTGAGCAGCATGTTGTCAACATAGACAACAATGTTCAGAAGCACATCATCAACACGCTTAACATATAAGGTGCTTTCAATTGGACTGTTCTCAAAACCATGTGCAATCAGATAGGCATGTATCTTCTCATACCAAGCACCTGGTACTTGCTTTAAACCATATAATGCCTTCTTTAACCTGCACACCTGGTTTTCATGCCCTTTTTGCACAAAGCCACGGGGCTGAAAAACATACACTTCTTCATGCAAGTCACCATTCAAAAATGCACTTTTAATGTCCAATTTATGTACATTCCAACCATGATGGGCTGTAAGTGCACAAATGCTCCAAACAGTTGTCATACGGCATGTAAGTGCAAAGGTCTCATCAAAATCAATGCCTCTTTCCTGCACATAACCCTTTGCAACAAGCCTAGTCTTATACCTGTCAACTGTACCATCAGGTTTATGCTTCAGCTTGTATACCCACTTAGTGCCAATGGCCTTCTTGCCAGGAGGAAAGTCACATAAAGACCAAGTACCATTCTTCATTATTGCATCATATTCAGATTGCATAGGAGCCATCCAATTTTTTGAATTTTGTGCTTCATCAAACGAAACAGGCTCATTCTCATCACAGAGACTAGATGCAGCCATAACATAGCAAGCTGATGCAAAAGAGGCACTATGAGTGCCTGATCGAGTACGATATGATAGAGCTGCATCTAATTTGTTGTCACGCAAGTTCTGCACAAGCCTTTTTGGCATAGTTCTTGCGTGCTCAATATCAGCTCTCTCATTAATAAGTGCATCATGTACATCTGTATCAGAAAAGGAATTACCTGCATCTTTACATGAAACCTACAAAGGTTGAGAAGTTTCCTCATTACGACTAGCACTAGATTGTCCACCTGTAAAAAGAGGCAGCAAAGTATCATACATGTCTTTGGAGCTAACAGATGTCTCCTTAGTACATGAAAGCAATGGCTGAATAGCATCTTCCACAAAAACAACATCCTAGCTAAAAAGAATGTGTTTAGTTTGTGGATGATACAGACGATACCCTTTACTTTTAGCAACAAAAATACATTTTACTCCTTTATCATCCAATTTTCTACGATGTTCTTCATGTTACATAAGAACAAGTTCTAAAGTATTATTTTTTAGGGTTATGGATTTTATTATTTATGATAAATAACATATGGAGGTGCTCACATCTCCAAAGTTAGAGTAAAATTAGTTAAAAGTAGATAAAAGTAAGAAGGAAAGGAGAGGTGTCTATTTTTAGACAAGGAAGACTCTTCTATTGATAGCCTCTCAATAAAAGGAGTCGTTCTCTTAGTGTAGGTGTCCAAATTGAGTGATTCTTGTTGCGTTCCAAAGCTTACAACTTTTACTATATAATTAGATCAGTTTTGTACAAATTTCAATAAGAAAGCCCCTCGCAAGTAGGCGTTTTTGCAGATCTCTTTTCTTGTGTCTATCCGGTGTCTCATCAGAGACATACCTCTCTTCAAACTTTCATATCTCAGTCGTTATGAGGTCTTTTTGAGTGATTTCACTTGGAGGAGTTTCCTTAGCTGTATACTTTCTATCTATATCAGAATTTTCTATATATCGTTAAGTTTTCTTGCTGCTGTATATCAATTTTCAATTCATACAGTTAGTTATACCTTGCTATTGCAGGCCTCCGCATAGCTTGACTTCAAGCTATTCGTTTGGGAGCTATACTTCACCTTTTTTTGACTTTTTTTTTTCTAAAGCATGCTATTCAGAGTCTACTTTCAGGATATTGGATTAGTTGTGATAAATTTTGCTCAGAGAGTTTCTGGTGGTTATTTTTCTATAGTGACCTATTTTTGTTTTCTTGAAAGTTTTGAGGAAATTTTTTTTTTTAAGTTTGGAAATATTTGTTTGATCTTTTGAAGATTTTGGGAGGTCTCATCACTTTTGTTGTGTACATTGATGTTTAGAAGTTTGTAAACATAACAGTTCAGGCACTAATGCATATGCTAAACAACCAAAAACACGTAGATGAGCAACAGATGGCTTGCGGTCATGCCAAGCCTCATATGGAGTGATACACAATAGCGCTTTAGTGGGACACCTGTTCAGTACATATGCTACACACATGATAGCCTCAAGCCAAAAACTATGTGGTAAAGCCTGACACTTGACCATACACCTCGCCATCTCCATGCGTGACCTGTTCTTTCGTTTAGCAACTTCATTCTGTTGAGTTGTATACGACATTGTACACTGGTGTTTTATCCCATGTTCATCCAAAAATGTATTAAAATCAGAAGACAAATACTCCCCCCCCCCCGATCAGAATGGAGGGTGCCCATTTCACATGCTGATAGATTTTCAGCCAAAACCAAAAACTGTTTGAAGCACATGAACACTTCGGACTTTTCCTTCAATGGATATACCGATGCATGCATGGAAAAATCATCGATGAAAGTCACGAAGTAAAGATAATTCCCAAAAGAAGGCGTCTACATAGGACCAAAGACATCACTATGTACAAGCTATAATTTCTAAGTAGCCTGAACTGAATCATCTTTTGGAAAGGACAAATGCTGCATTTTGCACAAAATATAGCCTTCACAAACATGTTTTCTAGGTGCCTCAAGTTTGGGCAAAGAGGACACCATTTGAGATTTCTACAGGCGTAGCAAATTAGAAAAATTCAGATAACCAAAGTGTGCATGGCAAAGCTTTGCATCTGACATAGCCTGAGAATCATTTACTGCACATGCCAAATCATTTACAGATCTTTCATAGTCTATGAGATTATACAACCCACGACATAAAATGCCAGATGCAATAATTACATCGCCATTTGACAAATCATGAACTCTACACCTGTCATCAACAAATTTCACAACCAAGCCAATCTTGGCTAATGCAGAAACTGATAACAGGTTCTTCTTGATATGTGGCACAAATAAAGCATCTAACAAAGTGAAAGAGCTACCATCAGCAGTAGTCAAAATGATCTTACCAACTCCCATAACAGGATAAGAGGAGTTGTTGGCGCATGTAACAGTATTCCCTATAAGGGTAGGCTTGAGTGAAGAGAAGAAACTACGCTACGAGGTAATATATTCGGTTGCCCCACTGTCAAAATACCAAACATCTAAGTCTACTACAGACATGCACTGCTCATGAGAAGATGGGTCAAAACTGCAGATAGTAGTAAACACCCATTCTTCTTCCTGCACAAGATTAGTAGACTCTGTTTTTGGTGTAGAGCCCTCTGCAACAACCATTCCAGCCTCTTTCTTCTTTGCCTCTTTAGCAGCCAGTTTTGGAGAGTTCTTTATGATATGATCATTCCCTTCACACTACTTACAATACATTTTTTGCTTTTTTTATTTCTTCTCATCTTTATCTTCCTTCTTCAAATATGCAAAATTAGCAGATTTCTGCTTACTAGTTGAAGAGCTCCATTTTCCTTTGCCCTTTTGACTAGCCAGGAAAGCTTGATCTGCATCTCGCATAATGGACCTGTTCTGCCTTGACTGATCTTCCTCCAACAGAACAGAGACTAACTCCTCAAATGATAAGGCATTTGGATTGCCTTTCATCATCAATCAAAGAGTAGAAGCAAAACTCTGATATGAATCAAGAAGACCATTCAAAACGGTCTGCACAAGTGAGCTATCTGGTATAACCTCATCAGCAGAAATCAACTATTCCTTCAAGTCTTTAATCTTTGTTAGGAAACTGTCCATAGAATCACCATCATTCATGTGCTCACTCTCCAATTGTTTTCAGAGGTAAGCAACACAAGCCTGATTCCTAGCTTGGTACAATGTGGTCAGTGTATCCCAAGCATCCTTAGCTGTTCTGCAAGAGCGAATGTGAGGAATAATGGCACGTTTGACAGAGAAAGCTATCAATGCATGTGCATGGGTATCTCTGCCATCCCAGCAAACGTCTGCAGTAGGTGCAACAGAGACCGCAACATGAATATCAATATGCAGAATATCATCATCTTCGACACCTTTTGCATCAGCTTCAGTACCTGCAGTTGTAACAGTTGCAGGTGTGATAGGAGGTTTTTTGACACCCTACACAATGTTCCACAATCCTTTTGCTACCAACACATGTCGCATCATATAAGCCCATAACAGGTAGTTGGTACCATCCAACTTATCCTCAACCGCAAACATACAGAATACATCACTCCTTTCAGCCATGGCCGGTGACTAAAGTACCTTGATGCAGAAAATTCACTATATCTCAAAAAGTTGAACAGAACTGCCCAGACAAATTTTGCTAGACGTGTAGTAGACTTTGAGATGATTATACTGGCAAAAAGAAACTGGTAGATACCTTTGGCACAAAAAGACAAAATAGCCTGCACAAGCATTGCGATAGTGCGTTTGGAGGCCGAAACGAGCTCAGATTGCGATTTTGGCACCACAGAACGAAGTCGTTTTGATCTCAAAAACACGTTGAGTATGCTCACCAAAATTCGTGCGATTTTGAGATTGCAATCGGAGGAGTGTCAACGGTGCCCTAGATGAAGCCACGATGTGCTCTGATACCAATTGTTGGAGTTAGACGTCTACAAAAGCACGCAAACAACACAAGGAAGAAGAAGAAGCTTGGAGCACAACACACAATACTGAATGTATTACTAGAGAATGTACAAAGATAAGTAGCCCATTAGGGCAATAGGCATTTATACAAGCCGCGGGAAAAAAACCTCCTAAAGGGGGAAAAAAGTGCCCCGGCAGTCCTGGAGTGTTCACACACATCACTATCTAAATATATCAACAACTATCTAATAGCTCAATGACTGTTTTCTTTCTCGATTTGTATTAGGCTTTTTATGTAAAAATTTGTATCTATTGTTTGAGTCTTGTATTATGCTTTTTATATAAAGATTTGTATAGGAGTATCTTCAAAGTATCTATATTAGGACTTTTCTCAAGTACTTGTATATGAATATTTTGGTTCTGAAATCTTAGTTTTATCACTAAACAATTCAAATATCAATCAAAATGTTACATTGCAGTTTATTTCTTATGTCTGCTGATACATGTTCAAGTAAATCTTCTAGTGAACATAACATACATTCCTCTTTTATTTTAATGACTCTTTTACCCGCTCATATAGAGAATTCTACTACTCAATTCAACGAGAAAAAATCGAACAATGATTTAGTAGAAGAATTAGTTACAGATCTTGTTGTAGATGAAACTTTACACTCTCTAGAATATGATCGTTGCTTATCTAGACTTTTACCTTGGATTTCACTCGTATTACCTGAACTTGAAAATAGTGAGGATTTGTTTGCTCCAACCTTAAATAGGAATAGTCAATCTATTCAAATTGAAAACGATGAGGTTCGTATCATTGATGAAGAATTAGTCATGCAAGAGTGTGGTGACACTGTTTCTAGGTATACAATTGCATTTCCTTACAGACCTTAAATTTATAGGCTAAACGTAAATAGAGTATTAAACTACAGCTAATAACTCTCCACACACTTAAAACACATCCTATTTCCTAAAGTACACAACAGAACACCTGGCGTGCAGTCACTTAGAGAGGCTAATGCGAGTCAGTTCTGATGAGCGACTGCCTCTTTTCACACCCCTCGACAGCGTACATGTGTATAAAGCATTGATAATAACCACAATGATCCATGAAAGCTTGTACTTCTTTTAAATTTTTTGGCCTAGGTAATTTGGCAATCACTCTAACATTTTCTTCGTCGGTAGAGATTCCACCTCTCTGCACATTAACCTTTTGTTCAACTCTCCTACTCTTCTTTGTTATCATATGCAACTGGACTCCTTAATTTATTCTCTTGTGCTCTGTTACATCTATTCTTTGAGTCTTGTTTGTTTGTGTATCAATGCTACTAATTTTCCCTTAGAATTTTTTGGAATATCATCATAGAAAGGCACAATTTCCATTGACTATGTAATAGCTCAGTTACTATTTCCTTTCTCGAGGGTTGTGTTGTATAACTAACATGCGACTCTCCTTTTTTATTATGCATGTCTTGCCATTAGCATGTGATTTAAAGAGAAACAATGACGAAATATTGGGTTGCTTCTATGGTAAAGCGCATGAAGAATTGGTGTCCTTTCCTATAGACATTTTTTCCATATGGCTTCTCATCTTGATTGTCATTTTCCTATGAACAAATATACATGGAGATATCTTTTCACTTCATTTATGTGCATATAAGAGGAAGAGTAATGCATCTGCATATGTAGTGTATGCATGTGCATATGTGGTGTATGCATATGCATATAAGAGGTAGAGGAAATGCATGTGCATGTATGGATGAGTGCATGTGTATGTATGCATGAGTGCATGTGTATGTGTGATGAGTGCATGTGCATGTATGCATGAGTGCATGTGTATGTGAGATGAATGCATGTGCATATGTAGTGTGTGCATGTGCATATAAGAGATAGATATATGCATGTATGCATGTATATCTGTGATGAGTGCATGTGCATGAGTGCATGTGTATTGAAGATGAATGCATATGCATGAGTGCATGTGTATGTGTGATGAGTGTGTATGCATAAGTGCATGTGTATGTGTAATGAGTGTATATGCATGAGTGCATGTGTATGTGAGATAAGTGCATATGCATGAGTGCATGTGTATGTGACATATGCATGTGCATAAGAATGCGTACTTATATACTTAAGTATGCATGAACTGCATGTGTAAGTAAGATAAATAAAAGAAAATGTTATAAGTGCAGGGAGAGTTAAGGCATGAGTATGGGAAATATAAACTTAATTAAATGTAAATATATTAACACCTATGAAAGATAGCATATGTATATTAGCTTGAATCAATGAATGCGTGTTAGCATAAGTAAGTGTGAGATATCATGCATGAGCATGTGAGTTAGCATGCATCTATGAGTATAAAAACTTAGGAGAATGTATGAAACTATTAAATGAAAGTGTGTTTTATGATTTATAAGACATACTTATGTTTGTTTTCCTAATGTTCTACTTATAGACCAATTGAAAAAGGAATTGATGAGTAGTGACTACTTGACGAAATTTACGAGCTTGGAGCTGCATTTTTGCCACTTATCTTAGTTTCATCATATTTTGAAACATAAATTCTTGTATTAGGTTTTTTATATAAAGATTTGTTTAGGAGTATCTTCAAAGTATCTATATTAGGACTTTCCTCGAGTACTTTTATAGGAATATTTTGGTTCTGAAATCTTAGTTTTATTACTGAACAATTCAAGTATTAATCAAAAAGTTACATTGCACTTTATTTCTTATGTTTGTTGATAATGCATCTTCAAGTAAATCTTCTAGTGAACATAACCTCTTTTATTTGAGAGACTCTTTTACCTACTCCTATAGAGAATTCTACTACTCAATCCAACAAGAACAAATCGTATGATGAATTAGTTAAAGATCAAGTTGTAGATGAAACTTTACACTCTCTACAATATGATCGTTGCCTATCTAGACTTTTACCTTGGATTTCAATCGTATTACCTAAACCTGAAAACAATGAGGATTTGTTTCCTCCAACCTTAAATAGGAATAATCAATCTATTCAAATTAAAAACCACGAGGTTGAACTCATTAAAGATCATATCACTCGCGAAGAATTAGTCTTGCAAGAGTTTCATGACACTGTTTATAGGTATAGAGCTGCACTTCCTTACGGACCTTAAAATTTTAGGCTAAACTTAAATAGAGTATTAAAACTATAGCTAATAACTCTCCACACACTAAAAACACATCCTATTTCCTAAAGTACACAATGAAACACTCAGCGTGTAGTCACTTAGAGAGGGTAACATGAGTCAGTTCTGATGAGCGACTACCTCCTTTCACACCCCTCGATAGAGTTGGTGAAGCCGATGTGAAACGTGGTGCTAGTATGTTTAGGGTTTTTGGTTGTGTTTTCAGTTTTATTTAAAACAATTAAGCTTTATTTTCTTCTTGTATGGAGGTAAGAGAAGGAAGATGTTACAAAGAAAATTGAAGATTCTACTGTTACCTACTCTTTTCCCTAGTTGTTGAGGGCTATTCCTTAGGGAACTGAGCGCCTCCATGGGAAGAAGGGTATTTTAGACGTAGGAGCCTGGTCACTTCATTCCCCCCCATCAACATACAAGAAGACCATTAATACACGATCACTTTAGTTTGTAAAGAATTATCATAGTGCACATGAGAACCTTCTGCATCGAGTAACTTTAGGTAAAAAGTTTGTTCAAGTTCTTTCATTTTTGGACAATCACATCACTAAAAAAAAGGATTGTTTTCATTGCATTAGAAATTAGTCACATTACACTTGCATTTGTAAGACATTGAAACATCATTGCATTATGACAGATTAGTTTTGTTTAGCATTGCAAACAAATTCATATTAGATCTAAGGATAGTTTTATAAAGTACTTGAAAAGATTTACTTTATTGCACAAAAAGAAAAGTTTTATTCTAAACAGAAAGACTTAGGTTTTTTAAAGTTGATACTTACTTTATTGCACAAAAAGAGTTTGATTTTAATAGATAGGCTTACGTTTTTTATTTAAGTAGTTGCTATTCTTTCTTTTCTACTCCATTAAAATTCAAAAACAAATTAAAGAAAATTTCTTTAAGTAATTGGTAGTATTTCTTGTTTTTCCTACTACATTAAAATCCAAAACATTTAAATTAAGAAAACATAATTAAAACTTATAAAACTTTCTAAATATATTATTTACATTAGAGTAACCTTTGAAATTACAAATTCAAAGGTTTGAAAATTAAAG
Source organism: Ceratopteris richardii (assembly GCA_020310875.1). Lineage (NCBI taxonomy): Eukaryota > Viridiplantae > Streptophyta > Polypodiopsida > Polypodiales > Pteridaceae > Ceratopteris > Ceratopteris richardii. Next base: position 14,663,045 of record CM035410.1, read on the forward strand.
TAAGTTTTGAAATTAAAAACTCACAAAGTAAAAAGACAAACAAATTATAAAACCAAAAATATTAAGTTTAGAAATATTACAAGTTTTAGGTTAAGCTCAGGTTAAAGAAGAAAAGTTGAATATATATTTGAGAAAGGATAATATTAATAGTAAAGCCTAGGATTTGATAAAGTCATTATTCCTAGCTTTATCATCGAGGGATAGGTTTAGATAGTTTAGAGAGAGATTAGAGCCTGCTATTAGAGATTTATTACTCCATTCGAAGCGCTATCAAGAACACAAGATGGAGGAAATTTTTAAGAACATGATGATAGAGAAACAAGAAACACGCTCTGTTCAGACAATCTTTAGAGAAAAAGGGAAATTTACTGGCTTAAATTTCACACAGTACGTGGATGCATTTGAAGAGAAAGTGCAAATCCAAGGTTTACCTGATGACGTAGTAGTAAAGTATTTTGGTCGTGTAGTTTCTAGTTCAACATTAGAAAGCATTCAAGTACATGCTAATAAACCCTGGGAGTTGTTTAGGAAAGAATTACACAAAATGTTTTATCGTGAGGATTTTAGCCTGCATAGCCATGATGGATTTTTGCGATGGGTAAACTCCTTAAAGAGCAATGAATCTCTAACTCATCTTCATGGGGAGTTCATGAGATGATTCGCCCAGCTTCCTAAAGAGGATTGAAATGCATTAAATCCTAACCTGATTATTCATTTCCTCAAGATATTGAGTCTTGAGGATAGAACTGAGGTAGAAAGACGAATAGAAGAGCTAGGTAAAAGATATGGTCTTACTGGGAAAAAGTGAAACAAAAAATAGAGGTTGTAGCTCAAATGAAGCAACGACAATCTATTTTGCATGCAAAACCTAATTCTTCTCAGCCTAGGGAATTATGTACTACAGGGCAAATTGATAAGCCAATGCCTGTGACTGCAGCTATAATTAATGATGCAGTTTCCCCTAAAGCTCCAATCAAATTTCAATTAGATATTATATGTAAACAAATGGAAAATATTATGAATATGCAGTCATCTCTTTCCAAAGAGGCTGCCCAATTAAATAATAAAGTATACTCCATGAGTTTAAATGAGCCTCGAGCTAGCACTAGTGGTGTTGGGCAAGCAACACCTATACAGCCAGTGATGCCATAGTATATTCCTTCTCAGTCAGTTTTTTAGTCAACTCCACCTGCTCAGTTTGTTCCTCAACCAGCTTTTCAAAGGAACACTGAAAGAAAAGGTACTAGAAAAAAATGGTGTGTTTGGTGTGATAGCTAGGAACATGCAACTTATGCTTGTGACAAGTTAAAAAGTGCAAAAGAAAATCAACTAGTAGTAGAGATTGATAGGAAATTTTGTGACTTTAGATCACAACTTCCTTTAGCCATCAATTGGAGCAAAGGAGGTATGAAAAAGTTGTATGAAAATTTAACAAACTCTAATGCAACTACCAGTACCTCGGCTACTAGGTTAGACCCAATAGATGATAGGCCTCTTTCTATGACAAGCCAAAATCCTTATTTGATTGAGACGCTAGTGAGGGCTAGAGATGAAATAATGTGTAAAACAGCATGGCAATCTCCTGTTGATCAAGCCTCTATGTATTCTCACATTGCCAATGTTGAGGAGAAATGGAGATGAGATGATATGCAGGATGATATAGATGAGGGAGATAGGAGAGTGACCAGAAGGCAAACAAGAGAGAATGAGAAGAAAAATGAAAAAAAGGTACAATTTGAAAATACAAACTTATCTCAGAAGGAGAAAAGAAAAATAATTAAAGAAGGGAAGAAGCCAACAGAAGAGAATATGCAATCATAGGAAAACTAGAATATCCCTAATAAGGATGAAAAGAAGAAACCTGAAAATGAAAATAATCAAAATACTAAAAACCAACAAAAAGATGAACAAAAACAAAGTGAAGAAAAAGAGAAAAAGAAAGGAAGAAGAGCTCCCCGTGCAATAATGATTTTGGAGCTCGAAAAGAAGAACGATGCTAGGGAAATCTTGAATGATATACTTATAAAAATTCAAGTAACAATGTCCCATGAACAAGTGTTTTCAATCGCAAAACCTAAGTTCAAGGATAGTTTTATTCGACTCATTAGGAAGAGATGATTTCGATTGCCACAAGATGAAGATATGCAAGATGTAGTAGAGGAAATTCTAGCTATGGATGATGCTATAACATTAAGTGATGGTGAATATGAAGAAGATGAAGAGTTTACGACTGGGAGTGTGAATAGAAATCTTTTAGGAACAATTCAACTTGATGACAAGATGTTGAAATGTAAAAGTAAATTTAACACGAACTTCTGGGCACGAGGAATGCCAGATGTGAAAATTAAGATTGGAGATGAAAAATATTCATGTTTAGCTCTAGCTTTGATTGACTCGAGCTCAGAGATAAATGCTATCTCGAAGAAATTTTTTGATAAGTTTAGATGGCCAATTGACAAAGAGCATGGTTGGAGGATGAGAACAACTGACAATGGCTGTAGGATTTTAGTAGGTGCATGTGCACATGTGCGTATAAAGATATGTGGTGTTCCGGAAGAATTTGACTTCTTTGTTCAAGATAATTGTTCATATGAAGTAATTCTCGAGCAGCCATTTATAGAGATGAGAATGGAAACAAAAGCAATGAATGATGGGTCAGCATATGCAAGAATTCGATCCAAATCTGGGATGGATTCTTTGCAAGTCATGATAGTCTTCCCAAATCATTCAAGAAATAAGTGTGCGAAGATTCACCGACTATGAGAGAATATGGGGCATATTATGACCAAAATTTCTGTTACATTCCACTATTGAGCGGGACAATAGTGGACATTGTTTTTATGTCTCGCCTAAAAATGTACATAAATGTGAAATTTTTCTAGTTTGTACTCCTACTACTAGTTTACAGCTCACTACAAAAGAAAACCTTTCAAAAACATTCAGAAAAGGAAAAGAGAAATATCTTAGAAATTTTGACTTTAATTTACTTGATGAAAAAATTGAGTGTATAATTGAACTTTCCAAAAGTGCTACTTTGTTTGAAGAGCTAAAAACTGCTTCCCAAAAAAAATTAGAATCAAATCTGATTATTCTTAACTCTATTTAAGAATATGAGTTTATCACGGATTTTATCCTAGAACATGAAGTTAACATTGAAACTAAATACAAGACAATCGAAAAGAAGATAGTCATGATATATTTTGATGAGTATCTGAGGATCCTATTCTTATAGACTGATCTAAGGTAGGACATACGGTTATAGAAGAAACTAAGAAATATATTAAATTTGGCAATGAATTTCTTTCAAAGATAGAAAAAGATCAGTTTAAAAAGCTGATTGTGCATCATGGTAAAGCATTTTCTTTATTCCCACATGAAATAGGATGTGCAGATCCAAAGCTTGTAGCTCCGATGATTATTTTTTACTACACCGCACATTCCTTGGAATCTTCGATCGATAACAGTCCCAAAGGCTCATTTACCTAAGCTAACGAGATTGTTAAAGGAGAAGATTTCCATGCGAATTTTGGAACTATCCTTAGCACCATACTCCAATAGATGGTTCATGGTATGGAAAAAGAACGAGAAGCTATGCTTTATTCAGGATCTGCAACCTCTAAATAAAGTCACTATTAGGAATGTAGGAACGGATCCTATTGTAGATGAGTTTTTTGAGGCATTTGCCGGTCATTCCATCTATTCAAAGGGAGACCTGTACTCACGATATGATCAGTTTCAACTAGCTATTGAAACTCAAGATGTGACCACGATGAATTTGGGTCTAGTACGCATGTGTATTTTACCACAAGGAGCGAGGACTTCTATGGCACACATGATGAATGCTATGAATCTGTTCTTACATGACTTTATCCCCAAAGTAACAATGCCTTTTATTGATGATATTCCAATAAAAGGGTGTGTGGAAAAAGAAAAAGATGAGACTTTAGATTCATCTGGTTGTAGAAAGTTTTTTTCCACCTACATTTCCAATTGTGAAAAGGTCTTTCAAAGGTTTGAGGAGGTTGGACTGACTTTCTCCTTAGAGAAGTCTACTTTTGGTGTTAATGAAGTGCTGATAGTTGGACATTTATGCCGACATTATGGTCTAGGCCTTATCCAACAAAAGTTGATGCAATTAGTAGAATTTCGGACAAGTGTCGCAAAGTTAGTGAAGTAAGCAGATTCTTAGGTGCATGTGTTTTCTATGTCATCTGGATCCCTCACTTTGCTCATAGTGCGAACCCACTTTACGATTTGTTACAAGATTGGAGAATTGATAAGCAATCGGAGAACTGCTTTAAAAATAGATAAGGATATTTTATAGGAGGTAATGTAATAGTAGAGACTGATTCTCTTCCATTAATGGGATTAATTGCCAATTGCTCATCTTGAGATGTTGCTATGTTACGATGGATAGCTTTTATTCAGTTTATTAACCCTTCTTTTGTGCATATTCTTGGAAAGCATAACACTATTGCTGATATGCTTTCAAGAAAAAAGTTTGACAATGATACACAAGTAATGTATGAGAGATTTAGAGAAGATGATTATGAGGGAGAGTGGAAGGATATAGGATATTATCTAAGTACGTTTCAAGCTCGAGAGAGAGAAGAAGAAGAAGAAAAGCCTCTGATGGTTGCAGATAGGATGAAGCACAGAATGGCGACACAAAGAGAGAGAGAGAGAGAGAGAGAGAGAGAGAGAGAGAGAGGATGAAGCACAGAATGGAGAGAGAAAGAGAGAGAGAGAGAGAGAGAGAGAGAGAGAGAGAGAGAGAGAGAGAGAGAGAGAGAGGATGAAGCACAGAGAGAGAGAAAGAGGGAAGTTGAACGATGTGTAGAGAGAGATATGGTTTATCGCCATCACTGCTATGATATGTAGAGAACGTAGAGAGAAAGGACTTTGATGCCTCCGTAGAATGTGTGTGTCTGTGTGTGTGTGAGAGAGAGAGAGAGAGAGAGAGAGAGAGAGAGAGAGAGAGAGAGAGAGAGAAATCGGTAGGATCAATGATCAAGCTGCTGTGCGATGGTATTTCGAAGAGAGATTTCCATCTTTGCAACTTTCTTCCTTCTCCATGACCGTCGTCTCTGACCTTGAAGAATAGGTCAGCGAACAATTCTCTTCAGTGTTAGCCATGGCATTATGTCTTAAGAAAAAGCATCCTTGCAGTCCATTCCTCTAGTATCTTCTCCCTCTCTCAATGAAATTCACACAGTATAGCATTTGCTTGCATAATCATTGATATAATTTTAGACGCGTACTTAGTCATATGACTATCCGAAATTGTCCCTTGCTCATATACATAATAAATGCCATATTTGTTACTAAATCGATATGTTGATCAACGCATAATAGTCCAAGCGCAATAATATTTGAAGAGTTGTTCCTACTTAGCAAATGAAACTATTTGCAAGCATTCTCATAACGGAAGCATGATTTTTATTGCTAAACTAGAAAAGAAGATAACTCCGTATGTATGCACTTCGCATTAGAGTTCCGTGTGGCTTACAATTTGCTGATTAATTGCCATGGGTGCCAAGGACTACGCGAAGAGAATACGCACTACTGAAGATCGAGAAGAGAGAGAGAGAGAGAGAGAGAGAGAGAGAGAGAGAGAGAGAGAAAGAGAGAGAGAGAGAGAGAGAGAGAGAGAGAGAGAGAGACGACACTATGTTCCATGCATTTGTAGTCGACACTCCATTCTATTTTGCGCAATTCAATGTTTTAGGTTCCTTGTACGTGTATCGACATTTCTAGCTCATATAGGTGTTTTCATCGGATGTTCGTTTATTGCCTCGGTGCTATTTGCTCCTTGATCGTTGTGTTGGTTGCTATGATGCTGTGATATTAATATTTTGTTCTCTATGCACATTAATATTTTGTTCAACTCTCGTGACTCACGTTTCTTTTGGTGAAGGCGAAGTTACCCGAGGTGCATGCTTTGACCTCAACGACGTTTTTCTATGATGTCGTGCTCATCTTTGTTATCGGATGCAAGCAGACTCCTTAATTTATTCTCTTTTGTTGTGTTACATCTATTGTTTGAGTCTTGTTCGTTTGTGTATCAGTGCTACTAATTGTCCGTTAGAATTTTTTGGAATATCATCATAATAGGGCACAATTTCCATTGACTATCTAATAGCTCAATGACTGTTTTCTTTCTCGATGGTTGTGTTGTATAACTAACATGCGCCTCTCCTTTTTTATTATGCATGTATTGCCATTAGCATGTGATTTAAAGAAAAACAATGAAGAAATATTGGGTTGCCTCTATGGTAAAGCGCATGAAGAGTTGGTGTCGTTTCCTATAGAAATTTTTTCCATATGACTTCTCATCTTGATTGTCATTTTCCTATGAACAAATGTACATGGAGATATCTTTTCACTTCATTTATGTGCATATAAGAGGAAGTGTAATGCATGTGCATATAAGAGGAAGTGTAATGCATGTGCATATGTAGTGTATGCATGTGCATATGTGGTGTATGCATGTGCATATAAGATGTAGATGAAATTCATGTGCATGTATGCATGAGTGCATGTGTATGTATGCATGAGTACATGTGTATGTGTGATGAGTGCATGTGTATGTATGCATGAGTGTATGTGTATGTGAGATGAATGCATGTGCATATGTAGTGTGTGCATGTGCATATAAGAGATAGATGTATGCATGAATGCATATGTAAGTGAGCATGTGCATGAATACATATGTAAGTGTGATAAGTGTATGCATGATGTATGAAGTATGCATGTATATGTGTGATGCATGCATGTGCATGAGTGCATGTGTATTGAAGATGAATGCATATGCATGAGTGCATGTGTACATCTGATGAGTGCATATGCATGAGTGCATGTGTATGTCTAATGAGTGTGTATGCATGAGTGCATGTGTATGTGAGATAAGTGCATATGCATGAGTGCATGTGTATGTGATAGATGCATGTGCATAAGAATGCCTACTTATATACTTAAGTATGCATGAGTATGAGAAATATAAACTTAATTAAATGTAAATATATTAACACATATGAAAGATAGCATATGTATATTAGCTTGAATCAATGAATGCGTGTTAGCATAAGTAAGTGTGAGATATCATGCATGAGCATGTGAGTTAGCATGCATCTTTGAGTAAAAAAACTTAGGAGAATGTATGAAACTATTAAATGAAAGTGTGTTTTATGATTTATAAGACATGCTTATGTTTGTTTTCCCAATGTTCTACTTACACACCAATTGAAGAAGGAATTGACGAGTAGTGACTACTTGACGAAATTTACAAGCTTTGAGTTGTAGTTTTGCTACTTATCTTAGCTTCATCACATTTTGAAACATAAATTCTTGTATTAGGCTTTTTATATAAAGATTTGTATAGGAGTATCTTCAAAGTATCTATACTAGGACTTTTCTCAAGTACTTTTATAGGAATATTTTGGTTCTAAAATCTTAGTTTTATCACTAAACAATTCAAATATTAATCAAAACCTTACATTTTAATTTATTTCTTATGTCTATTGATAATGCATCTTCAAGTAAATCTTCTAGTGACATAACATACATTCCTCTTTTATTTTAGAGACTCTTTTATCTGCTCCTATAGAGAATTCTACTACTCAATCCAACGAGAACAAATTGAATGATCAATTAGTAGAAGATATAGTTAAAGATCAAGTTGTAGATGAAACTTTACACTCTCTAGAAAATAATTGTTGCTTATTTAGACTTTTACCTTGGATTTCAATCATATTACCTGAACCTAAAAACAGTGAGAATTTGTTTTCTCTAACCTTAAATAGGAATAATCAATCTATTTAAATTGAAAACGAGGAGATTAAACTCATTAAAGATCGTATCACTCACGATGAATCAGTCTTGTAAGAGTGTCGTGATGCTATTTATAGGTATAGAGCTGCACTTCCTTACGGACCTTAAATTTTTAGGATAAACTTAAATAGAGTATTAAACTATAGCTAATAACTCTCCAAACACTAAAAACACATCCTATTTCCTAAAGTACACAATGAAACACTGAACGTGTAGTCACTTAGAGAGGCTAAGGCGAGTCAGTTCTGATGAGCGACTACCTCCTTTCACACCCCTCGACAGATTTGGTGAAGCCGATGTGAAACATGATGCTAGTGTGTTTAGGATTTTTGGTTGTGTTTTCAGTTTTATTTAAAACAATTAACCTTTATTTTCTTCTTGTATGCAAGTAAGCCAAGGAAGAAGTTATAAAGCAAATTGAAGATTCTACTTCTACCTACTCTTTTCTCTGGTTGTTGAGGGTTGTTCCTTAGGGAACTGAGTGCCTCCACGGGAAGAAGGGTATTTTAGACGTAGTAGCCTCGTCACTTCATTCCCCCCCATCAACATACGAGAATCATTAGTACATGATCACTTTAGTTTGTAAAGAATTATCACAGTGCACGTTAGAACCTTCTACATCGAGTAACTTCAAGCAAAAATTTAGTTCAAGTTTTTTCATTTTTGGAGAATCACATCACTGAAAAAAAGGATTGTTTTCACTGCATTCGAAATTAGTCACATTACACTTGCATTTGTAAGACAATGAAACATCGTTCAAAAGATTTACTTTATTGCACGAAAAGAAAAGTTTTATTCTAAACAAAAAGACTTAGGTTCTTTAAAGTTGATACTTACTTTATTACACAAAAAGAGTTTGATTTTGATAGATAGGCTTAGGTTTTTTATTTAAGTAGTTGTTAGTCTTTCTTCCCTACTTGATTAAAAATCAAAAACAAATTAAAGAAAATTTATTGAAGTAATTGGTAGTATTTCTTTTTTTTCCTACTACATTAAAATCCAAAATATTAAAATTAAGAAAACATATTTAAACTTATTAAAACCATCTAAACATATTATTTTCATTAGAGTAACCTTCGAAATTTACGTTAAGCTCAGGTTAAAGTAAAAAAGTTGAATATATATTTGAGAAAGGATAATATTAATAGTAAAGCCTAGGATTTGATAAAGTCATTATTCCTGGCTTTATTATCTAGGGATAGATTTAGATAGTTTAGAGAGAGATTAGAGCCTGATATTAGAGATTTATTGCTCCTTTCGAAGCACTATCAAGAACACAAGATGCAAGAAATATTTGAGAACATGATGATAGAGAAACAAGGAACACGCACTGTTCATGCAATCTTAAGAGAAAAAGGGAAATTTATTGGCTTAAATTTCACAGAGTACCTGGATGCATTTGAAGAGCAAGTGCAAATCCAAGGTTTACTTGATGACGTATTAGTAAAGTATTTTGGTTGTGTAGTTTGTAGTTCAATATTAGAAAGCATTCAAGTACATGCTAATAAACCATGGGAGCAGTTTAGGAAAGAATTACACAAAATGATTTATCTTGAGGATTTTAGCCAACATAACCATGATGGATTTTTGCGATGGTTAAACTTCTTTAAGAGCAATGAATCTCTAACTCATCTTCATGGGGAGTTCATGAGATGATTCGCCTAGCTTCGTAAGGAGGATAGAAACGCATTAAATCCTGACCTGATTATTCATTTCCTCAAGATATTGAGTCGTGAGGATAGAGCTAAGGTAGAAAGACAAATAGAAGAGCCAAGTAAAAGATATGGTCTTATTGATGATTGGGAAAAAGTGAAACAAAAAATAGAGGTTGTAGCCCAAATGATGGAACAAAAATCTGTTTTGTATGCAAAACTTAATTCTTCTGAGCATAGGGAATTACCTACTATAGGGCAAACTGATAAGCCAATGCTTCTGATTGCGGCTACGATTAATGATGCAGTTGCCCCTAAAGCTCTAATCGAACTTCAATTAGACAATATATGTAAGAAAATGGAAAATATTATGAATATGCAGGCATCTCTTTCCAAAGAGGTTGCCCAACTAAATAATAAAGTATATTCCATGAGTTTAAATGAGCCTAGAGTTAGGAGTAGTGGTGTTGGGTACGCAACACCTATACATCGAGAGATGCCACAATATATTCCTTCTCATCCAATTTTTCAGCCAGCTCCACCTACTCAGTTCGTCGCTCAGCTTGCTTTTCAAACGAACATTGAAAGAAAAGGGATTGGCAAAAAATGGTGTGTTTGGTGTGATATCCAGGAATATGCAACTTATGCTTGTGAAGAGTTAAAAAGTGCAAAAGAAAATCAACTAGTAGTAGAGATTGATAGAAAATTGTGTGACTTTAGGTCACGACTTCCTTTAGCCATCAATTGGGGCAACGGAGGTCTGAAAAAGTTGTATGAAAATTTAACGATCTCTAATGCAACTGCCAGTACCTCTGCTACTAGATTAGACCTAGCAGATGATAGGCCTCTTTCTATGCCAAGCCAAAATCCTTATTCGATTGAGGCAGGGCTAGAGATGAAATAATGTGTAAAACAACATGGCAATCTCCTGTTGATCAAGCCTCTGTGTATTCTCACATTGCCAATGTTGAGAAGAAATGGAGACAAGATGATATGGAGGATAATATAGAAGATTGAGATAGGAGAGTGACCAAAAGGCAGATGAGAGAGAATGAGAAGAAAAATGAAAAAAAAGGTACAATTTACAGATACAAACTTATCTCAGGAGGGAAAAGAAGCATAATTAAAGAAGGGAAGAAGCCAACAAAAGAGCATATGCAGTCGTAGAAAAATTAGAATACCCCTAATAAGGATGAAAAGAAGAAGCCTGAAAATGAAAATAATCAAAATACTAAAAACCAACAAAAAGATGAACAAAAACAAAGTAGAGAAAAAGAAAGGAAGAAGAGCTCCACATGCAATAATGATTTCAGAGCTCGAAAAGAAGAACCATGCTAGGGAAATCATGAATGATATACTTCTAAAAATTCAAGTAACAATGTCCGTTGAACAAGTGTTTTCAATAGGAAAACCTGAGTTCAAGTATATTTTTATTCGACTAATTAGGAGGAGAGGATTTCGATTGCCTCAAGACGAAGATATGCAAGATGTAGCAAAGGAAACTCTAGCTATGGATGATACTGTAATATTAAGTGATAGTGATTATGAAGAAGATTAAGAGTTTACGACTAGGAATGTGAATAGAAATTTTTTAGGAGCAATTCAACTTGATGACAAGATGTTGAAAAATGAAAGTAAATTTAACATGAGCTTCTAGGGCGCACGAGGAATGCCAGAAGTGAAAATTAAGATTGGAGATGAAAAAGATTCATGTTTAGCTCTAGCTCTGATTGACTCGGGCACAGAGATAAATGTTATCTGGAAGAAATGTTTTGATAAGTTTAGATGGCCAATTGACAAAGAGCATGGTTGGAGGATGAGAACAACTCACAATGGCTCTTGGATTTTATTAGGTGCATGTGCACATGTGCCTATAATGATAGGTGGTGTTTGGGAAGAATTTGACTTCTTTGTTCAAGATACTTATTCATATGATGTAATTCTCGGGCAGCCATTTATAGCTGAGATGAGAATGGAATCAAAAGCAATGAATGATGGTTCAGCATATGCAAGAATTCGATCCAAATCTGGGATGGATTCTTTACAAGTCATGACAGTCTACCCAAATCATTCAAGAAATAGAAAGAACTTACGGAGAAACCCCATTGACTCGAATAGTCATGTGTGCGAAGATTCACCGACTATGATAGAATGTGGGGCCAATTATGACCGAAATTTCTGTTAGATTCCACTATTGAGCGGGACAATAGTGGACATTGTTTTGATGTCTCACCTAACGATGTACATAAATGTGAAATTTTTTTAGTTTGTACTCCTACTACTAGTTTACAACTTACTACAAAAGAAAACCTTTAAAAAACATTCAGAAAAGGAAAAGAAAAATATCTTAGAAACTTAGAATTATTTTTACCTGATGAAAAAATTGAGTGTATAATTGAACTTTCCAAAAGTGCTACTTTGTTTGAATAGATAGAAAGTGCTTCCCAAGAAACATTCTTAACTCTATTTAAGAATATGAGTTTATAATGGATTTTATCCTAGAACATGAAGTTAACACTGAAACTAAATACAAGACAATCGAAAAGAAAATTAAGCCTTTAGCTCAATCCTCACCTAAGGATAGTCATGATATATATTGAGGAGTATTTTAGGATGCTATTCTTAGAGACCGATCTAAGATAGGACATACGTTTATAGAAGAAACTAAGAAATATATTAAATTTGGCGATGAATTTCTTTCAAAGATAGAAAAAGATAAGTTTACAAAGATGATTGTGCATCATGGTAAATCGTTTTCTTTATTCCCACACGAAATAGGATGTGCTGATCCAAATCTTGTAGCTCCGATGATTATTTTTACTGCACCGCACATTCCTTGGAATCTTTGACCGATACCAGTCCCAAAGGCTCATTTACCTAAGCTAATGAGATTGTTAAAGGAGAACGTTGCCATGGGAATTTTGGAACCATCCTTAGCACCATACTTCAACAGGTCATTCATGGTACCGAAAAAGAATGGGAAGCTACGCTTTATTCAGGATCTGCAACCTCTGAATAAAGTCACTATTAGGAATGTAGGAACGGGTCCTCTTGTAGATGAGTTGGCGGTCATTCCATCTATTCAATGGGAGACCTATACTCATGATATGATCAGTTTCAATTAGCTATTGAAACTCGATATACGACCACGATGAAAACTCCTTTGTGTCTAGTACATATGTGTATTTTACCACAAGGAGCGATGAATTCTGTGGCACACATGATGAATGCTATGAATCTGGTCTTACATGACTTTATCCCCAAAGTAACAATGCCTTTTAGTGATGATATTCCAATAAAAGGGTGTGTGGAAAAAGAAAAAAGATGAGACTTTAGATTCATCTGGTTGTAGAAAGTTTGTTTCCAGCCACATTTCCAATTGTAAAAGATCTTTCAAAGGTTTGAGGAGGTTGGACTGACTTTCTCCTTAGAGAAGTCTACTTTTGGTGTTAATGAACTGCAGATAGTTGGACATTTATGCCAACATTATGGTCGTAGGCCTTATCGAGCAAAAGTTGATACCATCAGTAGAATTTTTGACAGGTGTCGCAATTTTAGTGAAGTAAGGAGATTCTTAGGTGCATGTGTTTTCTATGTCATCTCGATCCCTCACTTTGCTCATATTGCAAACCCACTTTATGATTTGTTACGAAAAAGAAAGAAATTCTATTGGAGTGATGAGCATACTACAACTATGAGACGACTAAAGCAATTGCTTATCAATGCTCGGATCTTGAAATGTATTGATTATTTAGGAAATAAGTGTGTAATCCTAACTATTGGTACTACTCCGATTGGTATAGGCTAGGTCATTGGACAGGACCATGAGAAGGAGCAAAGATACATAGTTTGCTTTGGAGAAAAAAATCTTACATGATACTCAAACGAATTATCCTCGAACTAAAAGAGAGCTATGGGGATTAGTTACTGCTTTAAAAATAGATAAGGAATATTTTATAGGAGCTAATGTAATAGTAGAGACTGATTATCTTCCATTAATGGGATTAATTGCCAATTGTTCATCTTGAGTATGTTGCTATGTTACAATGGATAGCCTTTATTAAGTTTATTAACCCTTCTTTTGTACATATTGCTGAAAAGCATAACACTGTTGCTCATATGCTTTCAAGAGCAAAGTTTGACAATGATAAAGAAGTAATGGATAAACATAGACTTAATTAATTATGAAACATCTACTTTTATGTATGAGAGATTTAAAGAAGACGATTATGAGGGAGAGTGGAAGGACATAGGATATTATCTGAGTACATTTCAACCTATTCAAAGCTGGTCCTCAAATCGATTCTGAAACATCAGGAGGAAGTCTTTCAACTTCTTTTTGAAAGATGGATATCTTTGCCAATATGCTAAAGGAAAGGTAAGGAACCCGCAAAGAGTATTAGGGTTAAGAAATTTTTTAGTGTAAGTTATGCAAGAAATGCACGAGAGCCTATGGGCTGGTCATAAGGGTTTTGTGACTACGTATGAGAAAATCCAGGAAAGTTACTAGTGGCTGAGGATGTATATAACTATAAAAGAATTTGTGAGCACTTGTACTATGTGCCACTTATATTTCTTAGTCAAACATAGAGACCCTTTACATCTGATCTATTTGCCTTGTATTCACTACAAGTGGGTAGTCGATCTTGTGACCATGCCTAAAAGAAATAGTGGTATGAGATACATCGTTCTTGCACATGAAGATTTAACAAATCACCGTGAGGGTAGCGCACTTTGTTCTAATACTACTTATAATTTATGTTTATTTCTTTTAGAAGACGTATTATCCATATTTGGATATGTAGAAAAAGTAGTAGAAGATCTAGGTGAGGTAGATGCTAAAGAAGCAAGAGAAATCTTTGCACATCATGGAATTCGATTGTCCCTTAAGACTACCTACAATGCAGAAGAAAATGGAAAGATTGAATGAGGGCATCCTTCCATAGTGAAGGCTATTTCAAAAGCATGCCATGGGGATATTGGACAATGGCCAAAATATCTCTCATTTGCTCTATGGGTTGATAGGATGACGTACACAAGAACAACTTGCTTTATGCCGGCTGAACTCATGTATTGTCAAAAGCCGATATTTCCTATACATACTCAGATAGTAAACTAGATGAGCTTAAAATGGGCAGACAACGTTTCAAGAGAAGAATTATTAGCATTAAGAATTAAACAATTAAAGCAAGGTAATGAAAATTAAAAGAAGCTATTAAAAAATTAAAAACATCACAATTGAAAAATAAAAATTTATTTTGACAAGAAACATCGACTGAGGCCACAACCAATAGAGAGTGGGGATTGGGTGCTTCTATATGATAGTACTTTTGAAACTCAATATGATGCACATCGTAAATTAACTAAATGTTGGCTTGGGCCATATGTTGTTATTTCTGTTTTTGAGACAGGTACATATAAGTTATGAGAACTTGATGGTAGTGTGTTAAGGAATGTGATTGCACAAAAGAGAATAAAGCTATTTAAAAGAAGGGCAAGTAGTGAGTTCGAGCTGGATGAAGACTTCTTGGAAGATGAAAATGAAGATGAAGCATAATTAGGTGAAAAAATTCTAATTGTTCTTTAATGATTATAAAAATTTCTTTTTTTTTTGCATTTCATATTTAGGAATTGATTTGTTTCTGGTATAAAAAGAAATTTATTAAAATTATGTAGATAATGAAAAAGAAATCAAAGTAGGAATGTGTATGCAACTTGAAGGTCTAATTTAGAGAACTTATAATTTGTTGTGAGGATAGGACAGTGAAACACTTGACCTGTGATCCTTAGTAAAAGTAAATTTACTTTATACAAGTAGGCTTCTTTACTTTCTGTAACCGTTTAGCAAATGAGATCCTAGTTCTGATTGTAGCATGCTTCTAGATCCTTCGCTCTGATTAGGGGTTAAGCCTTTCCCCTTAAATAAAGAAGTTACAAAAAAAAGAAAGAAAAAATGAATACATCAAGCGGTACATTAATGGTTGCTACAAGATGGGAAAAGAAAAAGAAAAGAAGAAAAAGAAAAGAAGAAAAAGAAAAAGAAAAATTATTATTCAGTACTTTTGAAATGTACTACGGGCTTTATGAGGCGGAGGTCTGCTGCAGAAGAATTAGTTAGATGTATCTTATGGCACACGACTAAGAGATTGAAGATAGAAAACTTATATAATTAAATCTTACTTGTGAACATGGTTAATGGAATGGTAAGTACCACGACTCTCTAAATGACCATTATAGGATTTTCTAAGTTTGTCTTTTAAGTGTATGCATTGAACGAAATGATTTCCTATTCACATTTACATAATTTTATGAATTTTCTTTACTATCAGAAACTTAATTCGAATTTAGAAGCATTTTTTATCATCTTATTTAAAATCAATTTATAAGTTTTTCCAAAGATATTGATGCTTCCTTCCATGACTACAGGTTGGCCCATCGGGAAAATATGTAGGTTTGGTGGGAGCAGATGTCGGAAGGATTTCTGCACTCAAATTAACACGCCAAAAAAAAAAAATTGTTTCCAAGATGATTAACTTCTATTTCTGTGAAATATTTTTTATTAAATCCTAATCTCTATTTTAGTATATGCAAGCAGCAATAAGAATACTTACCATCTCAATCAAGCTTTAAGTATGATTACAATTTTATGTACGAGATCCCTATGTGAGGTTGTTTGAAGGATTGAGTGTATCTCATTGCCCAAACTTGACGCACCTGGAAAACATGTTTCTGAAGGCTGTATTTTGGGCAAAATGCAACGTTCCTCCTTTCCAAAAGATGGTTCAGTTCAGGCTACACAGAAATGTATGTGGTCCTATGCAGACATCCTCTTTTGGCAATTACCTTTACTTCGTGACTTTGATTGATGATTTTTCTAGGCATGCATGGGTATATCCACTCAAAGCAAAGTCCGAAGTGTTCATGTGCTTTAAACAGTTTTTGGTTTTGGCTGAAAATCTATCAGCATGTAAAATGGGCACCCTCCGTTCTATCACCATGTAAAATGGGAATATATGTCTTCTGATTTTAATGCATTTCTAGCTGAACGTGGGATAAAACACCAGTGTACAGTGTCGTATACGCCTCAACAGAATGGAGTTGCTGAAAACCAAACCCAATATCTATCACGGCCACCCTACGGGTTCACCCGCTCGACATTTCAGACTCAGTGCCTACCTTGCTGCGATGACGGCTTAGCCGCCTCAAGGTCTAGCCGAAGTGGCACCTGATGACTGTTGGCCGTAATAGTAGGTGACGCTAAGAAATGCTTCTACGCGAAAGAACAGGTCACTCATGGAGATGGCGAGGTGCATGGTGAAAGTCAGGCTTTACCACATAGTTTCTGGCTTGAGGCTGTCATGTGTGCAGCATATGTACTGAACAGGTGTCCCACTAAAGCGCTGCAGTCTATCACTCCATATGAGGCTTGGCATGACCGCAAGCCATCTGTTGCTCATCTACATGTTTTTGGTTGTTTGGCATATACACTAGTGCCTCAACAACATCACAGAAAATTGGATGATAAGGCAGTAAAATGTATTTTTGTTTGGTACAGTTCTGACAATAAAGGCTATCGTCTGTATCATCGACAGACTAAACGCATTCTGGTTAGCCGTGATGTTGTCTTTGTGGAAGATGTTATTCAGCCATTGTTTTCATGTACTAAGGAGACATCTGTTAGCTCCAAAGACATGTATGATACTTTGATGCCTCTTTTTATAGGTGGACAGTCTAGTACTGGTCCTAATGAGGCAACTTCTCAGCCTTTGCAGGTTTCATATGATGATGCAGATCATTCCATTTTTTATGTAGATTTATATGATGCACTTATTGATGAGAGAGCTGATATTGACCAAGCAAAAACTATGCCAAAATGGCTGGTGCAAACTTTGCGTGATAGCAAATTGGATGCATCTTTATCATATCGTACTCGTTCAGGCTCTCATAGTGCCTCCTTTGCATCAAATTGCTATGCTATGGCTGCATCTAGTCTCTATGATGAGAATGAGCCTGTTTCTTTTGATGAAGCACAAAATTCAGAAAATTGGATGGCTGCTATGCAATATGAATATGATGCTATAATGAAGAATGGTACATGGTCTTTATGTGACTTGCCTACTGGCAAGAAGGCCATTGGCACTAAGTGGGTATACAAGCTAAAGCGTAATCCTGATGGTACAGTTGACAGGTATAAGGCTAGGCTTGTTGCAAAGGGTTATGCGCAGGAAAGAAGCATTGATTTTGATGAGACCTTTGCACCTACATGCCGTATGACTACTGTTTGGAGCATTTGTGCACTTACAGCCCATCATGGTTGGAATGTACATCAGTTGGACATTAAAACAGCATTTTTGAGTGGTGACTTGCATGAAGAAGTGTATGTTTTTCATCCTCGTGGCTTTGTGCAAAAAGGGCATGAAAACCAGGTGTGCAGGTTAAAGAAGGCATTATATGGTTTAAAGCAAGCACCACGTGCTTGATATGAGAAGATACATGCCTACCTGATTGCACATGGTTTTGAGAACAGTCCAACTGAAAGCACCTTATATGTTAAGCGTGCTAATGATGTGCTTCTTATCATTGTTGTCTATGTTGATGACATGCTGCTCATTGGTCCTATTGAGAAGCATATTGCTGATTTTAAGGCTGATTTGCATGCCTCATTTGAGATGTCTGATTTGGGGCATTTGCATCACTATTTGGGCATTCATTTTATGCAAGTTGATGGTGGAATGGCTTTGTGTCAAACGAAATATATTGACACATTATTGTAGTGTTTTGGCCTTGAAGACTGTAAGCCTATTGCCACTCCTATGGAGACAGGTTTAGGATTGCATCTTCATGATGCTGGAGATGCATTTGATGTTGTTCTCTATCAGCAGGCTGTTGGATCCTTGATTTACTTATGCATTACTTGGCTAGATATTTAGTTTGCTGTCTCACAAATGAGCAGATTTATGCATTGCCCAGGAGTCAAGCATTGGCAGGCGGTTAAGCGCATCTTTCGCTACTTGAGTGGTACTCGGCTACTTGGGTTGTTTTATCCCAAGGGGGATCACTAGCGCCAGATTTGCATGCTTTTTCTGACTCTGATTAGGGGGGTTGCTATGACACTCGTGTGTCCACTAGTGGCTTTTGCTTCATGCTTGGTAGCTCATGTATATCTTGGTTGAGCAAGAAGCAGCCTATTGTGGCCACTTCCAGTTGCGAGGCTGAGTATAGGGCAGCTTTCACAGCTACTCTTGAGTGTTTGTGGCTCAGACGCCTTAAGAATGATTTGGGTGTTGGTCAGAATTCTGCCACCACTATCTTCACTGACAGTCAGACCGCATTGGCAGTTGCGAGGAACCCTGTGTTCCATGCTCGCACTAAGCACATTGAGGTGCATTATCACTATATCAGGGAGAGGTTCTCTGCTGGGGAGATCAGCTTGGCATATGTGCCCACGCAGGAGAACATTGCAGACCTTTTCACGAAGGCTCTACCCAAGGAGATGTTTGAAGCTTTCCGCAAAGCTTTGGGCTTACTTCCTTTTGTGGAGTGACTTCCACATAGCTTGGCACTTCCTTATACATGAGTGCCAGCTACTTGTTCACCGCATCACTCCCAGGGGGGATTTGTTGATATATTTAGGTAGTGATGTATGTGAACACTCTAGGACCACCGGGGCACTTTTTTCCCTCTTTAGGAGGTTTTTTTCCTCGGCTTGTATATATGCCTATTGCCCTAATGGGCTACTTATCTTTGTACATTCTCTAGTAATACATTCAGTATTGTGTGTTGTGCTCCAAGCTTCTTCTTCTTCCTTGTGTTGTTCGCGTGCTTTCACACACGTCTAACTCCAACATGAATGTGATGTTTGAGTGAATAACTACTCACTTAACCCTATATGTGTAAGTGTGTGTGTTGGCATTTGTATATCACATATATATGTGTGAGACCATAACTATATGTATAGGTAGTAATATGAGAGTGTGTTTTTATATGTGTGAAAATATATGTATATGTATATGTTTTTGTGGGTGTTAACTTTGATTGCAAGTGACTAAAGTCTTGAGTTGTGTATCTAGTTATGTGTCGCTTCTTTATGTTTGTGTGAAGGGGAAGCCTTAAGTGATTATTTTAATTAATTAATCGTATGTGATGTGCTACCCATATGTGTTTGTGACTAGTGAATATTACTCTAAAAAACTAATATGTGTATAAATAATAAAGCATCTATTGAAATTATATTTTAATGTAAACTTAAATTAAAGGTGATATTGAAGCAATAGAAGAACTAAAATACAACAAAGAAAAGGTTCAAGTAAGGGTTTTTGGTTAGGGGAATTAGGATTTTCCTACAATTAATCTCAAGCATGTCAATTCAAGGGTTTATTTACAATTACGAGCAAAAATCCTAGGGTTTTCTAAGGATTTAGGTTTGGTTTTCATGGGGTAAATTCAGGTTTTCAATTAGTTTCAAGGGTCAAACCTAAGGGTTTATGGGTCAAAACTTAGCTATTTACACACACATGTCTAATGTACATATTCAACATGGTTTTGCATTTTTCAATCAATCAAATCGATCAAAACATGCACAGAATATACTCTTTTCTCCATCGAAACATCACACAAAAACCTAGAAGTCAATGAACTTTGAAAAAATCATGCACACTTTCCTGAGGCATTTCATCCCGACAACGTGGGGTTAGTGCAATTATTATATGCACCTTTACAAGGATAAAAGGAGGGAATAGTCATATGTGACTATATAAGATATATGCTAATTGTCCAAGTATGTAGGCTTGAACTCTTTTGCACCACAACTCCCTCTCAAGCTTAACATGCTTGCTCTTCATTCTTCTTTGATTTCCAACAAGCCAATCATCATCTTGAACCTCTTCATCTTACTTCCATCCAAAGATTTTGTGAGCATATCTGCACATTGGAAATTGGTTGATACATAGGACGATTGGATGTCCTTACTGAGTAGCTTCTCTCTTACATAATGATAGTGCACTTCAATGTGCTTAGTCCTTGCATGATATACAGGATTAGAAGATAGATAAAGTGAACTAGTGTTATCTCCAAAAACCATTGGAGTATAAGAATGTTACCCCAAATCTTTGTAGATTAGTTTGAGCCATATAGCCTCTTGTGTTGCATTTGCTAAGCCTCTATATTGTGCTTCTATTGATGAACAATGCTACAGTTGGTTGTTTCTTTGATGACCATGATATTAATTTTTATCAAGCAAAAGATAAGTACTTCCTCTAAGTAATAAAGACACCAGAATTTGTATATACAAGTTCTAATCCAAGAGGGTATGTTAACAAACCATGGTCACTAATCTTAAACTCTTTCATCATCTCAGATTTGATTTGCTTGATGCCATTGGCATCATTCTCTCTAATGATAATGTCATCCACATAGACACATAAGTAAATAACTTCTGAGTTAGTCTTCTTTATGAACAAAGAAGAATATGATTTGCTAGCAACAAATCCTTAATCTTGTAAATATATACTTGTGTTTACGTGAGCATGTGTGTGTTTGTGTGAATTATGTGTTAGTGAGTTGTGAGTGCATGCATGCATATCTATATGTATATATGTGTGTTGCATTTTTGGTTTTTCCTAATGTTCTACTTACAGGTGCGTACACACACACACACAGAGAAGAAAAGCTTTTGATGGCTGCAGATAGGATGTAGCGCAGAACGATGATAGAGGGAGAGAGAGAGAGAGAGAGAGAGAGAGAGAGAGAGAGACAGAGAAGTTGAATGATGTGTAGAGAGAGAGAGATATGGTTTATCGCCATCACTGCTATGATACATAGAGAACGTAGAGAGAAAGGACTC
The DNA here is from genome assembly GCA_020310875.1 of Ceratopteris richardii. Classification (NCBI taxonomy): domain Eukaryota; kingdom Viridiplantae; phylum Streptophyta; class Polypodiopsida; order Polypodiales; family Pteridaceae; genus Ceratopteris; species Ceratopteris richardii. Next base: position 14,684,369 of record CM035410.1, read on the forward strand.
TGATGCCTCCGTAGACACACACACACACACAGAGAAAGAGAAATTGATAGGATCAAGGGCTGTGCGATGGTATTCAGAAGAGAGATTTCCATCTTTGTACTATCACTTTTGCAATTTTCTTCCTTCTCCATTACTGTCTTGCCTGACCTTGAAGAATAGGTGAGTGAACAATCCCCTTCAGTGTTAGCCATGGTGCTATGTTTTAAGAAAAATTGTCCTTGCAGTCCATTCCTCTCGTATCTTCTCCCTCTTTCAATGAAATTCACACACTATAGCATTTGCTTGCATAATCATTGGTATAGTTTTAGATGCGTACTTAGTTATATGACTATCCGAAACTGTCCCTTGCTCATATACATAATAAATGCCATATTCGTCACTGAATCAATATGTTGATCAGCACAACTAGAAAAGAAGACAACTCCGTATGTATGCACTTTGCATTAGAGTTCCGTGTGGCTTACAATTAGCGATTGACCATCATGTATTTCATTTGCTGATTAATTTTCATGGGTGCCAAGGATTCTAAGGAGGGACTACTCGAAGAGAATACGCACTGCTGAAGATCGAGAAGAGAGTGAGAGAGACAGAGACAGACGGCACTATGTTCCATGCATTTGTAGTCGACAGTCTATTCTGTTTTGCGCAATTCAATGTTTTAGGTTCCTTGTACGTGTATCGACATTTCTAGCTCATATAGGTGTTTTGATCGGATATTCGTTTATTGCCTCGGTGCTATTTCATCCTCAATGAAGAAGTATTGGGTTTCCTCTATGGTAAAGCGCATGAACAGTTGGTGTCGTTTCCTATAAACATTTTTTCCATATGGCTTCTCATCTTGATTGTCATTTTCCTATGAAAAAATGTAAATGGAGATATCTTTTCACTTCATTTATGTGCATATAAGAGGAAGAGTAATGCATGTGCATATGTAGTGTATGCATGTGCATATAAGAGGTAGATGAAATGCATGTGCATGTCTGCATGAGTGCATTTGTATGTATGCATGAGTGCATGTGTATGTTTGATGAGTGCATTTGTATGTATGCATGAGTGCATGTGTATGTGAGATGAATGCATGTGCATATGTAGTGTGTGCATGTGCATGTAAGAGATATATGTATGCATGAATGCATATGTAAGTGAGCATGTGCATGAATACATGTGTAAGTGTGATAAGTGTATGCATGATGTATGAAGTATGAATATATATGTGTGATGAGTGCATGTGTATTGAAGATGAATGCATATGATGAGTGCATGTGTATGTGTGATGAGTGTGTATGCATGAGTGCATGTGTATGTGAGAAAAGTGCATATGCATGAGTGCATGTGTATGTGAGAAAAGTGCATATGCATGAGTGCATGTGTATGTGATATATGCATGTTCATAAGAATGCCTACTTATATACTTAAGTATGCATGAAGTGCATGTATAAGTAAGATTAATAAAAGAAAATGATATAAGTGTAGCGAGAGTTAGTGCATGAGTATGAGAAATATAAACTTAATTAAATGTAAATATATTAACACATATGAAAGATAGCATATGTATATTAGCTTGAATCAATGAATGCATGTTAGCATAAGTAAGTGTGAGATATCATGCATGAGCATGTGAGTTAGCATGCATCTATGAGTATAAAAACTTATGAGAATCCATGAAACTATTAAATGAAAGTGTGTTTTATGATTTATAAGACATATTCATGTTTGTTTTCCTAATGTTCTACTTACATACCAATTGAAGAAGGAATGGACGAGCAGTGATGACTTGACAAAATTTACGAGTTTGGAGCTTCATTTTTGCCGCTTATCTTAGTTTCATCATATTTTGAAACATAAATTCTTGTATTAGGCTTTTTATATAAATATTTGTATAGGAGTATCTTCAAAGTATCTATATTAGAACTTTTCTCAAGTACTTGTATAGGAATATTTTGGTTCTGAAATCTTAATTTTATCACTAAACAATTCAAATATTAATAAAAAAGTTACATTGCACTTTATTTCTTATGCCTGCTGATAATGCATCTTCAAGTAAATCTTCTAATGAACATAACATACATTCCTCTATTATTTTAAAGACTCTTTTACCTGCTCCTATAGAGAATTCTACTACTCAATTCAACGAGAATGAATCGAACGATGAATTAGTAGAAGAATTAGTTAGAGATCCTGTTGTAGATGAAACTTTACACTCTCTAGAATATGATCGTTGCTTATCTAGACTTTTACCTTGGATTTCAGTTTTATTACCTGAACTTGAAAACAATGAGGATTTGTTTCCTCCAACCTTTAATAGGAATAATCAATCTAGTCAAATTGAGAAGGATGCGGTTGAACTCATTAAAGATCGTATCACTGATGAAGAATTAGTGTTGCAAGAGTGTCGTGACGCTATTTCTAGGTATACAGTTGCACTTCCTTATGGACCTTAAATTTATAGGCTAAACGTAAATAGACTATTAAACTATAGCTAATAACTCTCCACACACTCAAAATACATTCTATTTCCTAAACTACACAATGAAACACCTAGCGTGTAGTCACTTAGAGAGGCTAACCCGAGTCAATTCTGATGAGTGACTACCTCTTTTCACACACACCCCTCGATAGCCTACATGTGTATAAAGCGTTGATAATAACCACAATTATCCATGAAATCTTGTACTTCTTTTACATTTTTTGGCCTAGGTAATTTGGCAATCACTCTAATATTTTCTTCGTTGGCAGAGATTCCATCTTTTGACACAATGTGTCCTAGAATTTTGCCTTGCTTGACCATGAAAACATACTTTTCTGTGTTCAAGCAAACCTAATATTCCCAACATTTGTCAAATACATGTCTTAATTCAGGGATGTGGGTTTGCCTCATGTTAGAATGAGCACATAAGTCGTCCACATAAACTTGCAAGTTCTTTCTTAAGAATTCCTTGAAAACATGACACATTAGTCATTGAAATGTGGCGGGTGCATTTGTGAGCCCAAACGGCATCACATGAAATGAAAATATGCCCCACTCTATGGCAAAGGATGTCTTATGTTGGTCATTAGGACCAATGGCCACTTGATTATAACATGAGAATCCGTCAAGAAATTTGTAAACTTCCTTGCCTGTGACTCTTTCCAATAAATGCTCCATGATAGGAAGAGGATAATTGTCTCTAATTGTGGTGGCATTCACTTTTTTAAGATTAATACACACAGGCAATTTACCATTCTTCTTGTGTACGACCACAATGGGGGATACCTGTTCGGTATGCTCAATTTCGTAAATGAATCTTGCTTCTATCAATCGATCTATCTCTCCCTTAATCTTGGCAGCATAATTATCCTTGTAAGTGTATAGTTTTTTCTTAGAAGGCTTGGCCTCTAGAGTCATAGGGATCCTATGAGAGCATATATCTCGGTCTACTCCTTTCATGTCCTTGTAACTCCAAGCAAACACATCTCTATATTCTTGCAATAGGGTCATTAACTCTTCTTCTTCTTCCTTCATCAAATCATGCCCTTTGTATATGCATTTTTCTTCTCCTTCTTCTATTGTGACCACTATCTTTTTGGTTTTCTCTCTATTATAGTAAAATTATCCAATTATTGCTTCTCTTTTCGGCATGTGTACCATGATTCTTCTATCTTCTATTTCATACTTTTTGAAGTTCTCCGGTACTTCCATGAGTGGTTCTTCTTCTTCTATCTTAGGTGATTTTTTTCTCTTCTTTTGCTTACTTTCTATATCTTCTATGAGTGACATAGGTTGTTCGGTTTGATTTTCCTTGTCCGTCGCAGGGGTATTGGCTTCCACAAAATAAAGATACTCCTCTTCTATTGAAGAGAAGGGTTCCATGATAATGGATTCTAGGTCCTCATCACTTGTCTCGTGTGATTCTTGAGCCACTTCCATGCATTCTTCTAGGATGGGCTCTTCCTCTAAGGGCTCTATCATAAAGATTGAAATATCATATCCATCCTCGTCATAGTGAGGTATCCATTGTTCTTTGTTCACTACTATATCCATCATAGCTAGGATCTCTACCCAACCATGAGGCTTGAATTCCTCGTTTGGAAACACTATCGGTACATAAGCAGATCTTGAAGATTTCATGGATGTCATTCTGAACCTAAAGTTCTGGCTTCTAATCCTTTTTCTTCTTGTTGGGCTACCTTACACATCCATAAATGAGTGTCCTCATGCAACCATGATGGGTCTGATTCTAATGAATGCACAAACTCTATTTCTTCTGCTGTTTTATGGATGGTATTCCACTAAATTGGGGGTACATATTGATGGAGATAATCTTTGAGATTAACTTTGGTAGTCACTCCTAAATTTTCCAAGTACAAAGAATTAGTTCCCCAATCTTGTACAATTTGCAACTGGTGCATGAATGGTCGTCCTAAAATCATCTTGTACGCATGATTTGTCCCAAAATCACAAATGGAAAAATTGTGCTCAAATTCTACACCACAAGTGGTGAGAGATATCCCTTTTAGTAAGCCTAGTGACTTCTCAATGTGTCCATGAGCCATTTGTAGTTTCATTCTTATGGGTCTTAATGTTGGCTTACCCCAACGTTTCCATAAAGCAGTGGTAGCGATGGATACTCACGCTCTTGAATCTAGGATGGCTTTGGTGGTGTAGCCTTGGTGGGTTATTGGAAGATAGGTATTACCTTTCTCTCCCTTGCTCATATCTCTAATTCTTTCCATAGGTATTTGTGGTACCTTCTTGTGCGAGCCTTCTTGAGAGTGAGTGGAAGTGCCCTTTGCGAATCGATTTGCTACGTGCTTCCACAACTCAAGTTTAATTTTCAATAACTGTTCTAAGGTGAGGTGGCAGTGCACTTTAATGTTTTTTATCACTTTCGTGCTTCTAGGAATTTTTTATTCTTCATTTCTAACTATTATGGTGGGTGCTCTCATATTGATAGACTTAGCTTCCCAAGGCCCTATGAACTGAGGTAATTCTCACAAGGAGTTAGATTCAAACTTTGTTTGTTCACTAAGGTACTCTTCCTCTACATCATCATATATGGAAGGTATGTCTTGGGGTAATTGTTTCTGTAAGTCATCTATCTCTTGAATAGGGGGATTGCTTTCTTGCTCATGTCTCCATTTGTCCTCTTGGATTTGTCTTAGAAACCCTTGGGAGTACCTATGTATGGAAGAAAGGTTTTCTTTACTCACAATGTTCAGTACTTGAGATAGTGATGGGGCATTATCTCCCTGTGTCTTTGGGATGGTAGGGTTCTTCTGCAAACTCTTCCTTTCCTTGCTAGCAATCAAGCATTGTAGCCTCTCCAATAGTCATTGAAAGTGTAACTCTGGTTTTGCTATATTACTCCAATTGATATATTGATAAGCTTCAACCATGGTTTGGGCTAATTCTACCATTTTCATGCAAATTCTAGTTCTCTCAATTTCTAAGTAAGCCCTTGGATAGTTCTTACTCAATTCGGTGACTTGGGGTCCTTCTCTTAATCTTGCCTAGTATGCTTGAAACATTGTGTAAAAATTTTCAGGTGTGGGTTCAGCTAGAACTCATCCTGGTTTCTTATTAAGGGTTTCTTGATTTGACTCTTGCAAAGTTAGTTCTAAGATTTTAGCTCTAGTTTCCTTTAGGCTTCCCCCCCACTCACTTATCTTGTTACTCCACTTTTTCTTGATTCTCTCTCGTGAATCCTTCCAATATTTTGCCTTTTCTACCACTAGATTCTCCAACTTCACTAGCCTCGGTTACTTTATCTGGGTTAGGTTGTTGGTTTTGTAACAACGTTTGGGCTCTCATTATAGCTTGGATAGGTACATAAGTAGATGTGGATCCATCCGAAGTATACACAATACCTATCATGTTAATGGGCATCACTTTTGAGGCACTAGTAGGGTTCTTAGGGCAACCTCTTATGATATGCTATTTACCAGATTTTGCACAAAAGCCTTGAATGTTATAATATTGTGATTGTCCTGCTATTGGAGGATGTGGGAAAACCTTTATGAAATGATCTCCATGGTCCTTTAGGGCCTTGTAGTCTTGACTCTCTCAACTGGGGCCATGGATTAGGGTTGGTATACATTGCATTGGCGTAGTCAAGCTCCCAATTGGGTTATAATGGTTGACTATCGTATTGATATGTTTCCAAGTGGTCTAGAGACTCAATGTAGTATGCGGGTGGACTATCTACATGGGAGGAGTCCAAACTATTTGAATTAGGATCACTTTCAGTGATCAAGGGTAAAGAAGGCACTAAAGCCCTACTGAGGTTCTCTTCTGTAGCAGCATATTTGATAGAGATTACATTGGCTGGTGGGGGTGGTTACTAACCTAAAATGGGTTGTGGTCTTTGTTGAGTTTGATAAGGGTAGTTTTGTGGGGGTCTGTAGTAATGAGGCTAAGCATTGTACTGACCTGGATATCTGCCTAGTTGAGGGTATGATTGGGGATAGTTCTATCAGACTACTTTTCTGTTGTACGGGCAATCTTGTGCTATGTGATTAGTGTATCGCCTTTCAATTGTGCAGTACTACCCACTAGGGTTGCCTTGAGGTTTTGTTACATTGGAACACACATTTGCCATATGATCACCACCACAGGTGTAACAACATTTCACGGATGTTAACCTGGGCATCTCTTTGCAAGAAACTCCTAGTTTCTGGGCCACTTTTTCTACAAGGTCTTCTATTGAGCTAGAATGTTTTGAGGAGGATTGAGAGGAGTTATCTACGTCTTTGTAGACCTTTGAAAGTTGAAATTCATCTCCTAAGTTTTCCTCAATGTCTAAAAATCCTTACACATTGCTGTAGAGTTCTGGGTTCCTTAAGATATACAAAAGATTGTAGTTTAGAGTTCAAGAGGCCATCCAAAAACAAAAACACTTGCTTCGCTTGTGAGTGCAGTTCTCGCATTGGGCATCTCTCAATGTATTGCCTAAACCTACATCCTGCCACTCTAACTATTTCCTGAGGGGTTTGTTTGAAGTCGTGGATCAATGAGGAAGTGCTATGCTTATTTTCACTTTTAGAGAATTTAGTGATGAATGACTCTAACAAATGATGAATGTCCCTAAATTGCCTTTGCTATAATGGTTGGGACCAAGTTAAAGTTGTGTTCTTTAACCTGAGTCCAAATGCATTGTAGTGCATGAACATGTCTTCTATGTGCTCCGCTTGCAACACTTGCTTAAACTCTGCAATGTGGTCATAGGGATCTCCTGTCCCATCAAAGTCATTTTTCATTGACTTCACTAATTGGGTAGGTCTCAATATTCTTGGATGTTCACGGGGTCTAGGTAGAGGAAAATCATCTCTACCACCTGGTAGTCTCGGTTCTCTTGGTCTTTCCACTCTATCAATGTCTATGGTTGGTCTATCTCTCCCTATGGGTTGAGTAAAACTTACTTCTAGCTTTTTCTTATTCTTCTCTCTTTCGAAACCATGGGCTAACGATGTCCCAACACCTTGATGACTAGTGTTCACATTCACTTGTGAGAGGGGGAATACCAACTCGCCTCTCCATGTATAAGCATATCTTGCATGATTGGGTACCGTAAACACTCGTTCCGATGTGTTGTCTATCAGGGTCCTTAAATTCGTAAATGGTGATTGATCCTACTTCATTGGGATATTCAATTCGATATCTCCAAAATGCTTCATCGGTGTCCTTATTCAAGAACAATTCAATGCTTCTGTTATCTTGAGGAATCCATTCTGGATTTGACATTCTTGTCAATCCTGATTTCCCTCTAGGTGTCCTAGGTTCATCTCCTAATGGTTCTTTTCCTTGGGTTCCTATTTCCATCTCAGGAATTACTACACCAAAATCATTAGTGATATTAGGTTAATTTGGTATGATATACATTGTTCCTTCCTTGTCTAAGTATGCGTTTCTCAAATTTAACCACTAGAAGTTCCAATCCAATCAGTTAGTCAGGGTTGTGCAATTGAACCACGGATCTTCTCAAACAATCCTTATAGATGGGAGAACCTAAGTGGTTGGTTTGGACGTTGTAGGCACGAAAGCAACGATTGGTGGATCAGGTCAACTGCTGGAATTACGATGCACGTCGTGTGCTTGGAGAAAGCTCAGGTACGATGGAGACTCAAAGAGAAAATTATCCTCACACATATTTAAGCAGTCCAAAATCAAAGATTTGGCATATTATTTAAAGTCACCTTATCTTGAAAGTTATGTCAATAAACATTAGCAATTAAATTATATCTCACCCAAGTGTCCTTCAATGACAATATCTTATCAAAACCTTTCAATGTTTAGTTCAAGCATGTAGCACACATAAGTGAAAGAAATACAAGAACAGATTCTCATTGATGCTAAACACATATGTGTGTTGACATAACCTCTACGATATAAAGTATTCCATGATCCAAGAGACCTTAACAACCTATAGATCGAAGTTCATTTTGTACGAAAAAAACTTGTCGATTGGTACCTATAGTCAACATGTAAGTCATTACCTAAGCTCATTTGACGAAGACAAGAAAATCCCTTGTAGATCAAAGTTAAGTGAAAGTTTATTGACTCACTAAAATCAATGCTCGACAGTTGTTTTGAACATTAACTTCCCATTAGATTATTGAAGAATATCTATCATTATGCATAGAACAACATTTTGTTTCACATTATACTTTTCAATAGTTACATTTCATTCAAAACTTAGCAATATGCCTCGATGTCAAGCCAACTTATCAACAAGAGTCAAGGCAAATCATTTACGTCTTTCATATCTTCTAAAGTTCTAATACAAGGAAACGTATCTCTAATCCTATATACTTCTCATAATCAATTCAATCAGAAAAAAATGTAGATGTTCAGTTTAAAATCACAAAAATGTATCACAGAAATTTATTCAATGTTCACTCCAGCTAGAGTGTCAACTATCCATCATTCTTGTTAAAATATGACTAACACAAAAGTGATTGAGCAGAAACCTTATGTACAGAGAACGTAGCAGGACAATGGCAAAGTTGTCCTAAAAAACGTTTTAAATTATATATTCAAATCAAATCATTTGCTTAACCTTCGCCTATATTCTCTTGAGCACCAATTTTTAGCAGTCAAATGGCTTTGAACTCTGCAAACCACCCTGGGCACTACCATTGTCGTATCATCAATTTGCCAAACAAAACAATCGTGTTGTGGGAGCGATTTGTGACGACTGGTGGATCAATTCAATCGTCTCGCTAACGGCGCACACGGGGTGACTATGTAGAACAAGTATTTTTTTTCCTAAGGTCCATAAGGCAAAGCGTTTCTATATCTTTCAACTGCATCTAAATAGGATGGTAAGATTAATTCCTCACTAACTACTTTATCTTTAATGATATCTGTTACGTTTAAATCTATTTGAGAATTATCAGTGATTCTAGCTATGGATGGAGGAAAATGATTTTCACTACTTTCAATATAAGGTGGAACAAACGAAATTAATGGTAATGTTCTAGATAAACTACGATCAAATTCTCTTGAATGCAAAGTTTCATCTACAATCTTATCTTTAACTAGTTCTTCAATCTCTGTATTTTGAGTTTCATTAACTTCAATTGGTCTAGGAAATAATAATTCAAATGTAGATGGAGGTAAAAAGGTACTACTAGATGAAGCCTCTTCAGACATAAAAGATGAAATATAAATAGATTAATGATAGATTCCCTATACAAAGCTATAAGATACTATTTATAAAATGATATCCTATACAAACTAAACAATAGATTTTCAGTTAAGTAAATTCTTTCCACACTTCAAATCTTCAGTTTGTCTTCAATAGGGCTGCATATCATCTCAAAAATCACATGAGAAATACAAGTATGCTTTTATAAAACACTCTTTTAAATCTTAACATATTTAAAAAACTTAGTTTAATATAAGATAATTAACTTTTCTAAAACAAATATACATATAAGTACATACATTTATTTTAACATACACATTGCAATAAAATAATTCATTCATACATTACTAAATAATTCATATATATACATAGCTTCATACACTTATACATATTCATACAGATTACATATGCTAACATACATCACATGCATACATGCATACTAACATACATGCATGACATAACATACACTAACATAAATGAACATGCATACATAACATGATATGCATACATAACATGACACGCATACATACATGCATGAACATGCAAACATAAATTACACTAACATAACTCACATGCATACATGCACATGCATACATGCACATGCATAAATGAACATGCATACATAACATGCATACACATAAATGAACATGCATTTAACTAACATGCATAAACTTTCATGCACTAACACACATGCATGAACATACATGCACATGCATAAATGAACATGCTTTCATACATACATGCACTAACATACAAACATGATATGCAAACAAAATCATATACATACATGCACATGAATAAATGAACATGCATACATAACTACACTAACATACATACATACATACCATTCCTATCATGAACTTACATGTACTAACATACATATATGAACATGCATGCACTAACATACATATATATGAACATGCATGCACTAACATACATATATATGAACATGCATGCACTAACTTACACACATGCATACATGCACATGCACTAGCACACATGCATGAACATACATGCACAAACACACAACATGCAAGCACTAATATCTAATAGTCATGCATTAACTATGCATACATTTACATAAACAACATTCACTAACATACATCTAACATTCATTAACATACATCTAACATTTACATGCATTTCCTAATATCTAACATGCACTACCTAACTTCTAACATCTAACATGCATTACCTAACTTCTAACACCTAACATGCACTACCTAACTTCTAACATCTAATATGCATACATTAACTAACATGTCTAACATTCAACAAGGGTACATGCACTAACATCTAACATGGGTACATGCACTTACTAAATGCATTTCTAATAAGTTTCTATCAAGCTAGCAAGTAAGGGTTGAAGAAGCTTGGCTAATGGATAAGAAAGGAAGGAATAAGTGAATGAATAAAGAGAAGTTTAGATAATATGATGAAATCTTTTGAGAAAGATAAGGGTTAATGGCTAAATCGACCCTCCTTTTTGGTAACCTAAAACTCATAAAAGAAGTTTAGGTATTCAAATCATATACATGTAAACAATTTAGATAAATAAACACACACATACATCCTTCATACCCTCCATTTGATACCAACATACCATTCATGTCATTCATCTCAAACAAAACATACTCAATGCATATGCATGTCATAATAACATTAAAATATAATGAACCTAAGATAAAACACTTTCACATACACATACATAAATACATATACATTCTCATACATAAATACATATACATTCTCATACATAAATACATATACATTCTCATACATAAATACATATACATATACCTTTATACATTTATATTCCATATTTTCATTTTAGTATATATTTAATAGATATATTTAAATATAAATATAACATAAAACATGAAAATATAACATAATATAATATTAATATATATAAACATAAAAAAAGAAAGAAATAAAACATTTAATTTATATAAACTATAAAATAAAGATAAATAAAGAAAATGTACATATAAACATAATAATGTAAAAAAAAGAAACAATAATTAAAATATTTAATAAAAAAGAAAAGAAAAGAAGTAAAAAAACTCTCACTTTCTCTCTCTCTCTCTCTCTCTCTCTCTCTCTCTCTCTCTCTCTCTCTTTCTCTCTCTTCTACATCACTGGTTGGGTCCGTCGACTAGCTACAGAGGGAGGAAAGGAGGATTTTGAAAAAAATCAAAAAGAAAGAAGAAGAAGAAAAAAAAACAAAATAAAATAATAATTAAAAAAAACTATTCTCTCTCTCTCTCTCTCTCTCTCTCTCTCTCTCTCTCTCTCTCTCTTTCTCTCTCTCTCTCTCTCTCTCTCTCTCTCTCTCTCTCTCTGCTATGCACGCAGTGCTACTGCATCACCGGCAGAGAAGAGAGGGAGAGGGAAAAAGAGGGGAGAATTAAAGATGGGAATAAGGGGAAGGAAAAGAGAAAAAAAAGGAGAACATGGAAAATTAAAGAAGAAGAAAAATGGAAAAAAAAAGGAAAAGAAGCCCAAATCTCTGCGTCGTCTAATTTTAAAAGCAAAAAAATTTGCTTTGCATTGAATGAAGTGCAAAAGCAAGAGAGATGGCCTTCTCTCTCCTGCTGCCAGAAGGACAGTCATAGAAATGAGTGCACAAATAACTATAGTCTAGAGCATAGAGAAAATAGAGTACCTGAAAAATCACATGAGCTTGTGAATACGACTCCCCTCTTTATATAGATGAGAGTAGCCCACCATAGCCAACATTTTCCCTAAGAGAACTGATCCATGCAGCGTACATTTACTCCTCTTCAACTCAACATATGTGAACTAGAAATTAAGCGTGGGAAATTCTTCTTTTCTTTTCCAAGAAATTCACAACTTTTACTAAAATAAATATTCTCTTCGCCATCCATTTAGAATTTAATAAATATAACCCTTCAATTCGTTTTTATTTATTTAATCACTTTTAGAATAAATGCAACTTTTTAGATTAAATTAAATTAAACCCATCAATTAATTTAATTGTATACATAACCTTAGTATTAAAATATCAATTAATAATTAACATAATTAATTAACCACTTATAATTAAAATATTTGATAAGGTTTCATTTAATATATTTTATCCTATTTATAAACTCATTTAGAGACTAAAACCTACTTAATTAACCTTTTTAACCATATGTTTATCCTTAAACTAACTTCAAACTATGTTTTTTTAACCCCAACTAACCCATAAACTAATCCTCTACCCTTCCATAATCCTCTAGATTTATTAATTAACCCTTAATTAACCTTGAAATTAAGCTTGAACCCTATAAAACATGTTCAAAACCTATATTTAACCCTTAAATATCCTTGAATTAACTTTCAAAACTTAGATAAATCCTTGACTAACCCTTTATTTTCAAGCTATACCCACAACTTTAGAAAACACTTTGTTAAATACCTCACATCTTGGTATTAATCATCAAACTTCTTGTCCTGCAAATATTAAAATCAAACACTAGTCAAAATTATCATAAATTTTCCAAACTTATTTCAATCAAATAATCTTTTAATTCTTAATAATATTTTAAGAGGAATAATTCTTTTCGACATCCGCCCCCACTAAACCTGCACATCATCCCGATGGGCCAACCTGCAGATTCAAGTGGAATATATCAAATTCTTTTGAAAATAAGGTTTAAATTTTTCAAAGTTTTATTTTATCATGCATTCATACTTTGTGCAATTAAAAAGATTAGCACAAATCTTCTAAAAAAAACAAAGTAGATATAAGTCATATAAATATCATGTTATATCTTTGAATCCACATTTAAAAAAGCATTTATAAGAATAAATCATAGGTGTCATAGTCCTTCTGTTCATGTAACTTGCTTGGAATAAGTAACTTATCCTGCATAACAGCATATACCAAAACTTTTTCATCAGTTAATAGAATTATATGCCTCTTACTTTTATTTCCTATGGTCTGACTCTCCATTCATTTATTTTTTATCATATCATTTTTCTTTTGCTTTATTACTTCATCCCAACTCAGCTCTTTATTTATTTCTCACAAATCGGCCTATACCGAAATTGGGTGCGACTCCTGGACTTGTCCACCCGATCAAGTTTATTCCACTTGTCTGCCAACCCGACATAGCACACGATAAAACTATGTCAGCCCTACATGAAATCGACGTCAGCTCGTGGCTCTAATCGCCCGACCAGAGTAACTCCACCCGCCTACCGACCCATGCAGGCGCATAACAACATAAAGGTTAGGTCTATGATTAAACTAGCGTAAGCTCGTGGCCTTGATCACCCGACCAAGGTTGTTCCACCCGCCTACTAGCCCAACATAGTGCATCAACTACAAACACATACATATAAGCTGATTGGGTATGAAGTTTTATTTTTTTAACTCATTTGGACGCCAGATCTCATAAGAAATAAATAGCAAGATACAAAAATCCCACTTACTAATGGATAGAATTTTCACCATATACATGTATTCATAATAAGGCTACCATTTCTTCCACAAGCTTCCAATTCCAAAATTTCTATTTAACTATCTGATTCAGTTCATATAAATACAAGTGTTCATGCTTCAATCATAAATATATTAGATATTTAACATCTTAAATTCTACTTGATTTTTTTAAATAAATTTGAACATATCCTTTTAATTCAATCAGTAATGCAATGCATATATCAAAAGTACTATAATAAACTAATACCCATTCATCTACTTCTATAGTACGAGGTCTAAGTCTATGTTTTTTATCAAAATAGATTTCATTTTTAAGTCGTGATTCTCTAACTTTTTGAATAGCTTCTTCAATCATTTTATTTCCTAGATTTAACTACATAATCCTAACAGAAATCAGATCTTCATGAGTCATTTCATTATTCCATGAAAGTGTTGTCCATGAAATAATCTGGGTCTGGATAGGAAAAATCGGCTTCTGACAGTACATTAGTTCTGCAGGCATAAATCCTATAGATCTAGTATACATCATCTTGTCTGGCCATAGTTCAAAAGGAAGAAATCTAGGCCACTGCATTGTATCACCATTGCACGCCTTAGAAATTGCCTTCAAAATAGAGGGATGACCCCGTTCAATCTTACCATTGGACAACGGATTATAAGCAGTTGTGAGAGATAGACGAATCCCATGCTGGTCAAAGAATTCCCTAGCCTCTCGAGCATCTAACTCGCCTCTATCTGCTACTATCTTCTCTACATAGCCAAATCTAGAAATAACTTCTTCTAACAAAAATTTACATATGTTATAAGTAGTTTTAGTACGAAGAGCTCTACCCTCTACATGATTAGTCAAATCTTCCCTAGCTAAAACTATATACCTCATCCTATCTAAACCTTTAGGCATGGTCACTAAATCAACTACCCACTTGTAATGAATACAAGGAGGATACGTAGGGTGCAGAGGTTCTCTATGTCTAACTGATGAATGTACCTGACAAGTAGTACAAGAACTTACAAAGTCACGTATATTCACATACATACCTGGCCACCAATAAGCTTCTCTAATTTTATCATATGTCGCATAAAAGCCTTTATGTCCTATCCAAAGAGTTTCATGCATATCTATCATAACTCTATTTTTGAAGATTTTTATTTCCTAAAACTCGTTGCGGATATCTAATTTTCCCTTTTGCATGACGCCAAATATAACCATCCTTTAGAAAGAAATTAAATGCACGTTTCCTAATGTCTCTAAATCTATTAGCTGACCAAACAGATAATTGCTTCAAAGTGCTAAGATAATATCCTATATCATACCAAATTCCCTCATATTCATTTTCATTAAATTTTTCATATACATAAACATCAGAAATATAATTAATCACATTTAATTCAATTTCAGTCATGTCATCATCTTCAAACTTTGCCCTAGAAAGCATATCTGCAACAGAGTTAGTTTTTTCAGAAATATGATTTAAAACAGGATTAATAAACTTAATATAAGATATCCACCTTAACATTGCTATATTCGGAGAAGAACAATAAGTAATCATTCCTATTAATGGTAAATAATCGGTTTCTATTACTACATTAGCTCCTATAAAATACTCCTTATCAGTCTTAAATGCAGTAACTAAACCCCATAATTCACATTTTATTTGTGGATAATTTTTTTGAGTTTCATGTAAAATTTTAGCCCCGAATCTAATAGCAGATCTATTTCCCTCACTATCATCTTGTCCTATTAGCCATCCTATTCCTATGGGACTAGTATCTATAGTTAAAATAATCGGTTTATTATTTGAATAATTTTCACTTTTTAAAACAGGTGCATTAGAAAGTAAACTTTTTAATTTCTTCATTGCTTTAACATGAGTTTCAATCTATTTAAATTTCCTAATTTTTCTAAGGAAATCATACAACGGATTAGCTACATGGGCATAATGGGGAATCCAAATAGCATAAAATACACATGCTCCTAAGAAACTTCTAACCTCACTAATATTCTTACAAGTTTCAGATAATTTATTTATAGCGTCTACTTTTGGAGGATAAGGCCTACGACCATAGTAACCACATAAATGTCCTACAATTAAAACTTCATTAACACCAAAAACTGATTTTTCTATGGAAAATGTTAATCCTACTTCTTCAAATCTTTTAAGAATTTTCTCACAATCTAAAATATGATTAGATACAAACTTCCTACAACCTAAAGAATCTAATTTTCCATCTTTTTCTTTCTCTTCATAGCCTTTAATTGGAATATCATCTATAAACGGCATGGTCACATTTGGAATAAAATGATGAAGAACCATATTCATTGCGTTCATCATATGTGCTACCGAATTTGTAGCTCCTTGAGGAAGAGTATACATACGAACTAATCCCAAAGGAGTCTTCATCGTAGTAATATCTCTACTCTCAGTAGCAAGCTAGAACTGATCATATCCTGAATATAAGTCACCCATAGAATAGATAGAATGCCCAGCAAAAGCTTCGGCAAATTCTCCTACAATAGGGTCGGTTCCTACATTCCTAATTGTAACTTTATTTACGGGTTGTAAGTCTTGGATAAATCTAAGTTTACCATTCTTTTTAGGAACAATAAACCATCTATTAGAATAAGGTGCGGAGGAAGGTTCTAAAATTTTCATATGCATCTTCTCCTTCAGCAGTTTCATTAACGTAGGTAAATGAGCCTTTGGAACTGGTATAGGGCAAAGATTCCAAGGAATATGGGCTATGGTAAATATAATAATAGGAGATACTATTTTAGGGTCAACACATCCTATTTCATGAGGATAAAGAGAAAAAGATTTTCCATGTTTTCTTATGATTTCACGAAACAATTCACGTTCAGTAGGCAATAAAAAAGAATCTTCATTTCCTATTTTTATCAATTTAATAGTTTCATCACTAAAATTATGTCCTATTTTTGAAATATCACGTAAGATAGGATCATTAGCTACTTGTTTTATTTTCTTGTCACTTCCTTCAGGTAAAGCTTGAGCTACATGTTTCACTTTTTTATCTATTGTTTTATACTTTGTATTAATTTTAGCTTCATGAAAACCAGAAACAAATTTTAAAGTTAAATCATACTCATTTAATGAGGTTAAAAGAATAACTTGTAATACTTTTTCATCATGTAAGGTCTCATTAATTTCTTCAAATAAAGTAGAAGAAAAAGAAGTTTCAATTACATTTTCAATTTTTTCATTTATAGACATATATCCTTTATCTTTAAAATATTTTTCATGTTTTTTCATTATTTTCCTAGGAATATCTTTACTATTTAAATTTGTAATTTTGAAGATGTAAAATAAACAGAAAAATTTTCTATTTTATGTACACATTTTTGCGAGATTTCAAACTAGTTACCACTGTTGTCCCGCTCAACAATGGTGTCTAGTAAAAATTCTGATCAAAGTATGTTCCAAACTCACTTAAAGGTAGATGACTCTCGTGTATCTTCTCTTGTGATCGGATAGGTGTTTTCCTAATTTGTTCTCTATTTCTAATATGGTTTGGATTAACAGTCATTACTTGTAAGGATTGTAAATCATCTTCTGACCTAAATCTTGCATATGCAGAGCCGTCTTCCATTATTTTTGTTTCCATTCGTGTTTCACAGATAAAGAGTTATCCTAAGATGATTTCATAAGAACAATTATCTTGTATAAAAAAGTGAAATGTTTCACTTATTCCACCTATTGAAATTGGAATGTTTGCACAAGCTCCTAGAAGTGCATGACATCCGTTGTCTGCTGTTCTCATAATCCACCCATGCTGTTTATCTATAGGCCATCTAAATTTTTCATATATTTCTTTTGATATTACGTTAATTTCTGAACCTGAATCTAGTAAAGATAAAGCTGTACATGAATTTTTCCTATCTCCTAAATTTACTTTGATCTCAGGTGTTCCCCTGGTCCAAAAACTCTTTTTGTAATGACTTTCAGATTCTTCCTGTATATTGTCTCGAAGAATTGGTCCTAAAAGATTTTTATTAACGTATCCTTCACTTTCTTCCTCATCATCAGAGTCAGAAAAGAAATCTTTAGAAATATGAGATACATCTACATTATCATGCATTTCAGTATCAATATTTAGTGGAAATCTTTTCCTTTTAAACATTTTAATAAAGCTATCTTTAAATTCTAATTTAGCTATAGTAAATAATTGTTCAAGTGACATAGTCACTTGACTTTTTAAAAGAATATCATACAGTATTTCTTTTGTGTCATTTTTTTGTTCTAGTTCTGAACTTAAAAAAACTTTTGGAATTGTTTTGGGTTTCTTTGTTTTTCCCTTATTTTTATCTGTTTTTTCATTAGTCTTTGAATCTAATTCACTAGGTTTTGATTCTAAAGGTTTGTTTGATGTCTCAGGTTGTTTGCCCTCCCTTATATCTCTTCCTTTCTGCTCATTTGAATCTAAATTTGTATTTTCATTAAATTGTACATTTTTAGGTTCTTTTCTTAATTGTTTTCTAGTTACTCTTTGATTAGTTTCATCTAAATCTTGAGTTTCATCTCTTTTTCTCTTTTCTTCCACATTTTCTATATGTGAAAAAATAGAGAAATGATCTACAGGTGAGTTTCATGCTGTTTTGTTCATTATATCATCTTTAGCTTTTATTAATGCTTCTATTGAATAATTTTTTGTTTCATTTGATGTTTCATCATCTAGATCACTCTCATCGCATTCTAATCTAACCCCAGATGAGCTTCTTTGTGCTTCAGATATATTTTCATATAGTTTTTGCATTCCACCTTTTCCCCAATTTACAGCTAGTGGGAGGTGGGTGCGGTAATCACATAGTTTTTTATCAATATCAATTACTAGTTTTCTTTATTTTGCCTCTTTTAAAGACTCACAGGCATAAGACATATGTTCTGTAGAGTCGCACCAAACACATCGTCGGGTGGGTGTGCCTCTTCATTCATTATTCTGGGCTACTGGTTGATTCATTAAAGGTGCAATAGGTATAGGATTTATTTGTGGGGCATGAGTAAACTAAGGTCCTAAAATTTTCCTATCTTGACTAGTTAAAGAATGAACTGTGTTTTGAAGTGTAGCCACTTCCTTAGATATATTTGTATGCATCTGCATCATATTATCTAATTTATTAAATAGTATTTCAAATTGTAACTCACTAGGAATTTTAGATGTAGATGCTTGCTTAGTTGTACTAGAGTTTATATTAATTTTAGGATTTTGAGTAGTTGTACCTACTGTTGGAAAACTTAAATTTATATCATATAGTAATGAATGCCTTTGTTTCATTTGTGCTACTACTTCTACTACTTGTTTTAGTACCGCCCAATCCTCCATTAAACCATATCTTTTTCCAGGTTCCTCTAGTCTCCTTTCTACTTCACTTCTAATGTTTGTAGGTAAAACTTTTAGAAAATATAAAACTATATCTGGTGTGAGTGCAGTTCTATCTTGCTTTGGCAATTGTGAAAATCTCTTCATAAATTCACCATGTAGTTGTGTAAGGGATATTTGGGTTTTTGCAGTGCTAAGCCACTTCATAAACCCTTCCCTACTGTGTTGACTATAATATTCTAAGTAAAATTCTTTATGCATTTTTTTTTTAATTCTTCCCACTCAAGCGCACTATGAGGTTCTATTACACTAATGGCTGAACCTATTGCAAGTCTTACTAAAAATGTTACCCATTTAGTTATAGGCAAACCATGTAACTTTGCTAGGTCCTCAAATGTGTCTAAATAATTAGTTGTGTTAACTCTAGTGAATTTCCCTTTTTCTTTTAACATTGCTTCAACTACTTTCTGTCCTTAGGTTTCTGACATCATATTTCTAAATAACTCATCCATTTTATTATGTATGTTAGAACTAGACTTAAGTTTTTTAATATAATCTTTAATTTCTTCTTGTACTTTAGTTTTTTGTTCTCTTACCAAACTAATTAAATTGTTTGGTTCCAATTTTACTTAAATTTTAAAACCTTTAAACAATTCTTGAAAATTAGATACTAACTTTCAAATGAAAATTCTTGTTGAATTTTCAAACTAAAATTGTGCTAATCTAACAATCCTTAATAAATTAATGAAAAATAGATACTAACTTTCAAATAAAATTCTTTTTTAATTTTTAAACTGAATCGTGCTAATCTAACAATCCTCAATAATTTAATGAAAACTAGATACTAACTTTTCAAATAAATTTCTTTTTGAATTTTTAAACTAAAATCATACTAATCAAACAATCCTAAATAGATACTAACTTTCAAATGAAAATTATTTTTGAATTTTAAATCTAGCAATTCCTAATATTTTAAGTTCGTCTAAAGTCCTACTTAAATAGTAACAAATAGATTCAAGTTTAGAAAATATACCTGACAGTTGATGCAGAAGCTAGAGTGCATGTGAAATTTCAAATATACATTTGTTGAGCAATAAATGCCTAATACAAAGATTCTAAGTGTTGTGAGTGCAAACGTATTTCTTCAAGTACTTGATGGTAAGGGTGAAGAGATGAGGTTCAGCTACTTGCCTATTCCCGTGGAGGCACTCAGAGCATAAGCGCAGCCCTCAACACTTAGGGAATTACAAGGTTTGTAAATTCTGCCTCTGCAAGATGACCACCTCAAGCTGCTGCAACCACGTAGCCTAAACCAAGCTATTGCATATGCAAGAAAAGGAAAAGAGTTTATACCTGTCCTGCTGTGCCGTTTTTTCACGTCGGGTTCAAATGTGGGAGCGATTTGTGACTACTGGTGGATCAATTTAATCATCTCGCTAACGGCGCACATAGGGTGACTATGCAGAACAAGTATTTTCTTTCCTAAGGTCCGTAAGGCAAAGCGTTTCTATATCTTTCAACTACGTCTAAATAGGATGGTAAGATTAATTCCTCACTAACTACTTTATCTTTAATGATTTCTGTTACGTTTAAATCTATTTGAGAATTATCAATGATTCTAGCTATGGATGGAGGAAAATGATTTTCACTACTTTCAGTACTAGGTGGAGTAAAGGAAATTAATGGTAATGTTCTAGATAATGTACGATCAAATTCTCTTGAATGCAAAGTTTCGTCTACAATCTTATCTTTAATTAGTTCTTCAATCTCTGTATTTTGAGTTTCATTAACTTTAATTGGTCTAGAAAATAATGATTCAAATGTAGATGGAGGTAAAAAGGTACTACTAGATGAAGCCTCTTCAGACATAAAAGATGAAATGTAAATAGATTAATGATAGATTTCCTATACAAAGCTATACGATACTGTTTATAAAATGATATCCTATACAAACTAAACAATAGATTTTCAGCTAAGTAAATTCTTTCCACACTTCAAATCTTCAGTTTGTCTTCAACAGGGCTGCATATCATCTAAAAAATCACATGAGAAATATAAGTATGCTTTTATAAAACACTCTTTTAAATCTTAACATATTTAAAAAACTTAGTTTAATATAAGATAATTA
The DNA here is from genome assembly GCA_020310875.1 of Ceratopteris richardii. Taxonomy (NCBI): domain Eukaryota; kingdom Viridiplantae; phylum Streptophyta; class Polypodiopsida; order Polypodiales; family Pteridaceae; genus Ceratopteris; species Ceratopteris richardii. The sequence continues at coordinate 14,705,913 of CM035410.1, forward strand.
ACTTTTCTGAAACACATATATATATATATATATATATATATATAAGTACATACATTTATTTTAACATACACATTGCAATAAAATAATTCATTCATACATTACTTTAGCATACATCAAATAGTTCTTATATATACATAGCTTTATACACTTATACATATTCATACATATTACATATGCTAACATACATCACATGCATACATGCATACTAACATACATGCATGACATAACATACACTAACATAAATGAACCATATATAACATGACATGCATACATACATGCATGAACATGCAAACATAAATTACACTAACATAACTCACATGCATACATGCACATGCATAAATGAACATGCATACATAACATGCATACACATAAATGAACATGCATTTAACTAAGATGCATAAACTTTCATGCACTAACACACATGCATGAACATACATGCACATGCATAAATGAACATGCTTACATACATACATGCACTAACATACAAACATGATATGCAAACAAAATCATATACATACATGCACATGCATAAATGAACATGCATACATAACTACAGTAACATACATACATACCATTCCTATCATGAACTTACATGTACTAACATACATATATGAACATGCATGCATTAACATACATATATATGATCATGCATGCGCTTACTTACACACATGCATACATGCACATGCACTAGCACACATGCATGAACATACATGCACAAACACACAACATGCAAGCACTAATATCTAATATTCATGCATTAACTATGCATACATTTACATAAATAACATTCACTAACATACATCTAACATTCATTAACATACATCTAACATTCATTAACATACATCTAACATTTACATGCATTTCCTAATATCTAACATGCACTACCTAGCTTCTAACATCTAACATGCATTACCTAAATTCTAACACCTAACATGCACTACCTAACTTCTAACATCTAACATGCATTACTTAACATCTAATATGCATACATTAACTAACATGTCTAACATTCAACAAGGGTACATGCACTAACATCTAACATGGGTACATGCACTTACTAAATGCATTTCTAATAAGTTTCTATCAAGCCAGCAAGTAAGGGTTGAAGAAGCTTGGCTAATGGATAAGAAAGGAAGGAATAAGTGAATGAATAAAGAGAAGTTTAGATAATATGCATGTCATAATAACAATAAAATATAATGAACCTAAGATAAAACACTTTCACACACACATACATAAATACATATACATTCTCATACATAAATACATAAATACATAAATACATATACATATACCTTTATACATTTACATTCCATATTTTCATTTTAGTATATATTTAATAAATATATTTAAATATAAATATAACATAAAACATGAAAATATAACATAATATAATATTAATATATATATATAAACATAAAAAAAGAAAGAAATAAAACATTTAATATATATAAACTATAAAATAAAAATAAATAAAGTAAATGTATATATAAACATAATAATGTAAAAAAAAGAAACATTAATTAAAATATTTAATAAAAAAGAAAAGAAAAGAAGTAAAAAAAAACTCTCACTTTCTCTCTCTCTCTCTCTCTCGCTCTCTCTCTCTCTCTCTCTCTCTCTCTCTCTCTCTCTCTCTCTCTCTCTCTTTGCGTGGCCATCGGCTGTAGGGGAAAGGGAAGAGAGTTTAAAAATAAAATTTAAAAATAAATAAAAAAGGAAATAAAAAATCATTTCTCTCTCTCTCTCTCTCTCTCTCTCTCTCTCTCTCTCTCTCTCTCTCTCTCTCTCTCTCTCTCTCTCTCTCTCTCTCTCTCTCTCTTTCTCTCTCTTCTCCATCACTGGTCGGGTCTGTCGGCTGGCTGTAGAGGGAGGGAAGGAGGATTTTGAAAAAATCAAAAAGAAAGAAGAAGAAAAAAAAAACAAAATAAAATAATAATTTAAAAAAACTATTCTTTCTCTCTCTCTCTCTCTCTCTCTCTCTCTCTCTCTCTCTCTCTCTCTTTGCTGCATGCGTAGTGCTATTGCGTTGCGGGCAGAGAAGAGAGGGAGCGGGAAAAAGAGGGGAGAATTAAAGGTTGGAATAAGGGGAAGGAAAAGAGAAAAAAAAGGAGAACATGGCAAATTAAAGAAGAAGAAAAATGGAGAAAAAATGGAAAAGAAGCCCAAATCTCTGCGTCGTCTAATTTTTAAAGAAAAAAAATTGATTTGCATTGAATGAAATGCAAAAGCAAGAGAGATGGCCTTCTCTCTCCTCCTGCCAGAAGGACAGTCATAGAAATGAGTGCACAAATAACTATAGTCTAGAGCATAGAGAAAATAGAGTACCTGAAAAATCACATGAGCTTGTGAATACGACTCCCCTCTTTATATAGATGAGAGTAGCCCACCATAGCCCACATTTCCCCTAAGATAAGTGATCCATGTAGCCTACATTTACTCCTCTTCAACTTAACATATCTCAACTAGAAATTAGGCGTGGGAAATTCTCCTTTTCTTTTCCAACAAATTCACAACTTTTACTAAAATAAATATTCTCTTGGCCATCCATTTAGAGTTTAATAAATATAACCCTTCAATTCCTTTTTATTTATTTAATCACTTTTAGAATAAATGCAACCCTTTAGATTAAATTAAATTAAACCCATCAATTAATTTAATTGTATACATAACCTTAGTGTTAAAATGTCAATTAATAATTAACATAATTAATTAACCATTTATAATTAAAATATTTGGTAAGGTTTCATTTAATATATTTTATCCTATTTATAAACTCATTTATAGACTAAAACCTACTTAATTAACCCTTTTAACCATATGTTTACCCTTAAACTAACTTCAAACCATGTTTTTTTTAACCCCAAATAACCCATAAACTAATCCTCTACCCTTCCATAACCCTCTAGATTTATTAATTAACCCTTAATTAACCTTGAAATTAAGCTTGAAGCCTATAAAACATGTTCAAAACCTATATTTAACCCTTAAATACCCTTGAATTGACTTTCAAAACTTAAATAAACCCTTGACTAACCCTTGATTTTTAAGCTATACCCACAACCTCATTAGAAAACACCTTGTTAAATACTTCACATCTTGGTATTAATCATCAAACTTTTTGTCCTGCAAAAATTAAAATCAAACATTAGTCAAAATTATCATAAATTTTCCAAACTTATTTCAATCAAATAATCGTTTAATTTTTAATAATATTTTAAGAGGAATAATTCTTTCCGATAGCGTGCGTTGACCTTATGTGTAGAGATTAATGATGGGGTCATCCGTGATAATATGATTAGAGGTTCCTAGAATAATTATCTCCGATGGATGACTTGATCATGCAAGACAAACCCTGTTGCAGATCGTGAATTGCCAAAATATATCGTGTGGTCTCCTTGTGCCCCATCCTCCATATCTTCTTTTCTTCCCTTCTGTGGACAATCAAAGTGATGTTCCCCACTTCTCTCTCTGTCGGCTTGTAAGAACGAAGTTCAGGATTCTAGATCAATATTTGTGTGCCAAAACGTGCACCAATTCTCCTTTTCATCCTTGATGCCTTCGAGCTCCTCTAGCCAACATATGATCTCCTCAAGATAAAGATCTACACTGCAATTTTGGGATGGCTCCCCCGATCACGTGAGCCCTCAACAGATCATATGCTTTTCATCCAGCTCCTTTTGCGTGGGTTATGGCCTCCTTCTCTGATCCTCCCCACCAGAACGTGTGCCAACTGCCCCTCTCCTTTCTTTTGAGCCCCAGCGCTCTTCCAATTCTCCTAGATCAAAATGTGATGTGCCCCTTTTGCCATGCACAACTCCCCCCTAAATTAACATTTTGACACCTAACCTTCATGCGCGCTCTCAAGCTATATCCGCAACAATATGTTCTTCCTTCGTTTTTGTGTGTTCTTCATGCATTCTCCTAAACTAGAAGAGAATCTTTGTATTGCAAATTTGGCAAGTTCGATCAGAATTGATAAAAGCTTTTAGACTCAAATGGAATGTAATGATTTGTTTTATACTCCTTTCTTTTATTGAGAAGCGTCCTTGAAAGTCTTGAAATTTCTCTTCCATTTACCTTTGCTTTCCATTTGAGACTATTTTTGTTTCAGATTACCCTTCCTTGGGTTCACATGAAAAATCATATATGTGAAATCATTATATAGTGTGTCAATATCAGAGTGTGCTTCTTGTCTGAAAACGGCTCTCTTTCCAGATGCTTGCACTTTCAAGCAGAACTCCAATGTTGTGAAAGAAAGAATCAATCAGATTTTTTCAAAGGTTAAGACCTTCATACCATGCTAAGTGTAATGCTTCAAAAATTACATTGCACCCTTCGTTGGGTTTGACCTAGCAACAACCAATGTATATGCGGCAGATCCAGATGAAGCCTGAAGAGTCATAAATACTCCATTGCTTTGCTTCGCCATTTCGAGCATTCTCAAATCCACAATGTATATCTTGAGCCATTGTTTCGAACAATGTTTGTGAGCGAGTAGAAGCAAACATAGAGATGAAAATCTCTAGGACAACATATTCTAATTGGGTCATGTAGGGTCCTTCGTGTGAAGAGAGATGGTGGATGCAATCCAAAGATGAGTTGGTGCTTCTACAACCGGCTTCACACCAGCCAACTAAGACTTTAGAGTTGATTAGTAGACCCTTTGAGCTTTCTAAATACACCAAAATATCAGCCAAGTACTTCGGAACATGTATCTCAAAAGTTTAAGTCAAGACAAACTAATTGCAAAATGACTAGCTCTCAAAACTTGCTATTTTTTAACATACACCTACTAGAAAAAATGAACAGTGCTCTAAACCTGGTAGGAATTAGATACATTCCTTTTGGGCATAGCAAAAACACTTAGGTAGCTTGCTAATTGGAGTTGAAACACTTCAAATTATTAATTGGGCACTGAGAACAAGATTCATCAACATCAGGAACACTCCCGCCATTTTTGGGACTCTCTAGAGATAGACCAATGAGCAATAAAATGAAGAATTCTCCCAAATTATAGATACAATGATTTTGTATTCAAAAACTAGACTCAGAGAGCAATCCAATGCACTTTAAAACTCTAGAAAAGGTTGAGTGGAGCTCAAGATATGAGTATCTGAAGTTATTGCTCTGAGTGAGTATAACAAACAGAGAAGTAGAGAATGATGAATGTATAGATTCACATATGATTACAACCACATTGGCAATGAATATTTGTAGAATGGGAGTAGAATTATAGAGCTGTGGATAAAGCTCTTCAATCTCTACAAAATGACATGAAATGGTCACGTACAAGGCTTGCTAATCACCACTTCCCTCTTGATCTTTTTATATCTACTTTTAGAGGGAGTTTTGAATTTGAATTTGAATGGCTCCACCTAAAAGTGATCCCCAAAGTTAGGAAATATTCTGTAAACTAACTAATTTGTTGTTTTAGGTAGTTAGAGCCTCGAATTTTCTTTTTACATCATGGATGAGGTAAGCCATTCTTTTTCTTTTTTCTTTTTCACAATTACAAGAGATAAAATGTACTCTTTTACAAGAGGTGTTCACATGACTACACATGTGAACGTAAATCAAATAATATCAAGAATGTAGGCTTGGGTGAGATGCACCAACAACTCCCCCTCAAGCTTAACATGCTTGGCCTCCAAATATATCTTCAATTGTCCTTGATCTCCTACAAGCCAATCATCAACTTGAATCTACTTAACTTTGTACCATCAAGAGCTTTAGTCAACATGTCTACACATTGCATATCTATAGAGACATAGGATAGCTAAATATCCTTGCTCATTAGCTTCTCCCTTACATAATGGTAGTGGAATTCAATATGCTTGGTTCTAGCATGGTATACCGGATTAGCTCCAAGATGTAGTGAGCTTGTGTTGTCACCAAAAATGTGAGGTGTTGAAGAATGAAGTCCAAGATCTATGTACAAAGACTTTAACCACATGATTTCGTGAGTTGCATTTGCCAAACCTCTATATTCGGCTCTAGTAGAAGATAATGCCACGATTGTTTGCTTCTTGGATGAACAAGAAATGATTTTTGAACTTGCAAATGGTACATACCGGGATGTGCTTCTTCTATTCTCTAGATATGGCCCAATATGCATCTGAGTAGACCTTTAGCTCAATATTTGAAGTAAATGGATAAAACAAACCCTCATTCGTAGTCCCATTTAGGTACTTGAGGACTCTCTTGGCCGCTTCCATATGTGGTCTTCTTGACTGTTGTGTTTACAAACTTGTAAACATCAAAGTACACAATGAAACATGACGAGACCTCCCAAGATCTTCAAAAGATCAAACAAATATTTCCAAACTTCAAAAACAAACTTTCCTCCAAACTTTCAAGAAAACAGAAATAGGTCACTATAGCAAAATAACCACTATAAACTCTCTGAGCAGAATTTTTGAAAACTAATCATATATCCTGGAAGTAGCCTCTAAATAGCATGCTATAGAAACAAAAAAAGTCAAAAAAGGTGGAGTGTCATCCCAAACAAACAGCTTGAAGTCAAGGTATGAGAAGGCCTACAACAGAAAGGTATGAAGAACTCTCTAAATTGAAAACTGATATACAGTAGCAAGTGAACTCCAAGATCTATGGAAGCTTTTGATATAGATAGAAAGTATGAGAGCTAAGGAAACTCCTCCAAGTGAAATCACTCAAAAAGACCTCATAATGATTGAGATATGAAAGTTTGAAGAGAGGTATGTCTCTGATGAGACATTGGAAAGACACAAGAAAGAAGATCTACAAAAACGCCTAATTGTACATAGTTTTCTCATTGCCGTTTGTACAAAAAACTGATTTATGTATATACTACAAGTTGTAACATTCGCAACGCAACAAGAATCACTCAATTTGGACACCTACACTAAGAGAACCACTCTTTTTATTGAGAGGTTGTCAACAAAAGCGACTTCCTTGTCTAAAAATAGAAACCTCTCCTTTCCTTCTTACTTTTATCTACTTTTGCTCTAAATTTGGAGATGTGAGCGCCTCCACATGTTATTTATCACAAATAATAAACTCCATAAGCCTACAAAATAATACTTTAGAGCTTGTTCTTATGTAACATTGCCCCCCTCAAGCTCTAAATCCAAAGCTTTGACTCCAAGTAGAACTTTGATTCGCTTGAGCTTCTAAGCATCCACTGCTTTTGTGAGTATGTCTGCTAATTGATCTTTAGTTCCAACATGTTGAATATCAATATCTTCATTCACCACCTTCTCTTGGATATAGTGATAATGTACTTCAATGTGTTTGGTTCTTGCATGGTACACTGGATTAGACGCGAGCTATAATGAACTTACGTTATCTCCAAAGAGTAATGGACGTGTTGTAGATAGATTCATATCTTCATAAAGCTTCAAATACCACATAATCTTGTACCCTTCATATATCGCAAGACCCTTTTAGCTGCTTGCATATGAACATTTGTGGGTTTGTTCATGAATTGAGAAATGTACTTACATTAAATGTAATATACAGCCTTGTTCAAGTTGCATATATAAAAGAACCAATCAAAGACCTGTAGATAAGTGGATCTTCTAAAGGTTCACCATCTTCAGCATTGTACTTCACATTGGGTTCCATCGGATTACTGATACTCTTACACCATTGAGAAATGCATCTTTTATATCTAATTGATAAAGATTCCATACCTTGCTTGCAGCAACACTTATTGACGTCCTTATTGTTGATATCTTAGCAACAAGAGAAAATGTCTCCTCATAATCGATGCCATAACTATGTGCATAACCTTTACAAACAAGCCTTGCTTTATATCTAGTTATTGAACCATCACTATTTCTCTTTATCCTGTACACCATTTGTTACCAATTACCTTCACGTTAGGTTGCCTTGGAACTAAACTCCATGTATTGTTCTCATACAAAGATATCATTTCTTCATCCATTGCTTTAACCCATTTCTTTACCTTTGATGCTTCTTTAAAAGTTGTTGGTTGCTGCTCCTCAAGAAGTTTTGCCATATAAGCTTCATGAGAAAATCTTTGCGATTGCCTTCTTTCTCTTACTGGATATCTTGATTGGCTTCTTGTCCTACCATGCTTTTTTGCCTTCGAGTTTGAGTTCTTCTTGATGTAGAACCTTCACTTTCTTCTTCCTGTGACTCAATTTCCTTTGAAATCAAATCAAGAATTTTTTTCAACTTTTGATTGGGGGGAGTTATCTCTTCATGTGTAATTTGACTTTCTGGTGAGCTTGGAGAACTTGGCTCTTCTTCGTGACTTCTTGTAGTTTCTTCTTCATCTACCAGCACTTCATGTTTATACCAAGATTTATCTTCATGAAAAATAACATCTCTTGAAACAATTACCTCTCCCGTATCTGGGTTTACACATCTATCTCTTGGTTGCCCTTCTGCCATACCAATGAAAACCATTTTTTGTGACCTTGGATCTAACTTTGACCTTAACTGTTGTGGAACATGAACAAAACATGTGCTTCCAAAAATTCTACAATTAGCAATATCTGGTTTTGATCCAGAAAACAATTCATAAGGTGCTTTCTGTTCATGACTTTGAGTAGGTGGTAACCTGCTCATCACATAAACTGCCATATTGCATGCTTCAGCCCAAAAAATAAGTGGTAAATCCTTCTCATTTAACATGCACCTACCCATCTCCAAGATAGACCTATTTCTTCTTTCGACCACACCATTTTGTTGAGGTGTGTATCTGTTTGTAGTCTCCTTTTTAATTCCTTCTTCCTCCAAAAATGCAAGAAACTGATTAGAAAAATATTCACCTCCTCCATCTCATCTCAACCTTCTTATGCTTTGACCTATTTGCTTTTCAACCAATTATTTAAACTTCTTGAACATGTCAACCACTTTGGATTTGTATTTCATAAAATAAATGAATGTAAACTTTGAATGTAAACCATGGACTCTTCTTGAGATGGACACCATACATCAGTATGAATCAAGTCCAAAATACCTCTGCTTTGCAATCCTGCTTTTGAAAAAGGACTTTGTACCTGTTTTCCAAACTCACATGTGTCACAAACAAAATCCAAATCTTGCTTAGGTAGTTGTGGTAAACCTTCAACCAATGATTTCTTTGCAATATCCTTTAACCTGTCAACACTGATGTGTCCTAATCTTTTATGCCATAAGTCCAATTGACTTACTTGAGTCCCATTAACCATTGTATAACCTGCATAATCTGGAACTTCAACTTCATAAGTATATAATTTTTTTACCTTTTGTCCTTTTATAATAAAATTTCCATCCTTCTTCTGATAAGCATGCCACTGATTATTGTCAAAATTGAACTTCACTCCATTGTCCTCCATCTGTCCAACTAAAATCAAATTTCTTGTAATAGTAGGAACAGATAAAACATCTTCAAAAGTTACATGTTCATCAAGTGGACAATCACCAATGTAAACTACTTCATGCTCAGTACTATCTCCTGTAGCAACTGTGACTCTTGAATCTGGTTTGTGTAAGTTCATAAACATATTCATGTTGTGACTTGTGTGGTTTGAGCAACCACTATGTACATATCAATTTTTGTTGTTTACCTTCCTCTTATGTGTCTTTGTATGCATAGCCATAAGAATGTTTTCCTTCTGTGTTTGAGCCTCCTCTTACACTGTTGTTGTTTTGATGCATGTGATCTTGGTGTCTTCCTCTTTATCCTCCTCTAAAACCACCTCTTCTATTCGGATTGGAGAAACAATCCCTAGCATAATGACCAACTTTACTACAATAATGGCAAGTAAAATTACCTTGCTGATTTGGTTGAGTTTGTTGAGTTTGTTGTGTTGTTCTTCCTCCTCTAGTCGCATTAAAGCTTCCTCTTGCATTGTTATTGAATCTTCCTCCTCCTCTCCAATTTCCTCTACCTCTTGCTTTGTTTGATGAAGTATAAAGAGCTTGTCCTTGACTAACTCTTTGCAAATGATAAGAGTTCCCACCTTCTATGTTGATTTCTTCAGTCATCATGAGCGTTTGTAAATCTTCAAAGGATGGTAGACTCTCTCGAGTCATGATAGATGTAATGAAAGAATTCCATCTTTCATCTTCCCTCAAGCCATTTAACATGCTATTAAACTTTATATCCTCACTAGGTGATGCATCAATAGAGGCGAATGCTTCAATAAGAGATTTTACCTCAAGAACATAATCATTAACTGATTGTCGTGGCTTCTTTTTTACTCTTGTCAACTCACCAATAAGTTGTGTTTGCCTTGCTCTATTGGTAGTTTCAAACAGCCTTTCTAGAGACTCCCAAGCCTCTCTACTAGTATAGTATTCGAAACTATTTGTGATATAATAAACAGAACTCTTCTGTCTCTTGCGATCCATTCTTGCTCTCTTGCTCGATCTGCTTGTGTAGGAGCTTCTGGTAATACCGGCTTCACTTATGTACCTGTTATAATCCCCAAAGACCTTTAGACATGAGATAAGAATCCATTCTAAATTGCCACACGGGATAATTTCTCCCATTTGATAACTTCTCAATCGATGCACTCAAATTTCCCATGTTGAATTGTTGTAAACAAAGAAGATAATTCAATAAGTTGTGTGAGAGATTTGATAAAAAAAACAAAAGCTCTGATACCACAATGTTGTGTTTAAAAACTTGTAAAAATCAAAGGACACAATGAAAAATGATGAGACCTCCCAATATCTTCAAAAGATCAAACAAATATTTCCAAACTTCAAAAACAAACTTTCCTCCAAACTTTCAAGAAAACAGAAATAGGTCACTGTAGCAAAATAACGACTAAAAACTCTCTGAGTAGAATTTTCAAAACTAATCATATATTCTGATCTAAATAGCATGCTTTAGAAACAAAAAACATCAACAAAGGTGGAGTATAGCTCCTGAACGAAAAGCTTGAAGTCAAGGTATGAGAAGGCCTACAACAGCAAGGTATGACTAACTATCTGAATTGAAAACTGATATACAGTAGAAAGTAAACTCAAATATATATGGAATGTTTTGATATAGATAGAAAGTATGAGAGCTAAGGAAACTTCTCGAAGTGAACTCACTCAAAAAGACCTCATAACTACTGAGATATGAAAGTTTGAGGAGAGTTATGTCTCTGATGAGACACTAAATAGACACAAGAAAGAAGATCTGCAAACACGCCTACTTTTGTGGAGTTTTCTCATTGCAATTTGTATAAAAAAATAATTTACTTATATATTACAAGTTTTAAGCTTCGCAACGCAACAAGAATCACTCAATTTGGACACCTACACTAAGAGAACCACTCTTTTTATTGAGAGGTTGTCAACAGAAGTGCCTTCCTTGTCTAAAAATAGACACCTCTCCTGTGCTTCTTACTTTTATCTACTTTTACTCTAAATTTGGAGATGTGAGCACCTCCACATGTTATTTATCACAAATAATAAACTCCATAAGCCTACAAAATAATACTTTAGAGCTTGTTCTTATGTAACATCAGCTTATGCATAAACTGGCTCAATATGCTAATACTATAGCATATATCCACCCTTGTGAGTGTTGCATAGTTCAAACTTCCAACCACGCTTTGATAGCTTGTGATGTCTTCAATTGGATCTTCTTCATAAGCACTAAGCTTATGATTTTGCTCCATAGGTGTACCTACACACTTGGTGTTCTCCATCTTGAACTTGATGAGCATGTCATGCACATACTTCCTTTGTGTGTATATATACCTGAACCTATGTAGATTAACTCCAATCCAATAAAAAAAGTGAGTGGTTTGAGGTCACTTATTTTGAACTCCTCCTTCATTTGAGTCTTTACCATTTGATTCCTTCAAGATCATTGCCTGTGATAATAATATCATCGACAGACACACATAAATAGATCAATTCAGATACATTCCTCTTTATGAACAAAGAGGTATCCGCCTTGCTAGCTTTGAATCCTTGGTCCTGCAAATAAGTCACCAATCTGAAATTCCAAGCTTGTGGAGCTTGCTTCAATCCATACAAGGCTTTCTTTAATTTTAATACATAGTTAGGATGATGTGCATCCTCATATCTAGGAGGTTGTTCCAGATACACTTCCTCAGAAATCCATCCATTTAAGAAAGCATTCTTTACATCAAGTTGATAGAGCTTCCAATTTCTAGATGCAGCAAGACTAATGAGAACCCTAATTGTAGGCATTTTTGCAACAGGAGAGAAAGTCTCCTCATAATCAATACCATGGGTTTGAGCAAACCCTTTAGCAACTAACCTTTCTTTATGTCTATTTATACTTCCATCTAGATTCCTCTTGATTTTGTATATCCATCGAGATCCAATTACCTTCATAGATGGCTTGTTAAGTACAAGCTCCCAAGTGTCTTTTTCCTTCAAGGCTTCCATTTGTTCATCCATTTCATCTCTCCAAGATTTCTTGCTTTGTGCTTCTTCAAATGTGGTAGGTTCTTCATTGGTTGGATCCTTTGCAATGTAGATTCAGGATTATAGTTACAGGTCCCAGAGATGAAGATTTGCAGATGTTCAAAGAACAATTGAAGCAAGCATTTAATGTGAATGATTTAGGCATTTTGCATTATTATCTTGGGATTCAGTTTTTGTTTCAAGATGAGTGTATCTATATGACACAACAGAAGTAGATTGAGAAACTTTTGGATAGGTTTCAGAAGAGTGATTCTAAACCTATGCAAACACCTATGGATCAGAACATGTCTTTACAAACGATAGTAGATGCAGAGCCATTTGATGCTACTCTATATAGTCAAGCAGTTGGTTGCTTGATATATCTTTGTAATACATGTCCTGATATACAGTTTGTAGTTTCTCAAGTATCAAGGTTCATGCAGAATTCGATAGTGTTACATTGGAAAACAGTAAAGCGGATATTTCAATATTTGAAGGGAACTTCAAATTTTGCTATGGTATTTTCGAAATCTACACATTTGTTACTAAAAGGATTTTCAGATTTTGATTGGGCAGGTACTAGTGGATTTTGTTTTTATCTTGGAGATTGTCTTATTTCATGGCTTTCAAAGAGACAACCCACTATTGCCACTTCGTCCTGTGAAGCTGAATATCGTGAAGCATTTACAACTACTCTAGAGTTAGTTTGGTTGTAGAATATTTTTAGTTATCTTGATGTAAGGGTACATGAACCCATTTAGATATTTTCAGATAGCCAGAGTGTGATAGCTATAGCAAAGAATCTAGTGCAGCATGCAAGGACAAAGCATATAGAGGTACACTACCACTATATTCAAGAGTAGATAGCTATGAAGCACATTGAGTTGGTTTATGTTCCTTCTAGTGAGAATGTTGCAGATATATTTACCAAAGCATTGACTAGAGATAGTCATGAGAAGATTTGCATGTTACTGAAGCTTGTACCATTGTGACATTGAAGGAGGGATTGTTGGAATCAATGTCCAACAATTCTTATTCCATGTGAACCTGAAACAAGTTCAAGTGTGAAACCATCTTTTAGAAAGCTAAAAGAAAACAAAACAAAGGTGGAGCAAATGTTCTATAGTGAAGAAACTGAAAAGCAAAGGCGACTTCGATTGCACTCACTACTTTTAGCAAAATATGATTTGAAAAGCATGCGATCGTTAATAAAACAAAAGCATATATTATTTGATCGTTATGTTTTTTATTTGAGAAGCATTACATTTTTGCTTTATTCATAGAGGTCGTAGTTTTTGCTTTATTCGTGGAGGTTCCACTATTGCTTTATTCATGGAGACTTAACCTATAAAAGGAGCACGTTGGGCACACTCTTGGAAATCACTCAAAGATCTCAAGCTAGAGTTTGAAGATTTTGAAGCTTTGGAGGTGAAGATTTGGTGAAGGAGAGGCTACTCTCTTGGAGCAAGAAGTCTTCTACAAGGTGGTGGTAACTATCTTTTGTGAGTTAACCTTATATTTTGTTTTTAGGGTTTCTCTACCCTAATCTCAAAATTAGGGTTGGTTGATTTACAATTTTGTTACACTAGTTTGTGAGAATAAGGTTAGCTTCATTGCTTATTCACTTCACAGACACTTAGATTATTTCAACATAATCTAAATTTTGTATCATCATCTTCTTGGATATTCTTCCATTAGTGAGTGCACCACTTTATATGGTTGAGTAGTACTCCCATGTTGTAATTTGGACATCTATTGTTTAGTGAGTAAGCATCCAACTTATGTTCCCTATCCTTGTCTCAAGATCTTCCCCGAATTCCAACATTGACATAATCAAATATAAATATTAAATTTGATGTAAAAACTTATTATTTAAGGAAGGGTTAAAAAAGTAAAAAGAAATTTAAAAATGTAAAAGAAAAAAAAAGTAAAAAAGAAAACATTCAATAAAATTATGAAAAAAACAATCTTTGGAGGTTACAAAGTGGCTCATTTTACTAATACGTCCTAAAAATCAAGAAATTGTTGGATATGTTAGCAATCTTATTCATATTAGATCTACGTTATATAAGTAGCAAGAATATATTAACAATCTTGTTCCTATTAGAGCTACTTTATTTGTGCCTTTTTTAATAAATCAAGGAATGGGAATCGGAAGAGAAAGTTCGAGGTAAACTCAATCAACCGAAGATGTGGAAGATATTGTTCAACAAGAGGATGATGAAGGCTTGGAAATGAAAGTATGTTTCCGAGAGAGAATAATTATAGTTATTCTTTGGCCACATCCTACATGAAACACAAAAATCTGAGCTTTAACCACTTGTGGACTACGAAGGAGAAAAATGAGGGAGAGAAGAATGTGTGTATGTGTGTGAGAGAGAGACAGAGAGAGATGGTACTTTTCTAAGGCATAATTAAGGTATTCTAAATGATAACATTTCCTTTTCATATGTAAAATTAACGTTTCAAAACTTCAGCATTCCCACTTAAGGTCAAATTGAAAGCATAATAAAAACAACCCAATTTTATTTTTCTAAAACTCAAAAATAAAATGGCCCCTCAAGATCTAAAAGTTCACCTAATAGATTCCATTGTTCAAAATAAGGGCCCTTCGGTGCATAGACATGTCATGATATGGAGGTGAATATTATTTCGTCTAAATTTGAAAACATTGAAATTGAAAAATTCAAACCTTTTGGACTTCAAAAAAACTATGAGAGCTTAAGGAATTGATTCCAATCACTATAAACCATATGATGAATGAGAGACAAGACTCATAAGATAGGATGCTCATGCCTCCTCTTAAAGAGATCAAAGAGAGTATGTGAATGTTGGAGTTGGAGGTCTACTCAAACAAATGAACAACAGAAAGAAGAAGAAGAAGAAGAAGAAGAAGAAGAAGAAGAAGAAGAAGAAGAAGCTTGGAGCACAACACAATATTCAATGTATTACTCATCCCTCCTCTTAAAGAGATCGAAGGGAGTATGTGAATGTTGGAGTTGGAGGTCTACTCAAACAAATGAACAACAGAAAGAAGAAGAAGCTTGGAGCACAACACAATATTGAATGTATTACTAAGTGAATGCAAAAATATAAATGATCCGTCAGGATTATATGCATATGTAAAAGCTAGGGAAAAAACCTTCTTAAGAGGGAAAAAAGTGCCCCGATGGTCCTAAGTGTGTTCACACACATGACTACTACAAAATATCAACAAATATCCCTTGAGAGTGATGCAGTGAACAAGGAGCTGTCTCTCATGTATAAGCAAGTGCCAAGGTATGTGGAAAGAGATCAATCCACAAAAGGAAGTAAGACAAAAGCTTTGTGAAAATCTTCAAAATTATCCCTAGGCAAAGCCTTTGTGAAAAGGTCTACAACATTATCCTATGGGGGAACATAAACCAAACTAATCTCTCTAGTAGAGAATCTCTCCCTAACATAATGATAGTGCACCTCAATGTGCTTTGTATGAGCATCAAATAGAGGGTTTCTTACAATTACTAATGTTCTCTGCATCTCAGTGAAGATGGTGGTAGCAAAAGACTAACCAACACCCAAGTCTGCCAGAAGGCATCTGAGCAATAAAATAGTCACTATGAAAGCTACCCTATACTCATCCTCACAACTAGAAGTGGCTACAGTAGACAACTTCTTGCTCAACTAAGATATGCATGAGCTACAAAGTATGAAGTAAGAACCAATAGTGGACACACGAGTGTCATAGCAACCAACCCAGTTTGAGTTAAAAAAAGTATGTAAAGCTAGTGGTAATCATCTCCCTTGGGATAAAACAATCCAAGTATCCAGCAACCACTCAAGTAGCAAAAGATACACTTAAGAGCCTGCCAATGCTTGAGACTTGGGCCATGCATAAAATTTCTCATCAAAGAGACAACAAAGTGATTATTAGGCCAAGTTATGCATAAGAAAATCAAGCATCCAACAATGTAATGATAGAGAACAACATCAAATGCATCTTTACCATCATGAAGACTTGATCATTTACCTGTTTCCATAGGAGTGGCAATAGGTTTGCAATCTTGAAGGCCAAGATGCTGCAATGATGTGTCAACATATTTTGTCTAACACAAAGCTATTCCCCCATCAACTTGCATAAACAAAATGCCCAAATAATGATGCGAATGTCCCAAATCACTTCTTCATGTATGTCAGCATTCACAAATGTAGTTTTAATGGCCAACTGATGTACATTTATACACTTCCCTATGGATAGTGAAGTAAATCTAGCTCATACTTGAAGAAAGACTTTATTTCCTTCCTCAAAGGATCTAGGAGATCTCTTCCTATCAGCATAATCTTTAGCCCTATCAATGGCTTGCTGCATCTTGGCTTTTAGCTATTTCTAAATTTGCTTTGATGTTTGCAAAGAACTCTGAAGCACTAGGACATTTCTTTGGCATGCTTGTGGTATCGAGAGCATTGGGATTCATGCCATAGTTCATCCCAAAAGGAGACATACATGTCACCTTGTGAGGCCTATTGCTATAAGCAAACTCACCTAGTGGCGAATAACTATCACAATCTGTCTATCTCTTAGACACATGCCCTCAACATGTCCTCTAAAATCTGGTTGACCCTCTCAATTTAACCATCTATCTGAGGATGATCACCATTACTATTCTTTAATGACACTTTCAATTTGTCAAATACAAACTTCTAGAAGTGTCCTGTGAATCTAACATCCCTATCTTAAACTATGGATGTCGGTAATCCATGCAATCTGAATACATGCTGGATAAATAACTCCGCTAACTATGGAGCTTCTACCATCTCCTGCATGGGTATGAAATGAGCCATTTTGCTCAATCTATCTACCAGCATGGGTATGAAATGAGCCATCTTGCTCAATCTATCTACCAAAACTAGGATAGTATCCCGCTTCCTTTGGGTCCATGGAAACCCGACTATGAAGTCCATGGATACACTATCCTAGTTATGATTTGGAATTTGTAAAGGATGCAAAAGACATGGTGTCTTTACCCTTTTTTCTTTTTTTACTTGACACGTAAAGCATTGTTGAGCATAAGTGTGGATATCTCTGGCTAATCCAGGCCACCAAAATGTTTTTCTAATAATCTATATTGTCTTATCAACACCAGGATGCCACATGCAAGGCACATCATGGTTATCATGCATGACTTTTATTCTCAAATCCCAGGAATCTGGTATGCTAACCTTTCCTTTCTCTTTGACTATTCCATTCTCTTGTGAAAAATTGGAATACGGAATGGACTTGTTTGCTCTCCTAGGGGAAGAAATAGTTGGAACTATCCCGTCTCCTATAATAGAGTCATCACTTATGGCACTAATAATCTGTAACAATTCTGGGTCTTCCACTTATGCTTCCTTCATGTCTTGAAGGAATGAGCTTTCTAGAACTCTAAAACTCACTTGACACATTATCCATGATAATGCATCAGCAACTATGTTCTCTTTGCCTCTTCTATACACCATTTCCATGTGAAACTCCTACATGAGCTCAACCCAATGAGCCTATCTATCTTGAAGATATCGCTGACCACAAAAATACTTAAAGTGTATGATGATCTATGTATAACTTAAAGTTTGAACCATAAAAGGTAGTGTCTCCAGAATTTAAGTGCATGCACCACTACATACAACTCTTGGTCATGCACTGACCAATTGTGTTGTGCATTGGTCAATTTCTTACTCTCAAAAGCTATTGTCTTGCCATCTTGGCTCAGAACTACCCCTATGGCTATGCCACTAGCATCTGTTGCTAACTAAAAGGGTTTCTATGGATCTACCACTTTGAGTATAGAAGCCTCTGAAACAGCCTATTTTAGAGTATCAAAACTCTCTTGCTGCTCTTGCTTCCATGCAAATGGAACTTTGCCTTGAATAAGTTCATCATAGGTGCTGCTATCGACAAATATCAAGAGATGAATTTTTTATAGAAACCAAAAAGTCCTAGAAATGAGTATAACTGCCCCTCGTCCTGAGGAGTAGGCCAAGATAAAATAACTGAGACCTTCTTAGGATCCATCTAAAACCCATCGTCTGATCCCACATGCCCTAGATACTGTATCCTTAGAAGAAACAATTATGTCTTCTCAGGATTAATGTACAACTGATTTTCTTTTAAAGCATTCAATACTAATCGAAGATGGCTCTCATGCTCATGCAAAGTCCTACTATACATTAACAAATCATCAACAAAATCAACAACACATTTACCAATCAATGGTCACAAAGTGTCATTTATTAACATCATAAATGTAGCTGGTGCATTAGTCAAACCAAATGGCATGACCAAATACTCATAATGAACAAAATAGGTCCTAAAAGCCGTCTTATGTACATCATGATCTCTTACTCTAATCTGATGGTAGCCACTTTTTAAATCTATTTTACTAAATACAATGGCTCCACCTAGAGCATCTAAAAGATCATCTATCCTGGGCATATTGATATATGTGTCTCATAGTAATCTTATTGAGTTCTCCGTAGTCGATGCACATCCTATAAGATCTGTCTTTCTTCTTCACTAGAAGAATTGGTGCAGCAAAGGGTGAATAGTTGGTTCTAATCAGCCCTTTCTGTAGATACTCGTCGATGAGCTTGCAAGCTTCATTTTCCTCCTGCAAACTCATTCAAAATGGTGGCCGAGTAGTCAGACTTGCTTCCATTCCCAATTCAATTCTATGCTCTATGTTCCTGCAAAGAGGCAAACCAAAAGGTAATTCTTTCAAAAACAACTCTTGGAATTCTACTCTCACTTTTGTTGAAAGTGTTGAAGCATTCCAACTAGAGTCTCCATGACTTCATGAATCCATCATAATACATGATGAATGCACAAAAGAAAGGAAATAAATTAACTACAATCAATCTTAAGCAGCTTGGTAGCATTTACCAATCACATCTCTTGGAGATCTAGTTCTCCACGAATCAATATCTCCCTCCCCTCATGATCAAACTAAGAAAACATGCAAAGCAAAGTCAATGACTCCTCTCCTCCTCATGTTGAAGCAATTACTCCAGGCCTAAATGGTTGATCATTTATCCTAAGGCTCACATGTGCATTCATGTATTAGCACATGAATGAACTCTTGTAAAATGTTGATTTCTTACTCCTTGTAAAAGTGCATATATGGAATCACTTCAATCATGAGTTGTTAGGAGAATATCTCCACGAATACCTTGGTGGGAACTTATGGCAAATCAAATCCTAAAACCTTGGAACATTTTTCGATAAAGATTCAAATTCAAATTTGAATCTTGGCTCCAACAAAAAGGCTATATAAAGAAGACTACCTAGTCGCGTGGAGAGAGCCACACATAGCAAAGATTTTAGAGGTTTTTATGTGGGATATCGAGCTCACATCATAGCCTAATATTTCCCTCACATTGTGCAATCATTCATTGCCAATCTCAATGTAATCTACGTGCATTAATACATACAATTATATCATATCTTCTACTCTATCATGTACCACTCATAATAGTGAACTTATCTTACATGTTTTAGTATATACTTGATCATTGGATGTGGTTTAAGTTGTTATAGATTTTCGACTGTCTAGTTTTGTATTAAAAAGTTTCATTTTTATTCCCTTATCCAATATTGATTTATGAGCTAAACACTACTCACTAGTCTGCATACTAGTAGTACCTGAAAATGTCGGGATGCATCTCTAACTTGTTAAGCATCATTCTTTGAGCATGGTCTATCATTTAAAGTGAAATAACTTGCAAACGTTAGCTACCCAAGTTAATTAGGTATGCACAAAAGTATTTTACTCAATTGATAGGAGAGAAGGAGTACTCTTCATTTCTTTGAGTAGGTATAGTGACCAAAATAGCAAGTTTTGGTTCATAGTTGAAACTCCTACTCATCTTTTTTCATCCAATGATTTGAGGATCATATTCCAAAGTACTTGGGTGATTATTTGTGCTTCTTGAAAATCTCAATAGGTCTACTTTGCACTCCTTAACTCAATTTGGGCTAGTGTGAAGCAAGAATTTGCAACACCATCTCATCTCTGGAAGGTGTCCACCATATCCTCCAATCGTGGTACCAGAGCAACATCAAGGTAAAATGGGAGATGGATTTCCATCATTCATTGACAAATTGGATAGGGGAAATTATCGAGCGTGGTCCCTAAGGATGAAAGCTTACCTCAAGGAAGAAGCTTATATGGATACACATCTGGAGATGAAGAAATGCCAACCCTTAGAAGCAAACATCAACCTACAAGATAGGAGCAAGAGAGACTAGCTGCATGGTGTGCAAAAGATGCTCTAGCCAGGTCTTATACACTCAACTCAATATCTGATTTCTTATTACCTCATATTAGGAATTGCAAGACCTCCCAAGAGACTTGGGAAGTACTTTCTTCATACTTCTCATCAAATAAAAGGGCTAGGAAGAACAAGCTTTGGATGGAGTTCACAACCTTGAAGAAGAAACCAAAGAAAAGTGTAGCTGACTATGTGACCAAGATGAAGGATGTAGCTAATCAACTTGGGAGTATTGGAGAAGAAATAGAAGAAGAGCAAATAGTAAGGCAGATTATAAATGGCATCAAGGCTGATGAAAAATGGGAGTCCTTTACCATAGCAATGGACCTATATATGGACATTCAAATACCTGACCTCGATACATTGATGGGGCACCTCTTCACATATGAGACAAATCTCAACAAGAATGGAGACACTTCTAGAGGTAATCAAACTTTTTCCCTTTACATAGATAAAAATAAGAGTAAAGATAAAGACAAAGGTAAGAGGAATGAAGAAGTGGCAAGTACCTCTCAAGTGAGTTTCACGAGTAGAGGAAGAGGTACAAGAGGAAGGGGCAAAGGAGGAAAGCAAGGCAGGGGAAGACCATACAACTCTTCATCTTACAACATTTGTGGCTTGACCAATCATACCAAAGATGAATGCTTCATGAACACAAAGAATCAAAGAGGAAGAGGATTCAACAGAGGAAACTATGGACAATCAGAGGCATGTTCAATAATGGAGGAAACAACTACCATCACAACTACAACCAAGGCTACAACAACAACTATCAAGGCAGATTCAGAGGAAGAAGAGACTACCAAAGCTATATAGATGATCAAGAGGATTCCCTAGTACTAATGAATATGAAAACCAAGCAAGGTAAAGATGATGAGTACCTATTCTATATTGATTCTAGTTGCTCCAATCATGTATTAGACAGTGTAGCATTGTTGTCTAATCTTGAACAACCCAGAGAAAAGCATGAAGTCTAGATAGGTGATGACACTAGGCACTCAATAAAGAAGATTGGAAATGTTAAAGCATCTGATGGTAACATGAATCTCCTAAGTAGGGTATTGTATGTGCCAACAATAACAAAAAACCTTATCAGTGTTGGACAGATTGTAAGAAGGGTTTATAGGTTAGATTCACAAGGCATGGAGCATATGTGGAGGACCCCCAACAAGGCTTCAAGAGGATTGAAAAAGGTGAGAAATCTAGTAGAATTTTTACATTTGAAGTTGAAGATACAGGAAATATTGCTCTCTTCAATTATAAGGATCAAACCCTATTTGAAAGTGTGCTTGGCATCCCAAATGTGTCAAAGCAACACATATTTACAACTGCGGAGCATGCCAATTTGGCAATCACATAGGCAACCATTCAACAAAAGAGGATACATGTATGAAGACTACTCGGAGCTTGTGCACACAGATTTGTGGGGTTCTAGTAGAGAACCATCAATTTGAGGTTCAAGGTATTATTTTTCATTCATAGATGACTATAATAGATGGACAATACTTTACTTTATGAAGCATAAAGATGAAGTCTTCACTTTTTTCAAGAAGTACTTGGAATTGGTTGAGAATCAAACAGGTAGAAGCTTGAAGAGGCTCAGATCTGATGGAGGTGGTGAGTATTTCTCACATGAGTTTGACTCCTTCTTACATGATAGAGACATAAAAGGAGAGATTACAACAAGGTACACTCCTGAACAGAATAGAGTGGCAGAGAGAAGAAATAGACTAATAGTAGAGGTTGCAAGATCAATGTTGAATGAGAAAAAACTTCCAAATTACTTATGGGTAGAGGCTGTCTCCACAATCACTTACCTAATCAATAGGCTTCCGTCCAGGTCTCTGGATGGAATGACACCTTAAGAGGCATGGAATGGAGGGAGACCTTCTTTAGATCATTGTAGGATCCTTAGGTGCATTGCTTATGCACATATACCCTCACAAATTAGGGGAAAGCTTGATCCAAAAGCTGAAAGATGCATATTCATTGGCTATGATCAAAATCAAAAAGGATATAGGTTATATAATCCCACTAACAAAGGATTTACAATTAGTAGGGATGTGGTATTTGATGAAAATAAATCCTGGTTTGAAGATGACTGTAGGAAAATAAGGCTACCCTATGATTTGGAAAATGATTTTCCAAATCTGGCTCAAGAAGAACCACATATATCAGAGGATGTCAACTCAAAATATGAAGAACATATTGATTTCAAAGCTTGGATGTCCAATGGAAAGAAAAAGTTTAAACAATTGGAGGACATTCCAGAATCATCCAATCAAGCACTTAGAAGATCTCAAAGGGAGAGCAAGAAACTTATAAGGTATGGCTTTGACACATCATTAGTCACCAAGCATTCTATATACATGGCTAAAGATTCTATGTTAGAGGAACCTTCTTCATTTGAAAAAGCCAACAAAAAATAAGAATGGAAAGAAGCTATGCAGGAAGAAATTGAAGCACTTCAAGGGAATAGCACTTGGGATTTGGTTCCCAAAAAATCATTCATGAAGGTAATAAGATCTAGGTGGATTTACAAAGTGAAAAAGAATTCAGATGGGACAATCTACAGGTATAAAGCAACGCTAGTAGAAAATGGGTTTGCTCAGACCCATGGAGTGGATTATGAGGAGACCTTCTCACTTGCAGTTAAGATGCCAACTATTAGAGTTTTAGTAAGTATTACTACTTCAAAGAATTGGAACTTGTACCAATTAGATGTTAAAAATGCATTCCTTAATAGGTGGATCTCTAAAGAGGTCTACATGGCTCAACCACCAGGATATGAAGACAAAGTCAAACCTGGTTATGTATGTAAATTAGGGAAGGCATTGTACTGTTTAAAGCAAGCTCCTAGAACTTCGAAGCATAGGCTTGTCACATACTTGTAGGACCAAAGTTTTTTTGTAAGCAAGCCAGATTCTTCATTGTTCATTAAGAAGACTAATTTTGAGGTTATTTATCTATGTGTTTATGTAGATGACATTATGATTATAGGAAATGATGCCAATGGCATCAAGAAGATCAAAGCACATATGACGGAGGAGTTCAAGATCAATGATCTTGGATTTCTTACATATTTTCTTGGCTTAGGGATTGTCTATATAGATTCTAGTGTTTTCATCACTCAAAGGAAGTACATCCATGATGTGCTAGTTAAGTTTAAAATGGAAAATTCAAAAAGTGCAGGTACACCCATGGAATTGAACCACAAACTCACTACTCATGAAGGAGAGTTGCTTGAAGACATTACAAGTTATCAAAGTCTTATTGGGAGTCTCAATTATGCATCCCTAACAAGAGTGGCCATATGCTATGGAGTAAGTGCATTGAGTCAGTTCATGCATACACCAAGAAAACCTCACATGGAAGCTACCAAAATGATCTTAAAGTACTTGAAGGGTACCATAAATGAAGGATTATTTTATCCATTCACATCTGATTTGGATATCAAAGCTATACTCTGATGCAAATTGGGCTGGCTCAAAAGATGATAGAAGGAGCACTTCTGGCTACCTATCTTTTGTATGATCAAAGTTGATTTCATGGTCATCAAAGAAACAACCAACTATGTCATTATCATCAACTGAAGTTGAATATAGAGGTCTAGCAAATGCACCACAAGAGGCAATGTGGTTAAAGCTACTCACTCAGAATTGGGGATACACATATATACTCCAATGATCTTTTGAGATAACATTATCTTACTTCATTTAGCTGCTAATCTTGTGTATCATGCGAGTACTAAGCACATTGAAGTGCATTATCATTATGTGAGAGAGAAGCTACTTAGCAAGGAAATATAATTGTCCTATGTATAAACCAACTTCCATTGTGCAGATATGCTAACACGATCTTTGGATGGATCTAAATTGAATAGGTTCAAGATGATGACTCGATTGCAGGAGATTAAAGAGAATTGAAGCCCAAGCATATTAGGCTTGAGGGGGAGCTATTAAAGTAATAACTCCAAGCGTAAATGCTTGATCATTTATCCTAAGGCTCACATGTGCATTCATGTATTAGCACATGAATGAACTCTTGTAAAAGATGGACTTTTTACTCCTTGTAAAAGTGCATATATGGAATCACTTCAATCATGAGTTTTTAGGAGAATATTTCCACAAATTACTTGGTGAGAACTTATGGCAAATCAAGTCCCAAAACCTTGGAACATGTTTAGGTAAAGATTCAAATTCAAATTTGAATCTTGGCTCCCACAAAAAGTCTATAAAAAGAAGACTACTTAGTCACATGGAGAGAGCCACACATAGTAGAGATTTTAGAGGTTTTTATGTGGCATATTGAGCTCACATAATATCTCTAATATTTCCCTCACATTGTGCGATCATTCATTGCCAATGTCAATGTAATCTATGTGCATTAATACATATATGTATCCCATATCTTCTATTATGTCATGTACAACTCAAAACAGTGAACTTCTCTTACTTCTTTCTCAGTGTACACTTGATCCTTTGATGTGATTTAAGTTTTTATAGATTCAATGGACTGTTTATTTCTTGCAACAAAGTTTCATTTTGATTGTCTTATCCAATCTCGAGTTATGAGCTAAACACTACTCACTCGACTGCATACTTCTAGTACTCGAAAATGTCGGGATGCATCTCTAACTTGCTAAGCATCATTCTCAAAGCATGGTCTATCATTTAAAGTGAAATAACTTGCAAAACTTAGCTATGCAAGTTAACTAGATATGCTCAAAAGGATTTTCCTCAATTGCTAGTAGAGAAGGAGTACTCTTCATTTCTTTGAGAAGGTGTAGTGACCAAAATAGCAAGTTTAGGTTCATAGTTGAAACTCCTACTCGTCTGTTTTGATCCAATGATTTGACGATCATATTCCAAAGTAGCATTAGGAAAAAAGGTGAACCCTGCATGGGCCTTGTAAGGATTCCTAATTTTTAGGGATTAAGCCTAATTCTGTTGTTGTCTAAGGGGACAAAGTGCATTTAATAGGGCACTTTTTAGTAGGCTAGAGTAGGCTTTTTTTAAGGCTTACTAGGCTCCTCTCTCTCTTCTTTTAGAGAGAGAGAAAGGGAATCTACTTTCCACATCATCAAACTCGAGCATGTATGGAAATAAAAAAATGATTTTTTTTTAATTCTCAATTTCAGTGTTTATTTACTTGAAAGGGCTCAATTTTTAATATATATGTCAGAAGTGACTTTTTTTTAGTTTAGTTTTTAATTTTCCTTTTGAAAAAGTAATATTTTTAAAATCCCTCCAAAACTAGAGTGTCACATCATCAAATCCGTAACTACTCTTCACCCAAAAAATGACTTTTTCAAAATTTCAACATTTTTGACTATTCTCAGTGGAAAAACACACTGTGACCCATCCACATCCAAGAAAACAAACTTTTCTTATGAAAATCATGTTCTAGCATCTCTTCCAAACAAATTTTTGGTCTCTTTCTCAGTATTGTTTAATTGTTGGAAAAGATGGTGTTGACACCTATTACAAACCTCACATTAGGAAATCCTCATGCCCTAGCATCAACAAGTATCCATGTTCGTGTGCCCAGAGAGTTTGCTCCAAATACACAGTGCAACAATGATGTGAACTCTCAAAATGAGCGTCGTGAAGCTGGAGAAAAGAATATTGATCTTTGGACTCATGGTTCATTATACCCTCCTGATCCAATGTCTTCTTACCATCCAACATTCCATAACCTCTCAACTTTACTTCAGTTCATTGGTGCCGGTAAAGCTGGGCTCTTAGGTTATTGTCAACGATTATCTACACATTGAACTGTCATTACTAAGTATTGGATTCAACAATATCAACTAAATCATACAAGGTTGGTCGCTTTTGAAAGCACAATCATATCTTTACAAGAAAAGCTTGCAGAGCTTGAAAAGCATATGGAAGAAAAGGAGAGAACAATTGAGAAATTAAAAAACATTGTCCAACACTTGAGAGAGACTCCACTTGGGATGCGACGTAGGAGACAATCATTAACATCCTTTGACTCTCTTTCAATTGGTGGTGGAGCACGCAAACGACAAGTTTTTGCGATAAGGTTTGGCTTGTATTTGTTTCTCTTTTTGGAAGACTTTTATATGTATACATATATATATATATTTTTTTTTTCTTGTTATGTAGGTCATTCGTTGAAGATGTTAGTGCGTCATCAACAACAGAGGATCAATTCAAGTTATTAAATTCTTGTTTGACCAACAAGTAGGTGGTTAGTATTTTGGAGTCATGGATAGGAAACCTTATCAAGAAGCAAGTGATTAAAGATTTCACAAAAAAGTTACAAGATATTATCACTCCTAGAGACGTGCAGATAGTATGTGATGAAGCAAGAATTAGTACTAAAGGATACAGTGCATTGTACAACCTTTTGAAGCATTCATTAGAAAGAGAAGGTATTTTGCAAAATATGTTTCCATCTCCTTACAAGGTATCGCTAAAGAAGTCAATGTCCAATGAAGATATAACTAGTATTCTTGGAAACTACTTATATATAGAGGATGTTATGCCTATGTCTATTTATCATTTATCTACATCCAAAAAAGAGTTGAAAAGCGCAATTGGAAATGGATTTCCTTACACAAAGTACAACAACATATTCGTGGATTTGGAGAGGCTTCAACAGGCAATGGTTCGATTTTACAAATCTACTATACTAGGTATGTGCACTATTGTTACCTTGATATACATTGTATTTTGATGTTATAAAGATTTTGCTAATTTATGCAGATTGTAATACCAAATTACAGTTTATATAGAAGTTAGATGAATGCCAGATCATAAAGGGACGACGAATGGAGAGATTGAGTTTGACACTCATGAATGAAGCTATGAGAAATGCCATATCTGATGAAAGTACTAACTCTAGCTCTAAGTCTACATATAGTGTTCAATCCGAGAAAGAAATATGGTGGTTAGGTGCTATTGAAGTACCTAAAGAATCCAATGATGTTCTTTCATGGATTTTTAGTAGGACCCCATGGATCACTAAAGTAATAGTTTCTCAAATTCATGGTGCAAAGCTCCACATAGAAAACTTTGGTGATTTTAAGATAGATTGGCACTTGGGTGGGGATTTAAAAACTATCAAATGCATGTTAGGTTGCAAGCAAGGTGCATCTGCTCGTTATCCATGTTCATTTTGTACTCGAGGCTACAAAGTAACAAAGGAACAACAAAAAGTACTATCTAGCTTAGATGAATACATAGATGCACCTACTTCCACGGAATGGGATAGACCTTTGTTAAGGTGTGCAATGTTAGAAATACCTAACCGTGACACATTAGATAAAGATTGGAATCCCATTATTCCATTTCCATTAGTTAATGTTCACTTTTGCACATTGCATGCTTTCATGAGAATATTTGATAGATTATTGAAGCTCCACATAGAATATGCATTTTCCATGAAGCCAATTGATAAATCTGTACAA
The DNA here is from genome assembly GCA_020310875.1 of Ceratopteris richardii. NCBI lineage: Eukaryota > Viridiplantae > Streptophyta > Polypodiopsida > Polypodiales > Pteridaceae > Ceratopteris > Ceratopteris richardii. The sequence goes on from CM035410.1 coordinate 14,734,012, forward strand.
GCAATCAAAAAATTGAAGAGTTGCTTAATTCGATTGGTTGTCATGGTGGTAATGTAACTCTAGTTGTCAAAAAACCTGGTGAATTGCAAAATAGTTTGCAACAAGTGTCAATGACAGGGAAGAAGGCAAGAAAATTTTTCAGAAGAGGTGTAAGCCCTAAGAAAAATGAATGCAGGGAGCTATGGAAAGACTTGTGCATGATCACCACTAATAATGATTCTCAAATTGACCTTAGTAATAGGCGAAAGAAGGTTTGGTCATGCTTAGATAAGTTGGTAGGCTTAATGAGTCTTAATAGCTCCAACAAAAATGATCGTCAGTTGTTTCAAGATACATAAATGGAGTTTGCAAAGTGTTTCATCCTATTTTGGGGAGAGAGCAATATTACACATTACATTGTAAGTTTTCTTTTTTTTTCAATTTTTTTGTTGATAAGATTGTGTTATATGTACTTATATCATTTCAGCATATTTTATTTGCACATGGAGCGTTTTTTATGCATCGATATGGTTCATTGGAGATTTTTAGTACCTCAAGGAATGGAGAAGTCACATTACAAGGCTAGAGGTGTTTACTTCAAGAACACACGACATGGTGGTGGTGCAATGCAATCAAACTATATGGAAGAGATGTTTAATTGGTTTTATCGTACTGCATTTTCAAGGACATATGCAATGGAATGAGCCAAGGAGTCGAAAGTTGCAAAACTTGCAAGATTTAATCAACACAACTTAGCTAGTGAAAAATGGAAGTCATCATTGGGACCGTTACGTCATGCTCAATGGCGGGCTACAAGAACACGACAGGGTTCATCATGGAAGTGAATTCATTTAATACATTCATGGCATTTTCTGAATAATTCATAAGGTTTGCTACACACTAATCTCTTGTTTGCAATTTTTTAAAGTAATTCTTAATTTTTAAACTATTTTTTGTCCATTCAGATGTGAACAGAACCTTTTTAAGTGACACATTATAAAAGGAGACTCATTGTCTCATTTCAACATTCTAGCACTATAGAGGATGGCACGAACAAAGCAAACTGCAAGGAAGGATCCCATTCACTTTCCTACCTATGTGCAAGGCACTCAGAAGCCACCATGGATGAATCACCACAAAAGGCGACGTAGTGTCTCGCGCTCTGCATCCCATTGCGAAACACGTGGTGGCCATACCTCTGGGAGTGAACACTTGCATGAACATGTGGAACATGGGCAATCCAGGGACGAGGTCGTAAATCAACCCCAATCACCACCATCATCATATGATGAGCCTCCATCACCAAAGAGACCAACAAAGACAAGGGTGAAGGAGCGTGCTCATAGATAGGTAGTTTCTGATGATGATTTTGATGAATCGCATGAGGATGTGTCTCAACAACGTTCACAATCAAGTGATGAGAGTCAAACATTGCCACCATGGGGTAACGAAGAAATACCTACAAATCATAGGGTTACTGTAGCGGGAAAGACACTACCATCAAATCAGGGGGCCATACCCAATGATCAAGAGAGGAAGCAAAGCCAGCAACAACATCCTAAACAAGGAGAAGGCTCAAGATGCGTGCAACGGAAGAAGAAAGTCTTTCAACCTCGTCGTAGACCACCCCAACCAAGACCACAAGAAAATGTCCAACGAAGACCACCACCACCACAAGCTAGAGCACCACAACAAAGAAGAAGATATACGAAGGCATTTGCAGAGATAAGGCACTATCAAAAGACAGCTGAGCTTCTCATACCTAGAAGACCCTTTGCAAGGGTGGTCAAAGAAGAGTGACAAAGGTATTGTGCAGGGTTAAGGATCCAAGCTCTAGCTTTAGAAGCTTTAGAAGAGGCAACTAAAGCATTTTTTATATCAATGCTAGAGGATTCCAATGCGCCATCCATGCTAAGCGAGTCACTATACAACCGAACGACATACAGTTAGCTAGGAGAATTAGGGGTGATCGTAGCTAAGTTTTGTAACTGATCTCTACAGACGAGATTTTTTGTAAATATTGCCATTTTCAATGAAACATTAGCACTTTTCCTCTATTCCATTTATAATCTCATTATTTAGAATGAAACATGAGCAGTCATTTTATATTTCCATGTGTTTTCTTGTGATAATCTCTCATATATCAGTGATTGTTTTCTTATCTCGTCATTTTGATCTATTGATAATATCCATGTACTGAAATTTCTTTCTCATTTAAGGTCATGTAGGTCTTCTAGGGCATTGGGAGGCCAAATAAAGCCCTACCACAGAAACGCGCAGGGCCTTATTTGGCCTCCCAATGCCCTACAAGACCTTTGGAATATGAAAGAAGGATCATGAGTAGTAAATCTAGTTCATGGGTAGTTAATATGAACAAATTTTGACCTCCCTATACCTTTGAAACATATGAGCAGAGCATTTTGAAACTTAGAACATTTGCATTCTTGAAAATATCCATCTAGTGAAGTTTCAGTCTCATGTAAGGTCGCCTAGGGCATGTAAGGATCTTTAGTTTCTCTCTTTTGGACCTTATTTCTCTCATTTAAGGTCATGTAGGGCTTTGTGAGGCCAAATAAGGCCCTGCCACAGAAACGCGGGAGAAGGCCTTGCAAACGTTTTGCAGGGCCTTCTCCCGCGTTTTTGTGGCAGGGCCTTATTTGGCCTCACAAAGCCCTACATGACCTTAAATGAGAGAAAGAAGGTCCAAAAGAGAGAAACTAAAGATTCTCCCAATGCCCTACATGACATCAATACATCACATGCAGGTCCAAAAGAATTTTAGATAATATACTCAAAAAGAAATACTTGAGACAATTGTAAATAAAGCAAAGTGAGAATTTGATATTCATTCAATTGTTTACATCAATTGGCTTTGAGTTTCTCAATGACTCTCTTTCGATGCTCCAAAGCCATGGGTAGGGTGTAAGTCAAAATTGAGTTTGCTATTTCATCAACATTCTAACTCATAGACCTAGAGATATACCTATTTGACCTAAGACCTTTCCACGGAAGTTGGAACCTAAGGTTGTAGTTACAAGGGATTTCTTAACTAAAAAGATACAATTACTTCCCTGTGTAATGGTTGATAAACAAAGCAATTTACTTAAGGCCTTTAGACACCATGTCATGAAGTGGCCCTGAGGACTGAACTCTTTATGGATAATTACAAAATGGTCTTTGGGAAGTTTCCCAATGTAGTTTGCAAGGGATGAGCCACCTCCACGAGCCACTCGATCACCTCCACTCCTTGCTGCAAACTTGTCAACTTCAATCACCTCCTACACAAAGTTTTATGATTAGTAGCTGCATGTGTTTGTAAGAATGAATGACATGAATTGAAGATACTTACATCTTGAACTCTATCTTCTTCTTCTCCTCTGTCTTGAAGTTGTAAATTAATGCTGGAGTGGAACATCCCACTCTGCTCGATTACTGGTGAGGCAGGAACTTTTGATTCCAATATCCTTTCTTGTGCATTACTAAATTGTTCTTCTGTGATATGTTCATGTTCACTTGTGAGTATGTCATTGCAAACCAATTTTATTGTGTCGGCCACTGAGTCACCAAATGGCAAACACTTTTTCTCCAACAACTCAGAGGTACTATCCAAAGGACCCTCTGACAAAGTACAAAACAAACTTAGGCATTCATCTAGCCGTAGCCCAAATGCCTTCTCTACATCATGTAAAAACAAATATTCTTGTCCCTCGACAAGAACCACTGAAAAAGTTTCAATCTCCACCTCTGGAATAATTGCTTCTGGCTCCGAAGAGGTGGATGGCTTAGGCACTTCTTTCAACTTATCATCCACACCAAGAGGATAAGTTTTCTCAATAGATTCTCTCTCTAATAGGAGATTCAAGGGTTCTTGAGGTGGTTCCTTTTTATCCTCGACAAAACCACCTGTAAGAAGATGAGGGATCTCATGAGGAATTGGTTCTGGTTCCTCATTCACAAAGAAATTGTGGCAGCAATGAATGAAATATATTTTGCACCCATCTTGCGTTTCCTATTCAATTTCCTTATAAGTGGCACAGTTTCATCAAGAAGGTGCCCTACTTCCTCTGCAATAACCTGGAACCGTTTCAATCGTTTTGCAAATGCCTCATCACCTTTGTGAATGTAGGTGAGAAGGTCACATGGAACCCAAGTTCCATCATATGGTGGTATTTCGATGGAGAAACACAATATATGAACTTACATATATTGAAGTAGCTCCTCCATAGCATCGGCATTCATTTGCACGGTTCCATGGAGGTCAGGAACCTTGGAGAGAAGATCATATAGGTCATGTTGACCTTTATAATCTGAATCCTCCAAAAATTCTAGAAACTTGTGGCGTGCACTCTTAGTAGGTACAGAGGTGGAAGCCATAGCTTGCAAATGCAGACTGCTCTAACACTCAATGTAGTGTCAAAAGTGAGAAATGAGGAGAGAGGACTCCTATTTATAACTTTTCTAGAATTTTTAAGTGATGGGTCCCACTTTTTCATAGAAGTGAATTTTCCTTAAATTAAAACATAAGAGTCTTGGAAAGGAAAACTTTGACATTTGAGACCACATCAAAGAAAATAAACAATAAGAATGCTCTTTCAAGAAAAACCTTGAGAATGTACAGATACAAGTAGAATGTGGCCAAAATATCCTTGAAGCAAATGTGAAAAATTTTTCATTGCAAAAATAGGTTTGTTTACAGGTTTCATAGTATCTTTACAAAAAAGAGTTATGACAATGAAATTTCAGTTCCATCCATGCTCCAATCTGCAAGAACCTTGATTTTGTCTTCCAATCTCTTTCCAGTCTGTGGACAATTCATAAATGAGTAAAACATTTTCAAATCATGAACAATAGTGATAGAATAAGATATATATATATCTATATGTATATATGGAATACAACTCTTACCTTGTTCCCTCATATTCGAAATTTGAAATCATGAAGATCATCATATCCCATGATAAGTAAGTGCTCTCTCAAGTTGGCCAAGTTCCAATGTTGATTAACTAAAACCACCTCCATATCATTGTTTGGTAACTTCACATTAATTTCAAATGAAGCTAAAGATCCCTCCGAGCTTTGCAAAGGTATCCACTCTCCTAGTTTACACATCCAACGATCATAATAAAATCTGATGTACAATGAGGTGCGATGTTTTAAATAGCGAAACCCTATACCTGTGTCACCAATTCTACAACGATATCTATCCCCTTTTGACAATCCTTCTACATAACCCCAGTTTTCCCCAAACAATCCTTCTACTGCTTCGTATGTAATATCTTTACATAGGAACATTGTAGGAGTTTCTACAAAAGGAATGACTTGAAATATGAAAACAAAGCAATGGATTGGTAGAGTCCAATGAAGACCTATTGATCTAGACACTCGTGTGAATTTCAAAGAGTTATGTATGTCCATCACCATCTTACGCTTGAAAGATGATATGGACCAAAAATCAAGTTTTGGCCACTCTAAACTAAGAAGAGAGTCAACTTTGATAATCTCCAACCTTCCATATTCACCATCTGTGGAAGGAACAATGTACTTGTGAGTGTAAAAGAAGATCCTTTCACGAATAAGTTTAGCAGGAGGTACATCTGGAAACACTAATGCCCCAATGTCTGCATGTAATGCTTTGAAAGTTCCTGTAAGACTATGAAGTGGTTGCTCTTCCATTAAACTAGAAGGAAATATGACTGTAGCAATGAAAAACATATGAGATGAGTAATTAAGACATTTAACACCATGAAGCATTGAAAAAATAGAAATACTCACAATGGATTGGATATCTAATTCTATTGGAGTTTTCTAACTTCATGGTTGAAACTGTGAAGACATGTTGTACAATAGCAACCATCCCACCATGTGTTTGCTGCTTGAAGCCTAAGAGCTTACCTTTCCAATGAAGATCCAAATTTCCACGATCTCCAACACGATGAGGACCAAGTCTAGATGGCTGCATGTACACCCATGCACCTTTGCAAAACTCTTATGGTAGCCAACTTCCTTCCATTGTTTTGATGTTGTGGCACGTCATTGTGTGAACTTCGTCTTTTGGTCTCCTACGAGCTCTAGAGCTTTCCATGGGAGTAAGAGTTGTTGTCATTGCTGCAGAAGTTGGGAGAATGGTAGGAGGAGAAACAATGCTTCTGTTGTATGGTATGGAGGGAATAGAGGTGAAAAATATGACTTTTTGGGTTTTGGGTATGAAAATGGGAGATTGAAGAGGGAAAATAGAGTTTTTTGAGTTATTTTGAAAAAAGTCACTTTTTTAGTTCACAAACATGCACGAATTTTGAATTAGAAGTCAAAAATAGCACTTTTGACCCTAAAAAGTGATATGGAGGTCATTTAATGGTATTATGATGAGTTTTACAACTTTTAAAAAATTTTGAATTTTTGGGCCCAGCCTAATTACGAGATTTCTTCTCTCTCTAGAAGACAACCCTGAACATAGAGGAATCTTGTCCCCTCTTCCCCCTTCAGCCTAGTATTTTATAGGGTATAGACTGTGGCCACCACCCTCATCTGATTGGTCCATCACTAATCACTCCTTAAGCTAAAAGGCCCATCGAGGGTTCACCTTTTTTCCTAATGGCTAGGTGATTATTTGTGCTTCCTAGGAATCTCAATAGGTCTACTTTGCACTCCTCAAGTTAATTTTTTCTGGTGTGAAGCAAGAATTTGTAGCACCATCTCATCTCTCGAATGTCTCCACCATCTCTTCCAATACCTCCCATGCCACTTCTTACTTAGGACTACATCAAAACGTGCTAGTCTCGCCATCTCAAAATCCAATCTATTCTCATACGACTAGATCTTAATAGGCAGGTCAACAATGCGTTGATCCCATGTCTTTGTTCCCTTCCCATTGACTAACTCTACTATGTAAGTATACTCTAATGTCATAGTCTCTAGATTTAACCTCTTGACTAGTCGGGAATTAATGACATTATGTGTTGACCCAATATCAAAGAGCACATTGACAAGCTATATTGCCATGATTTCCCTCATGACAATGAGTTCTATGTCGGGAAACTCATATCCTTTCTGTGCCACTACCAAAAGCACAACGTCTAGCACACTCAGGACCGTTTCATGACTATCATGGCCACTATGGAAAATGATAGTGGTGATGGAGGATCTCCTTTCCTGAGTAGGATTTATGACTATGGTGGCTGCTATCTTCTTTTTCTTAGGATAGTTCTTGAAGACATGCTGCCCTAAACACCCATAACATAATCCTTCTTTCATTGCCTTCTCTTTCTGCTGAGTGGTAACTCTCTGAGTCAGAGTGGACACTTTTCTCTTATCTCTGCTACTGTCTTGATCATATGCACTTGCTTAGCCTCTCGAGAAGGTTGTGCACTGATTGAACCATGAGTAGGTGTGTGGAAGGATCAATTGCCCTTATGCCATGAGGACCTTTGACCCTGGAAGCATGTACCCCTTCATAGACTAAAGCCATCTCTATAGCATGTGCCAAAGATGGACATCTCTCCTTCCTCACTAATGGTCTAATAGTTTCTCAGTCCCAAGATGAACTTGTGGGCTTGGAGATACTCAAGGATAGTATCAAGCACTTTAAGAAGCACCTCTCTATACTTATCCGCATACTCCTAAACTCTCTAATTCTTCTGTTTGATGAAGAACTAGGTGTTTGGTACTCTAGACCTCTCATCAGGTGATAATAAATTATTATAAAACAAGATTTTGAACTGATCCCAAGTCTTGGGATCTTTCTTATCTTGTTCAATCTTGCGGCACCACCTATGGGAAATGTCCATAGGGTTATACATGGCTTGCTAAATCTTGTGTTATAGTTCATGATATGAGACAAGCAAAAGCACTGCTCCCACTTGCTGAGCCACTACTCAACAACATCAACAATCCTAGCACTAGTCAAACCATGATATCTAGGCAGCTTAAGATCCTTAATTTGTCATCTGGCCTCTCTGACTAGGATATTATCTCTAGGGGCTTCTCAACCTTGCTGCTCATCTGGAGCATCTACACCCATCCGCGCCCAATTAGGATTATGCATCTCTTCCTCTTTCTTGGAACCACTGAATGTGTGCCAAGATATCACGAAGAGTGCTCTCTAGATTCGTTATGCTATTACTCATGGTCTGCATGGGATGTCCGGGGTTCTCTTCCATGAGTGTATCTCTCCTAGAAGGGGATGATGGTACTGAATCCATACTAGGTGATAGTGATGGTCAGTATTTTTTTTATATTATCTGGTTTTTTATTTTTTTGGTGATTTTAGAATAGTGGGCTCTTATGAAACCTAAATAAATCAGTGGTAGCAGAAAAGAAACAAATCACAAGCCTTTGCTCAATGGAAAATAAAGAAATAAGAATCTTTTAATATGTTTTGAATTCTTCAATGCATACACATACTAATTTTCAAAAACTTTTGACAACATAACGACGTAAGTTTGAAAATCGAAAAAATTATACTTTAAGTCATATTGATGATCTCACACATGGAAGAGCTAGCTAAAGAAAATAAAATACCTCTCTAACGTGCACCTAGAGGACAAGTTGTTGTGTGGCTAGGTAGTTCTATGAATCGGATTTTCTAAAAGATAACAATAAGTAGTGTAACTACATAACCTAAGCTCTCATCCATTTCTCAAAGTTTAAAATCCTCATTTTGTAGGTAAATAGATTTCTTTACAAGAAGACATCTTTATAGGGAGTTCTCTCTGTCCAAAAGTATAGGTTGGTCGACATCCTTTTGGGGCAACTTTAGAAGAGAAATCGTAGAATTGAAGCTCTCATCCATTCTCAAAATTTAAAATCCTCATTTTGTAGGTAAATAGATTTCTTTACAAGAAGGCATCTTTATAGGAAGTTCTCTCTGTCGAAAAGTATAGGTTGGTCGACATCATTTTGGGGAAATGTTAGAAGAGAAATCCTAGAATTGACCTGCTTCACTAGAAAAGTAGCTATGTGAGATCTTTTTGATATAGCATTGGAGCAGAGACCCGTTTGATGGTCTAGTTGATTAGTTATGAGATGGGGATTATCAATCATCTTAAGGATAGCATTCGATCTTTAAAGAAGATCGAATGCTTGAAAAGCTTTGACATGGAACTATAGTAAGTCAACCTGCTAAGGAAGAGGGGTGCATAAAACTCTTTTGTATCTTTGAGGATACCTCTCGAAAAAAATCTTTCTCATTTATTTTAAACGAAGATTGAATGCTTCGAAAGCTTTGACACAGAAGCTATAATAACTCAACCAGCTAAGGAACAACGGGGTCATAAAACTCTTTTGTATCTTTTCTTGACGGTACCATCTCTCAAGTCAACTGAAAGACGTGTTCATTGTAAATAATTTACATGGCTAGCGAAGATATTAAAAGGTAGCGACTCGCGACTCGCGACTCGCGAGTACGTTGAATGGTGGTAAGCTTTTGACCCAAATAACGGAGACTTTAGCTGATTCTCATTGCGACGAGCACGTCAGCGTTGACCAGAAGGATAGTAAGATATGATGAGTGTAAGAAGTGCTCTCTCTCTGTCTCTCTCTCTCTCTGTGACGCAGTTTATCGAAGTTTTTTAACTAGCGTAGCGATGGAAATAAGTGAAGACAATCACACGAGTACTGTCGAACGAACTAGCGGACCATTCTTGGCCAAGCAAACATACAACAAAAGATTGTGAACCACAAGGGAAAATTGAGGACATCGCTAAACGATTTACCTGATGCAGCTGGAAATATTACCTGCCTCCTCCCTCTCTCTCTCTCTCTCTCTCTCTCTCTCTCTCTCAATGTATCTAAATTATAACTCATACAGGTGTGGATGCCGCCATGAGGGAGCATTCACGCAAGAATCAAAGGGCGAAGGTTGGAGAAGAGCTGCAGGATAGTCCTACTCACAATGCGTGTTTGAATGCTTGAGTTCCGGCTGCAAGAATGGTTCCTGATATTCCGTTATGCACAGCTGCTATAAATCTTTGTAGTAGCGTTCATTCTTCTTTTTTCCTTTTTTTTTTCATTCTGCTAGAAATCAGATTGATGATTGAGCTGGAGGTGTAGTCATGGTTCTTGATGAGTTATAAAGCTCTAAGAAAATGTCTTATTGAAACGGCAACACATAACCACATGTGCAATCTCTTTGTGGCGAAATCCCTCTTGTTACAGAAAACAAAATGAATGAAGATGAGGAAAACAAAAGGTACAATGCTTCAAAAGAGGCATCCCGAAAGGATCACGTATACTCGTACAATGAGAGAAGCACCTATCTTTATCTCGAGATCTTCGTAGCCTTTCTGGTTTCTCATAGGACAGTATTCGGGACCACTTTCATAGAAAACTAGAAAGCTACGATAAATACTCAAGTTCCATTTAAAGAATTTCTCGAATAATGAGGGATATGACCACCTCAAGTTATTCTTACTTCTTTGCATCCAAGAAGACCGAAAATACGCAGCTTCTTACGTCCATTCAGTCACTATTAAAATGTGCCAAGTCCTAATAATAAACCTTCTAACAACCGGTCCATAGCAAGCGTTGGACATCCCCTTGGTTTAAAGGTTTCAATGGGCTATCCATGGAACTCATGCCTTGCCAAGATTGATAAATATTGATATATTTTGGTAGTGATGTGTGTGAACACACTAGAACCAATGGGGCACTCTTTTCCCTCTTTAGGAGCTCAAAATAGCTTCATTATCTGGTGTCAAAATTGCGATTTGAGCTTGTTTCAGCCTCTGAATGGACTATCACAACATGTATATAGGCAATTTTGTCTTCTTGTGCCAAACATATATACAAGTTTCAATTCACCAATACAAGAGCCTTGAAGTTTGTTCCAAATCTAGCAAAGCTCGATAGGGTAGTTCTATTCAACCTTTCGAGATACAATCATTTTTCTACATCGGGGTTTTTTAGTGAGTGGCCATGGCTGAAAACAATGATGTATTTTGTATATTGGATGTTGAGGATAGATTCGATGGTACTAATTATAGATTATGGGCATATACGATGTGTCATGTATTGGTTGCAAAAGGACTGTGGAATATTGTGTAGGGTGTTGAAAAACAACCTATTACACTTGCAAATACAGTTATTCAAGGTGATGTAGATGGTGTTGAAAATGACCATCTTCAAATTCTTGTTCATGTTGTGGTTCCTACTGTACCTACTCCAAAACAACTTTGTTGGGATGGCAGAGATGCTCAGGGATATACATTGATAGCTTTTCCTATCAAATGTGCCTTTTTCCCTCACATTCGCTCTTACAAAACAGCAAAGTATGCTTGGGATACACTTACCACTTGTACTAGGCAAGAACTGAGGCTCTTGTTGCTTACCTTCAAAAATAGTTGGAGAGTGAGCATATGAATGAAGGATATTCTATGGACAATTTTATGACAAAGATCAAAGATTTGAAGGAGCAGTTGATTTCTATTGGTGAAGTCTTACCAGATAGTTCCCTTGTGTAGACTGTTCTTAATGGTCATCCAAATTAATAGTGAATTTTTGCTTCTACTCTTTTATTGACAATGAAATGCAATTTAAACGCCTTAACATTTGAGAAGAGACTATTTTATTGCAAAAAGATAAGTCCATGCAGAATAGGTTATATTATGCGTGTTGTAGAACAAGTTTTCTTAGCTAATCAAGAAGGCAAAGGTAAATGGGTCTCACCTAATACTAAGTAGAAATCTTCTAATTCGACAAAATCAACAAAGGAAGATAAAGATGGGAAGAAATAAAAAAAGTAGAAATTGTTTTGCAAATACTATAAATGAAATGATCATGTCATGTAGAGTTGTCCAAAAATGGCTGCAAAAGAGGCAAAGAAAAAAGAGGCTAGAATGGTTGTTGCAGAGGCCTCTACACCTAAACAAAGGTCTGCTAATCTTGTGCAAAATGAAGAAGGGGCATTTACTATTTTTTGCAGCTATGACCCATCTTCTCATGAATAACATCTGTTTGTAGGAGATGCATATGTTTGGTATTTTGATAGTGGTGCAACCAAACATATTGCCTTGTAGTGTAGTGTCTTCAATCCACTTGAGCCTAGCCCTACATGTAATATAATCACATGTGCTAACAACTCCTCTTATCCTGTAAGGGGACTTGGTAAGATCATTCTCACTCCTCTTTCACATTGCCAGATGCTTTGTTTGTGCCAAGGATCAAGAAAAGCTTGTTATCATTTTTAGCATTAGCTAAGATCAACTTGGTTATGAAAGTTGTTAATCCAAGATGTATAATTCATGATATGTCAAATGGCAATGTTATTATTGCTTCTAGCACTTTATGTCATGAGTTGTATAAGCTCATAGATCATGCAAAATCTATGAATGATTTAGCATATGCTACTCATGATTCTAAGACTATGTCATATGCAAAGCTTTGATATGCAAACTTTGGTCATTTGAATTATGCTAGTTTGCTATGCCTGTAGAAATCTGGAATGATGTCCTCTCTGCCCAAACTTGTGGCACCTTGTAAACATGTTTGTGAAGGCTGTATTTTCCTCCTTTCAAAAAGATGGTTTAGTTTAAGATACTAAAAAATTCAAGTCTGTTCACAATGATGTGTGTGGTCCTATCCATACATCCTCTTTTGGAAACTACCTTTACTTCGTGACTTTTCTTGATGATTTTTCCAAGCATACATGGGTGTATCCGCTCAAAGAAAAGTCCAAAGTGTCTATGTGCTTCAAACAGTTTGTGATTTTGACTTAAATCTGTCAGCATGTAAAATGGGCACCCTCCATTTTGATCAAGGTGGGGAATACATGTCTTCTATTTTAATGCATTTCTTGTTAAGCGTCGGATAAAACATCACTGTATAGTGCCATATACACCTCAACAGAATGGAGTTACTGAAAGAAAGAACATGTCTCTCATGGAGATGGCGAGGTGTATGGTCAAAAGTGAGGCCTTATTTCCAAAGAGCAGATGGCTAGATACAACCATTTCACAAGCAAAGGCAACAGGTAAGGATATCTCTAAAGAAGAGGAGGAACTCGCAAAGGAGTGCGATTGAGAGTATTCTGAATACAGTGCAGTATGGTCTCATGGATGACACTTTTGGATCGCACGAATCGATGAAAGTAGGTCTACTTTGATAGTGGGGTGATGGTGAACTTTTTTCCAAAAATGTAGAGCTACTATAGGAGATGACAATGCTTAAGAAGGCCAACTCGAAGATATCTTAAAGCTATCCTTCATGAGGTTTCCCTACTTTCTGCTTGATGTGAAATGGTTCAAAGTAGTCACCTCTCGAAGAAACAAAACAATGAGGTGGGATAAGAGTGGTTTACTTCGAGTAGACTCCACAAAGCTATGGATAGATGAAAGAGATGCATTTGTAGTTCTCCAACACTATGAGCAAGTTGTGTTTATGCTAGATTCAAAAGAGCTAGAGTGGCTATTTGTTTTACAAGTCTCTCCACGTAGCCAAAAAATTTATGAGGACATAGATGTAGAAGAAATTCCATCTATAGTGGACTCTCAGGTGCATTCGATAGTCAAGGAGGAAGATATCATTGTCCCAGATGAGGAGGTCTTTGAAGAAGATGAGGTACACGATGAAGTAATAGACGAATGTTATACGAGGATGATGATCAAGAATGTTGAAGATTCACTCACTAATTAGACATAAAGACATGAAGACATATGAAGGACAAACAAAGATGAAGAGAAGCAGGAATAAAGCATTCAGAAAATCAAACCTTAGTGAAGGAACAAATTCACGACTGTAAGATAGTTCATCGAAACTTCCAGAATTACGAGTTTTGAATCTCGGATCAAAAATCTATATAAGAGAGTTGAGAGAGTGCTTAGAAAAATGTAGAATGAGAGTAGAAACATATGTGTAGTAGACGCAAGAGTGCGTATGTAGAGATTAATAATAGAACCTGAACTGTCAGGTATTCATCTGTAAGAGAGATGGTAAGAAAGAACTACTCAGCATAGGAGAGTTTTCCATGGCTATGAGCGAAGTGAGGCTAAGCCATTCTATACACACCTTCTCTAAATAGAAAACACATAATTATGTGGAAAGATCTGAGCACATTCTTCTTGTGTGAAGAAATCTAAGTGATTTCATGTTACTGTGAAAGTTAGTTAATAGTTACAGTTTTCTCAGTACACATTTTACGGTACTTCTATAAGTTAGATCTCACAGTGCATTGTAAAGTTTTTCATGAGTGATATCTTATCTTGAAGCTAGTAGTCTCAACTACAAACTGATCAAAGGATTTTGTGAAACGGGACATGTACACACGGTACAGTGTCTGACCGTAAAGGCACCCAGAACTGGTGAAGTTTTTTTTCAAACTTTAGATAAAGTTCATTCACTGAAGGATGCTCAGGTATTACTTCCTTACTTCATTTACAACCATTTGAAGTAACCACAAACAGAATTGCCATTGATTCCGGTAACATTACAGTGAGATTACGGTGACAGTCCGATAACAGCCCGCTGAAGTTCTGGTGGTATTTCGATGAGTTTCAAAACACAATTTTGGCACATTTAAGTGGCGAGAAGAAGATGTAACAGTAAGCAAACAAAGAATTGAAAAGACTGATCAGAATTGAAGCCTGAAGAAAAGGCAAAGTTTTCTGCAAAGTGAATTTTTCAAATTTCACTAAACACAGTTATAAAGTTTTCAGTTTCAAGAAGTTTTCTAAGCTATTGATGATTATAGGGGTGTTCTAATATCACTCTAGCTTAGTTCTTGTGGTGTGGCGAATTCCGCAGCTTAATTTTAAGTCCTTGCCGCGTTGTCGCGGGGTTTCTTGACAAGGAGAGGAAAGGATACCAACGGCACAACTTATAAAGATATGAGGATGTGCCAAAATAGTGGAAGACCTTTAACCTATATTGACACGAATAGGAGTCTAAAAGTATCCCTTCAATTGAAGATGCAATTCCGTAGTAGAGACAAGGGGTCCGCAAGACTCTTCAAATTCTTGGAGATTACACTTAACTTTAGCTAATGCATCACTAACAATATCTAATACTGTTAGCTTTATCTAATACCTCAAACGATCCTTAATGTACTTGCGTAGATTTCCAAATGGCCTATAGCTTGCCAATCGCAGTTTGATTGGAAATAATCAGATCACGAAGAGGCATCAATCCTCTTTATCATATGTGGAATGCAAAAACCTGGCTGTACCAAGAACATCATTGTTTTTCACTCACAACGGAATGACTCAAAGCACACTTTACAAATGAGCTTCCATGCACATTTCTTTAGTCCGATCTTGTTATTCATTGAAAGTAGGTCACCCAAAGATTTAAATAAGCATAATGTTGAATATGTCGAGTTTTTGTTTTCCCACAAACACATTCGACTCAGTTAATGCAAAACATGGGCGTTAGACGTTTAAAAGGATGATGGTCTCTAAGGGATTGAGTTTAATCATTAGCAACTTTTAATCACTCTAAATCATTCCGTCAAGCAAGGACCCATAATGAAATTTTGGGTTTCAGCAATTCGTATATAAGCCATTTTCTGATTATGCAAGGGAAGAGTAGATAGTGAATTCAACAAAAAGAAAAATCAAGAAACTTTAATCTTCTACGTTTACATATAACATTCAAATGATTCCTACGTATGTCTCTTCCTATACACCAAAATGCTCAAGGACAAGCATACATACACTAAAGTTTCAAGAGTAGGTACCATATAAGATCCCATAGCTTTTGCCAAAAGAAAACCATACAACAACTTGATGCACCTCCTTGATTAAAAAAAACACAGCTTGAAGGAAACCTGTCTTTGAAATCACCCGAAACAATCCTCCTTCACTGTGCAGAAGTCCCCTTCCCGATTTATCTAAAAATGGAGAAGTTTTATATCTTCAGAATATTGACACAGCACCCGAACCCATTCCATCTGCAAGCCTTCAGAATGTTGAAGTATGTAATAGGACTCGGACAAAGACTCTAGTGCTGCATTTGTAAGAAGTAGCCGATCGCTTGCTCATCATAACATAACCATAAGATGGTCGTAGAGATCTTTTATGCAAGATTGTCAAGTCATGAACAGTACCTCTTAATGTGCCTCTCACTGCATCATGCTTATGTGCGGATTCTGGTGGACATACCAAAAGTATATTTGTCACTTCTCAGACTAATTTCCGAAGAGCATTGGAAAACTACTGTCAAGCTTTCCTCTTATCAAACTTTTGATCTGTCTTGAGCTTTAATATTTCCTTTGTAGATTAACACAAATCAGATCCTTCATTTCATTGATTTCCATTGCACACAACCAACTTCCTTCGTCTCTTTTATGGCAAACAATTTATACCACCTTTATGTGTGCATCGAGACACTATCTTCTGCTGCATTAAATGTTCCACCTTCCGCTACTCCATACAGAATATCAGCACATCCATAATGAATTGATTCATATTTCAGAGAAACTTCTTGCACATACTATTTATTGGAGCAGAAGTCCATTCTTGTCTTCATGTCAAATGGAGGAATCTTGATCTCCGCGAACTTCTACTGTTGATATTCGTTTGAATGAAGTGAACCGGGTTGAACGAAATTCAAGGATATCACAAACAGAGAATAAATGATTATCTTCAAAGTCTCCTAAGCTAATGTAGACGTTCATTCTCCCCTTTTATTATCACTATTTATCAAAATTTTATATCTCATCCTCAAGCGATTTCTACCTCCAAGAGTAAACATTCACTATCTTTCTGTTCTTCAGCACATGGACGACCCCTCTCTCTCAAGCTCTTCCGATGACCCTGCCGCCCTATTAGACAAGCTTTTCTGCCACTTTGTACATATGTATCAAATGATGAGCTGATCAACAACAAAAGACTGCCTGATTTCCCGGCCAGCTCTGAGCATTTGCCAGAGAAAATCCCTTTTTCCCTCACACCCGACAGAGTGAGTCTTCCTCCTTGGGCCGGTTTTCCCAAAGAGAATGATTCCCTATTGTGCTATTTATTTCCTCGATAGCTGAATACCATGCAACCTAATTGTGCTATTTATTTCCTCGATAGCGGAATACCATGCAACCTAAGACATAGGATGCCTTTCCACCCCTAGAGGAACAATCAAGCTCACACATTACCTTGGCCTCCACTCTGCCACCATCGAAAAGAGAAACTTCCTCTAGAATGCGCAAAGAAACCTCTTGTTTTGTCCACGTTTTTGGTGGCTAAGTGCCCAGAGAAAGATCATACCTCACCTGCAAGTTGCGCTCTTGAGGTTTCCTGAGCACTAAAAGCTATACCCACCTCTTCCAAATTCTGTTGCTGAGAGCCTCATCCACTCTGAGAGAGCACCCCTGCCTTGTTGTCTCCGCCCCCTACCACCAAACACGCAACCTTCTGATGGCATAGGCGAGAGCCATTCCTCCTGAACTTTTTTTCCCCCTTCAAGAGCCTTCCTCTTGCGTGTTATCCTTCCCTCTTTTTTTGCCGCTTCCAAGAAGTCTCCTTCCTCCAGAAATTTCTCCTTCCCTTTCTATTCTTCTCCTTACTCTTAAGGAAAAATATTAGAAAGAGCATCGCTCACAAACACATCGTGTGCACACTAAAGCCCATGGAAGTGCACCTATATGCGCTTGCACACATACTTAAATTCACATATATTAACGCATACACATGTATGGAAATCAATACTTATTGATTTTAACATTTAATCATAAATTCGAAGCACATATGCTTAAACACATGAACATGTATAAACACACATTCTCATGATGCATTCACATGGATGCAGAATCGAAATTTGGTAAGAATATGCTCAGATATACATACATATAGATACCGTGGCACACACAAAAAGGTATATATAAGAGATGCAATCTAGGAAACAACCATCTCCAACAATAATACATGATGAAAGAAATTTGTCAGGAGTTGAAATCACCCATCTCAAACGATTGTTGCTTTCTTACTTTACCTGCATGATTGACACGCTCATTGAATTCAATTGAGTTATGATTACATTCCATCGAACTTTTTAATTGCATTTAATTGGATTTGCTTGATTTTGACATCTCGACCACAGCGTCAACAAGTGGTATCAGAGCAGAAAGGTCGTCAAGAGTAAACAGAAGTAAAGATACAAGAGAATTTGAAGAATTCTTCACAAGAAAGTTGAAACCTGAGGTGATCAACAACAAATAGCGTCAGAGAAGCATTCCGAAGTCATTCTCAAGGGTAAAGATTTATGGAAGGTAAAATCTTTTAACATTATACTCACCGATAGTAATAGAAACAAGAAGATCATGGCAGATCACTTTTCTATTGACAAATTGGACAGAGATAATTATCCTGCATGGGTAATGCGAATGGAAGCCTTACTTATGAGTAAGGACTTAATGATATATGTGACAGGAGAAGAAAAGAAGCCTACTTTTGGAGATGACAGTCAACCAAAGAAAGAAGATTTAGAAGCCTTAAATTTGTGGCAGAAGAAAGATGCAACGGCAAGAGCTTATATCTACAATACCATTACAGATCATCTACTACCACATATTAGAGGTCTGGAAAAAGCAGAAGACATATGGAGTGCATTGGAAGATCATTTCCAGAACACTACCAAAGCTAGGAAGGCTAGCTTATGGTCAGAGTTTACAACGTTCAAGAAAAAGCAAAGTCAAAGCATTAGTGATTATGTCACTAAGATGAAGGACTTGGCAGACAGTCTTGGATCTATTGACGAGGATATTGAAGATCACAGGTTAATAGCACAAGTGCTTGCAGGATTGAGAGGAGATGAAAGGTGGAAACCTTTCGTACTCTCAACTGAACTTTCATTACATCATTTTGTACTATATTTAAATTAGTTGCTTGGACTAATGCTAACATTTGAGCAAGATTTGAAGACAGATGGAGATAAAGGAAAAGAAAAAGATGAAGAAGAGATGACTATTCAAGCAAATTATGCAAGAGGAAGAGGTAATGTCAGAAGTAAAAGTAGAGGTAATATAAAAGGAAGAGGTAATCAGAATAACAACAAGAAGTCTTGTTGGATCTATGGATTAAGCAATCATTTGGCTCATGATTACTGGCATAATTCTCAAGGATCAAGTCAGAACCAGAATAACAATACCAGAGGCAGAAGTAGAAGATATGATAGAGGTAGAAAAAGCCAAAGAGGCGGATAAGGTAGAGGTGGAGCAAGAAGTTGGGGATAGAATTAGTCTCACAACACTACCTATTACAACTATGCAAATGATACACAGAATGACAATCATACAATGTTGATGATGAATTCGATAAGCATGCCAGAGAATGAAGATCTCAAGGTATTCTATATTGACTTTGGTTGTTCAAATCATTTGTTAGGAAATATCGAATTGTTATCAGAACTGGAAGGAGGTATTTTGAATCATACAGTACAAACAGGTGATAACACAAAACATAATGTACAATCAATTGGAAAAGTAAAGTATAAGAATGGAGCTGACCTGCTAACAAATGTTTTGTATGTTCCAACAATCCCAAAGAATCTCATCAACATGGGATAGATAGTAGAAAAAGGTTTTCAAGTCAAGTTTACAAATGAAGGAGTATTTGTTGAAGATCCAAAAAATGGATACAATCAAATTGTCTATGGTAAAAAGGAAGGTAGACTTTTTACCCTTAAAGTACAAGGGAATGTTGGTCAAGCCTTGATCGCACATGGTGATGAAGTATTTATAGAATTAGACCTCTGGCATAAGAGGTTAGGACACTTTAATGAAAAGGAATCAAAACTATGGTGGAGAAAGAATCCGTAAGAGGATTACCAAATATGAAGAATCAACATATGATTCACAAATGTGAAGCCTGCCAGATGAGAAAGCACATAGGTTACCATTTCAGAAGATGGGTTACAAACATGATGGTTTGCTAGAACTCATATATACAGATGTATGGGGACCGACAAAAGAAGGATCTATCAGTGGCTCAAGGTATTACGTTCTTTTTATTAATGATGCAAAAAGATGGATAACTCTTTATGTTTTGAAAGAGAAGTCAGAAGTGTTTGGAGCTTTCAAGCATTTTCATGCATATGCTGAAAGACTTACAGGACAAAAACTCAAAAGACTAAGGTCTGATGGAGGAGGAAAATATTTTCCTCAAGAATTCAATGATTATCTGTGGAATGCAGGTATCAAAAGAGAAATAACTTGCAGGTATACACCGCAACAAAATGGAGTAGCAGAAAGGAGAAACCGAACTCTGGTTGAGTTTGCCAGAGCAATGTTAAAGGAGAAGAATTTCCCAAACTATCTTTGGGCTGAGGCTGTAAATACAGCCACATATCTTGCAAACAGATTACCATGTACAGCTTTAAATGGAATGACCTCTTATGAAGCTTGGTGGGGTAAGAAACCAACACTTGATCATTGCAAAGTCTTTGGATCAGTTGCTTATGCTTATGTACTATCACAACTTAGACATAAGCTTGAACCAAAAGCTGAAAAATACGTGTTCATCGGATATGATGAAAAAGCAGATGGGTTATAGACTATGGAGTCCTTTAACCAAACAATTTATTGTTTGCAGAGATGTGACATTTGATGAAGAGAAGAGTTGGTATGCAAATAAAGAGCATAATGATGAAACAATTGAAGAAGAGGTAAGAAGAAATGAAAAAGGTAAATCACATATGCAGGTGAATGGAGATGAAGATTATATGCAGGCAAGTACATCCAGATTTGGATCAGTTGTGAGAAATGAAGATGGAACGAGATTTGATGATGAAGAAGTGTATCCAGATACACATGAAGAGTATGAACCAAGAAGGTCTAACAGATTAAGGAAACAACCAATAAGGTATTCCTATGATACTTCTTATTTGACTCAGAAAAATTATGCTTACTTAGTAAAGGAAGATGAAGAACCTCAGAATTATAGTGAAGCAAAAGGTAAGAAACAATGGGAAGAAGCAATGAAGGAGGAGTTCAATGCATTTTGCAGATGGAAGAATAGCCAGATACAAAGCTAGACTGGTAGTAAAAGGTTATGCTCAGACGCATGGCATAGATTATGATGAGACATTCAGTCCAGTGGCAAAGATGTCAACTATAAGGACATTGATTGCTATAGCAGCATCAAAAGGATGGAAGCTAAGTCAATTAGATATAAAGAATGCATTTCTAAATGGATATATATCAGATGCAGTTTACATGGAACAACCTGAAGGGTTTGTAAGTTTCGGTTACCCAAATCATGTTTGCAGATTAAGAAGAGCACTCTATGGATTGAAGCAAGCTCCAAGAGCTTGGAATTACAGACTTGTAAAGTATCTCAATGATCTTAGATACCAAAGTTCAAAGGCAGATGCAAGTCTACTTATCAAGAGAACAGATGAAGGTATGATCTACATTTGTATTTATGTAGATGACATTATAGTCATAGGTACCTCAGATGAAGGAATCAAGGAGGTAAAGAGATTGCTTGAAAAAGGGTTCAAGATAAGTGATCTAGGAAAGTTATCATACTTTCTTGGAATGGAAATCACTTATACAGATCATGGCATATATGTGTCGCAAGAAAGGTATCGTCTCAACTTACTAAAGAAGTTTAACATGGAGAATTGCAGAGAAGCCTCAACACCACTTGAGGTAAATCATAAACTCAGCAAATATGATGGTGCAGAGTTTAAAGATATGAGAAAGTATCAATATTTAATGGGAAGCTTGATTTATGCTATGCTAACAAGACCAGATCTTAGTTATGCAGTAGGAGTTCTCTCACAGTTCATGCATTGTCTGAAGGATCAACATTGGGTTACAGGACAAAGAGTTCTTAGATAAATCAATAGAACTATAAAGGAAGGATTATATTATCCTTTTACATCAGATATAAAGTTGAGAGCGTACAGTGACTCAGATTGGGCAGGAAGTCAAGATGATAGAAGGTCAACACATGGGTATATGATATACCTAGGAGATAAGCTTGTCAGCTAGTGTTCAAAGAAGCAGCATACAGTGGCTTTATCGTCAACTGAAGCTGAGTATAAAGGACTTGTGGAACCAGCTAAAGAAGTGATATGGATACAGACCTTGTTCAAAAGCTTGGGTATTGATCAAGGTATACCTATCATACATGGAGATAGTATGAGTTCATTGTATCTTGCAGCAAATCCAGTATTTCATGCAAGAACAAAGCACATAGAGATTCAATATCATTTCCTAAGGGAAAAGGTAATGGAGAAGAAGATTGAAATAGTATACACTCCTACAAAAGATCAAATTGTAGATATCTTGACAAAGAGCTTGGATGGAGTAAAGACATGCAGATTCAAAGAAATGGCAAGAATAAAAGAAAAGAAGAATATATGAAAGATCAGAGGATGCTAATTAGTGATTGAGGGGGAACTGTTGAAGATTCACTCACTAATTAGACATATAGATATGAAGACATATGAAGGACAAAGAAAGACGAAGAGAAGCAGGAATAAAGCATTCAGAAAATCAAACCTTAGTGAAGGAACAAATTCATGACTGTAAGATAGTTCATCGAAACTTCCAGAATTACGAGTTTTGAATCTCGGATCAAAAATCTATATAAGAGAGTTGAGAGAGTGCTTAGAAAAATGTAGAATGAGAGTAGAAACGTATGTGTAGTAGACGCAAGAGTGCGTATGTAGAGATGAATAATAGAACCTGAACTATCAGGTATTCATCTGTAAGAGAGATGGTAAGAAAGAACTACTCAGCATAGTAGAGTTTTCCATGGCTATGAGCAAAGTGAGGTCAAGCCATTCTGTACACATCTTCTCTAAATAAAAAACACATACTTATGTGGAAAGATCTGAGCGCATTCTTCTTGTGTCAAGAAATCTAAGTGATTTCATGTTACTGTGAAAGTTAGTTAATAGTTACAGTTTTCTCAGTACAGGTTTTACGGCACTTCTATAAGCTAGATCTCACAGTACAGTGTAAGGGTTTTCATGAGTGATAGCTTATCTTGAAGCTAGTAGTCTCAACTACAAACTGATCAAAGAATTTTGTGAAACGGGACATGTACACATAGTACAGTGTCTGACTGTAAAGGCATCCTGAACTGGTGAAGTTTTTTTTTCAAACTTCAGATAAAGTTTATTCACTGAAGGAAGCTCAGGTATTACTTCCTTACTTCATTTACAACCATTTGAAGTAACCACAAACAGAATTGCTGTTGATTCTAGTAACATTACGGTGAGATTATGGTGATAGTCCGGTAACAGTCCGGTGAAGTTCTAGTGGTATTTTGGTGAGTTTCAAAACACAGTTTTGGAACATTTAAGTGGCAAAAAGGAAGATCTTGCAGTAAGCAAACAAAGAATTGAAAAGACTGAAGTAAATCAGATCAGAATTGAAGCCTGAAGAAAAGGCAAAGTTTTTTGTAAAGTGAATTTTTAAAATTTCACTAAACACAGTTATAAAGTTTTGAGTTTCAGGAAGTTTGCTAATCTACTGATGATTATAGAGGTGTTCTAATATCACTTTAGCTTAGTTCTTGTGGCGTGACGAATTCTGCAGCTTAATTTTAAGTTCTTGCCGCGTCAACAAAGAAGGGGCAGCCATACCAAGAGATCTAGAAATCTCCAATGTAGAGATAGATATCCTCTACACTCTAGATCTCCAAGAGGATGCTAGAATAGAATATTTATGAAGCAAACTTGTACAACTAATTTTTGTTTATTTACTTTCCTATGTTTTCTTGTACACTACTATTTTTCTATATTACCATTAGTATCATATGCTAATTATTTGAGTTTTCTATTGCAGAGCAGGATGGGAGATAATCCTCTAGTCACTTCGCATTCTATAAAAGAGTAGTAGTTCTTAGAGTTTATATCTTAAGTGCCCCCTACTTATGTGGCCGTCGCATCATAGTACTAGATCGCGTGCAATAGCACTCCCCCCAGCCTCACTCCCACCGGTGTCACTCCCTTTGGCATGACAATCCCACCAGTGGTACTCCCTTTGGTACGACTACTCCTGTCAAAGGTACTCCTCGTTCTATGACTCCACCACGACTGCCTTCTCAGCATCCCCTAGTGGCTCTAGTAGGCCACATATGCATTCAAAACCTCAACATGATACAGGTTCTGACCCATCTCCTCCATCCCCTCGATCGAGGTCACACTGTCACATAATCCTAGTAGGAGATGGTTGAACCATGCCTTAAGAGAGAGGATTAGGAAGTAATCCTCAACCATGGGTTTTGGGACAAGTGGTTAGCCCATCGTGCTCCTAACCGGGAGGTCATGAGTTCAATTCCCAACATTGGTATCATAGCCTAGTTGAGAAATTGGATGAGACGGAGGTTTGCACCTCATTTGTGGGCACTTGGAAAAAGCACTTATCCATGGTGAGTGAAACTGGTCTTAGATGAAGGCGTGGGCACCCACAGAGGGTGGGATAGGTCCGAATTTGGTTCCTGTGTTGGAGTTTGAGGTTGGTGGAAGCACTCATGCATGGAAAGTGGGTCCAAGAGAGTCAGAAAGGTCCACAAGCGAGCATTGAGGACAATGCTCAATCTAAGGGGGAAGGAATTTTACATAATCCTAGTAGGATATGGTTGAACCACACCTTAAGAGAGAGGATTAGGAAGTAATCCTCAACCATGGTGTTGCAGAGCAAAGAGAGCACAGGGCAGAGAAAAAGATGGGCCTCAAAATTTTTCCGATTTGGACACCTTATTTTTGTATCATAATCATTTTGTAATATGTTTTTTCCCATGTAAATGCACTAGAGGAGTCCTCTAGATGAATACCCACAGAAGATTAGTAGCTTATCCATGTAAATTATTAGGAAATTAGTCTTTTAGTGAATAAAGTGCCGGTCTCTTGTGTGAAAGGACCATTTTTAGGGCACATGTATATAAGTCAAATTGTGACTCCTTGTAGAGACTTTTTTCCATTGTGAGAATCAAGAGCACAGAATTTCGAATTTGTTTCTTCTCCTCTCTGTATCTTCTTCTTTGTGAGCTTGTATGCATGTGTGTGGCTTGGAAAGAGTGTTAGGAAGTGTTGTCTATCCATGAAATTTTTTGTTTTCTGTGGTTAAGGTGTGTGTGAAGTGTAGGAAGTGTTGAAGTGTAGGAAGGTCATTCCCGTGACTCAGTATTTTGCTCATAACTTGAAGTAGAAGTGTCAGAATTGCGTGAAAATACCACCATTGGATGCGTCTTCTCGAAAGCTTAGAAATACATATGCTATTTGCTATATATCGGAGTTTGGAGCTGGGAGAAAAGCTCAATTTACTGTTGGCTGCTGTTCCAAGTATCGCGACACCATGACTGACAGATGAAGCTTGTTTGGATTAGTCTTTGCCCTGTTTGCACTCTTTGAGTAACTCATTTGCATTGATCGTCATTTGAATGCATGTCTTCATACACTCGGCTAGGTTTTGATACTCATCGGATTGATAATTAAAGTATGAATCCCCACTATATGCACTTGAGGGGGATTGAGGTATAGTCTCTTTCTCCACAAGTCCCTAAGTTGGTTCTTGGGTACACATGTTTTTTGGCACCGTTTTAGGGTTTAGGGTTTAGGGTTTAGGGTTTAGGGTTTTAGGGTTTAAGGTTTAGGGTTTAGGGTTTAGGGTTTACGGTTTAGGGTTTAGGGTTTATGTTTAGGTTTTAGGGTTTAGGGTTTAGCTTCATGTATCATTAGCTGCTTCCACTGTTCTGCTTTCACACTATCATGTGGCGGTTGTCTATGATCAGCGAAGAAGCTTAATTCATATGCCACTAATCTGGCATTCAAATTGGATGACATTTTTAAGAAAATTTCTGAGTCAATTTCTAAAAATCCTGTGAAAAAGGCTTCTTCGAATGTTTGCATGTATGTACTCGGCAAAAACATCAACCTAGAATAATACGCCATTATTGTTGGTCCGCTAGGCATAACAGACAAGTCAAAAACAAGAATATATGTTCCTTGGTTAATGCCAATGAAGTTCAAAAATGTATATGCCGCGTGTTTGAAGACCCTTAATACTGTAAGTATCATACTGAGTATTTTATTGGTCATCGTGATAGTTAAATCGGGTACTGTTGCATAATTCTGCAGCCAAAATTCAATGGTTTTGATCATGTAATCCTCCGTAGGTAGATAGTTATGCGGTGGACTTGGAAGTAATGGATAGTTTAGCCACTGTTTATTGATCACGCCAGTCTTTTGCAATTCCAAAAATTCTCTTGCTTCTCTTCTACGCGGTGTTGGACAAAAAGATGGATTTACCTGTAATAAGTATGGTGCTGCTTGCTAGTGCACCCGTAATGTAGGATGTTTCTCCAAAAATTTTCTCCTCCAAACAGGCTTTTGCTGCTTCAAATTCTTCTTGAGTATAGTTGAACGTGTCATTTTTGAACTGCAGATGTTCGTCTGGGTTTTTCTGCGTGATCTTCTTTATGTATTGTCTTCTTTTCTCTTTCAATAGTCCATACGGAATGTTGAAAGGCTTCGTGATCATCTCCAAGTCTTTGCCTTTAATCCTTGCTTCTTTCATGACTTTGATGACTTCATTTTCAAAATTTTCTGTCGACCAGGACACCAATAGTGCCCGTTCCTTCTGAATTATTTATGTAGTATATGGCATTGGATGATCATCATCTGGTTCCGCCATCTGATCTTTTATTGGAGAAGTATAAATCGGGGGAGATAGAGGACATACCTCTACCTCGTGAGTAGGATTTTCTTGTCTTGGCTCTACTGGTGTCCCGATTGATGTTTTCGCTTCTACTTTGGTCTCTAATTCTGCTATGCGTTCAGTCTTCTCTTTATTTTCTTGCATGGTTGCTCTGAGTGCTTCTTTTGCTGCAAGTAGTTCATTGCTAATTTGTGCTACATGATCCATATTTTCGTTGTAACTCACTGCAAGTTTTCCATTGGTGATGTTTAACTGTTTCGTGAGCTCCTTAGTTTCATTCATGTATTTGTGTTCCCATTGTCCTCTTAGGGTTTGCTCTTGTTTCAGCAGTTCTGCATACTTTTCGATCTGATCTTTTAATTCTTTCTGGTCAGTATCTGTCATCTCTTGTTTTTTGATAGGTTGATCATATAACAATGACTTCATCAATTCTTTATTTCTGTATCGTAAATTGTCGTTTTCCTCCATGTACATCTTTAGTTGTGATTTGAGAAGATTACTTCTAGCTTTCATTTGCTCCTTGTCTGCTTCACTAGCTTCATGCTGTCTTTGTAATTCTGTCAGTTGTGCCTGGAGTTGATGATGTTGTGTCATCAATGTATCACATTGTGCTTTGACTGCGAGTAACTCCCTTTCTTTGGCAGCAATCTCTTGCTAGGCCTGGATGAGCTTTGCGGACAGTTGTTCACTCATGATTTGAAGCTGATTCTTTTCTTGCATGGCCTTGTCATAATCTACATCTGTATCCATCATTTGCTGTTGTGTCTCCATGGCCGTTTGTATCATTTGCTTGACAACAGGTTTTAATTGAGTAACATCCACATTTAACCATGTGGTAGGGATGCTAGGTTCTGCTCCTGTTGTCACATCTTTCCCTTGTGCCACGTGTAACGTAGTATCATGGGGCTGCCTAATATGAAGTTCGATCCTTGGCTCAGCCTCCATGTGGTCAATCTTGCCTTGAGGTGTATCATCAAGCACTTCAATCATAGTTGGCTCTTTGTTTTGTAGTAAGCCTGAATCTTGGTCCACTGGAGTTTGTATTTCTTCTTTGATAGGTGGCATTACTGTTTTATTAGTTATTGGAGCTTCCTTGATGCTGATCTTTGACGTATCATTCAATTGAACGACGTGCTCTGGTTCAGTTGATTCTTCTATGCTCTTTGCTTGTCTCGGTTCGTTGTCCGGCGTGACTTCGACTTGATTGATCTCTGTCCAATCTTCATTGTGTGTTTTTGTTTGTATATCCGTATCCAGGGTGTCCTTCTCAGAGCTTGATTCCTCATTAGAGCTTGATTCCTCCAACCCTATTTCTTTGTATCTGGAAGGTGCTTGATGAGTTTCTTTATCCTTTTGTTTCTTTTCTTGGCTTGCCTGTCTGTAATGGTGACCTTGAATATTCAAATTTACTTGCCCCCGCATATACTGATGTGTTTCTTCCAGGGCTATAGAGAGGTCTCTCTTGGTTATTGGCTGCTGTGTCATAGGAATCTTCGATAACACATGTGTTCTTTTCGATTGTGGTGTCTCTTGAGCTTCTTCCTCTCTTAAGCGTTTAGTTCCTCTCATAGGTGTCTTTGAACTGGTTCCTACTTCTTCAACAGCGATGATTGTTTTCTTTTTCTTTGGAACAGTTGCTGACTTTACGTATTTGGCCATCTCAGTTGAGGTTGGCATCAAGCGTAAGAAATTCTTCATTTCAAGTGCCTCATAAATGAGTAAGGTCAATGCCGAACTTCCATTCAAGAACTTTTTCTGAATCCACTTCTTCTTCGCTTCAAATAGGCGTTCTTGAACATATGGAGTCATATTTACTTGATTTCCGACTTGCCTCATAGCATGTGAGAGCAGTTGCACCACGATCTTTTGAGCTGTTGTATATCTATGAATGCTTGGAAAACAAAAGTGCTGATGCACTAAGCGAACAGCCTCTTCAATATCAGTTCTGTTGATTTCCAAAAAGGATCGCTTTCTAGGATCATGACATTCATCTTTGACATTAGTGTGTCCTTCTTGATTCCATCCGAAAGCTCTGTTAATTAGCTCGTGAGTAAATTGAATGGTTTTCCATGCACCCACTTTATCTAGTACTCTTGCCTCTAGGACTGACATCTTGTTCGATGCAGATTGAAGCGTGTTCATTACTTGTGTACATCTCTAAAAATTTGGCAAATATATTGGAAGTCTTAAGAATGCATCAATTCCAGCTTGAGTCCAGACATCTGTCATACGGGGTAATCCTTGTATGATCGTCTTGAAATCCTGTGACATGATAGGGAAGTAGTGATCCCTATCCATAATCTGAATCCTTACCATGAAGATGAGATCAGACACTGGTTGGTCATCCAAAAACCAATGACCTCTTGCCTTTGTTTTTTATTCCAATGGAAGAAGTTGGACCTCTTCCTCTTGTGTAGCTTCGGAATTAGTAGATGACATCTGCACTCAATATAGAGTATGAATTAGTGGCAAGATGGTATGAAAAATCATCCTTCAGTTGTCTTTCATAAGATTGGCAATGCTCCGTGTGAATGGTGTCATCCCTTCCCCATGAGTGTGAGAAAGGTAATACCTGGGATTTTTTTCATTCTTATTTAAATTTTTTATGTTTTCGCCTGAAAGAAAAACAGAAAAGTTAGTTCATAGCCGAAACGGTTATTAATTAGTAATTTTCTTTAGATTATGTACAAGTGCTCTCCTATTTCCCAAGAGGGAAAATGTGCTTCACTATCCTGAAGTAGAAAAAGAAGGTGTCGAATGCTTGGCCTTGTAATGTGGCCCTATTATGCATACTTTGGATTCTGGTAACTCCAAATGTGTGCAACTCGAATTATTTGGTAGATGTATACAGCTTGTCTTGTCTTTTGGCATCCAAAGTTGCTTCACACGGTTGGGGCAGATTGTATTCCTAACATTCCTGAAGAATGTGGTGCTTTTCATGTTGTACGTATGCTTTATCTGCTTTTTGAATTTTGGAATGGTTTTTGAAGCATATGTAGACTCCTTTTCTGTCTTGTAGCTATTCATCTTTGGTTGTTTTACCTTTAGACCATACTGATTTTCCTTGAGCACTGGTTCTTCCTTGTTGATGATTGTCATTTGAGTACATGACTTGGGAATCCATATTTGTGTGCGGGCTGGTTGAGCAACTACCACTTTCTTTGGAATCCATATTCTAGCAATTCGTTGTGGACCTCGGTGTCCAAAAGTGATTTACTCGCTTGTTCGGTAGGTCGTTCTGATGTCGATAATGTTTCTATTGTTGAAGATATGCAGCCACTTGATCCTTCCTTATCCAAGCCTGTCTAGTGTAAGGAATGGGGCATATTCTAATAGGTGCAGACTTGTGCTTACTCGAAGAACTGATCTCTCTTGTGCGTGGTTCTTCGCTAAGGCTGTTTTCGGATAGAATGATACTCTTGTGACTTGCTAGATTAGAAGATGGTGTGCAAGCAGAATTCAGTGTATCCTCACATGAAGTACTCGATGAAGGGGTTTCCATAGTGCTAGTGAACATACATTCGTCACTATGTTCATTTGAGTGAGTTTTTGGTTCTATACTTGCGGCTTTGATTGGTCGTTCGTCTAGCATGCTGAATACTTCACGATGTCCTATCTTTGCCGAAACGTATCCTAAGGCCAATTGAATAGTTACTTCATATTCGTATATCCAGTCTTGACCTAACACGAGCTCTTCCAATAAGTCCTGATCGTGACATACTAAGAGTTTCTGTTCCATAGTATTGTTTCCGAGGTGTAGAGGTAAGGTAACTTCACCTATACATTGAGTAATTTTTCCTCCTATTCCTATTAGCTGTGCCTTAGATGGGCGTAATTCTTCCTTGAGTTGTTGAGTCAATGAAAATTTGATACAACTTACGACGGCTTCTGTGTCAATGAGAGCATCCACTAAGTGGTACTCCTTTTTTCCGGCTCCCAAATTCAAATATGGTTGCGTCCTTTGTTGACCTAAGTTTTTAGTGACTCTAAAATTAGCCATTGGGACGAGTTCCTCTCCTAGTCGATATCTCTCATCTCTCTCTCTCATCCACTCTTTTTGTTTCCTGATCCGCTCTAGTGCTTCTTGTCTAGCTTCCTCTCATATTCTTTCTTCCTCTAGACGTCTATTTTTACCCGTTATCAGTCATGACATCATTTCTTCAGTCAATGGCTCTAAATATTTTTTTACTCGACATCCACTGATATAATTTGGCAATACTTCTCCATCTAGAGTTGCTAAGCTGATGGCTCCACTAGTGGATATGCGACTGATGATTAATGGGCCATATCCTCTTTTTTCTAGTTTCTTTGCGTGTTGTTTCAAGGTATATACCGAAACTAAATCTCCTTCCTTCAAATTTTTATCTTTAACATGAGCATCAAATATGCCTTCTGTCGCCTTTTAGCAGCATAAATCCCTGCTACTGCTTGTAACCTAGTTTCATGTAGCTTCTCTATTTGATCCAATTGAGCTGAGATTCCATGTCCCCTCCACTCATGAGTTGTTGCTACTCTGAGAGTGGGTATTAAGAAATCAATCAGCAAAATAGCATTTTGTCCATACACTAAGTCAAAAGGAGTAGTTCCTATGGCAGTCTTGTAAGCTACTCGGAATGCCCATAGAGCGTGATGTAATTGTTTATCCCAATCCGATCTACCATTGTTCACAATTTTGGTGAGAATTGTGCACAAGATTTTGTTTGAACTCTCGGCTTGTCCATTGGCTTGTGGGTGATAAGGGGCTGATTTCTTATGAATTACCAAGAATTCATTCAGTAAGGCTTCTATCACTTCATTCACAAAATGCGTACCTCTATCCCTCACAATTTCTATCGATAGTCCAAATCTAGTGAAAATGTTCTCGAAGAGAAACTTGGCAGTAGTTCTTGTCTCATTTTTCTTGGTTGCTTTGGCTTCAGCCCATTTGGTTAGATAGTCTGTGGCTACAATTATATACTCAGCATGGGATCCTTTAGCTCATGGGCTAATAGGTCCTATGAAGTCTATTCCCCATTTTGTGAAAGCTCTGGCACTCATCATGGGTTTTAGTGGCATTTCATCTCTTCTAATTGGATATTTCATTCGTTGACATGTATCACACCGTTGTACGTATGTTGCTGCATCTTGATGTAGAGTTGGCCACCACATTCCAACAAAGAGAATCATTTTTGTTGTTTTATCTGTAGAAAAATGTCCTCTTGTAGCTCCTGTATGTGCCATCTCTAAAACAGCAAGATACTCATCTTCGTGAATGCACATTCATAAATGATTGTCTCTTCCTCGCTTAAAGAGTTGTTTTCCTATAAGGGCATAATCCTTGCTTTGTTCTACAAGTGCATGTTTCCTTGCTAGAGTGGCTCCTTCTGGGTACTCTTGGGTCTTTAAGAACTTCACCAGAGGCATGCTCCATTTGGTGCTACGGTGGAGTAGCATAGAATGGAGTTCTCTTCTGGATTTTGTTCTTGACAAACTGGGCAGGCTGATACATAGTTATGCGCATCCCTCTCCATGGTTGGCCAATATATGCGTAGTCTTCTCAATGTTTGCCATGTTCCGTTTGCACTTAAATGAGTTTTCCATTGATTTACATGTGCTTTTTGAAGCCACATTTCTTGTTCCTCTTCTTCTACGCATCTCATGAGTAATCCACTTAAGTCTTGGTGATACAAACTTCCAATGATGATATGAAGGTTTTTAGTCTTCCATAGGTCTTGGGTCCGGTTTGGTGTGATCCCATCTTTAGGTCCATGCGTGAGTATAGGGATCAACTTTTCTGCCCATTGGGGACATACTTCGAGGTTGAACAGGTACGTGTCAGGCAAATCATCAGGTACTCCTATGGGTGGTTCTCCATGTGTCATTCTTGATAGGTGATCCTCTCTTATGTGGGTATTTCCTTTCTTGACTACTACTTCAAAATCAAATTCCATCAACAATAAAAACCATCGTACTAGTCATCCCGTCTTACAAGGCTTATTGACTAAGTATAGTAGGGCTTGATGATCAATGAAGAATTTGAATTTGGTTGCCAATAAGTAGTGTCGAAACTTCTTTACTGCATACACCATCCCTAGGCCTTCTCTCTCAGTTGTGGTATAATTGCGTTCTGCTTGATTCAACTGTCTATTGGCAAAGGCTATAGGGTGATCTAACTTTCCTGTATCTGTGGGTTGAGCTAGGATGCAACCAATGGCAAACTTGGAAGCATCTACGTGAATGTGAAATGGTTTGTTCCAATTAGGTACTCAAAGGATTGGGGCTAAACTCAATCAACTCTTTAATTCGTTAAAGGCCTTTTCATATTCTTATGTCCAATTAAATTGAGACAATAGTGCATAAAGAGGTCTAGAAATTATGGCATACATATGTATAAATCTTTGGTAGTACCCGCAATGTCCCATAAATGCTTGGACTTCCTTAGTAGTCTTTGGTCTTGGCAGATCCAGAATCACTTTGATTTTGTCTTCATCAGTTGAAATTCCATTTTTAGAGACAATATGTCCTAATATTTTTCCTTGTCGAACCATGAAGACACATTTTTCTGGGTTGAGGCATACTCTATATTGTCGACATTTGGCAAAGATCTTTTCTAGTTCAGGGATATGCTCTGATCGTATAGCTGAATAAGTGCATAAATCATCCACGTATACCTCCATACTCTTTCTCAGGAACTCTTTGAATACATGGCACATCAATATTTGGAAAGTGGCTGGGGCATTGGTTAGGCCGAAAGACATAACCCTAAAGGCATACACTCCCCATTCAGTTGCAAAGGTTGTTTTATGTTGATCCTCAGGAGCAATAGCTACCTGTTTATAACCTGAAAAGCCGTCCAAAAAACTATAAACTTCCTTCCTTGCCACTCTTTCCAAAAGATGATTCGTGATGGGTAATGGGTAGCTGTCTCTAATGGTGGCAGCATTTACTTTTTTGAGCTTTATGCATACCCTTAACTTACCATTATTTTTCGGTACAACCACCAAGGGTGACACCCATTCCGTGTGTTCAATCTCATATATGAATCTAGCATCTAATAACTTATCTATCTCTTCCTTTATCTTTGCTGAGTAAACATTGTTATATGTGTAAGGTCTTTGTTTGGAAGGTTTAGCTTCAGATGTCATAGGGATTCTATGTGCACATATAGATGGATCTACTCCTTTCAAATCCTTATATGTCCAAGCAAAGACATCCCTGTATTCTTGAATGAGTCGTATCAGCTCTTTTTCTTCCTCCATAGAGACATCTTGTCCTGTAAAAGTACATCGTTCTTCTCCTTCCTCTGAGGTTACTACTATTTTCTTGGTCTGTTCTTTATTGTCATATGCTATTCCTGGCTGTGCTTCTCATTTTGGCATTTGAATAGCAATTCTTCTCTCTTCTACTTCATATTTTTTGAAGTGGGCGGGAACTTGAAATTGGTCTTGAGGCTTGTTTTCTTCGTCATTTTTTGCTTTATCTAATCCAAGCTCCTCTTCCTGTGTTGGTTCTTGATTTATTTCATTAGTTATGACACTTACTTCTTGATTTCCACTTTCTATTTCCATTTGCTCTTGCTCCATTTCAATGCTCTCATAATCCTCCTTCCATTCCTTTTCTATCACTTCCCCTTCTTCAGCCTCTTGGAGAACTACCACATATAGACTAACGTCATATCCTTCCTCATCAATGCATTCATTCATGGTTATCACTTCTTCGTTTACACACACATCGAGAGTAGCTAAAATCTCCATCCAACCATGAGGTTCAAATTCTTCATCTAGGAATATTTGAGGCATATAGGTTGGATCTTGTACTGATCTAGCAACTCCTTGCCTTTGCTGCCATCCTTTCCTCCTATCTTCTTCCTTTTTCGCAGTTTGGCATATCCATAGATGAGTCTCTTCATTCATCCACGATTGGTCACTTGAACCTATACTATGAATCGACTGGTTATCTTCCTCCTTATGAATCTGATTCCATTGTAAGGGAGGGACATCTTGATATATATAAGTGTGGAGATTTATTCTTGTTGTGGTTCCTTCATGCTGTAAATATACTGCGTCTTTTCCCCAATCTTGCACTACCTTTAGTTGCCTCATGAATGGTCTTCCAAGTATCATTTCATAATTGCTAGGCCTTTCAAATTGACATATCGCTAAGGTGTGCTCGAATTCAATTCCGCAAGTGGTAAAAACTACCCGTTCCAATAATCCCAAGGGTCGTTCAGTGTGTCCGTCTACCATTTGTATATTCATGCGTGTTGGTATTAAAGCTGGTTTTCCCCATTTTTCCCAGATTTCTTTAGTAGCAATTCCTACTCCAACTCCAGAATCTAAGATGGCTTTAGAGGTGTAACCCCTATAGGTAATTGGAAGGCAAGTATTTCCTTCATCTCCCTCACTGAACTCTCCAACCTTATCGACTGGGATTTTTACTGTGTTTACTTCATCGGACATCTCCTTCTCGTCCACCTTGATCTCCAATTGGCTGGTCAATTTCTCCTTCAAATTTGGTTTGATCCTTAATATTTCTTCTAACGTTAGGGTACAAGGGATTTTTACTTTTTTAAGATGTTGTATGATATCCGATGTTTTGACTGATGGGTTCGATCCTTTTTTCCTTATCGAGGGAATGCAATATAATTCCGAATTATGTTCGTACTTTCTTGTGTAATTTGGCAAAGTCTTTACACTGTCATTCTCTTTGTTACTTGGATCAATTGGTATTATTTCTTCTTAATTCAGTTCAGGTATGGAGTCTTCAATTTCACCTTCTGCTTCTAGCTCCTCAAAGGGTGGTTCTATTCCTTCCACTTTCTTCCATCGGTCTTCTTAGACTCTTGCCCACAAGTCTTTAGGCCATTCCCCTTCTACTTCGGGAATAATGGATCCTTCCCTTTTGTCCTCACAATGATTTTCATTGTGTATCTCACCTTCTTTGGTTTTCTCACGGTCATTAAGGATGACACACTCTTGGAATTCTTCTTCGGGAATTCGTGAGTTGGGTAATTGAACAACAGGTTTTTCTAGGGTCTGTTGAGTCACTTCAATTAACTTCTTACATATCTCCAACCTTTCTTTCTCTAGGTCACCTCTAGGATATTCTCTTGCATGTTGTTCAATGGTAGGTCTTGCTCTTATTCGTGCTTTGTACGCCTGAATCCACATGGCTAATTCTTCAGGCATGGGATGTACTAAAACTGATCCTACCTCTTCTTTTTTTGACTTTCCTTTCCGAATTTCTTCTTCCTCTTCTTGTTTCTCTTTTGGATTTTGTTCACTCTTTTCATTTTCCTTCTTTTGTTGTAGTTTCTTCTCCTTCATCCTATCTCTACGGCTCTTCCATCTCTGTGTTCGTTTACTTGTAACACTTTTCTCAGGCTCCTCCGAGTCTTCAACTATTTGAGGTGTAGGTATGTTCCTTTCTCCGTCACCTTGATCATTTTCTTCAGTTTTGTCTGGGGTCTCTTTAGCTTTGGCTCTAGTTATTGCTTTCAATGGCACGGTGTACTCCTTATCACTTCCTGACGACTCTATCACTTCTATCACAATAATCTGAACGTTAGAGTTAACTTTGTTGGGGTTCTTGGGGCAATCTCTGAAAAGGTGTTCTTTACCACAATCACTACAATATCCCTCTCAGACTCGCTGTGGTGGTGGTGGGTTTGGTAATGTACATTCTTTGATATAATGATCACCTCCGCATCTATAGCATGGTCCTCTAGGTACATGCGGTCTGTTCATGGGTCGGGGGGGTATGGATGCCCCGGGGGCTGTGTACATCAATGACACATAATCCTACTCATATCCGTAGGAACTATCTGGTGCTTCCATGCCATATGCATATGGTTCATACATTTGTCCATATTCTATCATAGAGCTCTCATAAGTGGGATAGTTTCCTTGACTATGGTCATAAGATGAGTCATATGGTTCATTACTAGTCAAAGGTGTGGCTGGAACTATTGCTCTCTCTAAGTTTTCTTCACGTTGAGCTATTTTCACTAGGACGACATTTTGAGGATGGGGTGGTTGTTGTCCTAACACCGGTTGTGGTTGAGTGTACCCTTGATAAGCATATGGTCATGGTACAGGTGCCTATTGCTGATATGTGGGATATCTAAAGGCATCTCCTCCTAGATCTCTCTGAGGGTATCCATAAGGTCTCATGAGCGGTTGTACTGGTCTTGCTTGCCTATTGTAAGAACAGTTTTTTGTACTATGGTTTGTGTATTTTTGTTCTATGCTGCAATATTGTAGAGGGCCCGGAATAGGTGGTCTATTGTAAGCATAAGCAGGTGGTGGGACTACTCCCCTAGTGCACAAATGAGAAGGATGATCACCTCCACAATGCATACATCTTCTAAGCATGGGCACTCTCATAGGGTTGTTGGGGTAGTTCCTCTGTCCTTGAACGTTCAACTTCTTTGCTACTAAGTCGGCTATTTCCTCAACATTGTTCTTAGGGTTTGATGTGCTGCTGGCTAAATCTTCACTTTTGATACTACCTTGAGGTATTTTCAGATCCTCTGCTAGATTGGCTTCTAGGTCGATACATTCCTTCAATATACCAAAGATCTTAATGATCCATTCAATAATCCTTCCAAAAATAATGACACCATTTTGTTTTGAGTAGGCCTCTCTTCCACTGGGCATCTATCCACATACTGCTTGAATCTTCTTGTTGCCAATCGCACTGATTCTGTAGGAGCTTGCTTAAAGCTATGAATCAACGATGACGAGTTGTTTTTAATTCCAGACTTAGTGAATTCCTCAATCATTTCTTGATAGACGTGTTCCATGTTTTGAAAATTATTTGGATCTAATGGCTGGAACCAAGCTAAAGCTGTGTCTGTCAAAGTTAGACCAAAAGATTCATATTGGATCAAGAAATCTTCTACTTGTTCAACTCTGATTACTTGCTTAAATTCAGCTATAGGATTGTACGGTTCACTAGAACCATCATAATGGTTTCTCATACATTTGGCAACTTGGATTGGCCTTAATCTCCTTCCTACTTCAGGTGGTCTAGGCATCACAGGGAGAACGGGTCTTCCAATGGGTATACCAGGTCCTCTTGCTATAGGTGGTCTAACAGGGGCAGGAATTCCATTCCTTGGGTCCACAGGTGGTTGAGGCCGATATTTCGGATTATTTGCAGGCATAGCAAATTGTACGTGTGGTCTGACCGGAATATGTGTTTGTTGTGTTTGTCGTGACTGTTGGAATGAATTATTTTGAGAGTTTCCATGTGGGTTTTGTGAAGTAGTGGCTTGATCCCTTGGGGGAAACACTGGAATGTTCTGATATTTCAACTCAGCTCTTTCTGACTCTGTTAGGGATCAATACCTTCTCTGTTTTTTGTCCAAATACGTGATGATGGTGAGGAAGTCAGGATCTTGTAACTCATAGATAGTAACTGGATTAGGGGCTGCTTCCCATAAAGAAGAGTGGGATCTAAGGAGATTCTCCATTCCATTGATCAAATACACATCCATTAAGGAGTCATCTTGGGGAACCAAGTCTCCTCTCCAAACCGTAACAACAGTAGATCTCCCTCTAGGTGTGGTCGCTTGCACTTCATCTCCTTCTTCATTAAGGTTATGAGCAGTGTTTTCTTCCCCAAGCTCATTGATGTTTTGGG
Organism: Ceratopteris richardii; assembly: GCA_020310875.1. NCBI lineage: Eukaryota > Viridiplantae > Streptophyta > Polypodiopsida > Polypodiales > Pteridaceae > Ceratopteris > Ceratopteris richardii. The sequence goes on from CM035410.1 coordinate 14,772,209, forward strand.
GGTGTTCTATAACTACATACTGGATGTCTCTCTTGTCCATATAAATTCCTCCTGAATACTTAACTGCTGGCCTAGGCACTATGTAAGCATCTGAAGCTTTCTTCAGTCGGGCCACTGATTGGTTTAGTCCATCTAGGTATATGGGTATCTCATGTTGATTGGTGGTCACATATTCTAAAGATGTCGGATATTCTCCCTCAATAATTGACATCATGCCAATCATTGGTACAGTGTTTTGCATATCCTCTGAAGCCATAGGAATTTCTTCTTCTGACTCACTAGAGGTTTCAGAATAATGTGAATGGTTACTTGGTTCAACTACACTTCCTACAGAAGAGATCACACTTCTTTGGCTTCCTAGGGTTCTCCCAAATCTTAGGTTCATCCACTTAAAAGCTCTGATCAGCCCTTGCCAACTTCTAACTTCTGGAGCTCTTCACTATGGGTTAGAATTCTAGGAAAAATTTGGTTGGGACAGGACTAATTGTGAGTCCTCAAGTCATGATACTTGACCACAAAAAGTTCACGATACTCGACCTTTGACTCCGACGATACACGATATCTCCCAGACACGATACATGATACTTCACGGAAGACCATGTTCGATACTTGAATAAACACGATACTCGATACACGATACTTCATAGGTATCGCGATCAGGATCTTGCCATACATGATACACGATACTTGAGGAAATCGATACACAATACACGATACACGATACTTGAGTTCACACGATACACGATACACGATACACGATACACGATACTTGCTATGTATCGCGATCGGGAAAACACGATAGTCGATACTTGCTAGGTATCGCGATCGGGAAAACACGATAGTCGATACTTGCTAGGTATCGTGATCGGGAAAACACGATAGTCGATACTTACTAGGTATCGTGATTGGTAAAACACGATAGTCGATACTTGCTAGGTATCGCGATCGGGAAAACACGATAGTCGATACTTGCTAGGTATCGCGATCGGGAAAACACGATACTCGATACTTGCTAGGTATCACGATACTCAACCACAGGAGGTCACGATACCTAGGTATCGCAATACTCGACCGTGGGAGAACACGATACTTGACACTTTTTTAGTTTTTTGCAGGTGTGTTTTGAATTTTGAATGATTATAAGTGTTTATCAAGCTTCTCTACCCTCTCCTCACCAACTATATCACAGAAATAGACTTCTCTCACCCCTGGAGGACTCTCGTGATACTTACCGCAGATCGTTTTCTCTGATATGTTTAATTTATGAGACACTGATGGGAGGATGATGAATGTGCTTACCTTGGGAACTCTCTCTCAGCTCTCTATCCCTCTGACTCGTTCTACGCATCTCAAAAAGCCCAGATCTTTGCTCACGATACTCGACAACAGCTTCTCACGATACTTGTGCTAGAAACAAGTGACTAAAAAAATGATATTTTTTGGGTTTTATACTCTTTGAAAAATTCCCCTACACTGAGAAAGAACAACAAGACAAAGGTTGAATGCTACTCTAACTTCCTAGCCTACTCCCTTACTCCTCCTACTCTACTCACTCCACTCACTTCCCTAGTCTAACAACTCACTACACACACTTCAAGAGTGAGAAGTAGTAAGTATGGGTGAATGTGACTTACCAAAGAAGAAAAAATCACTACTCCTCCTCTCGCTTCAATGCAATAAGCTACTTACCATCACATGAATGCCTCGGTTTGATTTGACACTCCCCGGAAACAGTGCCAAAAAACATGTGTACCTAAGAACCAACTTAGGGACTTGTGGAGAAAGAGACTATACCTCAATCCCCCTCAAGTGCATATAGTGGGGATTCACGCTTTAATTATCAATCCGATGAGTATCAAAACCTAGCCAAGTGTATGAAGACATGCATTCAAATGACGATCAATGCAAATGAGTTACTCAAAGAGTGCAAACAGGACAAAGACTAATCCAAACAAGCTTCATCTGTCAGTCATGGTGTCGCGATACTTGAAACAACAACCAGCAGTAAATTGAGCTTTTTTCCTAGCTCCAAACTCCAAATATAGGAAATAGCATATGCTTTTCGAATCTCTCGAGAAGACGCATCCAATGGTGGTATTTTCACTCAGTTCTAACACTTCTACTTCAAGTTATGAGCAAAATACTGAGTCGTAGGAATGACCTTCCTACACTTCAGCACTTCCTACACTTCACACACACCTTAACCACAGCAAACAAACACTTTCATGGATAGAAAACACTTCCTAACACTCTTTCCAAGCCACACACATGCATACAAGCTCACAAAGAAGAAGATACAGAGAGGAGAAGACACAAATTCGAAATTATGTGCTCTTGATTCTCACAATGGCAAAAAGTCTCTACAAAGAGTCACAATTTGACTTATATACATGTGCCCTAAAAATGGTCCTTTCACACAAGAGACCGGCACTTTATTCACTAAAAGACTACTTTCCTACTAATTTACATGGGTAAGCTACTAATCTTCTGTGTGTATGCATCTAGAGGACTCCTCTAGTGCATTTACATCGGAAAAAATATATTACAAAATGATTATGATACAAAAATAAGGTGTCCAAATCGGAAAAATTTTGGGGCCCATCTTTTTCTTTGCCCTGTGCTCTCTTTGTTCTGCAACACATGGCTTTTGGGGCAAGTGGTTAGCCCATCATACTCCTAACCGGGGTCGTGAGTTCAATTCCCAACACACACTCTAGAGAAGTAGGTTCTAGAGGTGGATCTAAAGGTGGCTTTGGAGGAGGCAAATGTTGTGGAGGTAGTGCAACAGATGTTGTGTCATCCACTTCTACTCCTAGAGCAAGTACATTAGATGCAGGTGTTATACTTTATGGAATAATGGAATCTTATATGGATTTTAATGTCTTGAGGTTTTTAATGTGATTGTGTTTTGATTTAGTAGGTGAAGAATCATGACGGCATGGACACGCATGGAATTATTTAGATACTTTTAAAGATAGTTAAAATATAGTATTTTATATATTTTTGTAAAAAATAACATATCATTTAGAAAGTGATGATTTTCTAAATAAAGTAGATTTTCATAAATCCATGCTTTTTGAAGTGACATCCTCATGTATCTTCTATTTGGGACATGATGAAAAAAACCTATAAGTACACATACTCTGATAGAATCCTCTATCAAAGTATGTGGGGGCATATTGTACCTAGTCATGTGTCTAGTCTCTTATCTCTCTCTATTCTCTTTATGCTTTTGTGAGATTTCATTTCTATACTATCTCTGTGTATGTGCATCTACAAGATCCAAACAACAGTGGTATTAGAGCCTACATGCATCTACGAATAGGTGTACTTCTTGGCGTTCGTTCCTGTTCCTCAGTGTCTGTTCACAATTCGGCATCTGTTTCGGTTCATCAATTCTTTTCCGGTCCAAGTTTGCATTCTTTTTGGTTTTTCTATGTATTTTTTGAAAAATTTTTGAATCTTTTACTGTGCCTTTGTGCACTATCATTAGGGGAAAAAATGAACCCTCCTTGGGCCTTTTAGCTTGAGGAGTGATTAGTAATCCACCAATAGGATAAAAACTCGTGGACTGCGCCACGCTGTTGTCATCTTCTCTCAGCCACTTCTCTACACATGAGGCATTAAAGAGGACAAGTTTAGTCCTTTTGTGCCAGACACTCCCATCACAATCCTCACCGTCCATTACAAAGATCCAATGGACAAGAACTTCCACGAGTCCCATCAAATTGAGCATAGTTTTGAGAAATAATATTTTAATGACTAAAACCCCTAGTAGTTTCGCGTGGCTCTCCAATCACAAAAGTTAAGAAGCTTAATCCCATTCCTTACAAGGCCCAAACGCGGCTCATATTTTCCCCTAATGTGCTCATTGTGATACTGTGAGACTCTGTTCACTGTACTCATTGTGCTCGCTCTCATTGTGCTCACTATGCTCAGTGCTCACTGTACTCACTATACTCAATATGCTCAGTATGCTCAGTGTGCTCAGTGTGCTCATTGTGCTCATTGTGCTCTCTGTGTAGCATGCACATTTTGATTATCAAGTTAGGTTACTAATTCAGTTATCCATGCAATTACTTTTGCTCACTATACTCACTATGCTCATTGTACTCACTGTACTCTTTGTACTCAGTATGCTCATTGTGCTCACTATGCACTGTGCACAGTTCAACTATCAAGTGGTTATCCATGTAGTTACTCCAAGGCATCAACTAAGGCATCCACTAAGACATATAACTATGGCATAACTTTCATGTCTTTGGCTTCTCTAGCACTCATGATTCACTTTGGTTCCCTTTGGTTCTGTTGGCAGCCATTGGCTATGCATGAACTAACTCTAAGTTATGAGTGGCAATAAGAGCTTCCTTGTTTTCCTAGTTAGCCTCCTTATTTCTCTAGTTAGCTTACTTAGTTTTGTATTTAGGATGTAGGGGATTTGAACCCACCACCTCTCACTTACAAGAGATATGCTTCATCCACTAGCCTATTCTCACTTATTGAGACCTATTTGTTTTAATTGATATTCAACATAAGTTCTAAAACTCTCTTTTTTATTATTTATTTATTTAACATTCTCATTTATTTATTTATGTTATTATATATATTTGCAAGACAAAGATTTTCCTTTCTATTTTTAATTTCGAATGTTTAGTACTAAGCCATGGACCCTACGCATACTACAAAGGAGTTTGGTAAGTTATTTATTGAATGTATTTTTCCTCATCATGGTAAGTTAGTAATTGAGTTTATTTTTCTACATCATGATTTTTGAAAATTAATTTTATCAGATCAATATGTTGCATATTTTTGGGTTGCATTATTTCAAAATTTAGGTTCCAAAATAGACTTTAATCGTGCATATCATTCAGAGTCACATTAACTTATAGTTTTCCATTTCCATGCATATGTTTTTACATGGAACATGCTTATGATTGTTCAGATATGGGACATGTGATTGGCTATCCATATCTATTTTATTATTACCAAGTTAGGTCAGTTTCTTGTTAGTCGGGAGGCATGTTATACTCTATGGAATAATGGAATGTTATATGGATTTTAATGTCGAGGTTTTTAATGTGATTGAGTTTTGATTTAGCAGGTGATGAATCATGAGGGCATGAACATGTGTGGACTTATTCACATATATTTTTAATAGTTAAAATATAGTATTCTATATATTTTTAGGAAAATAATAGATCGTTTAAAAAGTGAAGATTTTGTAAATAAAGTAGATTTTTGAAAAACACACACTTTTTGAAGCATTACCCTCATGTATCCTCTATTTAGGATGTAATGAAAAATACCTATAAATACACATACTCTGATAGACTCGTCCATCAAAGTATGTGGGGGGAGATTGTACCCAATCTTGTGTCCAATCTCTTGTCTCTCTCTATTTTGTTTATGTTTTTGTGAGATTTTGTTTCTGTACTATCTCTACGTATGTGTGTCTCTAAGATCTAGACAACAACACATATGCCACATATATTTTATCGAACTTGGAAAGAACCCAATCCCATGAATATGGACCAATGGAGACTCCAAATCCAATTGGGATGCCAAGCAAAACAAGAACTGACCATTGGGAAGCTCTTGAATCCTTGAGTCCAAAGAAATTGTGAGGGAGACCCACGTAGGGACTTGTATCTAGTCTTTGAGTGATTGATTGTAGATATAGAGACCTCATAAAAATTATCAAGGTATCTCCGAAAATGAGAGACACACTCAATCTCATTCTCTGCAAATGTATTACTGTCATGGGCAAAACATCTGAGGATCATAAGAACCTAGTTGTGGGGGAGTGAGAGACCTCAAATATCCCCTAACCAAACTTGATTGTTAACACGGAATCTGAGTCCATCCACATAGCTAGAAAATAGAAATGGGGCCAATGAACAACCTTGCATGATTGAACGCTTAAGTGAAAAAGTTAGAGAGAGGATGTATGTTGTGAAAGCAAGTCCATAGCCTCCACACACTAAGAACTAAGAAGTCAAAAGAGAACTAACTAGCAAGGCCACACTAGGAGTGAGAGATGTCTTTCCACCCAATCAACCCCTCCAATATATAGCTCCAAGACCAAGGGGGTAAGTCCTTCTCAAGAGGACATGTGTACCTTCCATCACATGGGTCCTAAGGTATTCACATGGTTTCCAAGCTTAGGAAATCACATGAAATCACATGGCTTCTAAAAGAAGACTCTCCAAGCTTTCACGTACAAACTAAGTGGCTAGGAGAAGCTTCCAATCAAGCCTAAGGTGCTCAACCTTAGAGAATTAACCCTAAGGTTCAAGACCCATCTAAAAGCGGTAAATAAACCATAAATCCAAAGGGTTTCACGCCTAGAAACCCAAGGGTTATACTCCTTAGACCCATGTAATTATACAACATTCTCCCCCCCTTAAAAGCATTTCCGTCCTCGGAAATGAGTGGAGATATATACCTTGGGATATTCCCCCGTGCTCCATGATCAATCTCAAGAATCATGGCTTTCATCTCTCTAAGTTCGCCTCTTAATTCAAAAGGGGAGTTCTACCCCGACTGAATTTTAAAAGAGGAGAATCCATGTGTAGTTTAACCTTGCCCTAATCATTCAAAGTTCCATCTTGTTTGCATACGAAAAAGAATTGAGTCGAATGCAAAGTATGGAAAGAATGAAAAGGGTGAAAGAGAACATCCTTGCCTATTTCCTTGTTTAAGCCATGTGCCCTCTGGCTCTCCATAGCTCAAACATGTGAATTAGGTGGATACAAAGTGATTTTATCTAAATTACTACCTTGGTCCTTTGCTTTGCACCAGTTGTGCACAGACCTAGCAAAATAGATGAATGCTACTTAAGGTTTCCTTATCAGATTCATCTCTCAAGGTAGAATCCAACTTGTTCTAAAAGGAAGATGAATCTTACATAATCCCTGCCCAAATCACTCTCTTTTAGTGAAATGAGTGGATTTTTTTTGTTCGCAATTTGCCTCCAATAAATCTAAATAGAGGGGAATTTCATTATGTAATCCCTACTTAACCAATAGAATGGTAAATGTGGATTATCTTGTTTTTACAAGGATATAACATCCTCTTTATCTTTAGAGAGAATTTGAATAGCTTACCAAAAGTGGATTTAATGTTCTTTCAGAACTTTACGTAGTTTTGAGAATCCACTTTAAGAGACTATAATCCATAGGGATTAATCCAAATATTGTAGATTCCAATTGATTGAAACCTATTTTACTTGTTCTTCCAAAAAGATTAAGATCTTTATAACTACGTCCCAAGATGGGAACTCATAGTGTAAAAGATCGTATTATCTTTAAGGTCATAAGTAGAAATAGATTATTTCAATAATTTCTTTACTGCTTAATCCTTACGGATGTTTAGTCGGATCTCAAACCTTAGAGGTCTTCTTGATCCTTCCAAAGTTTTCTCCCTTATATTCTAGATCTATTAAAGATGTCCAATGTTGACATTATAAATAGATCTTTCCTATTCTTCAGTTAACTTGATTATCAAGTATAAAAAAGATGATCTTTCTAAGCTTTCTTTCCAGCTTGATCTAAGATCATTTTTATGATCCTTGAATTTCAATTCATTCTTTTGGATGAAGCTTTTAGAGCTTCATCCTTTGGAGTTTACCTTCAAACTCAAAGAAGTTGATCCTCCCTTTATTTCTAACTCTCTATGAGAGGTAGTTCCTTTTGTATATTGTTGGAAGAATTCTTCTTCCCTTTGAGAGGATAACTAAAGAAGATGCCTATTCCTAGACATTGTCTTCCTGATCTTTTCCATTGGATCATGAGTCCCTTTTTCTTCTGGCCATCAAGAAAAAGTACTCAACGGGATTCAGTACCCACTGTCCCATACCAGTGGTTTCCTCATCCAATCCACATAACTGTGTCTCTATATCTTCTCTATCCTTTTAAATGCCCTTCATACTATGGTACCAATTCATGAGAGCAAGGACTAAGGTGTATAGATACACCACTACTAATCACACTATAATCATTTGGTTAACCATTTAATGTGGTGTGTTTCATCTTATCAAACTTTTAAGTTTGATCTTTGCCCTACTTGGGTCTCTTCTTTAGCCAAAGTAAGAGATAAGACTAGGTCTTTCTCAAATAGATCCCTTCATTATCAAAGCTTTACCCATGGGCTTTACTTGCGGATCTAGTTATTATGCTTCATACAAGAAGTCATATTCCTTAGGTCTGTATTACTGGAATTCATAATGTATGTTATGTTATCCCCATGAAGCATCAAAATATCTTTTAGGATTATGCTTATATCTCATCCCACCTCTTTTCCTAACCCACTCACGATTTATACAATCCTCATGGTGTATGAAAGTCTTTTCTTGCATTTCTTTGAGAATTCCCAATCTTTGAGAACTTCATTTAGTACTAGAATACAAGGAAGTACTTTAACTTTATCTATTTCTTGTATATCTTTTTGCAAGGAATTGAACTCACAACCTCCCGGTTAGGAATGTGATGGGCTAACCACTTGCCCCAAAAGCCATGGTTGAGGATTACTTCCTAATCCTCTCTCTTAGAGCATAGTTCAACCATCTCCTACTAGGATTATGTTACATTCTTTCCCCCTTAGACTGAGCATTGCCCTCAACGCTCACTTGTGGACCTTCTTGAATCTCTTGGACCCACTTTCCATGCATGAGCGCTTCCACCAACCCCAAACTCCAGCCCATGGACCAAATTTGGACCTATCCCACCCCCAACTATGGGTGCCCAAATGCCCATGTACCTTCATCCAAGATTAGTTTCACACTCACCATGGATAAGCACTTCCAAGTGCCCACGGGTGTACCCTATTTGGATGTACCCTGGCAGGATGTACCCTGACAGGTCTAACAGAATGTACCCTGAGACGCGCCGCGACGCACCGCCGTCACGCCCGATTTCGCAACTAAGCTCTGAAACCAATGTCGAGAATTGAACTCACAACCTCCCGGTTAGAAGTGCGATGGGCTAACCACTTGCCCCAAAAGACATGGTTGAGGATTACTTCCTAATCCTCTCTCTTAGAGCATAGTTCAACCATCTCCTACTAGGATTATGTTACACTTTTACCTTGCAATACCCTATTTGGTCTTTTCAAGGCACAAGATACAAGTTCTTGGGGACTTTCTCCCCTCCTTAAGAGTTTTCGTCCTCGAAAACTACCTGAGAGTAAATTGAAAATTGTGCTCTTTCAGAAGTATTTGAAAGAGTTTATTTTTAATCTTTTATTGTTCTCCATGTTTAAAAGAACTATTCAGAGCTTTTTTGCTTTCTCTTCTTCAAGCACATAGAGTAAATTTCCCAAGGTTCAAGTTTTGAGTTACCTCTAAATTCGATGTCCCATACCACCAAATCAACTCTAGTGGTAATATAAGCCTAGATGTCCCATACCATCCGAATTATACTTCCACTTAAGTAAAGGTAACTTTAACTTGAATTTTGGGATCAAACCTTCTTCTCATCAAGTGAGATCTATTGCTTTTTGGACTTGTAAGTGGTATTTCCACTGCAAAGCATATGTATTGCCTATGCTACAATGGAGTTTGAACTTACCAAGTCTCTTGATAAGACTAATCTCAAAAAAAAATTGGCTTTTTCAATTATTCCTTGATTCAAATATACTCTATAAGATCCCTTTATGTCACTTTGATGATAGAGCTAGTTTATATCTCAACTAGATATCATCTTTTTTGACATAATGAGTAATCTGAGAAAGAATAATTGATTTGCCCATCACATCTTTATGTAGATGGTAATTCCATTTACTAAAGAGTCCTTTATTTCTAGGACATTAGAAAATGGTACTTAGGGTTTATTACAACCCTTGAGTTTTACGTTCTCTTCATGCCTTGCATTTGCTTAGAAGAATAATGTAAAGCTCCAAATAGTTCTGTAGTTCTTTGAAACAAAGAACTTTTCTTGAACGAAGCACGAATACTTTCATCTTCCAAAACTAAGATTCTGTTATACTAGATTTTCTCTTCCTTAGAGCTTTAAGAAGATTGTGCTCTAAGTTACCACCATTGTATCATGGCTTTAAGATTAAAAAAATTTATCACTACCTTAAGTCTATGGCCTTGCTGATCAGGCATGCCATGGGCTTTTATGGAATTTGAACTTCCCTAAGAGGGATTTTAAGGTTAAGGTATTTCAAGAAGTTAGGATTATTTGGCTTTTAATTACTAAGCCAAACATAAAGGAATTAAATGGTTTATAGTAGCCAATTGGCTTCATCACCATTCTTCCGAGAAACTAATAAAATCAAATCCTACTTAAGATTAACTTCAAGAACTTAATCTCCCTCTCAACTTGAAAACCCATGTAATGTGTTCCAAACATTTACAACTTTATTTGAAAAGTTGTAGCATGCATAAGGTTCAGAAGTTGAGCCCCTCCTTAAAGCATGCAAAAGTTCCAAATTGGAACTTTTTTCGTCAATGGGATGGTGCAAAATTTTCCACGCGTCTTTCTTTTTGTGCATCGGAGTTGCCATAATAAAATATAAACATATTTATGCACAATCAATCTTTCTTTTCTGAAACTATATGAATTTGATGCATAATGAAAATCATTTCCATGACTTAATTGTGTATGTGACCAAACAAATAAGGCCACCTCATTCTATGCATCCTTTTTTCAAATTCATGTCTATTATGACATGCATTGTATGCTCTTTAATGTGCAAGGAAAAGAAAGATGTGCAAATAGTTACCTGAAGATTAAACTTCATCCATCCTTTGACTTTATTTTAGGGTTCTCACGGTGATGAAGTAGGCTTGGGCTATTATGCTCCTTCCCTTCCATCTTGGAAGTACATACTTACTTGTATGTCCAAAGTGCATGTACTTCCAAGACCATGCCTTGAAGTTATGTATGGATACTAAAAGGTGCAATCCTTATTTATTCATATGCACATGGTTCCTTTATACTTGGAAAGAAAATACCTTTGAAATAGAACAATGATCTTATTCTTACATGTGCTAGCATTTTGCATAGGATTGCCTTTTGTGTATGAGAAAAGTATGTTCATAATGCATACACTATCAATCTATCATGCATGATATTCGTCTAAATGATTCACATACATGATTCTTAACTTCGTATATCATAAAATAATTCATGGCATAAAATAAAAATTCAGAAGGAGCATAATTTAAAGAATACATAACCTTCATTCCAACCTTTTTGGGCTGGAATGCCTTATGATGGCGGCGCTGCCTTCTCAACATTTGTTAGTTCCATTGCTTCCATTGCAACGCATGGCACGTCGTTTAACACACATGAGGCGCCACTTCCTCGAGGCACCGCCTGAACCTTTTGAAGCGAATGCCCATTGCCACCTAGAAGAGGTCCACACGAAAGAATCCAATTAGTGTGGTAGAATGGCTGAGAATGGCGATGATGCCTTAGATCAGTCCTCCCAGATGCCTTGTGACAATCTCTCTATCAAGCCGAACGTCTCTCACTTTTCTTTATTTCCTTCAGCTAAAGGTGTGTTCTTCATCTCGTCTCTCCCGCTTAGCTTGTTGCTACGCCTTGCAGTAACCAAAGTGGCAAAAGAAGATGAGCATTGCCGGGAAGCAACACCTCTTTGTTTCGATCATTTCTTGCTTTACGTCGCTCCCAGATAACAGTGTTGAATCATCACTCTCGTCGCAGCTTGTTGTTCTTTCGGGTAGCTCTGAACGTATGAGGGTTCTTTAGCTCATCGCGTAGGGATGTTAATCCCACATATGCAATTCAAAATGTAGCGTGCGTAGTATATAATGTGAAGGTGCACGGTACTTTCAGTATCGTCAGGAGGGAAGAGCACACGATAGCGTGTCTCTCACATTTCACGTACCCGATGGGGAACCCATGCTTTACACGGATAGCCACGACTATTATGCTTTGAGTGGCTGATCGGCTGGTCCCTCATTAAGATGGGGGTCACCCGTGAACATTTTGTATCTCTGAAAGGTGCATTCGAACTCCCATCGGCGGTAGGTAAATAGCATTTGAACGGCCATTGGTAGCAGCTACTTATGCGAACCCGAAAAATGTAGCTAAAATCTAGCTCAAGTAATTCCTCATCTGTCTCTCATGCCACTATTGTGAAAGGAACTCCATAGCCTCCACACACTAAGAACTAAGAAGTCTAAAGAGAACTAACTAGCAAGGCCACACTAGGAGTGATAGATGTCTTTCCACCCAACCAACCCCTCCAATATATAGCTCCAAGACCAAGGGGGTAAGTCCTTCTCAAGAGGACATGTGTACCTTCCATCACATGGGTCCTAAGGTATTCACATGGTTTTGAAGCTTAGGAAATCACATGAAATCATATGGCTTCTAAAAGAAGACTCTCCAAGCTTTCACGTACAAACCAAGTGGCTAGGAGATGCAGCCTAAGGTGCTCAACCTTAGAGAATTAGCCCTAAGGTTCAAGACCCCTCTAAAAGGGGTAAATAAACCATAAATCCAAAGGGTTTCACACCTAGAAACCCAAGGGTTCTACCCCTTAGACCCATGTAATTATACAACAATGTCATTAATGTTAGTCCAAGCAAAAGCATTCCCCAAGAGCACAAACATTGTCTTGATAAACTTGAGGACATAACCAAGGTCCTTGAGGGACTACAAGATAAGTCCCACTTCAGTATTGTTGATATATTTAGGTAGTGATGTGTGTGAACACTCTAGGACCGCCGGGGTACTTTTTTTCCTCTTTAGGAGGTCTTCTTCCCCTAGCTTGTATATACGCCTATTGCCCTAATAGGCTACTTATCTTTGTACATTCTCTAGTAATACATTCAGTATTGTGTGTTGTGCTCCAAGCTTCTTCTCCTTCCTTGTGTTGTTCGTGTGCTTCCATAGACGTCTACCTCCAACAATTAGTATCAGAGCAGTTCATCACTTCATCTAGGGTGCCGTTGACACTCCTCCAGTTGTAGTCTCAGAATCATACGAATTTCGATGAGCATACTCATCATGTTTTCGAGATCAAAACATCTTCGCTTTGTGTGCCGCAATCGTGATCTGAGCTCGTTTCGGCCTCCGAACACACTAGTAGTGCTTGTGTAGGCTATTTTGTGTTTTTGTGCCAAAGGTATATACCAGTTTTTGTTTGCCAGTATAAACATCACAAAGTTTGCTACAGGTCTAGTGGAATTTGTCTGGACAGTTCTTTTCAACTTTTGGAGATACAATCAATTTTCTGCATCAAGATATTTTAGTCACCGCCCATGACTGAAAGCATTGATGTATTCCGTATGTTGGCTGTTGAGGATAAGTTGGATGATACCAACTACACGTTATGGGCTTATATGATGCAACATGTATTGGTTGCAAAAGGACTATCGAACATTGTGCAGGGTGTTGAAAAATGTCCTATCACACCTGCAACTATTACAACTGAGGTATAGAAGCTGAGGTAGAAGGTGTCAAAGATGATGATATTCTACATATTCCTGTTCGTGCTATGGTTTTTGTTGCACCTACTACAGAGCAGATTTGTTGGGATGGCAGAGATGCTCAGACACATGCATTGATAGCTTTGTCTGTCAAACGTGCCATTATTCCTCACATTCGCTCTTGCAGAACTTCTAAGGATGCTTGGGATACACTTATCACATTGTACCAAGCTAGGAATGAGGCTCGTGATGCTTACCTCCGAAAACAGTTGGAGAGTGAGCACATGAATGAATGTGATTCTATGGACAGTTTTCTAACAAAGACTTGATTCATATCAGAGTTTTGCTTCTACTCTTCGGTTGATGATGAAAGGCAATCCAAATGCCTTGTCATTTGAGGAGTTACTCTCTATTCTATTGCAGGAAGATCAGTCCAGGCAGAAGAGGTCCATTACGCATGTTGCAGATCAAGCTTTCTTGGCTAGTCAGAAGGGCAAGGAAAATGGAGCTCTTCTACTAGTAAGCAGAAATCTGCAAATGCTGCACATTCAAAGAACCAAGATAAAGATGAGAAAAAATAAAAAAAGCAGAAATTGTTTTGTAAGTACTATAAAGGGAATGATCATATCATAAAGAACTGTTCAAATTTGGCTGCTAAAGAGGCAAAGAAGAAAGAGGCTGGAATGGTTGTTGTAGAAGCCTCTACACCAAAACCGGAGTCTATTAATCTTGTGCAAGAAGAAGAATGGGTGTTTACTATTGTTTGCAGTTCTGACCCATCTTCTCATGAGCAATGCATGTCTACAGTAGACTCAAATGTTTGGTACTTTGACAGTGGGGCGACCAAACATATTACCTCACATCACAATTTCTTTGCTTCACTCGAGCCTGCCCCTACAGGGAATACTGTTACATGCACCAACAACTCCTCTTATCTTGTTATGGGAGTTGGTAAGATCATTTTGACTACTGTTGATGGTACTTCTTTCACTTTGTCAGATGCTTTGTTTGTGCCAGGGATCAAAAAAAATTGTTATCAGTTTCTGCGTTAGCCAAGTTGGCTTGGTTGTGAAATTTGTTGATGAAAAATGTACATTTCATGATCTGTCAAAGGCGACATGATTATTACTTCTGGTATTCTATGTGGTGGGCCGTATAATCTCATAGACTATGAAAGATTTGTAAATAATTTGGCATGTGCAGTACATGATTCTCAGGCTAAGTCAGATGCAAAGCTTTGGCATGCACGATTTGGTCATCTGAATTTTGCTAGTTTGCTACACCTGCAAAAATCTGAAATGGTATCCTCTTTGCCCAAACTTGAGGCACCGGCAAAACATGTTTGTGAAAGCTATTTTTTTGGCAAAATGCAGCATTCATCCTTTCCAAAAGATGGTTCAGTTCGGGCTACTCAGAAATTGCAGCTTGTACATAGTGATGTCTATGGTCCTATGTAGACACCTTCTTTTGGAAATTATCTTTACTTCCTGACTTTCATTGATGATTTTCCCAGGCATGCATGGGTATATCCATTGAAGGCAAAGTCCGAAGTGTTTATGTGCTTCAAATAGTTTTTGGTTTTGGGTGAAAATTTGTCAGCATGTAAAATGGGCACCCTCCGTTTTGATCGAGGGGGGGGGATATATGTCTTTTGATTTTAATGCATTTTTGGTTGAAGGTGGGATAAAACACCAGTGTACAGTGCCATATACACCTCAACAGAATGGAGTTGCTGAAGGAAAGAACAAGTCACTCATGGAGATGGTGAGGTGTATGGTAAAGAGTCATGCTTTACCACATAGTTTCTCACTTGAGGCTATCATGTGTGCACCATATGTACTTAACAGGTGTCCCACTAGAGCACTACAGTCTATCACTCCATATGAGGCTTGGCATGATCGCAAGCCATCTGTTGCTCATCTGCATGGTTTTGGTTGTTTGGCATATGCATTAGTGCCTGAACAACATCGCAGAAAATTGGATGATAAAGCAGTGAAATGTACTTTTGTTGGGTACAGTTCTGAAAGTAAAGGCTATCGTCTGTATCATACACAGACTAAATGCAGTCTGGTTAGTCGTGATGTTGTTTTTGTGGAAGATGCTATTCAGCCATTGCTTTCATGTACTAAGGAGACATCTGTTAGCTCCAAAGACATGTATGATACTTTGCTGCCTCTTTTCATAGGTGGACAATCTAGTGCTAGTCCTAATGAGGCAACTTATCAGACTTTGTAGGTTTCATGTGATGATGTAGATCATCCCATTTCTCATGCAGATTTACATGATGCACTTGTTGATGAGAGAGCTGACATTGAGAAGGCAAAGACTGTGTCAAAATGGCTGGTGCAGACCTTGATTCCGTTATGCACACCTGCTAGAAATCTTTGTGGTAGCGTTCATTCTTCTTCCTTTTTTCTTTGTTGAAGCCAACAGAAATCAGATTGATGATTGAGCTGCAGGTGTAGTCATGGTTCTTGATAAGTTATTAAGTCCATGAAAATGTCTTGTTCAAACGCCAACACATAACCACATGTGCAATATCTTTGTGGCGAAATCCCTCTTCTTACAGAAAACAGAATGAATGAAGATGAGGACAACACAAGGTACAATGCTTCAAAAGAGGCATCCCGAAAGGGTCACATATACTCGTACAATGAGAGAAGCACCTATCTCCATCTCGAGATCTTTGTAGCCTTTCTGATTTCTCATAGGATAGTATTCGGGACCACTTTCATAGAAAGCTAGAAAGTTACGATAAATACTCAAGTTCTATCTAAAGCATTTTTGGAATAATGAGGGATATGACCACCTCAAGTTATCCTTACTTCTTTGCATCCAAGAAGACCGAAAATGCGCAGCTCCTTAAAGGCTTTAAAAGGGAATGGCCATACGAATATGATCTCTTTCATTTGAAGTCTCGAGATGAGCAGGATGATAAGCTTAATGCAAAAAATCTTCAAGTGTACTTTCGAGTAGAACTTAAGGGGATATGTTTGATAATTGAAAATCAATCTCGAACGTTTGAAACTGATCAAGAATTGAAGTACCAACAGGTGATGATTCCTCAAGATAACAAGGCCACATGTTTGCAACTATTCTATGTCAACACTACAACATATGAGGGGCATACCGATGCTGCATATACCGACGGTCACAGTCGGCGTCGGTATGGGCCTCGGAAAATGTGACTTGGAGATATCGACGGTCAAGTGACCGTCGGTATGACCGTTTTAAATGGATCGTCAGTGTGGCCCGCACCCCCCGGTATGTGCGTCAGTATATGCGTCGGTATGGGCATCGGTATGAGCGTCGGTATAAGCGTCGGTAATTTACTGGGAACTACCGATGCGTATATCGACGCCCATACCGGCACCCATACCGGCGGTGAGTTTTAAACATACCGCGAACCCGAGAGCAAAACTTCACATTTTTGCGCGTGTTTGAATACTGTTGGTCTTCTGTCAAACTTGCGTGGGTGAACCGAATTGCGACCTGCATTGTCTTGTGCACACACACACACAGATCTCTCTCTGTACACACACACACACTCTCTCTCAGCTTAGATCTCACATCTTGGTAAGTGCTGCACGTACTGTTAGCATTTGTGTTTCTCCATGCTTTAGGTTTTATAATTTCTCTTTTCTTCGATTTTGTAGAAGTTCTTTGGCATCGATTGTTTGGAATTGGACGATAGACGACATACATTACGATTTGACGACAACGATCCAAAAGAGGGGCATACTTGTAAGTGACTGTTTTATTCTCTATTGATAGAGAGAGAAGGAGAGAGAGAGAGAGAGATAGAGAGAGAGAGAGAAAGAGAGAGAGAAGAGAGAGAGAGTGAGAGATAAAGAATAATGAAAGAAAGGAAGATAGAGATAGGAAAATAGAGCATACATACACACACACATACACACACATTTACACACATACATGTACACACATGCATACATACACACATACATGTACACACATGCATGCTTACATACACACACCTATACACACATGCATGCTTACATACACACACACATATACACACATGCATGCATACACACACATATAAATTTACACACATGCATACATACACACACATGCATACACACATACATACACACACATATATACACATATGCATACATACACATACACACACACATATACACACATACATACACACACACATATATACACACATATACATACATGCATGCATACATACACACACATATACACACATGCATGCATACACACATATACACATATACACACATGCATACATACACACACATGCATACACACATACATACACACACATATATACACATATGCATACATACACATACACACACACATATACACACATACATATACACACACATATACATTCACACACACACATATACACACATGCATGTATACATACACACACATACACATACACACATATGTATACACATGCATACACATACACACACATGCATGCATACATACACACGTACACACACATGCACACACATGCACACACATGCATGCCTACATACACACATACACATACACACACATGTATACACATGCATACATACACACGCACACATGTACACATGCATACATACACACACATATATACACACATGCATACATACACACATAGAATCCTATTTTTTATTTTGAAGTTTTTTTTTACATCAAATATATAAAAATAGGATTAGGGTTTTTACACTATTTACACATACATACACATATATAATATATATATACATGTATATACACATGTATACAAAAATATACATATTTTAGGTCTAGATATTTAAGATTAGGGTTTTAGGGTTTAGGCATACATATCACTCAATTATATTTATATTAAGAAACAATATAGAGAAAAATAAGTAAAAAAACTGAATATATAAATAAATAAATATATAAAAAATGGTTAGGGTTTTAGGATTAGGGGTTTAGATTTTGATAGGTGTTTAAGTATTTAGGTTTTAGTATTTCAGATTTAAGTCTAAGTCTTTCTGATTAGAGTTTTAGGGTTTTCATACATAGATAACATATATACACAAACACACATATACATATAATACATATATACATGTATATACACATGTATACAGAAATATACATATTTTAGGTCTAGATCTTTAAGATTAGGGTTTTAGGGTTTAGACATACATATCACTCAATTATATTTATATTAAGAAAAAATATAGAGAAAAATAAGAAAAAAAATCTGAATATATAAATAAATATACATATAAAATATGATTAGGGTTTTAGGATTAGGGGTTTAGATTTTGATAGGTGTTTAAGTATTTAGGTTTTAGTATTTAAGATTTAAGTCTAAATCTTTAAAATTAGGGTTTTAGGGTTTTAACACCTACATAACATATATACACACATACACATATACATATAATACATACATACATGTAGATACACATGCATACAAAAATATACATATTTTAGATTTAAATCTTTAAGATTAGGGTTTTAGGGTTTTAACACTTACATAACATATATGCACACATACACATGCACATATAATACATATATACATGTATATACACATGTATACAGAAATATACGTATTTTAGGTCTAGATCTTTAAGATTAGGGTTTTAAGGTTTAGACATACATATCAGTCAATTATATTTATATTAAGGAAGGGTTTTAGGATTAGGGGTTTAGATTTTTATTGGTGGTTAAGTATTTAGGTTTTAGTATTTCAGATTTAAGTCTAAATCTTTAAAATTAGGGTTTTAGGGTTTTAACACCTACATAACATATATACACACATACACATACACATATAATACATATATACATGTAGATACACATGCATACAAAAATATACATATTTTAGATCTAGAATTTTAAGATTAGGGTTTTAATTAAATATATATAATTAAATATATAAAATTAAATATATAGAAATAGGATTACATACGGAAAAAATCTGAATATATAAATAAATATATATATCTAATAAGATAATTATATACATAAATAAATATAAAAAGAACTAATGTTTAAATAATTTAATTAAATATATAAAATTAAATATATAAAATTAAATATATAAAATTAAATTTATAAAAATACGATTATGTAAGGAAAAAATCTGAATATATAAATAAATATATATATAAAAGAAGATAATTATATACATAAATAAATATAAAAAGAATTAGTGTTTTAAATAATTTAATTAAATATATATAATTAAATATATAAAATTAAATATATAAAAATACGATTACGTAAGGAAAAAATCTGAATATATAAATAAATATATCTATAAAATAAGATAATTATATACATAAATAAATATAAAAAGAACTAGTGTTTTAAATAATTTAATTAAATACATATAATTAAATATATAAAATTACATATAAAAAAATACGATTACGTAATGAAAAAATCTGAATATATAAATAAATATATATATAAAATAGGATAATTATATAGATAAATAAATATAAAAAGAACTAGTGTTTTAAAAATTTAATTAAATATTTATAATTAAATATATAAAAATAGGATTAAGTAAGGAAAAAATTTGAATATATAAATAATATAAATATATAAGGTAGGATAATTATATAGATAATAAAATATGATAAGAACTAGTATTTTAAATAAATAAATGAAATATATATGATCAATATATAAAAATAGGTTTAAATTTAATCATTTTAAATAGAGTGAATATATATACAATACACAAACACACATACTTATACACCTATCTATATGCACATATATATACATATACACATATATATACACATGCATATATATATATATATATATATATATATATATATATATATATATATATATATATATATATATATATATATATATATATATATATATATATATATATATATATATATATATATATATATATATATATATATATATTAGGTCTAGGTCATTTGGATTAGGGTTTTAGGGTTTTAACACCTACATAACATATATACATGTATATACACATGTGTATAGAAATATACATAATTTAGGACTAGATCTTTAAAATTAGGGTTTTAGGGTTTAGGCATACATATAACTCAATTAAGAGGAAAAAAATCTAAATATATAGATAAAATAGGATAACTATATAAATTAGGGTTTTAAAATTAGGGTTTTAAGTTTTTTTAGGTATTTAAGTATTTAGGTTTAGTATTTCATATTTAAGTCTTTAAGAGTTAGATTTTTAGGTTTAATAAAAAAACAAATGTTCTAAAATGTCCATATTGTAGTAGATGGCTTCTTTGGATCCTGAAGAGAGAATGGCATGTCCTTGCACACAGTGCAAGTATCAAATTTATCAGAAACGACGGATTTGTACTGCACATGTTAGAGAGCATGGATCCTTTGATAGGAGTCGACTGGAAAACCTACGTTATCATTCGCATGGTCCCCCAGGTGAGCAGATGGACCCAAACGACATTGCACCGGTAACCTCTCGTGGAAAAAAGAGAGCAAAAAAGGACTTAGAAGTACAAGCAAGCACTGGCAATATTACACAGAATGAACATATGGAAGAGATGCTTGAAGCATTTTATGAGATGGACGAAGATCATGATAGTGAAGAAGGTGTCGACATGTGCGTTCGACACCTCAGCACGATACATGTTCTGGCCCGTCTCGTAGATCGAGGTCAGGCTCTGGAGTAGGAGGTTCTAGGAGTGGATCTACAGGTAGGTTTGGAGGCGGAGGAGGCGGTTGTTGTGGAGGTAGTGCGACGGATGTTGTGTCGCCCCCTGCTACTCCTAGGACGAGTACCTCAGATGTAGGTACGCCATGCAGTACACCATGTGGAACACCACGTACACCTTGGGGTGCTCATGACCATGATGACTCCAAGGTGTATAGTATCCAAGATGGAGCTCCGATGATGGATGCGGCTGGCAAAGCAATGTGTGCACGCATACGACAGCTTTGCTCCATCTAGTTTGGACACTCCATCATGCTGAAATGGAGTGAACAAGATAAAGATCGGAAGAATTATATCACACAGACGATTTACCAGGAGTTTCGGCCAGCCGATGGACAATCTATTGTCAGTTCAGAGTGGATTTTGCACACCGCACATGAGGTCATGTCCCATCGACGATCCGAGGCACGTGATGCATTCAGAGAAGGCTTACCAAAGCCTGCATGGTTAGATGCTGAGGAGTGGGACATGATTCCTAGAGCAGCAGCAGACTCCTGATCGATATCGCTAGCAGCGAAATGCCGCAGCCACACGTTTAGATACGATTGGACCATCACATTTGGGCAGCGGCGGATATGACACGATGCGTCATGAGTTTGTAAGTACCATTTCATTTATTGAATTTATTTGTGTTAAATTTCTCATCTATTTTCTCTAATCTTTTTATATTTGTTTCAAGAGCTGGCAATGGGTCGTCCTCCAACACGAACGGAGGAGTCTTACGGATATAGTCATGGGTTGACTGCACTATTGCAGGACTTGGAGGGACGCGGTGCGGTAGTTTCATGGGAGCATTTGCGATGAGGTAATTAATTCATAAACTTGGTTTTTACTTGTTGTTTGTAATTTTCATGTGAATTTATCTCATTTCATAATGTTCTTTGTTGCAGGACTGTTGATATGGAACGTTCTTTGCATGTGTATGGCAGTGGAAGACCAATATTTTGTATTTGATTTTCATATGGAAATACATTGCTTTGCCACATTTTGTAAAAGCGTCATATATGACAGTGGTTAGCCACACTCTTGTACATGCTTCATTATTGAAATATATAACTTCTTTTGTACATGGTTCATAGTTCATTCCGATTATCTCTTTTGTTTCCAATAATACTTTGTTTCATGAAATCATATTTCGGTTGTCCTTAGAGTACACATCACATGTACTCGGTTTTTTTTGGGCAGAGTGTATTGTCTTTTGTTAAGCAACATCATGGTAATGTTGCTGTAGCAAAAGACAAAACACCCTGCCTAAAAATTTTTTTGCAGGTATGGTCGTTGGTATACGCGACGGTACTCCCAGTAGTGTCATCGGAATAACCGTCGGTACACCCAGCAGGTGACGGTATAGGCGACGGTACCTCCAGCAGAAGCCTCGGTATATACATCAGTATTACCGACGCATATACCGACGCATATACCGACGTATATACCGACGCATATACCGGCGCATATACCGACTCTTTGGTACCGACACGCAAACCGACCTTTACACCGGCGTCGCGGCAAATTATTAAGCCGCGTTCATTTTCCTCGGTATACCATCGATCTGTTGTAGTGCAAATGCAATCGGTCAATCTACCCCAAACATATAGGTCGACAATTTGGCATGTATTAGTCTCCTTGTAGAGCTCTTGAGAACAACTTGATTAGGGTTTCTTATGTCCATTCAATCATTATTAAAATGTGTTAAATCCTAGTAACAAACCTTCTAAAAACTTGTCCATAACAAGCATTGGGCATCCCTCACTTGAGCCTACCCATATAAGGAATACTATCATATGTGCTAACAACTCCTCTTATCCTGTAAGGGCAGTTGGTAAGATCATTCTGACTACTGTTGATGGTAGTTCTTTCACATTGTCAGATGCTTTGCTTGTGCTTGGGATCAAGAAAAAGCTGTTATCAATTCCAAGATTAGCCAAGATTAGCTTGGTTGTGAAATTTGTTGATGTAAGATGTATAGGTCATGATATGTCAAATGGAAATGTTATTATTGCTTCTGTCATTTTATGTCATGGTTTGTATAAGCTCATAGACTATGAAAACTATATGAATGAATTAGCATGTGCAGTTCATGATTTTGAGACTATGTGAGATACAAAGCTTTGGCATGCATGCTTTGGCAATCTTAATTATCCTACCTTATTACACCTGTAGAAATTTGTAATGGTGTCCTCTCTGCCCAAACTTAAGGCAAAAACATGTTTGTGAAGGTTGTGCTTTGGGCGAAATGCACCAATCCTCCTTCCCAAAAGATGGTTCAATTTGAGCTACTCAAAAATTGGACCTTGTTCATTGTGAAGTTTGTGGTCCTATCTAGATTGAGAAATGAACTAGCCAAGCTGACTCTATAAGTCAAAGTAGTATAACAATACACAAAGAATGAATAATCAATATAGGTGAATCATAATGTTTATTGGTATTGCATATATGATACAAATGAGTTATGAAGGACTTCTATCACTTCAAATGAGCACAATTTAGGCTCATAATATCTGCTCAAAACATAAGATTTGAATTTGAACACCAATTAAAGTCATGGATTTTGGCTCCCTTCATCCAAGAGATTCCTCCTACTTTAAGCTTTTTCATTTAAGCGAGATAAGTCCTAGGTTTTGACCTTTGAACTTTATAACCTTTGAACTTTGAAAGATGAAAGAATTCTAAAATCTTAATCAAAGATCTTAGGCTTGCTTCTTGCACCTGACAACTCCCCCTCATGCCTAAGAAGCTTGAGTCTTCAATTCTTTAATATCTCTTATAATCCAAGCATTGATATCAACCTGTTCAACATGACTTTAGAGCAGGTGAGCTTGCTAGCATTTGATTGACTCTATTTTAGGAGAAGCTTCTTGGAAGTGTCAAAGCATGAGCAATTTGAAGGAAAGTCTTTGGGAAGAAGTGGATGCAAGACAATCAGTTTGGGTAACCCTTAACCTTGCATGTATGTAGCAAAAAACACACTCCATTGGCAAGCTCTAGCCCTTTGCTCAACCCTTCACCCATATGAACTTCTTCTATGGAGTTCCAATCTATATGTTATCACCCATATGAACTTCTTCTATGGAGTTCCAATCTATATGTTATAAGAATTCAAATTGCAATTGTACTTAAATGCCAAAGCGTGGAAGAAACACCTTATTTTTAGGGAAGCCATTGAATTAATTCTTTACAAAAAGCACGGGCGCTCACTCGCCTTAATTTTAGGGGAAAAAAGAATTGATTCATAGCAAAATGAGGGCGACGCCTTTGATTAGACTCTTGCAAAAAAAAAAATAGGTGACGCCTTCCGTTCTTGGGACAATAGCACAACAAAGTGGGCGACGCCTTCATCACATGGTATTCCTTAAACAAGGCGACCTCCTCAAATCATTGACATGGAAATGTGGTGACGCCCATATGGTGGTGAAAGCATGGAGGCATAGGTGATGCCTTATTTCAAGGAATCTATATGGAGTTGAAATAGTGCTTCAATGGCATAATAGGCGACCGCTCGCCTTGTTTCAAAGAAAGCATGTCATACTCGTATTTCACTTGCCTCTCGTTATTTTAAGGAGCCTTGTTTTCTTCGTAACAAAGAATGGGATGCACGCTCGCCTCATGTTGCAAGGAACACAAAGATAAAGTTGACTACTCGACCTATCTTGCACTACTTTTTATGAGGCGCTTATATTGCAATGGTATTATAAAGAGTATTTGGACGACCTACTTCTCGTTGTGAGATAAAAGCAAGGCGACCACCCATGTGGTCTTATGGAAATTAGGCGACCAACACTCTTGAGCTTATTAGGGCGACCACCCCTTTTCTCCCAAGCCTCTCCAAAGGCGATCACCAACCTTCTACATGCCCTTGGGGCGACCACCCACCTTCTACATGCACATGGGCGACCACCAAATTTTGGGCTTCTCAAATCTAGGCGACCACCAATCCTAGCAAATCAAGGGCGAGGCCACCAACCACTTTTGGCTAACTCCACATCATGGGCCACTACCTAAAGTCTTGCTACATCAAATAGAGATTCATTGGGCGACTACGTGATGACACACTTGGAGGGTGGCTACCGACTTATGAAGGGCTCCACCATGAGCTACTTGGGTGGCAAATGACGGACGGAGTATATTTTGTCAGTGAAGTGTCAGAGTGAAAAGTAATGCAGGGAATATCGTCACCAAGCTTTGGTGGTGTCAGAAGCTGAAATTGGGGGCCTAATTGAAGTTGGCTACTAGAGCCATAATTAGTCCACTCCTCCACCTCTTTGGCCACCACTTAGGCGCGTGTAGCACTTAAGGCTGGGATTCGGCAAGGTCACCCCTGGCCTCTCTGGAGTCTATATAAATAGATGTTTGGCACTCATTTGGGTGTGTGATCTCAATCGTGTGTATCTTCGGGACTATTGCATATCATCATTACCATCATTTGTTGATGCTAGTTGAGGCTATTTTCTAGACTACTCTTTGCACTCTATTGCTACAGGCACACTATTGGAGGTCACTCTGTGGTGAGTATATAGAGCGTGGGCTTCCCAGTCGAGTTGGTGATTCGCATTACAGGGTGATTGAGTGGATTGGATCTAGTCATTTGGCATGCATCGGTGATTTTCTTGTGGATCAAGTAATCATCTTTGTTGTATTCACTGTGTCGGTCAACACTATTGTACCATTTCTAGTTAGTTTTTGGAATGGCATGCTAGCCCTCTATTTCATCCTTTTGGAGCATTGTAGCCTTCTGTCATCAAATTCTAAGTTAAGAAGTGTTTTCATGTCTTATGAGTACTTGTCATTGATCCTTTCTCCACGACTATACATTTTCTCTTTTGTCGGTGTTTCTATTGTCAGTAAAAGTACTTGCACATAGGAATGTTACAGGGTATACTTCCCTAAGGAGAACTCCCCTTGAGTAGACGGAGTACTGGAAATGTATACAGTTTGATATTTCTAAAAGTGGGTACCCCAGTACCTCCTCTACAGTTTGGCACGCCCGGTGGGACCCTTGCATTTTTGTGTGAGGTATCTAGTGTGCAATATATAGTTGTTGTTGCATTAATTTCTAGATTTTTTTTTTTAACTCTATGAGTGGGTACATGACCGACACTGGAGTAGACAGAGAACCCCTTTGTGTATAAAGGAGCCTCAAGAAGTCAACTCTACCTTCGACTAGTACCCCTCTACCCTTAAATTTTTCCATTGATTTGGCTTCAACCCCGCTTTCAAAAGAGAAGCTGAGGAGGACCTTAGATTTTTCCTCTGATACTTTAGAAGAAGCACCTGTGCCAATGGAGGATCTTTCTCATTTACTCTCTAGGTTGAATATCAAGTTCCCTACATTTAAGGGATTGGCTTATGAGGATGCGGATGATCACGTGAGGAGATTTGTCTTGTTATGCCACAGACGAGGATTGCAGAACCAAGAGGATGCAATGTTAGTACTCTTCCCATCTACATTGGAAGGCCTTGTAGACAAATGGTATAGTCAATATGCAGACGGCCACTTCACTTTATGGGAGGCACTGAAAACGGCGTTCTCACAGACATTTCAACCAAGCAACTCCTTGGAAAGAGCTCTAGATCAGCTAGAGAACCTAAACATGAGATCAAGAGAATCCTTTCACGAACTTCACACCAGAACAAAAGCACTTGTTTCACGTCTGCCACATGCTCCCGGTGATTTATTGGTAAAAAAAATGGATAGAGAAAGCTCTACCCAAGTCATCTCAGCAGAAGCTTCGTGAATCTCTTAGATTGGATGCAACACTTGATGATTTTGTCGTAGCTGCATCGCACATTGAGGAGGCTAGGCTACAGTTTGAATGGGAGGCCTAACCAAATTATGCATCAAACTTGGATCCTATCGGGCAACTCAGGAAGGAGTTGGAAGCCTTAAGAATGCAGCAAAGTCGCCAGGAAGAGAAGTTCATGCTACCACCCCCACCCCACAATGTTCATGAAGTAGCTCAACTTCTCTGCGAGTTAGAAGATTTGCGGACTACACAGGACATACGAAGACAGGTTTGGTGTACAATATGTAGCAATAATGGATATTCCAATATTATTGTCCTAACGAGGTCAGTTGTCAATTCTGTGGAACAGATGGTCATGAAGCTAGACACTGCTACTACCTCAAGGGAGACAACGAGGTAACCATCAAGCTTTGGATCCATATTATGCTAGTACTTTGAATGCATCTAATAAAGAAGAGATGTTGATATATTAGGTAGTGATGTGTGTGAACACACTAGGACCGTCGGGACACTTTTTTCCCTCTTTAGGAGGTTTTTTCCCTCGGCTTGTATATACGCCTATTGCCCTAATGGGCTACTTATCTTTGTACATTCTCTAGTAATACATTCAGTATTGTGTGTTTGTGCTCCAAGCTTCTTCTTCTTCCTTGTGCTGTTCGCGTGCTTCTACAGACGTCTATCTCCAACAATTGGTATCAGAGCAGGTTGTCGCTTCTTCTAGGGCGCCGTCGACACTCCTCCGTTTGCAGTCTCAGATTCGCATGAAATTTGGTGAGCATACTCAGGGTGTTTCGGAGATCAAAACTGCTTCGCTTTGTGGTGCCGAAATCGCGATCTGAGCTCGTTTCGGCCTCCGAACACACTATCACAGCGCTTGTGCAGGCTATTTCGTCCTTTTGTGCCAAAGGTATATACCAGTTTTTGTTCGCCAGTTTAAGCGTCTTGAAGTCTGCTACAAGTCTAGCAAAACTCGTCTGGGCAGTTCCGTTCAACTTTTTGAGATACAGTCAATTTTCTGCATCAAGGTATTTTAGTCACTAGCCATGGCTGAAAGCAGTGATGTATTCCGCATGTTGGCTGTTGAGGATAAGTTGGATGGTACCAACTACCCATTATGGGCTTATATGATGTGACATGTACTGGTTGCAAGAGGATTGTGGAACATTGTGCAGGGTGTTGAAAGACGTCCTGTTACACCTATAACGACAGGTACTGCAAATACATGTGCTGGAGCTGATGAAGATGGTGTCGAAGATGATATTCCGTAGATTCCTATTTGTGCTGCTACAGAGCAGATTCGTTGGGATGGCAGAGATGCCCAGGCACATGCATTGATAGCTTTGTCTGTCAAACATGCCATTATTCCTCACATTCGCTCTTGCAAAACAGCAAAGGATGCTTGGGACACACTTACCACTTTGTACCAGGCTAGGAATGAGGCTCGTGTTGCTTACCTCCAAAAACAATTGGAGAGTGAGCACATGAATGAAGGTGATTCTATGGACAGTTTCTTAACGAAGATCAAAGATTTGAAGGAACAGTTGATTTCTGCTGATGAGGTTATACCAGATAGCTCACTTGTGCAGACCGTTCTAAATGGTCTTCCTGATTCATATCAGAGTTTTGCTTCTACTCTTTGGTTGATGATGAAAGCCAATCCAAATGCCTTGTCATTTGAGGAGTTCGTCTCTGTTCTGTTGCAGGAATATCAGTCCAGGCAGAACAGCTCCATTATGCGTGTTGTAGATCAAGCTTTCCTGGCTAGTCAGAAGGGCAAAGGAAAATGGAGCTCTTCTACTAGTAAGCAGAAATCTGCAAATGTTGCACAATCGAAGAACCAGGATAAAGATGAGAAGAAATCAGAAAAGCAGAAATTGTTTTGCAAAGTACTGTAAAGAAAATGATCATATCATAAAGAACTGTCCAAAACTGGCTGCTAAAGAAGCAAAGAAGAAAGAGGTTGGAATGGTTGTTGCAGAGGCCTCTACACCAAAAACAGAGTCTACAAATCTTGTGTAGGAAGAAGAATGGGCGTTTACTACTATCTGCAGTTTTGACCCATCTTCTCATGATCAGTGCATGTCTGCAGTAGACTCAGATGTTTGGTACTTTGACAGTGGGGGGACCAAACATATTACCTTGCAGCGTAGTTTCTTCTCTTCACT
Source organism: Ceratopteris richardii (assembly GCA_020310875.1). Lineage (NCBI taxonomy): Eukaryota > Viridiplantae > Streptophyta > Polypodiopsida > Polypodiales > Pteridaceae > Ceratopteris > Ceratopteris richardii. Next base: position 14,801,246 of record CM035410.1, read on the forward strand.
CGAGCCTACCCCTACAGGGAATACTGTCACATGCGCCAATAACTCCTCTTATCCTGTTATGGGAGTTGGTAAGATCATTCTGACTACTGCTGATGGTAGTTCTTTCACTTTGTCAGATGCTTTATTTGTGCCAGGGATCAAAAAGAACCTGTTATCAGTTTTTGCATTAGCCAAGATTGGCTTCGTTGTGAAATTCGTTGATGACAGGTGTACAGTCAATGATCTCTCAAATGGTGATGTGATTATTGCTTCTGGCATTTTATGTCGTGGGCTGTATAAGCTCATAGACTATGAAAGATCTATGAATGATTCGGCATATGCAGTTCATGATTCTCAGGCTATGTCGGATGCAAAGCTTTGGCATGCACGCTTTGGTCATCTGAATTTTGCTAGTTTGCTACGCCTGTAGAAATCTAAAATGGTGTCCTCTTTGCCCAAACTTGAGGCTCCTGGAAAACATGTTTGTGGAGGCTGTATTTTGGGCAAAATGCAGCATTCTTCCTTTCCAAAAGATGGTTCAGTTCGGGCTACGCAGAAACTGCAGCTTGTACATAGTGATGTCTGTGGTCCTATGCAGACACCCTCTTTTGGAAATTACCTTTACTTCGTGACTTTCATTGATGATTTTTCCAGGCATGCGTGGGTATATCGACTCAAAGCAAAGTCCGAAGTGTTCATGTGCTTCAAACAGTTTTTGGTTTTGGCTGAAAATCTATCAGCATGTAAAATGGGCACCCTCCGTTCTGATCGAGGGGGGGAATATATGTCTTCAGATTTTAATGCATTTCTAGCTGAACGTGGGATAAAACACCAGTGTACAGTGCCGTATACACCTCAATAGAATGGAGTTGCTGAACGAAAGAACAGGTCACTCATGGAGATGGCGAGGTGCATGGTCAAAAGTAAGGCTTTACCACATAGTTTCTGGCTTGAGGCTGTCATGTGTGCAGCATATGTACTGAACAGGTGTCCCACTAAAGCGTTGCAGTCTATCACTCCATATGAGGCTTGGCATGACCGCAAGCCATCTGTTGCTCATCTGCATGTTTTTGGTTGTTTGGCATATGCATTAGTGCTTGAACAACATCGCAGAAATTAGGTGATAAGGCAGTAAAATGTATTTTTGTTGGGTACAGTTCTGAAAGTAAAGGCTATCGTCTGTATCATCCACAGACTAAACGCATTCTGGTTAGCCGTGATGTTGTCTTTGTGGAAGATGCTATTCAGCCATTGCTTTCATGTACTAAGGAGACATCTGTTAGCTCCAAAGACATGTATGATACGTTGATGCCTCTTTTTACAGGTGGACAATCTAGTGTTGGTCCTAATGAGGCAACTTCTCAGCCCTTGCAGGTTTCATATGATGATGCAGATCATTCTATTTCTGATGCAGATTTACATGATGCACTTGTTGATGAGAGCTAATATTGAGCAGGCAAAAACTATGCCAAAATAGCTGGTGCAGACTTTGCGTGACAGCAAATTAGATGCACCTTTGTCATATCGTACTTGTTCAGGCTCTCATAGTGCCTCCTTTGCATGAGATTGCTATGCTATGGCTGCGTCTAGTCTCTGTGATGAGAATGAGCGTGTTTCTTTTGATGAAGCACAGAATTCAAAAAATTGGATGGCTGCCATGCAATCTGAATATGATGCTATAATGAAGAATGGTACATGGTCTTTATGTGACTTGCCTCCTGGCAAGAAGGCCATTGGCACTAAGTGGGTATACAAGCTGAAGCGTAAACCTGATGGTACAGTTGGCAGGTATAAGGCTAGGCTTGTTGCAAAGGGTTATGCGTAGAAAAGAGGCATTGATTTTGATGAGACCTTTGCACCTACATGCCGTATGACTACTGTTCGGAGCATTTGTGCACTTGCAACCCATCATGGTTGGAATGTACATCAGTTGGACATTAAAACAGCATTTCTGAATGGTGACTTACATGAAGAAGTGTATGTTTTTCAGCCCCATGGCTTTGTGCAGAAAGGGCATGAAAATGAGGTGTGCAGATTAAAGAAGGCATTATATGGTTTAAAGCAAGCACCACGTGCTTGGTATGAGAAGATACATGCCTATCTGGTTGCACATGGTTTTGTGAACAGTCCAACTGAAAGCACCTTATATGTTAAGCGTGCTAATGATGTGCTTCTGATCATTGTTGTCTATGTTGATGACATGCTGCTCCTTGGTCCTATTGAGAAGCATATTGCTGATTTCAAGGCTGATTTGCATGCCTCATTTGAGATGTCTGATTTGGGGCATTTGCATCACTATTTGAGCATTCAGTTTATGCAAGTTGATGGTGGAATGGCTTTGTGTCAAACGAAATATATTGACACATTATTGTAGCGTTTTGGACTTGAAGACTGTAAGCCTATTGCCACTCCTATGGAGACAGGTTTACGATTAACTCTTCATGAGGGAGATGCATTTGATGCTATTCTCTATCAGTAGGCTGTTGGATGCTTGATTTACTTATGCATTACTCGGCCATATATTCAGTTTGCTCTCTCACAGATAAGCAAGTTTATGCATTGCCCAGGAGTCACGCATTGGAAGGCAGTTAAGCGCATCTTTCGCTACTTGAGTGGTACTCGGCTACTTGGGTTGTTTTATCCCAAGAGGGGATCACTACCGCCAGATTTTCATGCCTTTTCTGACTCAGATTGGGCTGGTTGCTATGACACTCGTGTGTCCACCAGTGGTTTTTGCTTCATGCTTGGTAGCTCATGTATATCTTGGTTGAGCAAGAAGCAGCCTTCTGTGGCCACCTCTAGTTGTGAGGCTGAGTATAGGGCAGCTTTCACAGCGACTGATGAGTGTGTGTGGCTCAGACGCCTTATGGCTGATTTGGGTGTTGGCCAGTCTTCTGCCACCACCATCTTCACTCAGAGTCAAAGCGCATTGGTAGTTGCGAGGAACCCTGTGTTCCATGCTCGCACTAAGCACATTGAGGTGCATTATCACTATGTCAAGGAGAGGTTCTCTGCTGGGGAGATCAGCTTGGCATATGTGCCCACGTAGAAGAACATTGCAGACCTTTTCACGAAGGCTCTGCTTAGGGAGAAGTTTGAAGCTTTCCGCAAAGCTTTGGACTTACTTCCTTTTGTGGAGTGATTTCCACATAGCTTGCCACTTCCTTATACATGAGTGCCAGCTCCTTGTTCACCACATGTTGGTGCATTTTGCCCAAGCCTACATGCTTGATATGCTTGATATTATCCTCATTTGTAAGTCACATGAGTAGTCATGTGAACACCTCTTGTAAAAGAGTACATTTTATCTCTTGTAAATGGAAAAAGAAAAAAGTAAAAGGATGGCTTACCTCATCCATGATGTAAAAGCAAATTCGTGGCTCCAACTACCAAAATCACGAATTTTTGAGCTGAGGGAATCTCTCCTAACTTTGGGGATCACTTTTAGGTGGAGCCATTCGAATTCAAATTCAAAACTCCCTCCAAGAATTGCTATAAAAGGAGCAAGAAGGAAGAGGCGATTAGCAAGCCTTGTACGTGACCACTTCATGTCATTTTGTAGAGATTGAAGAGCTTACTCCATAGCTCTATCATTCTACTCCCATTGTGCAAAGATTCATTGCCAATGTGGTTGTAATCATGTGTGAATCTATACATTTATTATCATCTACCTCTCTGTTTTGTTCTCTGCTATACTCACTCAGAGCAGTAACTTCAGAAGGTCATATCTCGAGTTTTACTGAACCTTTTTCAGTGTTTTAATATGCGTTAGATAGCTCTCACTGTCTAGTTTCTACCTATAAATTTTCAAGGTCATTTGATTTATACTTTTGGAGATATCTGCATTTTACTGCTTACTGGTCTATCTCTGCAGAGCCCCGAGAATTGTGGGAATGTTCCAGAACTTGATGAAACTTGTTCTCAGTGCTCAGTCCATCATTTGATGTGTTTTAACTTGGAATAGGAAGCTTGCTAAGTCTATTTGCTATTCCCAAAAGGAATTTTTCTAATTCCTTCCAGGTTGAGAGCACTGTTCATTTTTTCCAGCAGGTGTATGTCCAAAAATAGCAAGTTTTGGGAGCTAGTCATTTCGCAACTAGCCTGTCTTGACTTAAACTTTTGGGATACATGTTCCAAAGTACTTGGCTGATATTTTGGTGGATTTAGGAAGCTCAAAGGGTCTACTAATCAACTCTGAAGTCTCAGTTGGCTGGTGTGAAGCTGGTTGTAGCGGCACCTACTCATCTTTGGATTGCATCCACCATCTCTCTTCACAGTGGTATCAGAGCATAGTCAAGCAACATGGGAGATGGATTTCCATCAACAATTGACAAATTGGATCGAAACAACTATCCGGCATGGTCTCTAAGGATGGAGGCTTACCTTCAAGGGAGGAATCTATATGGATTCATATCCGGAGATGAAGCAATGCCAACCATGAGGAACAAAGGGCAACCATCACATGAAGAAGTGGAAGGACTTTCGAATTGGTGTTCGAAGGATGCACTTGCAAGGTCCTATATTCTAAACTCAATCTCTGATTTTCTTTTACCTCATGTCAAGGGATGCAAGACATCAAGAGAAACCTGGAATGCACTTGCTTCTTTCTTCTCTTCCAACACTCGAGCAAGGAAGAACCAATTGTGGATGGAGTTCACAACAATGAAGAAAAGCCCGAAGCAAAATGTGACTGATTATGTCACAAAGATGAAGGAGATTTCCGACCAACTTGGAAGCATTGGAGAGGTAATTGAAGAGGAGCAAATCATAAGACAAATCATGAATGGAATCAAAGCAGACGACAAGTGGGAGTCATTCACAACAGCCATGGATTTATACATGGATATGCATGTACCCGACCTCAACACACTCATGGGCCAACTCTTCACTCATGAAGCAAAGATTAGCAAAGGTGGTGAGTCCTCAAGAGGTAATCAAACTTCTGCCTTATATTCTGATAAAGCTAAGGTCAAGGACAAGTCAAAGAATAGGAAGAATGAAGATGAAGGAAGCTCTTTCCAAGCAAACTTTGCAGGTAGAGGAAGAGCTAGAGGAAGAGGCAGAGGTGGAAAGCAAGGCAGGGGGAGATTCCAATCATCTCAACCTTGCAACATATGTGGCTTATCTAACCATACTACTGAAGAATGTTTCAGGAACCCGAGGAACTCAAGAGGAAGAGGATTCAATAGAGGTGGCTATGGATCAAATAGAGGCAGGTACAATGGAGGCTACAACAACAACTACTACAACAACAATTACAACAACAACAACAACTATCAAAGTGGCCATAGAGGAAGAAGAGATTACAATAACTATGCAGAGGACCAAAGTCAAGAAGATTCATTATTGATTATGAATCTATCAACGAAGAAGGGTAAGGATGATGATCACATATTTTACATTGATTCAGGATGCTCGAACCATGTAGCAGGAAATGTGGCTTTACTTTCTGATTTGGAAGATCCTCATAACAAGCATGAAGTGCAGACAGGAGATGACACAAAGCACTCAGTGGAGAAGATAGGTAATGTGAAGACATCAGATGGGAATATGAACCTCTTAAGCAAAGTCTTGTATGTCCCTACAATTACCAAAAATTTAATAAGTGTTGGACAGATTGTTGAAAAAGGATTGCAGGTTAGATTCAATCGATTTGGAGCATATGTTGAAGACCCAAGGCAAGGCTTTCGAAGGATTGCCAAAGGAGAAAAGACAGGAAGGCTTTTCACTTTTGAAGTGGAAGATACAAAGAACATAGCTTTGTTTAGCTATGGATCTCAAACTCTAACAGAGTTGGAGATATGGCACAAAAGGCTTGCTCACATTGGTGAGAGGACACTCAAACAGATTTGCAGGGACCAAAGTGTACTTGGTTTGCCTAATATCACAAGGCAACACATGATTTATAAGTGTGAAGCTTGTCAACTCGGCAAGGCTCATAGACAACCTTTCAATAAGAAAGGATATATGTATCAAAATCCTTTGGATCTAGTGCACACGGATGTGTGGGGTCCAAGTAAGGAGCCATCTATATCAGGCTCAAGATATTATGTGTCTTTCATAGATGATTGTAGCAGGTGGACCATTCTGTTTTTCATGAAGCACAAGGATGAAGTGTTTAATTGCTTTAAGAAGTATATTGCTCTTGTTGAAAATCAAACAGGTAGGACTTTGAAAAGACTCAGATCAGATGGTGGAGGAGAATACTTCTCTTCTGAATTTGATGCCTTCTTGCATGAAAGAGGCATTAAAAGGGAAGTCACTACAAGGTATACACCTGAACTCAATGGTGTAGCAGAGAGGAGGAATAGAGCTATCGTCGAAGCTGCAAGGTCCATGCTCAACGAAAAGGGATTGCCGAACTACCTATGGGCAGAGGCTGTGTCGACAGCCACATATCTCATAAATAGACTTCCATCTAAGTCACTAGATGGAACCACTCCATATGAAGTGTGGAATGGAAGAAGACCTAGTCTAGAGCATTGTAAAATCTTTGGATGCTTAGCCTATGCTCACATTCCTTCTCAAGTAAGAGGGAAATTGGATCCCAAGGCAGAGAAGTGTGTATTCATTGGTTATGATCAAAACCAAAAAGGATATAGATTGTACAATCCAACCAATAAAGGATTTTCTGTGAGTAGAGATGTAATTTTTGATGAAAACAAATCATGGTTTGATGATGACAGGAAAGTGAAGCTGCCATATGACTTGGATGAAGATTTTCCATCACTTCAACCAAAGGAGCCAAAGCAGATTGAAGAAAGTGATTCGGAGATTGACCTAGAAGACTTGGAAAGACTAAAGCTATGGAAGAACAAAGGTAAAGCAAAGATGCAGGATGCTACATATGGACCCGAGAGCTCACATCAACCACTTAGAAGGTCTTCGAGGGAGAAGAAGAAACCAGAGAGGTTTGGTTATGATACTTCTTTGGTCAAGCACTCAATCTACATTGCAAAGGATTCAACCAATGAAGAACCTACCACATTTGAAGAAGCACAAAGCAAGAAAGCTTGGAGAGATGCAATGGATGAAGAAATGGAAGCCTTGAAGGAGAATGACACTTGGGAGCTTGTACCTAACAAGCCATCTATGAAGATAATCGGATCTCGATGGATATACAAAATCAAGAAGAATCCAGATGGAAGTATAAATAGACACAAAGCAAGGTTAGTTGCTAAAGGGTTTGCTCAAACCCATGGTATTGATTATGAGGAGACTTTCTCTCCTGTTGCAAAAATGCCTACAATTAGGGTTCTCATTAGTCTTGCTGCATCTAGAAATTGGAATCTTTATCAACTTGATGTAAAGAATGCTTTCTTGAATGGATGGATTTCTGAGGAAGTGTATATGGCACAACCTCCTGGATATGAGGATGCACATCATCCTAACTATGTATGCAAACTAAAGAAAGCTTTGTATGGATTGAAGCAAGCTCCAAGAGCTTGGAATTTCAGATTGGTTACTTATTTGCAGGACCAAGGATTCAAAGCTAGCAAGGCGGATACCTCTTTGTTCATAAAGAGGAATGGATCTGAAGTGATCTATTTATGTGTGTATGTTGATGATATTATTATCACAGGCAATGATCTTGAAGGAATCAAACAGGTAAAGAGTCAAATGAAGGAGGAGTTCAAAATAAGTGACCTCGGACCACTCACTTATTTTCTTGGATTGGAGTTGATCTACACAGATTCAGGTATATACATCACACAAAGGAAGTATGTCCATGACATGCTCGTCAAGTTCAAGATGGAAAATACCAAGTGTGCAGGTACACCTATGGAGCAAAATCATAAGCTTAGTGCTTATGAAGGAGAGCCAATTGAAGACATCACAAGCTATCAAAGCTTGGTTGGAAGTTTGAACTATGCAACACTCACAAGGGTGGATATATGCTATAGTGTTAGCATATTGAGTCAGTTTATGCATAAGCCGAGAAGACCACATATGGAAGCGGCCAAGCGAGTCCTCAAGTACCTAAAGGGGACCATGAATGAAGGTTTGTTCTATTCATATACTTCAGATATTGAGCTAAAGGTCTACTCAGATGCAAATTGGGCCGGATCTAAAGATGATAGAAGAAGCACATCAGGGTATATATCATTTGCAGGTTCAAAAATCATTTCTTGGTCATCGAAGAAGCAACCAACCGTGGCATTATCTTCTACTGAAGCTGAATATAGAGGTTTGGCTAATGCAACTCAAGAAATCATGTGGTTAAAATCTTTGTACACAGATCTTGGACTTCATTCTTCAACACCTCACATTTTTGGTGACAACACAAGCTCACTACATCTAGCAGCTAATCCGGTATACCATGCTAGAACCAAGCATATTGAAGTCCACTACCATTATGTAAGGGAGAAGCTAATGAGCAAGGATATTCAACTATCCTACGTCTCTACAGATATGCAATGTGCAGACATGTTGACGAAAGCTCTTGATGGTACGAAATTAAGTAGATTCAAGTTGATGATTGGTTTGCAGGAAATCAAGGACAATTGAAGACTTATTTGGAGGCCAAGCATGTTAGGCTTGAGGGGGAGCTGTTGGTGCATTTTGCCCAAGCCTACATGCTTGATATGCTTGATATTATCCTCATTTGTAAGTCACATGAGTAGTCATGTGAACACCTCTTGTAAAAGAGTACATTTTATCTCTTGTAAATGGAAAAAGAAAAAAGTAAAAGGATGGCTTACCTCATCCATGATGTAAAAGCAAATTCGTGGCTCCAACTACCAAAATCACGAATTTTTGAGCTGAGGGAATTTCTCCTAACTTTGGGGATCACTTTTAGGTGGAGCCATTCGAATTCGAATTCAAAACTCCCTCCAAGAATTGCTATAAAAGGAGCAAGAAGGAAGAGGCGATTAGCAAGCCTTGTACGTGACCACTTCATGTCATTTTGTAGAGATTGAAGAGCTTACTCCATAGCTCTATCATTCTACTCCCATTGTGCAAAGATTCATTGCCAATGTGGTTGTAATCATATGTGAATCTATACATTTATTATCATCTACCTCTCTGTTTTGTTCTCTGCTATACTCACTCAGAGCAGTAACTTCAGAAGGTCATATCTCGAGTTTTACTGAACCTTTTTCAGTGTTTTAATATGCGTTAGATAGCTCTCACTGTCTAGTTTCTACCTATAAATTTTCAAGGTCATTGGATTTATACTTTTGGAGATATCTGCATTTTACTGCTTACTGGTCTATCTCTGCAGAGCCCCGAGAATTATGGGAATGTTCCAGAACTTGATGAAACTTGTTCTCAGTGCTCAGTCCATCATTTGAAGTGTTTTAACTTGGAATAGGAAGCTTGCTAAGTCTATTTGCTATGCCCAAAAGGAATTTTTCTAATTCCTTCCAGGTTGAGAGCACTGTTCATTTTTTCCAGCAGGTGTATGTCCAAAAATAGCAAGTTTTGGGAGCTAGTCATTTCGCAACTAGCCTATCTTGACTTAAACTTTTGGGATACATGTTCCAAAGTACTTGGCTAATATTTTGGTGGATTTAGGAAGCTCAAAGGGTCTACTAATCAACTCTGAAGTCTCAGTTGGCTGGTGTGAAGCTGGTTGTAGCGGCACCTACTCATCTTTGGATTGCATCCACCATCTCTCTTCACACCACATCACTCCTAGGGGGGATTTGTTGATATATTTAGGTAGTGATGTGTGTGAACATAGTAGGACCGCTGGGGCACTTTTTTCCCTCTTTAGGAGGTTTTTTTCCCCCGGCTTGTATATACGCCTATTGCCCTAATGGGCTACTTATCTTTGTACATTCTCTAGTAATACATTTAGTATTGTGTGTTTGTGCTCCAAGCTTCTTCTTCTTCCTTGTGCTATTTGCGTGCTTCCGCAGACGTCTATCTCCAACAAGAGACCCGTCCAGCTCGGCCTAGATATAGTAGGCCACTGATGTGTTATCGCTGTGGTGAGTATGGCCATATGCAGACCAAGTGTTCCCTACCAGAAGGTGCACCTCCCTATCAGCATTGTCCAGATGCTAAGGATCACTATACTAGAGATTGCCCAAGGAGCCGCCCTCCTCCAATTCACATGATCGCAGTCTCCCTACAAGTAGAAGGTATGACCACTCAATATTATGTCGTTTCATCTTCGTCAATGCCAATGATGACTAGAGCCAGGCAACCAGCAGCAACCTATAGGGAGGAACAACAAGGACTCAAACATAGAGATGAGGAAAAGAAGGGGGGATGGAAGGACCAAGCAAACATTGAAGGAGCTTATGAGAGGGTTGTTGGAACATCAAGCTTACACTATGCTTGAGGTGGATTTGATCTACATCAAAGGCTATCGTGTCGAAAGAATATCCGTTGGAGAGTTCTTTTTCATATGCTCATTTATTGTATTTTTTGAGAATATTTTGATGGCTCATTTACCGTTGTAAAAGCCTTGAGCTTGATACATGTAAAGGTAGAAATATAGAGCCAAAATCCCACGAAATTTTGGTGGTTGAAGTTGCATTCAATCAAGCAATCAATCACCTAAAAGTAGATCAATCAAGATCTTCACTTTTCCTAGATTGTAGGGAAGTGGATTGATTCCCTCCAACAACCATTCCCACCTTCATTTGAATTCAAATTCAAGTTGTAAAAGTCGTGGAACACTCATAGAGGCTATATAAGGAGTTGAAATCACTTGTACATTACATGGAAGCAATATACATACACTTGTGACCATCATTGTCTTGCTCCTTCAATTTTCTGCATCATCTTCTTCGCCAACAGTAATCTTGCAGAGGCTGCTGCTCTCTCCGCAGAGCTCCAAATTGAGTGCAAGAGGACTCATTGGAAAGTTATTAGTGTCTAGTTTATGCTGGTAAATTTTCAAAGCATTTGGTTCAGCAGATTTGGAGAAATCTCAGTTTTTCTGCCTCGGGGTCAATCTCTGCGTATTCCTGAAAAATAGGAAGTACCACCGGTGAATGTCGCATTCATTCCTATAGCATATTTTGCTTATTCCTTATAATATTTTGCATTCCATACACTCAACCCTATGTGTATCACTCCCATAAAAGGATTTTTTCTAATTGTAATCACGCTGGTCGCTATGGGCATTGGAAGTTCATTGTCTCTTCCATAGATAGTAAGTTTTTTGAGCTAGTCGACCCGCGAACCTATCTGTTTTGTATCGACTCATTCTCCTTGATGCTCCAAGGTACATAGTGTGTTTCTTTGCACTTATAGCATGCCTATAAGGTCTATTTGAGTCTCCAAAAGCTCAAGGGCTGGTCTTGTGCCGGTTGGCTTGACCAAACTTCATCGCTTTGAAACGCACTTTTCTACCTTCGACAAGCTTCTCCAAGTTCTTTCAATGGTATCAGAGCTAGTTCAAGATGGGTGACGACTTTCCCTCAATGATCGAGAAGCTTGATCGACACAACTACGCGGCTTGGCAAATCAGAATGGAGGCCTATTTGCAAGGTAGAAATCTTTATGGAATTGTAGCAGGTGATGAAGCTATGCCTATTCCAAGATCCAAAGGAGGACCTACACAAGAGGAGACAGATAAGCTCACACTTTTGTGCGCAAGGGATGCTCAAGCAAGGTTGTACATACTAAACTCTATCTCTAACTTTCTATTACCACATATTAGAGGATGCAAGACATCTCAAGAGACTTGGGATGCCCTGGAGACTTTCTTTTCTGCTAGTACCAAAGCAAGAAAGAATCATCTTTGGAACGAGTTCAACCAAATGAAGAAGACACCTAAACAAACCATCACAGAGTTTGTTACCAAGGTCAAAGAGGTTGCGGATCAGTTAGCATCCATTGGAGAGCTAATTGAAGAAGAGGTCATCCTTAGGCAAATTCTCAACGGCATTCGAAGTGATAAGCAATGGCAATCCTTCACGATGGCTTACGATCTCATCATGGATGTGCAAACTCCAGACTTCAACATCTTTCTTGGACAACTCTTCAATCAAGAAGCCAACAATAGCATAAAGGCATAAAGGAAGGTAAATCTTATCATGGTAGTTCAACTAGTGCTCTATATGCAGATAAGAAGGATAAGAAGCAGAAAGGCAAGAAGAAGGAAGAAGATGAAGAAGAGACTTCCCAAGCCAACTTCGCAAGCAAGAGCAAGTGGAAAGGGAAGAAGAAAGGATCAAAGCAAGACAAAGCCAAAGGTCAGAATGTTCAACCTTGTGCCATATGCGATAAGACCAACCACACCACTCAGAATTGTTGGTTCAATGGGAAGACCCATAAAGGAAGTGGAAGAGGTGGATATGGCAACAATAGAGGTAGAGGTGGACACAACTTCAACAATAACAATAGAAGCTATAATAGAAGGGACTACAACAGTTATTCAGAAGATCAACCACATGAAGACTCATTACTTCTCATGAATCTAAGCCACAAAGAAGGTAAAGAAGATGATCATTTGTTCTACATAGATTCAGGATGCTCGAATCATGTTGCAGGCAACATTGCTCTTCTATCTGACTTGGAAAGTCCAAAGCATAGACATGAAGTGCAAACAGGAGATGACACGAAGCACAATGTGAAGAAGATTGGTAATGCCAAAGCTTCCAATGGCAGGACAAACATTCTAAGTAAGGTTCTCTATGTACCCACTATCACTAAAAACCTAATCAGTGTAGGCCAAATAGTTGAAAAAGGCTTGCAAGTTAGGTTCACCCAACATGGAGCTTTTGTGGAAGATCCATGTCAAGGCTTCAAGAAGATAGTCCGAGGTGAGAAGCATGGTAGGCTCTTTACTTTTGAAGTAGGAGATACCAGGAACATAGCTCTATTCAACTTTGGGTCTCAAACCCTAAGTGAGCTTGAAGTGTGGCATAAGAGACTTGCTCATGTGAATGAAAGAACCTTGAAGGATATATGCAGGGATCAAAGTGTTCTAGGACTGCCAAACATATCAAAGCAACACATGATCAACAGGTGTGATGCATGTCAGATTGGGAAGGCACAAAGACAACCATTCAACCACAAAGGCTACATCCACAACAACTTATTGGACTTAGTACATACAGATGTATGGGGACCAAGTCAAGAACCTTCATTGGCAGGATCAAGGTATTATGTCTCATTTATTGACGACCATAGTAGATGGACTGTTCTATACTTTATCAAGAGTAAGAATGAAGTATTTGATTGCTTCAAGAAGTATCTTGCACATGTGGAGAATCATACAGGTAGATCACTAAAGAAGCTCAGATCTGATGGAGGGGGAGAATACTTCTCCAAAGAGTTTGATGAGTTCTTGCAGGATAAAGGTATCAAAAGGGAAGTGATTACTAGGTACTCTCCTCAACTAAATGGAATTGCTGAGAGGAGAAACAAGACATTGGTTGGATCAGCCCGAACAATGCTTGAAGAGAAGAAGTTGCCACATTATCTTTGGGCAGAAGCTATTTCAACTGCAGTGTACCTTGTCAATCGACTACCATCCAAATCACTTCAAGGTATGACTCCTTATGAAGCATGGCATGGAAGAAAACCTAGTCTTGGACATTGCAAGGTTTTTGGTTGTTTAGCTTATGTTCATGTACCATCACAAATAAGAGGTAAGCTAGATGAAAGGGCAACAAAGGCAGTGTTTATTGGATATGATTCAACTCAGATGGGTTACAGGTTCTTCAATCCTTCAACCAAGCAATTCACAACAAGTAGAGATGTTGTGTTTGAAGAACACAGGTCTTGGTATGATGAAGATAAACAAAAGGTAACACTACCATATGATCTTGATTTTGACTCTCATCAATTAGGAAGCAAGCATGATATACAGGTCCAGGATCCAAGAAGTGATACAGACGACGACCAAGATGAAAGAGAAAGGGATTACAAGCTATGGAAGTCAAGAGGCAAAGCAAAGATGCAAGAGGTTGGAGAATGCTCCAAACAAGCACCTAGAAGATCAACAAGAGAGAAGAAACAACCAGAAAGGTATGGATATGATTCCACATTTGTTACAAAGCATTCAATCTACTTGGCAAAAGACTCTATTTCAGAGGAACCCTCAACCTATGAAGAGGCAAAGGGAAACCCTAATTGGGAAAAGGCCATGAACGAAGAGATAGATGCATTGAAGGAAATGGACACTTGGGATTTGGTTCCAATGTTGCATGGGTATATAAAGTTAAAAGAAATTCAGATGGATCAGTTTGCAGGTACAAGGCAAGATTAGTTGCCAAAGGATGCTCATAAACTCATGGTATAGACTATGAGGAAACATTCTCACCAGTTGCAAAGATGACTACAATCAGGACATTGATAAGTGTAGCTGCTGCAAGGAATTGGAGACTCCTCCAACTTGATGTGAAAAATGCATTCTTAAATGGTTGGATAAGTGAAGAGGTATACATGTCACAACCACCAGGTTTTGAAAACCCTAATCATCCATCTTATGTTTGTAGACTTAAGAAAGCATTGTATGGATTGAAACAAGCTCCAAGAGCTTGGAATTACAGGTTGGTTACATATCTTCAAGATCAAGGGTTCAAAGCTAGCAGCTCAGATCCTTCTCTATTCATCAAAAGGGATCACAATGAGGTTATCTATCTATGTGTATATGTAGATGATATTATTGTGACAGGAGATGATCTAAATGGCATTCAAAGGATCAAGAGACACATGCAAGAGGAGTTCAAAATCAGTGACCTAGGTGAGCTCACATATTTCCTAGGTATGCAGGTGATATACACAGATGAAGGAATGTATTTGACTCAAAGAAGATACATTCAGGATCTTCTTCTCAAGTTCAAAATGGAGAATACTAAACCTGCAGGTACACCTTTGGAGATGAATCATAAACTTAGTGTTTATGAAGGTGAGAAAATTGAAGACATTAAAGAGTATCAAAGCTTGGTAGGTAGCTTGATATATGCTACTCATACAAGGGCAGACATCTCATATAGTGTGGGAGTGCTTAGCCACTTCATGCACTCACCGAGAAGACCACACATGGATGCGGCTAAGAGAGTACTTAAGTATCTCAAAGGTACAATCAATGAAGGTATATTCTATCCTTACTCTTCCGATTTGGATATCAAAATCTACTCAGATGCAGATTGGGCAGGAGCTAAGGATGATAGAAAAAGTACATCTGGTTACTTAGCATTTGCAGGCTCAAAGCTAGTGTCATGGAGTTCCAAGAAGCAACCAACAGTTGCTTTATCCTCAACTGAAGCAGAGTACAGAGGGTTGACCATAGCAACTCAAGAGGCAATATGGTTAAAAGCATTGTATACAGATTTGGGACTAGTGAGTTCCAAACCTCACATATTTGGAGATAATGTAAGTTCCATGCATCTAGCGGCAAATCCTATTTTCCATGCAAGAACCAAGCACATAGAAGTCCATTATCACTTCATCAGGGACAAGCTCATGGCAAAGGAGATTGACATTTCTTTTGTTCCGACTGAAAAGCAAGTAGCAGATATGATGACGAAGGCACTTGATGGAATAAAGCTTTGTAGATTCAAAGCTATGGCAGGTATTCAACCTATCAGAGAATGAAGACTCAAGCATACTTTAGCTTGAGGAGGAGCTATTGGAACATCAAGCTTACACTATGCTTGAGGTGGATTTGATCTACATCAAAGGCTATCGCGTCGAAAGAATATCCGTTGGAGAGTTCTTTTTCATATGCTCATTTATTGTATTTTTTGAGAATATTTTGATGGCTCATTTACCGTTGTAAAAGCCTTGAGCTTGACACATGTAAAGGTAGAAATATAGAGCCAAAATCCCACGAAATTTTGGTGATTGAAGTTGCATTCAATCAAGCAATCAATCACCTAAAAGTAGATCAATCAAGATCTTCACTTTTCCTAGATTGTAGGGAAGTGAATTGATTCCCTCCAACAACCATTCCCACATTCATTTGAATTCAAATTTAAGTTCTAAAAGTCTTGGAACACTCCTAGAGTCTATATAAGGAGTTGAAATCACTTGTACATTACATGGAAGCAATATACATACACTTGTGACCATCATTGTCTTGCTCCTTCAATTTTCTGCATCATCTTCTTCGCCAACAGTAATCTTGCAGAGGCTGCTGCTCTCTCCTCAGAGCTCCAAATTGAGTGCAAGAGGACTCATTGGAAAGGTATTAGTTTCTAGTTTATGCCGGTAAATTTTCAAAGCATTTGGTTCAGCAGATTTGGAGAAATCTCAGTTTTTCTGCCTCGGGGTCAATCTCTGCATATTCCTGAAAAATAGGAAGTACCACCGGTGAATGTCGCATTCATTCCTATAGCATATTTTGCTTATTCCTTATACTTTTGTGCATTCCATACACTCAACCCTATGTGTATCGCTCCCATAAAAGGATTTTTTCTAATTGTAATCACGTTGGTCGCTATGGGCATTGGAAGTTCATTGTCTCTTCCATAGATAGTAAGTTTTTTGAGTTAGTCGACCCGCGAACCTATCTGTTTTATATTGACTCATTCTCCTTGATGCTCCAAGGTACATAGTGTGTTTCTTTGCACTTATAGCATGCCTATAAGGTCTATTTGAGTCTCCAAAAGCTCAAGGGCTGGTCTTGTGCCCTTTCGCTTGACCAAACTTCATCGCTTCGAAACGCACTTTTCTACCTTCGACAAGCTTCTCCAAGTTCTTTCAAGGGTGACTACTTTGCTAAAGGATCAACCAACAAGTCCTCACGAAGACACACAAGAGGTGAACATTGAGGAAATCTTGAGATGTATTCATCATAAGATTAGTCTATACAAAATCATAAAGATGGATTCAAAAGTAAGAAGTGATTTGTTGAAGATTATACACTCTGCATGCTTGTGCCTAGCTCCTAGCATAGATGGTTTTATGGTTGACTTTCCCCCTGCACCCTTGGCTGACTATCAGAGCTAAAGGTTATCTATTTTTATAAAGGATGAAGCTCTCATAGGTGTTATCATAGATGGAGGTTTTGGCATCAATTTGATGCCAAATTTCACCATGAAGAAACTAAAATTGAATCCCACGAAGGCGGAACCCTTCACAGTTACATTAGCAGATCAACGCTAGGTTGCACCACTTGGCATTGTTGAAAAGGTACTTATGATAGTGTAGGGTTGTCACTTTGTTATAGACTTTGTTGTTATTGCCCTGCCACAGGAGACCTCCTACCCTCTACTCTTGGGAAGGCCTTGGCTAAGCAAGCAAAGGCTCTAGAGGATTGGGGAAAGAACAAGTTATGGATTTCCACATGTACTAACAATCAATTACAGATACATTTGGAAGAAGGATCAGACATCAACAAGGCTACTGTATATACAATGGACACTCAGGTAATGCCTTCTGAAGATGATACCCTATTAAATTGGATGATGGGGAGTGCAGAATGTTGCACAGTGGAGATATGTGAAGTAAATGAGGATTTAATAGAAGCAGCACAAGGAGGCCAGAAAGAGGAAGAAATTGATATTTTTCACTTGAACAGTATGGAAAAGAGTAAGATATGTGATCACAAGAAACCAGAGGAAGAAGCAAAAATTGGGCGCCGAGAAGCCCAAGTTGAGCACCTAGTAGGTGGTGGCCTAAGTAGACGTCAGAAGGCCCAAGATGGGCACCTAGATGGTGGTGGCCCAAGTGGGCACCATGAGGCCCAAGTTGTGCACTTAGCCAATAGTGGCCAAAATGGGCCAATCCTCTCTCAAGAACTCATTACTTCTCTGAAGCAAGGTAGTCGAGCTTATCTTTTGCAGGCACCTCCCGAAGGACCGAAACCTCAAATTGGCCCACTAGACTCGGGTAGTCAAAATTTGACAATAGGTGCCACTACAATGATATGTGAGGAGAAGACAGGTAAACATGAAAAATTGGATGATTTTATGCTTGCAGGACTAGAAAGTGACAAAGCTGTGCATGCATCTGAGGAGGCTAATTTTGACCTTCGTTCTAGACAAGACCTCCCATTTTCAAATATACCTTTGGGATGGATCAAGGAACAGATTGTGGATCATAAATTGAACTCCGCTCCTGCATACAGTGGGGATGAATTTTCAAGTGACTCCAATTCTGAAACGTTTGTTCAAGAAGTAAATCTTGGAGATGAAGAGAACCCTCAAATAGTTCACATGGCCTCTTGGTTGTGGCATTATCCCTCTTTACTACAGAAGGTAACTTCTCTACTTTTTGCCTATAAAAATGTCTTCGCATGGTCCTACAAAGACCTAACAGGGATACTAGAGGAGCTTGGATTACATCCAATACCCTTAGTTGAAGGAGCTTCACCTGCAAGAAGCAGACCTTATCGACTCAATCCAAAGTATGCAGAGGCAGTAAAGCTAGAAATAACAAAATTGGAAGAGGCAAGTATTATTGTTCCAATAGAGCATTCAAGGTGGCTTTCTTCCATGGTCATTGTACCAAAGAAAAATAGTGGCAAAATAAGAGTATGAGTTGATTTTTGTGCTTTAAATAAGGTGACTGTTCAAGATGGTTTTCCTCAACCATTCATAGAGCAGGTGCTTGAAGAAGTAGCTGGACACACTCTATATAGTTTTCTTGATGGTTTCAGTGGCTACAACCAGATAGTGATTCATCCTGATGATAGAGACAAAATGGCCTTTGTTACTCCATGGGGCACTTATGTTTATACCCGCATGGCTTTTGGCTTGAAAAATGCACTAGCTTCCTTTAATAGAAAAATGTATTTGAAATTGGGAAAATGGTTAACCACCTTTTTGTGCATTTTTATGGATGACTTTTCAGTGTTTTCAGGCACGGATAGGAGAGCAATAGTTCAAAATTTCCATGATCACTTGGAAAATCTGAAAGAAATCTTTGAGCAGTGTCTCAAAACAGGTTTGAAGTTAAATCTTGCTAAATGTCAATTTTTGGTCAGTAAAGGCAGTTTTCTTGGTCACATAGTATCGGCCGAAGGGATAACTATTGATCCGACAAAGATCACTGCTATCCTCTCCATGACGATTCCACGAACTCCAAAGGAATTACAAAGTTTTTTAGGCAATGAAAGATACTATAGACAATTTATGAGAATGTATTTAGAAATAGCTAAGCCCTTGTCCAGGCTTACAAGTAAGAAGATTCCTTTCTCATGGAGTCCTGAAGATGAGAAAGCATTTTGCGAACTAAAATTGAGGCTATGTAGTGCTCCACTTTTAACTGTTCCTAATTGGTCATTAGAGTTCCATGTGCATACAGATTCTAGTCTTCATGCAGTTGGAGAAGTCTTGGCTCAACCATCATCACATAAGGTAGACCAACCTATTGCCTATGCTAGCAGATTGCTTACAAAAGCAGAAAGGAACTATAGCACTACCAAAAGGGAAGGTTTGGCTATCATATTCCATCTTCAAAAATTTTGGCATTACCTCCTAGGTGTGCATTTTATTGTCATATCTGATCATCAGCCTTTGAAGTACTTGATTAACAAGCCTAGAGTAGCTGGAAGGGTTTGGTGATGGTTATTGCTATTTCAAGAATTTGATTTTGATATTCATACTAAGCCAGGGAAAGAGCACTATATGGCGGATCAGGTATCAAGGACTGCTCTGAGTGAAAAGGCAACAGGTATTAATGATGAACTAGGATAGTACTCTTTTTCTGGTTGCAATGTAAATTGATTGGTATGATGGAATTCTTCAATTCCTCTCAGTTGGAAAATTCCCCAAACACCTAACACCAATAGAAAAGAGGAAATTACTCCTTAAATCCAAACCTTACTCACTCATAAATGGAAATTTACATAAATATTGTCAGGACGGTATCTTGAGAAAGTGTGTTTTTCTAGAAGAAGTGAACTTTTTGCTTGAAGCAGCACACAACGAAGGGCATCTAAAGGGAGAGGATTTGGCTCACAAACTTATCCACAAGGGACTATGGTGGCCTTAGATATACAAAGATGCAATCAAATTTGCTAAGGAGTGTGACATCTGCCAGAGATGTGCTCCTAGGCCAACCAAATTGAATTTTCAACCATTAGTCATCTCCACAGGATGGGTACCTTTTGAACAATGGGGTCTTGATTTTATTGGTCCGATCAGTCCAACTGGTCAACTTGGGAGTAAGAAATATATTCTGATGGCCACATGTTATGCATAAGTGGATAGAAGCTAACGCCACTATAGATTACACGGCCTTGACAGTGGGTAAGTTTTTGTTTAAACGTATTTTCTCAAGATTCGGTTGCCCACTTGAAATTACTAATGATAGGGGCACTCACTTTGTAAATCAGTTGCTCCAATTCATCTTTGATAGGTATAAAATCTTTCACAAAAAGTCATGTGCTTACTATCCAAGGGCAAATGGCCAAGCGGAAAGCTCTAACAAAATTTTGATTGGGATCTTATGCAAATTATCCTTTGATCATCAAAGTTCTTGGCCACAAGCATTACCGAACTACTAGAAGGGGAACCACTAGCGAGAGTCGATTCCGCTTAGTATATGGTAAAGAGGCATTGGCACCATTCAAATTTATTATCAAGAAGGAAATTGGAACCATGACCATTAGAATTGAGCCTTCCATTAGAAGACTTGTGGCATTGGAAGAATATAGGGAAGCAGCCATGAGGAAATTGTAAGTAAAGCAAGAGGAACGCAAACGGTTGCATGACAGGTATTTAAGGACTAATGAGGTACAAGAAGGATCTTTGGTCCTAGTGCATCAGATCCCATCGACATCCACCAAATCGGCACCTAAATGGATAGGGCCCTACAAGGTGATAAAGGTATTACCACAAGGAGGAGTTCATTTAGAGGACTTGTAGAGTGAAAGGATGCCCTTGGTCAATATCTCCAGGGTGAAAAGTTATTTGAATTGATGCAAGCAGATGGAATTCACTCACTGTACATACCATAGTTCTTTTCATTTTCTGCAGATCATTTTGTTTGATGGAATAAGCAAATAAATGAGTTATTGCATCGGGATGGTGCAAAGTCTTGATGTGGGGGTCTGTAGAGCAGGTAAGCTTGCTAGCATTTGATTGAATCTATTTTAGGAGAAGCTTCTTGGAAGTGTTAAAGCATGAGCAATTTGAAGCAAAGTCTTTGGGAGGAAGTGGATGCAAGACAATCAGCTTTGGTAACCTTGACCTTGCACGTATGTAGCAGAAAACGCACTCTATTGACAAGCTCTAGCCCTTTGCTCAACCCTTCACCCATATGAACTTCTTCTATGGAGTTCCAATCTATATGTTATAAGAATTCAAATTGCAATTGTACTTAAATGCCAAAGCGTGGAAGAAACACCTTGTTTTTAGGGAAGCCATTGACTTAATTCTTTACAAAAGCACAAGCTCTCACTCGCCTAGATTTTAGGGGGAAAAAAGAACTGATTCTTAGCAAAATGAGGGCGATGCCTTCGATTAGACTCTTGCAAAAAACAAAGTAGGTGACGCCTTCCGTTCTTGGGACAATAGCACAACAAAGTGGGCGACGCCTTCATCACATGGTATTCCTTAAACAAGGCGACCTCCTCAAATCATTGACATGGAAATGTGGCGACGCCCATATGGTGGTGAAAGCATGGAGGCATAGGCGATGCCTTATTTCAAGGAATCTATATGGATTTGAAATAGTGCTTCAATGGCATAATAGGCGACCACTCGCCTTGTTTCAAAGAAAGCATGTCATACTCGTATTTCACTTGCCTCTCGTTATTTTAAGGAGCCTTGTTTTCTTCGTAACAAAGAATGGGAATGCACGCTCGCCTCATGTTGCAATGTTGCAAGGAACACAAAGATAAAGACGACTACTCACCCTATCTTGCACTACTTTTTATGAGGCGCTTATATTGCAATGGTATTATAAAGAGTATTTGGGCGACCTACTTCTCATTGTGAGATAGAAGCAAGGCGACCACCCATGTGGTCTTATGGAAATTAGGCGACCAACACTCTTGGGCTTATTAGGGCGACCACCCCTTTTCTCCCAACCCTCTCCAAAGGCGATCACCAACCTTCTACATGCCCTTGGGGCGACCACCCACCTTCTACATGCACATGGGCGACCACCAAATTTCGGGCTTCTCAAATCTAGGCAACCACCAATCCTAGCAAATCAAGGGCGAGGCCACCAACCACTTTTGGCTAACTCCACATCATGGGCCACTACCTAAAGTCTTGCTACATCAAATAGAGATTCATTGGGCGACTACATGATGACACACTTGGAGGGTGGCTACCGACTTATGAAGGCCTCCACCATGAGCTACTTGGGTGGCAAATGATGGACAGAGTATATTTTGTCAGTGAAATGTCAGAGTGAAAAGTAATGCAGGGAATATCGCCGCCAAGCTTTGGTGGTGTCAAAAGCTAAAATTGGGGGCCTAATTGAAGTTGGCTACTAGAGTGAGTGTGGCAAACCACTGTCATATATGAAGCAAATAAAAAATGTGGCAAACCACTGTCATATATGAGGCAAATACAAAATGTGGCAAAGCACCACCATATAAGAATCAAATATAAAATTTTGGTGTACCACTACCATATATGAGCCAAATACAAAATTGTGGCACACCACTGCCATACAGATGCATAGAAGGATTGAAACATCTATGTTAGCAATCCTGCAACAAAGAACATTCATGAAATGAGATAAATTGACATGATATTTATAAACAACAAGTAAAAACCAAGTTTCTATATTCATCACCTCATCGAAGATGCTCCCATAAACTGACCACACTATGTCCCTCTAAGTCCTCCAATAGTACAATCAATCCATGATGATGTCCATAAGCCTCCTCCGTTCGTGTTGGAGGATGACCCATTGCCAGCTCCTGCAATAAATGTACAGAACATTAGATGAACATACATGACATGCTTAACAGAAATAAATTCAATAAACAAAATAATACTTACAAATTTGTGACAGATAGTATCATATCCGCTGCTGCCCAAATGTGATGGTCCGATCGTATCTAGATGTGTGGCTATGGCATCTCGCTATTGGCAATATCGGTCAGGAGTCTGCTACTGCTCATTGCAAATCATATCCCACTCCTCAACATCTAACCATAGAGGATTTGGTAAGCCTTCTCTGAAAGCATCACGAGCCTCGGATCATCGATAGGACATAACTTTTTCGTGCAGTGTGCTGAAGCCACTCTGAGTTGACAAGAGGATAACCATGTGCTGGTCGAAACTCTTGATAGATCATCTCTGTGATATAATTTTTACGACTTTATCTTGTTCAATCCATTTCAACATGATAGAGTGTCTAAATTGTATGGAGCAAAGCTGTCATATATGCTGATGCATGGCCTTTCCGACTGCATCCATCATTGGAGCTCCATCATGGATACTATACACCTTGGATTCATCATGCTCATGAGCACCCCAAGGTGTACGTGGTGTACCACGTGACATACATACATCTGAAGTACTCACTCTAGGAGTAGAAATAGTAATGTACAAAAGAACATAGCAAAAACAATAAACACAAATTAGTACGTACAAGTGTTTGATTAAAAAATCCTCTATTCTAGCATCCTCTTAGAGATCTGATGCAGAGAGAATATCTATCTCAGTATTGAAGACTTCTTAATCTCTTGGTATGTTATCTTCTTCTTGATCATCATCTATTGCTTCATCGTGTATCTTGTCTTTCTTCAATGACCTTTTCATCTCGGACGATGATCTCCTCCTCCTCGACTATTGAATGAATCTCAAAGTCCACTATAGATGGAATTTTTTCTACATCTATGTTCTCAAAAATTTATCTACTACATGGGGAGACTTGTAAAATAAATAGCCACTCAGGTTCTTTCCCATTTGGTATAAAAACAACTTGCTCAGAGTGTTCAGGGAGTACAAATATATCTCTTTCATCCATCCATAATTTTGTGGAGTCAACTTGAAGCAAACCACTCTTATCTCGCCTCTCTGTTGCGTTTCTTCCAGAGGTGACTACTTTGAACCGTTTCACATAAAAAAAAGTAATCAAACTTCCTAAAGGATAGTGTTGTGTGAGAGCTCCATAGCCTCCACAAACTGAACTAAGAAGTCTAAGAGAACTAACTAGCAAGGCCACACATTAGGAAGAGAGATGTGTTTCTTCCCAACCAACCCCTCCAATATATAGCTCCAAGACCAAGGGGATAAGTCCTTCTCAAGAGGACATGTGTACCTTCCATCACATGGGTCCCTAAGGTGTTCACATGGTTTCCAAGCTTAGGAAATCACATGAAATCACATGGCTTCTAAAAGAATACTCTCCAAGCTCTTACGTACAAACCAAGTGTCTAGGAGAAGCTTCCAATCAAGCCTAAGGTACTCAACCTTAGAGAATTAGCCCTAAGGTTCAAGACCCATCTAAAAGGGGTACATAAACCATAAATCCAAAGGTTTTCACACCTAGAAACCCAAGGGTTCTACCCCTTAGACCCATGTAATTATACAACATTCTCCCCCCCTTAAAAGCATTTTCATCCTCAGAAATGAGTGGAAATATATACCTTGGGATATTCCCCCATGCTCCATGATCAATCTCAAGCATCATGGATTTCATCTCTCTAAGTTCACCTCTTAACTTGAAAGGGGAGTTCTACCCCGAATGAATCTTAAAAGAGGAGAATCCATGTGTAGTCTAATTCCTTGCCCCAATCATTCAAAGTTCCATCTAGTTTGCATAAGAAAAAGAATTGAGTCGAATGCAAAGTATGGAAAGAATGAAAAGGGTGAAAGAGAACATCCTTGCGTATTTCCTTGTTTAAGCCATTTTCCATCTGGCTCTCCATAGCTCAAACATGTGGATTAGGTGGATACAAAGTGACTTCAGCTAAATTACTACCTTTGTCCAATGTTTTGCACCACTTGTGCATGGACCTAGCAAAATAGATGAATGCTACTTAAGGTTTCCTTGTCATATTCATCTCTCAAGTTAGAATCCAAGTTGTTCTAAAAGGAAGATGAATCTTATATAATCCCTACCCAAATCGCTCTCTTTTAGTGAAATGGGTGGATTTTCTTGTTTGCAATTTACCTCCAATAAATCTAAATAGAGGGGAATTTCATTATATAATCCCTACCTAACCAATAGAATGGTAAAGGTGGATTATCTAGTTTTTACAAGGATATAACATCCTCTTTATCTTCAGAGAGAATTTGAATAACTTACCAAAAGTGGATTCAATGTTCTTTCAAAACTTTACGTAGTTTTGAGAATCCACTTTAAGGGACTAGAATCCATAGGGATTAATCGAACTATTGTAGACTGTAATTGATTGAAACCTATTTTACTTGTTCTTCCAAAAAGATTAAGATCTTTATAACTACGTCCCAAGATGACTCAGAGTGTAAAAGATCGTGTTATCTTTAAGGTCATAAGTAGAAATAGATTATTCCAATCATTTTTTCACTGCTTAATCCTTACAGATCTTTAGTTGGATCTCAAACCTTGAAGGTCTTCTTGATCCTTCTAGAGTTCTCTCCCTTATATTCTAGATCTATTAAAGATGTCCTATGTTGACATCATCATTGGATCTTTCCTATTCTTCAGTTAACTTGAATTATCAAGTATCAAAAAGATGATCTTTCTTAGCTTTCTTTCAAGCTTGATCTAAGATCATTTTTATGATCCTTGAATTTCAAGTCATTTTTTGGGATGAAGCTTTTAGAGCTTCATTCTTTGGAGTTTACCTTCAAACTCCAAAAAGTCAATCCTCTCCTTATTTCTAACTCTTTATGAGAGATAGATCCTTTCATATTTTGTTGGAAGAATTATTCTTCCCTTTGAGAGGATAATTGAAGAAGATACTCATTCCTAGACATTATCTTCTTAGCATATTCCATTGGATCATGAGTCCCTTTTTCTTCCGGCCATCAAGAAAAATTACTCAACGGGATTCAATACCCACTGTCCCATACTAGTGGGTTCCTCATCCAATCCGCATAACTATGTCTCTATATCTTTTCACCTTCTCTGTAATTTTTAAATGCCCTTCATACTATGGTACCAAATTATAAGAGCAAGAACTAAGGTGCTTAGATACACCACTACTAATCTTACTTAAATATTTGGTTAACCATTTAATGTGGTGTGACTTATCTTATCAGACTTTAAGTTTGGCTTGATCTTTACCCTACTTGGGTCTTTTGGATTTCTTCTCTTCTTTTATCAAAATAAGAGATAAGACTAGGTCTTTGTCCAATAGATCCCTTCATGTTCAAAGCTTTACCCGTGGGTTTTACTTGGGGATCTAGCTATTATGCTTCATACAAGAAGTCATATTCCTTAGGTCTATACTACTGGAATACATAACATATGTTATGTTATCCCTATGAAGCATCTAAATACCTTTAGGTTTATCCTTTATAGCCTATCCAACTTCCTTTCCTAACCCACTTAGGATTTGTACAATTCTTATGGTGTATGCAAGTCTTCTCTTGCATTGGGGTTCTTTAAAAATTTCCAATCTTTGAGAACTTCATTTAGTTGGAAGACATAACGAAAGAAGTGTGAAGCACTAGCATACGAGGAAGTACTTCAACTTTATCTATTTCTTGCATATCTTTTACCTTGCAATGCCCTAATTGGTCTTTTCAAGGCATAAGATACAAGTTCTTGGGAATTTCCTCCTTAAGAGTTTTCATCCTCGAAAACTATCTAAGAGTAAATTGAAAATTGTGCTCTTTCAAAAGTATTTGGAAGAGTTTGTTTTCAATCTTTAATTGTTTCCCCTGGTTAAAAGAACTATTCAGATCTTTTAACTTTCCTCTAAGCATGTTGAACAAATATCTCAAAGTTTCAAGTTTGGATTACCCATAAATTCGATGTCCCATACCACCAAATCTACTTAAGTGGTAGTGTAAACCTAGATGTCCCATACCATCCGATTTACACTTCCACTTTAGTAAAGGTAACTTGTCTTGGATCTTTGGATCAAACCTTGTTTTAGTCTAATCAAGTAAGAGCTACTACTTCTTAGAGTTGAAAGTTTCATTTCCATTGCGAAGCATAACCGTTACTTATGTCACAATGAAATTATTG
The DNA here is from genome assembly GCA_020310875.1 of Ceratopteris richardii. Taxonomy (NCBI): domain Eukaryota; kingdom Viridiplantae; phylum Streptophyta; class Polypodiopsida; order Polypodiales; family Pteridaceae; genus Ceratopteris; species Ceratopteris richardii. Next base: position 14,828,177 of record CM035410.1, read on the forward strand.
TTGATATATTTAGGTAGTGATGTGTGTGAACACACTAGGACCGCCGGGGCACTTTTTTCCCTCTTTAGGAGGGTTTTTTCCCCCGGCTTGTATATACGCCTATTGCCCTAATGGGCTACTTATCTTTGTACATTCTCTAGTAATACATTCACTATTGTGTGTTTGTGCTCCAAGCTTCTTCTTCTTCCTTGTGCTGTTCGCATGCTTCCGCAGACATCTATCTCCAACAATTGGTATCAGAGCAGGTCGTCGCTTCATCTAGGGTGCCGTCGACACTCCTCCGTTTGCAGTCTCAGAAATCGCACTATCACAGTGCTTGTGCATGCTATTTTATCTTTTTGTGCCAAAGGTATATACCAGTTTTTGTTCGCTAGTTTAAGCGTCTCGAAGTTTACTACAAGTCTAGCAGAACTCATCTGGGCCGTTCTATTCAACTTTTTGAGATACAGTCAATTTTCTGCATCAAGGTATTTTAGTCACCGACCATGGCTGAAAGTAGTGATGTATTCCGTATGTTGGCTGTTGAGGATAAGTTGGATGGTACCAACTACCCATTATGGGCTTATATGATGCGACATGTATTGGTTGCAAAAGGACTGTGGAACATTGTGCAGGGTGTTGAAAGACGTCCTGTTACACCTGCAACTACAAGTACTACAAATACAGGTGCTGGAGCTGATGAAGATGGTGTCGAAGATGATATTCCACAGATTCCTCTTCGTGCTACTGAATCTGTTGCACCTACTACAGAGCAAATTCGTTGGGATGGCAGAGATGCCCTGGCACATGCATTGATAGCTTTGTCTGTCAAACGTGCCATTATTCCTCATATTCGCTCTTGCAGAACAGCTAGGGATGCTTGGGATACACTAACCACATTGTACCAAGCTAAGAATGAGGCTCGTGTTGCTTACCTTCGAAAACAGTTGGAGAGTGAGCACATGAATGAAGATGATTCTATGGGCAGTTTCCTAACAAAGATCAAAGATTTGAAGGAACAGTTGATTTCTGCTAATGAGGTTATACCAGATAGCTCACTTGTGCAGACCGTTTTGAATGGTCTTCCTGATTCATATCAGAGTTTTGCTTCTACTCTTCGGTTGATGATGAAAGCCAATCCGAATGCCTTATCATTTGAGGAGTTAGTCTCTGTTCTGTTGCAGGAAGATCAGTCCAGGCAGAACAGGTCCATTATGCGTGTTGCAGATCAAGCTTTATTGGCTAGTCAGAAGGGCAAAGGAAAATGGAGCTCTTCTACTAGTAAGCAGAAATCTACAAATGCTGCACATTCAAAGAACCAGGATAAAGATGAGAAGAAATCAAAAAAGCAGAAATTATTTTGCAAGTACTGTAAAGGGAATGATCATATCATAAAGAACTGTCCAAAACTGGCTGCAAAAGAGGCAAAGAAGAAAGAGGCTGGAATGGTTGTTGTAGAGGCCTCTACACCAAAAACAGAGTCTGCAAATCTTGTGCAGGAAGAAGAATGGGCGTTTACTACTGTTTGCAGTTTTGACCCATCTGCTCATGAGCAGTGCATGTCTACAGTGGACTCAGATGTTTGGTACTTTGACAGTGGGGCGACCAAACATATTACCTCGCAGCGCAGTTTCTTCTCTTCACTGGAGCCTGCCCCTACAGGGAATACTGTCACATTTGCCAACAACTCCTCTTATCCTATTATGGGAGTTGGTAAGATCATTTTGACTACTACTGATGGTAGTTCTTTCTCCTTGTCAGATGCTTTATTTGTGCCAAGGATCAAGAAGAATCTGTTATCAGTTTCTGCATTAGCCAAGATTGGCTTGGTTGTGAAATTTGTTGATGACAAATGTACAGTTCATGATCTGTCAAATGGCGATGTTATTATTGCTTCTGGCATTTTATGTCGTGGGCTGTATAAGCTCATAGACTATGAAAGATCTGTGAATGATTCGGCATGTGCAGTTCATGATTCTCAAGCTATCTTAGATGCAAAGCTTTGGCATGCACGCTTTGGTCATCTGAATTTTGCTAGTTTGCTATGCCTGCAAAAATCTGATATGGTGTCTTCTTTGCCCAAGCTTGAGGCACCTAGAAAACATGTATGTGAAGGCTGTATTTTGGGCAAAATGCAGTGTTCCTCCTTTCCAAAAGATGGTTCAGTTCGGGCTACGCAGAAATTGCAGCTTGTACATAGTGATGTCTGTGGTCCTATGTAGACACCCTCTTTTGGGAATTACTTTTACTTCGTGACTTTCATTGATGATTTTTCTAGGCATGCATGGGTATATCCACTCAAAGCAAAGTCCGAAGTGTTCATGTGCTTTAAACAGTTTTTGGTTTTGGCTGAAAATCTGTCAGCATGTAAAATGGGCACCCTCCGTTGTGATCGAGGGGGGGGGATATATGTCTTCTCATTTTAGTGCATTTCTGGCTGAACGTAGGATAAAACACCAGTGTACAGTGCCGTATACACCTCAACAGAATGGAGTTGCTGAACGAAAGAACAGGTCACTCATGGAGATGGCGAGGTGCATGGTCAAGAGTCAGGCTTTACCACATAGTTTCTGGCTTGAGGCTGTCATGTGTGCAGCATATGTACTGAACATGTGTCCCACTAAAGCGCTGCAGTCTATCACTCCATATGAGGCTTGGCATGACTACAAGCCATCTGTTGCTCATCTGCGTGTTTTTGGTTGTTTGGCATATGCATTAGTGCCTGAACAACATCACAGAAAATTGGATGATAAGGCAGTAAAATGTATTTTTGTTGGGTACAGTTCTGAAAGTAAAGGCTATCGTCTGTATCATCCACAGACTAAACACATTCTGGTTAGCCGTGATGTTGTCTTTGTGGAAGATGCTATTCAGCCACTGCTTTCATGTACTAAGGAGACATCTGTTAGCTCCAAAGACATGTATGATACATTGATGCCTCTTTTTACAGGTGGACAGTCTAGTGTTGGTCCTAATGAGGCAACTTCTGAGCCTTTGCAGGTTTCATATGATGATGCAGATCATTCTATTTTTTATGCAACACATTCTGGTTAGCCGTGATGTTGTCTTTGTGGAAGATGCTATTCAGCCACTGCTTTCATGTACTAAGGAGACATCTGTTAGCTCCAAAGACATGTATGATACATTGATGCCTCTTTTTACAGGTGGACAGTCTAGTGTTGGTCCTAATGAGGCAACTTCTGAGCCTTTGCAGGTTTCATATGATGATGCAGATCATTCTATTTTTTATGCAGATTTACATGATGCACTTGTTGATGAGAGAGCTGATATTGAGCAGACAAAAACTATGCCAAAATGGCTGGTGCAGACTTTGCGTGACAGCAAATTAGATGCACCTTTGTCATATCGTACTCGTTCAGGCTCTCATAGTGCCTCCTTTGCATCAGATTGCTATGCTATGGCTGCGTCTAGCCTCTGTGATGAGAATGAGCCTGTTTCTTTTGATGAAGCACAGAATTCACAAAATTGGATGGCTGCTATGCAATCTGAATATGATGCTATAATGAAGAATGGTACATGGTCTTTATGTGACTTGCCTCCTGGCAAGAAGGCCATTGGCACTAAGTGGGTATACAAGCTGAAGCGTAAACTTGATGGTATAGTTGACAGGTATAAGGCTAGGCTTGTTGCAAAGGGTTATGCGCAGGAAAGAGGCATTGATTTTGATGAGACCTTTGCACCTACATGCCGTATGACTACTGCTCGGAGCATTTGTGCACTTGCAGCCCATCATGGTTAGAATGTACATCAGTTGGACATTAAAACAACATTTCTTAATGGTGACTTGCATGAAGAAGTGTATGTTTTTCAGCCCCATGGCTTTGTGCAGAAAGGGCATGAAAACCAGGTGTGCAGGTTAAAGAAGGTGCTATATGGTTTAAAGCAAGCACCACGTGCTTGGTATGAGAAGATACATGCCTATCTGATTGCACATGGTTTTGAGAACAGTCCAACTGAAAGCACCTTATATGTTAAGTGTGCTAATGATGTGCTTCTGATCATTGTTGTCTATGTTGACGACATGCTGCTGACTGGTCCTATTGAGAAGCATATTGCTGATTTTAAGGCTGATTTGCATGCCTCATTTGAGATGTCTGATTTGGGGCATTTGCATCACAATTTGGGCATTCAATTTGTGCAAGTTGATGGTGGAATGGCTTTGTGTCAAACGAAATATATTGACACATTATTGCAGCATTTTGGCCTTGAAGACTGTAAGCCTATTGTCGCTCCTATGGAGACAGGTTTACGATTGAGTCTTCATGATGCTGGAGATGCATTTGATGTTGTTCTCTATCAGCAGGCTGTTGGATGCTTGATTTACTTTTGCATTACTCGGCCAGATATTCAGTTTGCTGTCTCACAGATGAGCAGGTTTATGCATTGCCCAAGAGTCACGCATTGGAAGGCGGTTAAGCGCATCTTTCGCAACTTGAGTGGTACTCGGCTACTTGGGTTGTTTTATCCCAAGGGGGGATCACTACCGCCAGATTTTCATGCTTTTTCTGACTCAGATTGGGCTGGTTGATATGACACTCGTGTGTCCACCAGTGGTTTTTGCTTCATGCTTGGTAGCTCATGTATATCTTGGTTGAGCAAGAAGCAGCCTACTGTGGCCACTTCCAGTTGTGAGGCTGAGTATAGGGCAGCTTTCACAGCGACTGTTGAGTGTGTGTGGCTCAGACGCCTTATGGCTGATTTGGGTGTTGGCCAGTCTTCTGCCACCACCATCTTCACTGACAGTTAGAGTGCATTGGCAGTTGCGAGGAACCCTATGTTCCATGCTCGCACTAAGCACATTGAGGTGCATTATCACTATGTTAGGGAGAGGTTCTCTGCTAGGGAGATCAGCTTCGCATATGTGCCCACGCAAGAGAACATTGTAGACCTTTTCATGAAGACTCTGCCTAGGGAGAAGTTTGAAGCTTTCTGCAAAGCTTTGGGCTTACTTCCTTTTATGGAGTGATTTCCACATAGCTTGGCACTTCCTTATATATGAGTGCCAGCTACTTGTTCACCGCATCACTCCTAGGGGGGATTTGTTGATACATTAGGGGAAAAAATGAACCCTACATGGGCCTTGTAAGGATCCATAATTTTTAGGGATTAAGCTTAATTCTGTTCTTGTTTAAGGGGACAAAGTGCATTTAATAGGGCACTTTTTAGTAGGCTGGAGTAGGCTTTTTTTTTGCTGCAATAGGCCTCTCTCTTTCTTATTCTAGAGAGAGAGAAAGAGAATCTACTTTCCACATCATCAAACTCGTACATGTATTTGAATAAAAAAATGAATTTTTTTAAAAAGTCTCATTTTCAGTGTATATTAACTCAAAAGAGCCTATTTTTTAATATATATGTCAGAAGTCACTTTTTTGGGCCCATTTTCTGAAGTTTCTTTTAGAAAAAGTATAATTTTCAAACTCCCTCCAAAAGTAAGTGCCACATCATCAAATCCGTGACTATGCTTCCCCCAAAAAATGACTTTTTTCAAATTTCATCATTTTCAGCCATACTCAGTGGAAAAATACACTTTAACCCATACACATACAAGAAAACACATTTTTTGAGCAAAACCTATGCTTTAGACTCCCTTCCAACCGGTTTTTCATCTTTGTTTTTGATATTGTTGGTCATTAGCAAAAATGGTGTTGACATGTATCACAAACTTCACAGTAGAACGTCCTCATGCTCCTGCATCAACAAGTATCCATGTTCGTGTGCCTAGAGAGTTTGCTCCAAATACACGATGCAACAATGATGCCAATTCTCAAAATGAACGTCGTGCAGCTGGAGAAAAAAGTATTGATCTTTGGGCTCATGGTTCACTCTATCCTCTTGATCCAATATCTTCTTACCATCCAACATTCCATAACCTCTCAACTTTACTTCAGTTCATTGGTGCGGGTGAAGCTGGACTATTAGGTTACTGCAAGAGATTATCTACACATTCACTTGCTACTGCTAAGTATTGGTTCCAACAACATCACATCCATCATATGAGGGTTCACTTTAGAAAGCACAATCATATCTTTAAAAAAACAACTTGCAGATTTGGAACAGGATACTGAAGCAAAACAAAGCACAATTTCAAAGTTAACTGCCAATCTCCAGCAACTGAAAGAGACTCCACTTGGTATGAGACATAGGAAAAGATCATTGTCATCCTTTGAAGCTCTTTCAAAAGGTGGTGGAGCACGCAAACGATGTATATATGCAACAAGGTGAGTGTTTGTTTTACTTTTATATGTTTTAATGAAGATTTGTAATGGAATATTTCATTGTGTAGGTCGTTTATTGAAGACATAACTGCTTCATCAACAACACAAGACCAATTCAAGCTGATGAATAGATGTATAAACACCAAAGAAATCACTTCTGCTTTAGACTCACGCATAGGAAAGTGTATTAGAGTTGTTGTTGAAGCTGACTTTTCAAAGAAGTTAAAAAATCTTATCACAGTGCAAGATGTGCAGGCAATATGTGACGAAGCAGGCATCAGTAGAAATGGGTATACTGCAATGTACACCCTTCTCAGGCAAGCCTTACAATCACAAGGTATTTCTCAAAGTATATTTCCATGCCCATATAAATTGTCTATCAATAAAAAAACTTCAAATGAGGATGTGACTCGTACTATTGGACAATATTTATTCATAGAAGAAACTATGCCTGCCTCTATTTATCATCCAAATATTCCCAAGAAGCAATAAAAAATCCTATCTACACAAGGATTTACTTACACTAAATTCAACAATATATTTGTGGATCTTCAGAAGCTTCAACAAGCAATGGTTCACTTTTATAGTTCAACAATCAAAGGTACCCCTACTACATTTTATTTGGTGTTGAAGTTCTATTGCATTCAAGTGTCATATTAAGATAATGTTTTCTCTTTTGTGCAGACTGTAATGTTAAGTTAAAGTTCATACTGAAGCTTGATGAGTGTCAAATCATAAAGGGTCGGCGACTAGAAAGGTTGAGTGTGACGCTAATGAACGAAATTATGGACCATGCAATGAGTGATGAAACTTTAGGAGGGAGGGACCATTTGACTTACAGTGTGCAATCAGAGAGAGATATCTGGTGGTTAGGTGCTATAGAAGTTCCCAAAGAAACAAATAATGTTATTTCATGGATTTTTAGTAGGACTCCGTGGATTACGGAAGTAATCTCTTCTCAAATACATGGGCAAAAGCTTTTTGTAGATGATATAGGTGATTTTGATGTAGAATGGCATTTGGGTGGAGACCTTAAGAGTATAAAATGCATATAGGTTGTAAACAAGGAGCATCTTCTCTCTATCCTTGCCCATATTGTACACAAGGTTACAAAGGATCTAAGAGATAGTCTAAACATGCAAGGGCATTGACGAGAGTTGATGACTCTGAAGAAATTGATGAAACAGACTCATTGAATCATAGGGAATGGGAGATATCACTTTTGAGGTGTCCAATGTTATAGGAACCGACTCGTGATAAAATAAGCAATGATTGGAACCCCATTATCCCATTTCCATTAGTCAATGTTCACTTTTGTACTTTGCATGCATTCATGAGGATCTTTGATAGGCTTTTGAAGCTCCATGTTGAATATGCATTTGCAGTGAAACCACTAGAGAGGTCTACAATAGCAATCCAGAAAATAGAAGATCTTTTGAATTCTATAGGTTGTCATGGTGGCCACGTATCTTTAGTTGTTAAGAAGTATGGTGAGTCTCAAGAGATTTTACAACAAGTTTCAATGACTGGGAAGAAGGCACGACGTTTCTTTAAAAAAGATGTGAATAGTCAAGATGATGGGAAATGGGAGCTTTGGAAGGACCTCTGTTCAATTACAACTGACAATGATAGTCAGGTTGATCTCATTAACAAGTGAAAGAAGGTTTGGTCATCGTTCGATCAATTGTTACATTTGATGTGTTTGGCTTCCACTAATGCTTCACAACGAGAATTATTCCAAGTGACTTTGAAGGAGTTTACACAGTCATTCATCTTATCTTGGGAAGAAAGCAACATTACACATTACATAGTAAGTTTCGCTTACATTTTTTTATTTGGTCTTAAACACTATGTGTATATCTTATTGACCAGATCATAGCATATTCTTTTTGCACATGGAGCATATTTTATGAACCGATATGGGTCACTGGACATTTTTAGTACACAAGGAATGGAGAAGTCACATTACAGGGCTAGAGGTGTTTACTTTAAAAACACTCGTCATGGGGGTGGTCTACTCCAATCAAACTATTTAGAAGAAATGTGCAATTGTTCTTTCGTGCGACATTTGCTAGAAAATATGTAATGGAAAAGGCATGTGAGTCACAACTAGCAAAGATTACACGAAAGCTACAACATGATATTGCAAGAGAGAAGTGGATGTCATCGTCAGGACCCGAACATCATGCCCAATGGCGTGCACAAAGAGTCCGCGAGGGTTCTGCTTGGAAATAATTTCCAAACTCTTAAAATGCATTATACTTTTCAAGGTTTTTATAACCCCTTTCACTTCAAATAAAATTCTACTATTTTTGTGAATATACTTTTAATGTCTTAAAACTAATTTTTATCCATTTAAATGTGAACAGGAAAATTCTTAAGTGAAAGCCTATAAATAGAGGTGTCCTTCCTCATTTTACCACTTTACAACCTAAGAGAATGGCACGCACAAAGCAGACTGCTAGGAAGGATCATGTCGTCTACCCTAGCCATGTGCAAGGTACTCAACGCCCAACATGGATGACACCCCACAAGAAGCGTCGAACCACAAGCCACTCTTCAAGACGAAACTCGGGTGCAGGGACACAGTCCGGTAGCATTGCATCGCGGGGGGATGAAGGTTCACCAGAGAGAGATGTATCCCAAGAAATAAATTATTCCCCTTCTGCATCTCATGATGAGCCCCCAATCAGGACACCAATGAAGGCAAGGCCCAAACAACGAGGACATAGACGAGTCATGATTGAGACATCAAATTTATCGAGTTCCTCAGATGAAGAAAGTATAAATGAGCCACCATGGAACAATGATGATATCCCCGTGAACCATCGAGTAACACAAGGAGGCAAGACACTCCCCCCAGGACAAGGACAAAGACCAACTGATGAAGAAAGAGAGCAAGGTCGGGCAGAGGAAGTAAATGATGAGGTAGGACCATCTAGGCGTCCTCCAAAAAGAAAGAAGAACTATCAACCACGTCGTAGACCACAACGACCACAACCCAACATCCCCCCAAATGCAAGAGCACCACAAAGGCGTAGAAAGCAAACCAGAGCCTTTGCGGAGATTCGACACTATCAAAAGTCTGTGGAGCTTCTGATTCCACGAAGGTCATTTGCAAGAGTTGTGAAGGAAGAGATCCAACGCTATTGCGCTGGACTTCGTATCCAAGGGATAGCCATTGAAGCTCTCCAAGAAGCTGCAGAGGCGTATCTTATATCAATGTTGGAGGACTCTAACCTATGTGCCATCCATGCAAAGAGAGTGACAATACAACCTAAAGATTTGCAGCTAGCTAGGAGAATTAGAGGGAATAACCATTAACCATAATTTGTACTCCCTTGTTTGGATAACCTTTTGTATATCCCATACGATGAATATTTTGTAAAACCCAAATGATGAATATAATCTTTGTCTTCTCATATTTGCTCTCCCAAATGTTTATCTCTTAGTGTACATGTTTTGAAGTTTATTTCTCCTATGTTTGTAGGTGTGTTTTTCCAGTACATCTTTGAAGTGTTTTTCATAGTTGTATCATTCTTTTTTCTGTACTTGTTGTAAGTGGTAATGCTATTTAATGCATTTCATGGCCAAGAAATGCCAAAAAAAGGCCTGCCACAGAAACGCGGGGATGGGCCCTGCAAAAGTTTTGCAGGGCCTATCCCCGCGTTTCTGTGGCAGGCCTTTTTTTGGCATTTCCAAGCCATGAAAACCCATGCCATGCACATGGGGGCATATGATTGGCCTTGGCTAGAGTGCATTGCATGCTAAACCCCTGACCAATAGCTAAGCAATGTTTATGAACATACATGCACTGATTTACTGCTGCATGCTTATATGCACCCAAAGGAGTCTTAATTTTCTCTAATTATTGCATATAAGAAGAGTGTTCCACATTTCCCCAAGTGAAGGTGCTAATTGAGAAGATAGACTTGCAATACAGGTAACCTAGTGCATAGGATGGCCTAGGAATGCAAAAAAAAGGCCTGCCACAGAAACGCGGGGATGGGCCCTGCAAAAGTTTGCAGGGCCCATCCCCGCGTTTCTGTGGAAGGCCTTTTTTTTGCATTCCTTAGCCATTCCATGCATTTTGGGCAACACAAATTACAAGAAACAATGGAAAAAGACTGATTAAACTGTGCAAAAGTTATGAGATTGTCAAACCATAAAGATATAATAGATTGAATGCACATGGAAATTGGAAAAACAAAACATTGGTATTATAAAGTTTTTACAATTGGCTCTTGGCCTTGAGCCTCTCCACTACATTCTTTCTTCTCTGAAAAGATAGAGGCAATTGGTAAGTCAAAACTGATTGGGATATTAATTGAGGGTCTGTCAATCCAAGACCCAAAGCTATTCCTATTTGACCTAATATTTTTCCTCTAAAGTTAACTCCTAGGGTAGTAAGGGCAAGGGACTTCCTAACTAGAAATATACAATTGGTCCCTTGCATTATTGTAGATAGGCACAAAACTTTACTCAAGGCCTTCATACACCAAGTCATGAAGTGTCCTTGAGGGGAAAAGTCCTTCTGGATTATTACAAAATCTTCCTTTGGCAATTTTCCAATGTACTGTGCCAAGGAAGAGCCATGGCTCCGGGAAACACGGTCACCACCACTCCTTGCTGCAAATTTATCCACTTCAATTGTTTCCTGCACATAGACAATCATAAAATTAAATAGATACATCTTGTATGAATATGAGACAACCATAAATGTCAGTAGAGACTTACATCTTGAAGCCTGTCTTCATCCTCTCCTCTTCCCATTGCATCTAGTGGAATTGATGAATGGGCCATGCCACTTTGCTCCACAACAGGGGATGTTGGAATCTTCTTCTCCAAAATTCTTTCCCTTGCTGTGGCTAGATCTTCTTCACTGGCATCTTGGTTGGCATGGCTCAAAATCTCTTCACACACAAATGCAATGGTGTCCGCAACTGATTCACCAAGTGGAATTGTTGCCTTTTCGATAATGTCAGAAGTGTTTTGTCCATGGGAACATCCGAGGTTGAGCTGAAAATACTAAGGCATTCGTCGAGGCGTAGACCGAATGCCTTCTCAATATCGTGCAGGAACAAAAATTCCTCTCCATCAACAAGTACAACTGAAAACATTTCCATCTCTACCTCTGGTAGAGTGGGTTCCACAGGGTCTAAGTTGGAGGGTGGACTCTTCTATGTACTGGCTTCCTTTAATTTGTCCACTACTCCTTGAGGAAATTCTCTGGAAATTTTTTGACTCTCTTCTAATAAGTTGAGAGCTTCTGTCTAGGGTTCCTTCTTGTCATCTACAAAACCCCCAGTAACAAGATGGGGTAGGTCCATGGGTGAAGGTTCGGGCTCCTCATTGACAAAAAAGATTGTTGTTGCTATGTAGGAAAGATATTTTCTTCCCATTTTCCTTTTCTTATTTAATTGTTTAATTAAGGGCACTGTGTCATCTAACAGGTGCCCTGAAGCCTCAGCAATCGCCATGAAACACTTTAAGCGCTTCGCAAATGCCTCATCTCCTTTATGAATGTAAAAAAGCAGGTCACAGGGGACCCATTTACAGTCATATGCTGGAATATCTATGGCATATCTTAAAATATAGAGTTCCATAAAATCTGTGATCTCATCGATCACATCGGAATTCATGGCTATTGTCCCTTCAAGATTAGGGACTCTACAGACTAGGTCATACAAATCTGTACGACCATTGTAGTCTGTAGTTTCCAAAAACTCCATGAATAAATCTCGAGGAGATTTCATGGGAGTGGAAGTGCTAGCAGCCATTGCTTGCGCGCGAGATTTCTAGAGGCTTGCAGTCTGTGCTTTCTAGCTCTTTGAGAGTGCAAATGTGAGAAATGAGCACATAGAGCCATTTTTATAGCAGTTTCAAGTTTTTAAATTGACTGGGCCCACTTTTAAAAGTATAGAATAAAGAAGTGCAATTTCAAAAAATGAGTTTCGGATGACAAAATAATGCACAGAAAAAAACATGAGCAACCACATTTCAAAGTAGTGAACAGAATTTTTGACATTCCAAAAGTTTTGAAATTATCATTGCAGAGAATAAGGTATATACAATATCTAACATGAATCAATTGTCCTACTTTTTACAAGGTTCTTGAAAGTGCAAAAACCATGAGATATAATGACTAGGGCCCAAGAAGTGACATTATCAGGTTGAAAAAGAACTATGACAATGAGAGCTCTGTTCCATCTTTGCTCCAATCTACAGGGACTTTCATTTTGTATTCCATTCTTCTGCCCACCTGTAATCAATTTGCAACAAATTGAAGTCATTAAAGTAATATAAACAATAACAAAAAGATTACTTTAACAAAAACATGAAACATTTCTCACCTTATGTCCTTGAATTTTGAAGATGGATTGAGTTAGTCCTTCAAACCCCATAATCATCAAGTGTTCTCTCAGATTAGCCAAGGTCCAATGATTATTCACTAAAATAGTTTCTGTTTCATTGTTGGGCAATCTAAGCTTTATTTCAAATGAATGCAAAGATCCCTCTGAACTTTGAAATGGTATCCATTTGCCAAGTTTGCACATCCAACGATCATAGTAGAATCTGATGTATAATGAAGTACGTTGTTTCAAATATCGAAATGCTATACCTGTTCCACCTATTTTACAGAGATATTTATCACCTTTTGCAATTCCTTCCATCAAACCCCAATTTTCACCAAGAAGACTTTCGACTTGCTCATATGTGATATCTTTACACATGAACATGGTGGAAGTCTCTTGGAATGAGAATCCTTGGAATAAATATACAAAACAATGAATGGGAAAAGACCAGTGCAAACCTACAGACCTAGACACTTTTGTGAATTTCAAAGAGTTATGTATATCCATTACCATCTTTTGCTTCAAAGATGATACGGACCATATATCAGGTTTTGGCCACTCCAAGCTAAGAAGAGAATGTACTTCAATTCTCTCTAACCTTCCAAAACCATTCATTGTAGAGGGTACAACATATCTATGTGTGTAAAAGAAAAATCTATCATGGTAAAGTTGAGCAGGAGATATATTTGGAAAGACTAGTGCACCAACATCTGCATGCAATGCCTGGAAAGTACCTGTAAGACTATGAAGTGGTTGCTCTTCCACCAAACTAGAAGGAAATACATCTGAAACAAACAAAAACATATCTAAATAGTTCAGAAATATATCCGACACAAGAAAACATAAAATATTGTAGAGTAATACTTACAGTTCATAGGATATCTCATACTACTAGAGTTTTCAAGTTTCATAGTTTCCATTGTAAAAACATGTTGTACAATAGCAACCATCCCATTGTCTCTATGCTTCTTGAAGCCAAGTAACTTTCCCTTCCAATGAAGATCTAAGTTTCCACGATCTCTAACTCGATGAGGCCCAACTCTAGAGGGTTGCATGTACACCCATGCACCTTTGGAGTACTCATGTGATAGCCACTGCCCATCTGTGGCTTTGATATTGTGACATCTTAATGTGAGGATTTCATCTTTTGGTCGCCTAGAAGCTTTAGATGTTGCCATTGAAGCTAAAGGTCTTCAAGCTACAACACTAATTCGAGATAGGAGATGCAGGTAGGTCGGAGTGTAGAAACAGGAGCTTCAATGGTGTGCTACAGAGTGAAAGTAGTGAGAAAAGATGACTTTTTGGGACCTAGGTATGAAAATGTGAGGTTTAGGAGGGAAATAACTATTTTTTGAGTATTTTTGAAAAAACTCATTTTTTTCAGCTCAAAACATGCACGGATTTTGAATTTGGGGTCAAAAAGAGTACTTTTGACCCTAAAAAGTAATGGGGGGTCCATTTTCAGGTGTTATGATGAGTTTTTTAACTTTTCAGAAATTTTGAATTTTTGGGCCCAACTGAGTTACGAGATTCATTCTCTCTCTAGAGGCAGCTCATTAAATAAGGGAGAAATATGTCCCCTCTCCACCCTTCAGCCTAGTATTTTATAGGGCATAGACTGTGGCCACCACCCTCTTCTGATTGGTCCATCACTAATCACTCCTTAATCTAAAAGGCCCATTCAGGGTTCATTTTTTCCCCTAATGATATTTAGGTAGTGATGTGTGTGAACACACTAGGACTGTCGGGGCACTTTTTTCCCTCTTTAGGAGGTTTTTTCCCCCGGCTTGTATATACTTCTATTGCCCTAATGGGCTACTTATCTTTGTACATTCTCTAGTAATACATTCACTATTATGTGTTTGTGCTCCAAGCTTCTTCTTCTTCCTTGTGTTGTTCGCGTGCTTCCGCAGACATCTATTAACTGAACAAGTTTTAATTGTAATTTCAACTTGACAAGACTAGTCTCAAAAGTTGACTTTCCAATTATTCCCTGATTCAGATATATCTACAAGATCCCTTTTATGTCACTTGATGATAGAGCTAGTTTATATCTCAACTAGATATCATCTCTTATGACATAATGAGTAATGTGAGAAAGAATAATTGACTTGTCAATCAAATCTCTATGTTGAAGTAGATGGTAATTCCATTTACTATATAGTCCTTTATTTCTAGGAAATTAGAAAATGGTACTTAGGGTTTATTACAACCCTTGTGTTTTACCTTCTCTTCATGCCTTGCATGTGCTTGGAAGAATAATGTAAAGCTCCAAATAGTTCTGTAGTTCTTTCAAACAAAGAAATTTCTTGACCAAAAGTATTAATACTTTCATCTTCCAAAACTATGATTCTATTATACCATATTTCCTCTTCCTTAGAGCTTTGAGAAGATAGTGCTCTAAGTTAACACCATTGTATCGTGGTTTTAAGAGACAAAATTTTTGTATTACTACCTTAAGTCTATGGCATTGCTGATCAGGCATGCCATGGGCTTTTATGGAATTTAAAATTTCATAAGAGGGATTTTAAGCTTGAGGTATTTTCAAGAAATTAGGATTATTTGGCTTTCAATTACTAAGCCAAACATAAAGAAATTAAATGGTTTATAGTGGCCCATTGGCCTCATCACCATTCTTCCTAGAAATTAATAAAATCAAATCCTATTTAAACTTAACTTCAAGAGCTTAATCTCCCTCTCAACTCAAAAACCCATGTAATATGTTCGATGTGCATAGTGCTTGCCAAACATTTAAACCTTTATTGGAAAAGGTGTAGCATGCATAAGGTTCAGAAGTTGAACCCCTCCTTAAAGCATGCGAAAGTTCCAAATTGGAATTTTGTTCATTCAAAAGATGATGCAGAATTTCCATGCTTCTTTCTTTCTGTGCATATGAGTCTCCATAATGCATACTTCATAGACCATTTTCCATGAAAATGCACAACCAATCTTTCTTTTCAAATCAATGAGGTGGATGCATGGTGCAACTTATTTCCACGACTAATTGTCTATGTGGCCAAAGAAACCCGACCACCTAAATCTATGCATCCACTATTGAGTTCATTTCTCTTACAGTATGTAGTGCATGCTTCATGGTTTGAGAGGAAAAGAAAAGAGTGTAGGTACTTATCTGAAAATTATGCTTCATCCATCCTTTGAGTTGCTTGAGTACTTGTATGGTACTGATGTAGGCTTTGGGCATTTCACCCCTTTTTTTGAAGTCCTCAAGTAGACCTATACTTACATTTGTGCCCAATATGTGCATGTACTCAATATGCATGTATTCTATCCATGCATATTTAGAAGATACGATCTCTTTATGCTATGATCATCAAGAAGAATCATACTTTTTTGTATGCATGTAGGGGAATGTACAATGGAACTTTGGGCATAATAAATTCATGCACTAAACGCATATACCATCAACCCATTTATGTTTGAAATGCCATGAAATTTGGAAAAATGACGTAAGTGAAACGATACTTATCTTCATTGAAAGTTGTTCTTTATTGATTCCTTAGGAAGATCCTTTCTTCCCCCTTCATTCTTGCCAATTCATACTTCCTTGGCTACCCAAGTGTGCATGTGCACCATGCCCAAAAACATGCATGGCCTTGTTATTTATGAAGAGACACTTTCTGTATACTCTTACCCTTGCAGAGTGAATGGGTATGAATT
Source organism: Ceratopteris richardii (assembly GCA_020310875.1). Lineage (NCBI taxonomy): Eukaryota > Viridiplantae > Streptophyta > Polypodiopsida > Polypodiales > Pteridaceae > Ceratopteris > Ceratopteris richardii. The sequence continues at coordinate 14,844,426 of CM035410.1, forward strand.
TTCCATGGAAAAAAAAAACAATATGGTTTTCTCTTCAGCTAATGTTGGAGCAAAATGGTTCATAAACATTTTGTAAAGAGGTTAGAACCCTATAAGTGACGAAATGCACTCGATTTCCTTATCAAACTGATCAAGGGAGCTTTGCTTTTGAATAAGCCAAAAGAAAAAAAAGGCGTAAAATTGGTTCTTCAAATGAGATATGATTTAGAATTTAGAATTCATGCACATAAATTAATAAACGTATCATATCGCATTTCTTTATGCTAATAAATTGAGCTATACATGTATATAGAAAAGAAGCAAGCCATATTCTATGCTTTTAAGAACAAGAGTCAATCGGACTTTCCCTTCATCAAAGTCTTGTAATGACAACATGGAAAACTACGCATACAATCCTCATGCAGTCTGCGAACATTTGAATTACTTAATTTAAACCTCACTTACATACGAAACACATGGCAGTAGCTTCAGTCACGAAAAGTGCCGCAGCGAGTGCGAAGCAATCCCACATATGCGGCCAAAGCATAGTAAAAGTTCTATAAAATGAACCGATAAACAGATCACGTGACTCGTTAGCTGCTCACCGTCTGCCTCTATAGTACGTAGCCACATTGATTGATCAGCGCCTTGCGAGTTACTAATGGTAGCTTTACACCTCTAATGATGGAGGAATATCGCACTCACCGAAATGTATAACTTTTACTTTACCAAGTAGATTAGATCACAATCCTGAATGGCTCACGGTGTGGAGGTGATCGCAATCCGGGTGGATCAGATCCGATCGTGGCACACAGAGGGTGTATGAAGCTAATGAATGTTGGAAGGTTTAAGGACGTGAAAGTGAAATTAATGTTGAGTATGAAGAAGAGAGAGATGTTGAAATGATTATGGGAATGGGAATGTAGGAGTGCAAGTTAGATTTATGAACATGAATGATAAGAATGCAAGAGAACCATACACAGGAATCAAATTTGGAAGGAAGAATGGTCCATTGAAGGAGCTTCTTAAACAATTCCTAATTCTAATCCATATGCATAGTCTTCTTTGCATGATATGTATGCATGACGAGAATAGATGGAATCCTTACACATAAATTAGTTTCGAAAGGAAGAATGGTCCAATATTGGAGCTTCTTATACACTTTCAGAAACTAATCAATATGTATGGGTATGTATGGATTATATGCATGCAAGTGAATTATGATGATAGAGTTTAATCACAAGCTCAATGAAACATCCTCACTGGTTCAACGCAATACTGCGGAGCCTTCTCATACATAGAAGAAAATAGAAGACATGTAAAAATACTTAAGAGACTGAGAGAAAAAAGACAAGTGACAAGTGACATGAATTAAAAAGATTTGAATTAAGATACATGTATAAGATCATCGTGATACCTCAAGCTAAGCAGTCTGCTGATCAAAGGCGGTTCCGACCCTCAAACCATGACATTTCAACTGAATGTTACACATAAGAAGATGAGTTCCACTTCATTGACCCTACGTAGGTCTAGGCTCGTAATATCTAACTAAAGAAGTCTAAGACTCATTAAAACCAGCTCTAACTCACTCACATACTCCACCGAGGCTGAGTCAAGATAGAGATGCTGGTTTCAAGAGCCTATCCTAGATTGGAGTTCTAACTTAAATTTGAAACTAGGTACTATACTCATACTAGCCCACCTTGGATCCTCACTCGCTCAACCGAGGGTGATCGTCCCAAGGAAACCTTAAGCTAGCAAGAGCCCTATGGATGCCTAACAATGATGCTCTAGGAGTTTGGAGGGGGGTTTATATAGTTTATTGAATGAATTTGGGCCCTTGGATCTAGAGAAATCAACTTTCAACTCTAGGATCACTACTTTTGATTACAACCATTTGATTAATCAAATCAATGGCTCAGAATTGTTCTTTCTATCAAATCTAGTGTAAAGGAGTGAAATTTAGGCGCCTTCATTCTCCACCATTGGATCTGGGTATGATCTGGACCGTCGGATCAGTGCTGACATCAATTCGGATAAGATATGCCACTATTTTTAGAGAAAAGTTGCATTATTGATCTTTAACTGTCAAAAAAGTCTTCTTTGATGAAAAACCTCGTGGATTCTCCTTGATTTAAGCATAAATTCATCTCCACCCTTGAATATGAGATCATCTTGATCGTACAACATGGCTCAATCAGCTTTCACCATGTGGCAGTCCTTCAACCCTTCAATTTGCTTAAACTAGAAAACTGTGGTGACCTTGAAAACTAGACTTTGTGTTCTTTGACCCTCCAAAAAGGCTTTGATGAAGATGAAACTTTGTAGGACTATGTTTCCAAAGATCTCCTTCAGGAATATGCAGAAAAAACTTTTATCTAAATCTCCCTTATACAAGTTTGACGATATTTGGAAGCTTGCAAGGTGACATTAAGGTGTCTAGGAAACTCTAATAGCCTTGAAACTTTGTACAAATATGTAGCCACAAATGGTCTTTATACATGCCAAACCATATGGCTAACAAAAATTCCTATACAAGATTTTGTAGGATCTAAGTGGAAAAATTATATTTTTTACAAAATGCACATGGCATATCAATGTGCTAGAAAATCCATTTACATGTGAAATTCAGGCTATACAATGCCTTTGAGAGGCTTTACAAGTATATGAATTTTCATGTGATTTGGAGATATTGAAATTTTTACCCTAATTTCCAAAGTTTGACGAGCTTTGACCGCTACCCTAGATTTGCTCGATTTCTTCCAAAGTTTGCATGTGAACTCCCTTTGACATCCTTGATGCATCTTGGACTTCTCAGGGAATTCTGGCTACCTTCACCGAATGTGTTTCCTGTAGGCCTTCATGAGTGAGAGAGGAGAGAAAATCTCGACGACATTCGCCCCCACTAAACTTGCGATTCCTCCGGAAGTGCCACTCTAGCATCTGTGAAAAACAAAATGTTCCAGGTATCAAATTCTTTTATAGGCAACATAAGAAACATGGAAGGAAAATTGGTTATATGCATGAATGAGTAGGTAACGTGACATGAAGCAAAATTTACATGAAAGAAAGAATTGAAACAGACAACATGAATATGCATGAACAAATAGGCAACATATATGCAAATGAACAAGCAACATTGATAACAAGAAAGAAAACAATCAAGCATCAATATGAAGTGGAAGTGGATGTATTGAGTCGTTTTAAGCGTCAGTTCCTCTCATCTTGAAGAAAAATTTGTACCTTTTTCATAAAGTAATCTACCTTAAATACGATTATAAACAAAGATTTAGGATTTTCAAGATGTTGATATATTTAGGTATTGATGTGTCTGAACACTCTAGGACCGTCGGGGCACTTTTTTCCCTCTTTAGGAGGTTTTTTCCCCCGACTTGTATATATGCCTATTGCCCTAATGGGCTACTTATCTTTGTACATTCTCTAGTAATACATTCAGTATTGTGTGTTGTGCTCCAAGCTTCTTCTTCTTCCTTGTGTTGTTCGCGTGCTTCTGAAGACGTCTAACTCCAACAATTGGTATCAGAGCAGGTCGTCGCTTCATCTAGGACGTCGTCGACACTCCTCTGCTTGCAGTCTTAGATTCGCACGAAATTTGGTGAGCTCGTTTCGGTCTTCGAACGCACTATCGCAGCGCTTGTGCAGGCTATTTCATCTTTTTGTGCCAAAGGTATATACCAATTTCTGTTCGCCAGTATAAGCGTCTCGAAGTCTGCTACAGGTTTAGCAGAACTCATCTGGGTAGTTCTGTTTAACTTTTTGAGATATAGTCAATTTTCTGCATCAAGGTATTTTAGTCACCGGCCATGGCTGAAAGCAGTGATGTATTCGGTATGTTGGCTGTTGAGGATAAGTTGGATGGTACCAACTACCCATTGTGGGCTTATATGATACGACATGTATTGGTTGTAAAAGGACTGTGGAACATTGTGCAAGGTGTTGAAAAACATCCTATCACACTTGCAACTGTTACAACTGCAGGTACTGAAGCTGATGCAGAAGGTGTCGAAGATGATGATATTCTACATATTCCTGTTCGTGTTGCGATTTCTGCTGCACCTACTGCAGAGCAGATTCATTGGGATGGCAAAGATGCCCAGGCACATGCATTGATAGCTTTGTCTGTCAAACGTGCCATTATTCCTCATATTCGCTCTTGGAGAACAACTAAGGATGCTTAGGATACACTTACCACATTTTACCAAGCTAGGAATGAGGCTCGTGTTGCTTACCTCCGAAAACAGATGGAGAGTGAGAACATGAATGAAGGTGATTCTATAGACACTTTCCTAATGAAGATCAAAGATTTGAAGGAGCAGTTGATTTCTGCTGATGAGGTTATACCAGATAGCTCACTTGTGCAGACCCTTATGAATGGTCTTCCTAATTCATATCAGAGTTTTGCTTCTACTCTTCGGTTGATGATAAAAGGCAATCTCAATGCCTTATCATTTGAGGAGTTAGTCTCTGTACTGTTGCAGGAAGATCAGTCCAGGCAAAATAGGTCCATTATGTGTGTTGCAGATCAAGCTTTCCTAGTTAGTCAGAAGGGCAAAGGAAAATGGAGCTCTTCTACTAGTAAGCAGAAATCTACAAATGCTGCACATTCGAAGAACCAAGACAAAGATGAGAAAAAATAAAAAATGGAGAAATTGTTTTGTAAATACTGTAAAGGGAATGATCATATCATAAAGAACTGTCCAAAACTGGCTGCAAAAGAGGCAAAGAAGAAAGAGGCTGGAATGGTTGTTGCAGAAGCCTCTACATAAAAAACGGAGTCTGTTAATCTTGTGCAGGAAGAAGAATGGGTGTTTACTACTGTTTGCAGTTTTGACCCATCTTCTCATGAGTAGTGCATGTCTACAGTAGACTCAGATGTTTGGTACTTTGATAGTGGGGCGACCAAACATATTACCTCGCAGCGTAGTTTCTTCTCTTCACTCGAGCCTGCCCGTACAGGGAATACTGTTACATGTGCCAACAACTCCTCTTATCCTGTTATGGGAGTTGGTAAGATCATTTTGACTACTACTGATGGTAGTTTTTTCACTTTGTCAGATGCTTTATTTGTGCTAGGGATCAAGAAGAACCTGTTATCAGTTTTTGCATTAGCCAAGTTTGGCTTGGTTGTGAAATTTGTTGATGACAGGTGTACAGTTCATGATCTGTCAAATGGCGATGTGATTATTGCTTCTAGCATTTTATGTTGTGGGTTGTATAAACTCATAGACTATGAAAGATCTGTAAATGATTTGGCATGTGCAGTAAATGATTCTCAGGCTATGTCAGATGCAAAGCTTTGGCATGCATGCTTTGGTCATCTTAATTTTGCTAGTTTGCTACGCGTGCAAAAATCTAAAATGGTGTCCTCTTTGCCCAAACTTGAGGCACCTGGAAAACATGTTTGTGAAGGCTGTATTTTGGGAAAAATGTAACGTTCGTCCATTCCAAAAGATGATTCAGTTCGGGCTACTCAGAAATTACAGCTTGTACATAGTGATGTCTGTGGTCCTATGCAGACACCTTCTTTTGGGAATTATCTTTACTTCATGACTTTCATCGATGATTTTTCTAGGCATGCATGGGTATATCCATTGAAAGCAAATTCCGAAGTGTTCATGTGCTTCAAACAATTTTTGGTTTTGGCTGAAAATCTGTCAACATGTAAAATGGGCACCCTCTGTTCTGATCGAGGAGGGGAATATACGTCTTCTGATTTTAATGCATTTCTGGTTGAACGTGGGATAAAACACCAGTGTATAGTGCCATATACACCTCAACAGAATGGAGTTGTTGAATGAAAGAACAGGTCACTCATGGAGATGGCAAGGTGCATGGTCAAAAGTCAGGCTTGACCACATAGTTTCTGGCTTGAGGCTATCATGTGTGCAACATATATACTAAACACGTGTCCCACTAAAGCACTGTAGTCTATCACTCCATATGAGGCTTGGCATGACCGCAAGCCATCTGTTGCTCATCTGCGTGTTTTTGGTTGTTTGGCATATGCACTAGTGCCTGAACAACATCGCAGAAAATTGGATGATAAGAAAGTAAAATGTATTTTTGTTGGGTACAGTTCTCAAAGTAAAGGCTATTGTCTGTATCATCAACAAAGCAAACGCATTCTGGTTAGCTGTGATGTTGTCTTTGTGGAAGATGCTATTCAGCCATTGCTTTCATATACTAAGGAGACATCTGTTAGCTCCAAAGACATGTATGATGCTTTGATGCCTCTTTTTACACGTGGACAGTCTAGTGCTAGTCCTAATAGGCAACTTCTCAGCCTTTGCAAGTTTTTGGATTCAATAGCTGCTAATTACGTTTCTAACAAAGAAACTAAGCTTCGATACCTATACCTAAAGGTAAACGCTTAATCGTTTAGGCGCTTAGCTAATACCCTTAAAGTCAAGGAGCGCAGTTGAAACACAAGCTGGAGACGTTTCTACTTATATTCCTACCAATGTCATTTCCATTACAGATGGAAGAACGTCTAGATTTATTCATAATATATATATATATTGTTTTTGAACTGTGAATACATACGACATACTAGTCTTGGTCTCGATAATTTCCTTTTTCTCAACCAATGAAAATATTCTTTTTTTTTTATTTTGATGCAGATCATTTCATTTCTGATGCAGATTTACATGATGCACTTGTTGATGAGAGAGCTAATATTGAGCAGGCAAAAACTATGCCAAAATGGCTCGTGCAGACTTTGCGTGACAGTAAATTAGATGCACCTTTGTCATATTGTACTCGTTCAGGCTCTCATAGTGCCTCCTTTGCATCAGATTGCTATGCTATGGCTGTGTCTAGTCTCTGTGATGAGAATGAGCCTGTTTCTTTTGATGAAGCACAGAATTCAGAAAATTGGATGGCTGCTATGCAATCTAAATATGATGCTATAATGAAGAACAGTACTTGGTCTTTATGTGAATTGCCTCTTGGCAAGAAGGCCATTGGCACAAAGTGGGTTTACAAGCTGAAGCGTAAGCCTCATTGAACAGTTGACAGGTATAAGACTAGGCTTGTTGCAAAGGGTTATGCACAGGAAAGAGGCATTGACTTGCAGCCCATCACGGTTGGAATGTACATCAGTTGGACATTAAAACTGCATTTCTGAATGGTGACTTGCATGAAAAAGTGTCCGCGTGGCTTTGTGCAGAAAGGGCATGAAAACCAGGTGCGCAGGCTAAAGAAGGCATTATATGGTTTAAAGCAAGAACCATGTGCTTGGTATGAGAAGATACATGCCTATCTGATTGCACATGGTTTTGAGAACAGTCCAACTGAAAGCACCTTATATGTTAAGCGTGCTAATGATGTGCTTCTAATCATTGTTATGTATGTTGATGACATGCTACTCATTGGTCCTATTGAGAAGAATATTGCTGATTTTAAGGCTGATTTGCATGCCTCATTTGAGATGTCTGATTTGGGGATTTACATCACTATTTGGGCATTCAGTTTATGCAAGTTGATGGTGGAATGGCTTTGTGTCAAACGAAATATATTGACACATTATTGCAGCATTTTGGGTTTGAAGATTGTAAGCCTATTGCCACTCCTATGGAGACAGGTTTACGATTGAGTCTTCATGATGTTGGAGATGCATTTGATGCTGTTCTCTATCAGTAGGCTGTTGGATGCTTGATTTACTTATGCATTACTTGGCCAGATATTCAGTTTGTTGTCTCACAGATGAGCAGGTTTATGCATTGCCCAAGGGTCAAGCATTGGCAGGCGGTTAAGCGCATCTTTCGCTACTTGAGTGGTACTCGGCTACTTGGGTTGTTTTATCCCAAGGGGGGATCACTACCGCCAGATTTGCATGCTTTTTCTGACTCTGATTGGGCTGGTTGCTATGACACTCATGTGTCCACTAGTGGCTTTTTCTTGATGCTTGGTAGCTCATGTATATCTTGGTTGAGCAAGAAGCAGCCTACTGTGGCCACTTCGAGTTGTGAGGCTGAGTATAGGGCAGCTTTCACAACTACTGTTGAGTGTGTGTGGCTCAGACGCCTTATGGCTGATTTGGGTGTTGGTCAGTCTTCTGCCACCACCATCTTCACTAACAGTCAGAGTGCATTGACAATTGCGAGGAACCATGTGTTCCATGCTCGCACTAAGCACATTGAGGTGCATTATCATTATGTCAGGGAGAGGTTCTCTACTGGGGAGATCAGCTTGGCATATGTGCCCATGCAGGAGAACATTGCAGACCTTTTCACGATGGCTCCGCCTAGGGAGAATTTTGAAGCTTTCTACAAAGCTTTGGGCTTACTTCCTTTTGTGGAGTGATTTCCACATAGCTTGGCACTTCCTTATACATGAGTGCCAGCTACTTGTTCACTGCATCACTCCCAGGGGGGATTTGTTGATATATTTAGGTAGTGATGTGTGTGAACACTCTAGGATCGCCGGGGTACTTTTTTCCCTCTTTAGGAGGTGTTTTTCCCCCGGCTTATATATACACCTATTGCCGTGATGGACTACTTATCTTTGTACATTCTCTAGTAATACATTCAGTATTGTGTGTTGTGCTCCAAGCTTCTTCTTCTTCCTTGTGCTGTTTGCGTGCTTCCGCAGACGTCTAACTCCAACACAAGAGACATCTTTCATCTTTAGCTTATTTTAGATCAACTTATTTCCTACATAAATATGAATATGCTCTTTCTCTAATAACATGCAAGGAAATCTAACTAAACTCCACGAATGCATAAATCTGCCTATATAGCCCGTGATTTATTCTACTATGCCTCTTTATCTTCCTTTGGCTTGCTCTCTCTTTTTTTTTTTTGTTGATGATGATGATGATGATGATTCGGCAACTTTATGGTTACGATCACTTTTTGGGGTGGAAGAAAGTGTAAACTTCCTGGTAACATGTATCAATTTTTTTTTTTATGATAGGGAAAAATTAAACCCGATACAAGGTACAACCATTTTTGATGATGGAGAAGAGTTGTTTAAACTCCGATACAAGTGTTGTGAGATGGACTAAGGATGTAGAAACATGCAGTAGCAGGAGCTAGGATTTCAACAATTATGCTTTCGATATAGGATACATATGCATGTTTATATATGAAAGCCATGTCACCAAAATAAACCTCCAAATCTACATGTCCTATCTTTCCATAATCCGAGATTATAACCGATTTCTTAGTAGATAAATTACTACTTAAGATACCACTTTACATAAGTAGAGAAAGCATCATTTGCCCCTTTTTTTTACTCAAGTGATGTGGATATGCAATGCAATGCAAAGACTAAAAAAAAAAACATGTATGAAACAAAAATGGAAAAAAAGTAGAATGAACTTGAAAAAACACAAAGCAATATGAACTTGAAAAATAAATGATATTTTTATTATATATATATATATATATATATATATATATATATATATATATATATATATATATATATATATATATATATATATATATATATATATATATATATATATATATATATATATATATATATATATATTCTTTTTTTTCCTTTTCTTAATTTTTTTAAAATTATTTTTATAACATGGATACTCTTGTTTATGAATCAGCCTCATTGTTGTCATCTTCTTCAATGTCTTCATCCAAAATGTACTCATCATTATCACGTTTTTTGAATAGCTTTATCCTTTTACCTGCAATCAAAGTTTTTAGTGCAACACCATTTAATTCACAAAGAGCATACGTACCATTGTTGTTGGCTTTTGATACAATGTATGGCCCAAACCACCGTTGAGTGAGCTTTTTGTCTAGATTCTCTTAATTTTTCAACGCCATCATCATCTTAATTTACCTTGTTCTAATTGTTTAATGCGCAAACTCAAAAAATCATCAGTAGACATGTTTTCAGACCAAGGCAAATTCAACCATGCAAAAATATGAGACTGAATTGGAAACAATGGTTTTTGATAGTACATGAGTTCAGCAGGCATATACCCAGTAGTACGTGTGCATGTCATTCTATTTGCCCAAAGTGCAAAAGGTAACAATCTAGGCCATTGTTTGATGTCACCATTACATGCTTCAGATATGGCTTTCACAATAGGTGGATGCCCTCTCTCTATTTTACCATTGGCCTCTGGATTATATGCAGTAGTGAGAGACAAACGAATACCATGATGTTCAAAGAACTTTTTGGCTTCTCTCGCATTTAACTCTCCACGATCGGCAACTACTTTCTCTATGTACCCAAAGCGACTTATGACATCTTCAAGCAAGAATTTGCAAACATTGTAAGTGGTCTTAGATTGTAGTGCACGTCCCTCCACATGATTAGTTAAGTCTTCTCTTGCAAGTACAATGTAATGCATTTTGTCAATACCTTTAGGCATAGTTATAAGATCTACTACCCACTTATAGTGAATACAAGGTGGATAAGTAGGATGCAACGGACCTCTATGTTTGACTAATGAATGAAGTTGACAAGTAGAACATGTAGAAACATAGCTACTAATGTCAATGTACATCCTAGGCCAATAATAGGTACTTCTAATTTTTTTTCATATGTTCCAAAAAATCCTTTATGACTTGCCCATAATGTCTCATGCATTTCCTTCATTACTTGCAATTAAAGATCTCGTTTTCCTAGGACTCGTTGTGGATTCTTAACCTTACCCTTAGCACGTCTCCAAAGATAACGATTACATAGGAAAAAGTTATAAGATCATTTCCTAATGTTACGAAATCTATTCGTAGTCCAGCTAGGTAATGGTTGTAGGGTACTCAGATACTTTCCTATGTCTCTCCATTCATTTTCATACTCAGACTCATGAAATTGCTCATACTCGTATATTTGTGGAACATAGTCAATTAAGTTCACATTCTTTATTGGATCACTTTCAAGATCATCAAATCTAGCTCTCGATAACATATCAGCAACTCAATTTGACTTACCTGAAATATGAACTAACTCACGATTTATGAACTTAATATATGAGATCCATCTAAGCATAGCTATATCAGGAGATGAACAATTGGCTATCATTCCAATGAGAGGCAAACAATCAGTCTCAAATTTGACATTTGCACCAATGAAATATTCTTTGTCTGTTTTCAAAGCTGTTACCATACCCCATAGTTCTCATTTGATCTATGGATATTTTCGTTGTGTTTCATGTAAAATTTTGGCACCAAACCTAATTGCATATCTATTCCCTTCAGTATCATCTTGACCCAACCTATACCAATAGGACTAGTATCAACAGTCAATATAATAGTTTTGTTAGCAGAATAGTCTACACGTTTGAGGATGGGAGCTTCAAGCAATAATTTCTTCAATTTACGCATAGCTTGAGTGTGTTTGTCAGTCCAAATAAATTTTCATTCTTCCTCAACAAGTCATAGAGATAATGAGCAACATGAGCAAAGTGTGGGATCCAAATAACATAAAAGATTCAAGCACCAAGAAATCTATGTACCTCACTCACATTGTTACATGTTTCAAAAATCTTGCTAATGGCATCAACTTTTTGTGGGTATGGCTTTCGACCATAATGGCCACATAAATGTCCAACAATAAGAACCTCGTTGATACCAAAAACAGATTTCTCTATCGAAAATGTGAGACCTACCTCTTCAAATCATTGAAATATTCTTTCACAATCAGAGATATGGTCAAGAACAAATTTACCACATCCAGATGAGTCTAAAATAATTTCCTTTACACGTTCCTCACTCCCTTTAATTGGAATATCATCAATGAATGGCATAGTTATATGAGGGATAAAATCATGTAAGACCATATTCATAGCACTCATCATATGAGCCACAGAATTGGTCACTCCTTGAGGTAAAGTACACATTCGCACTAAGCCTAAAGGAGTTTTCATTGTGGTTATGTCACGACTGTCAATTGCTAATTGGAATTGGTCATATCCCGAATATAAATCACCCATTGAATAGATAGAATGTTCTGAAAATGATTCAGCAAACTCATCTACAATGGGTCCTGTTCCCACATTTCTTATGGTGACTTTATTGATAGGTTGGAGATCTTGAATAAAACGTAGTTTCCCATTCTTTTTAGGCACAGTGAACCATCTGTTTGAGTAAGGTGCAAAAGATGGCTCTAAAATTCTCATGTTTATCTTCTCCTTAAGTAGTTTCATTAGCTCAAGTAAGTGAGCCTTTGGAACTGGTATAGGATGAAGATTCCATGGAATATGTGGAATATTAAAGATTATCATGGGTGCAACTATCTTAGGATCTACACAACCAATCTCATGAGGATACATAGTAAAGGCTTTTCCATGGCTATGTATGACTCTCTCAAATTTATCTCTCTCTGCTAGCAAAAGAAAGTCATCATCTCTACCAATTTTCACCTGTTTGATTGTCTCATTTGTGAATGTATGTCCTATGTTTTTCTTATCTCGAAGAGTTGGATCATTTTTCACATCAATAATTTTTTCATTACTTCCTTGAGGTAATGGTTGAGCTATGGGTTTGATTTTTTTGTCTACAGTTTTGTACTTTGTTTCAACTAAGGCATCATGTGTTTGGTTAAATTTTGAGCACTTGTCAACATTGAGAGCATACTCTTGGATTAGAGCATACTCATCAAGGGAAGAAAGAAGAATAATATGGGAATTAGAATTTTGTTGAAGACATAACTCTAACTCCTCAAGAGTAGAGAAACAATGAGATGTTTCAATCACATGCTCAATGTTCTCATCATGTTCCATGATTTTGTTGTTTTTATAATTTTTTTGGGTTTTTTGGATAAAAGACTTGGAAAATTGACTCTTATGAAGAAAATCTAATTTAGAATGTGAAAAACAAAGTGACAAGCTATTGTACATGTTGGTTGGATGCGAGATGTCAAACCAATATCCACTGTTGTCTCGCTCAACAATGGATTCTATCCGAAATTTTGATCATATGTAGCTCCAAACATGAATCGAGGTGCACAATCACTACAAGCGTGCTCATGACCCTGAGTAACAATAGGTTTCTTTCTAATTGACAATCGATTCCTAGGATGATTCACTCCTACCGTCATGACTTGAAGTGATTGCATTCCATCCTTAGACTTGAATCTATCATAGGTAGACCCGTCATCCATGGCTTTAGTTTCCATACAACTCTCACAAATAAAGGGTTGACCTAAGAGAACTTCATAGGAGCAATTATCTTGAATAAAAAAGTGAAACTCTTCTATGATTCCTCCTATGGATATGGGCACACTAGCACAAGCTCCATACAGGGTACCTACACCATTATCTGCAGTTCTCATACGCCATCCACAATCTTTATCTATGGGCCATCGAAACTTATCATAGACTTCTCTTGAAATCACATTGATTTCGGAGCTGAAATCTACTAATGCATTTACAATGATAGTGTTCTTATCATTTCCTATTTTAACATGCATCTCTGATGTACCTCTAGACCAAAATTTTCTTTTAAAGTGACTTTCAGGATTGTTTTCATGATTTTCATGGTCAGGTTGAATAGGTCCTATGAAATTTTTATTAACATTTACTTCATCATCATCAAAGTCCTCTTCATCAGATTCATCAAAGTTTAAGACTTCATTCATAGTTTGATCTTGATCTAGAGAATCTTGCATCTCAGTATCTAGATTAAGCAAAAACCTCTTCCTTTTAATTGGGCAGATAAAGTTATCTTTAAAAACAGGCTTCGCAATAGAGAAAACTTGTTCTAAAGACATAGTCACTTGACTCTTAAGCAAAATGTCATCTAAAATCTCCATAGGATCTATTTTTCTCTCAATTTTTGAAATCAAGATGGCTTTAGGTTTTCTCTTTGGTTTCTTTTATTTTTGCTCAAGATCTTGTTTTTGTTCATGTTCTCGTGTTTGTTATTCAGTTTGTTTTGATTGTTCTTGTTTATCTAAAGGCTTTGGTTCTGTTTTTCTTTGCGTTGTCTTCTTCCCTTTTTGTTTCTCCTCTTGTTTTTGGTTCATTGGGTTGTGATTCTTGTTTTCTATCTTTGGATTGTGATGTTTCTCCTTGCTCTATGACTGTTTCTATTCCCTCTAAGTTTTGTTTTCGAGTCACTCTTCTCTCACTAGGCTCAGGTTCATCTCTTTTTGGTTTTTCTTCTACATTGGATATGTGAGAAATAAGAGATTGATCTTCTATCGGTGACTCACAAGCCGTTATTCTCTAATCTCATCTTGTGCTCTTACTAAAGCCTCTATGGAAAAGTCACCTTCCTTTGTTGGTTTACTTGATTCTACTTGTTGTTCATCAAGAGCTTCTAGTTTCACTCCTCTAGCTCCTATGTCCGTTATGTTATATTTTCATAGTGTTTTTTCATTCCTCCCTTACCATAATTTCCTTGCAAAGGTAGCCTAGATCGATAGTCACATATTTTCTTGTCTATGTCTATTACTAGTCGTTGCTCCTTAGCAGCCTTCAATAGTTCACAATCTCTGAAAAAGTGCTCTAACGAATCATACCAAGGACACCTACGAGGGCCACACACAAAACCATTTTGATTTTGAGGATTTTGATTAACTTGTGGTGGGAAATTTTGAAATTGAGGATTTTGTTGATAAGGTATTGCTTGAATAGGATATTTAGGATTTTGATAAGGTAATTGATGTATTTGAGGAGCTTGGGGAGCAACATGTGGTACTTGAGGTGCAAGAGGAGCTTCCATAGTATACGGTTGATGATTTTGAAAATTTTGATTTTGAGGATTTTGAAAAGCTATTTGAGAAGCTTGAGGATATATGTTTTGATATATTTGAGGATTTTGCACATGAGGATGAGGATTTTGCATTGAAGGATTATGCATTGGAGGAACTTGATATGCTTGACTAGGACCTACTTGTGGATTTTGATTGGTAGCTATAACATGTTGATTAGGCTCTTGAAAAGACATTGGGTTCATTTGATTTTGGAAAGTTTTGGTGTAATTAGATTGTAAAGCATCTATAGTCTTGGCCAAATTGGATTGTGTAGCAATAAGACTTTCCACTTGCTTAGTGAGAATTTCCACTTGAGATTGTTCAACTACACTTTTATTTTGAGGAATAGGAGTAGAGTCAAAAAGCATAGCATGGGATTGTTCTCTAACTTGCTCCTTAGTTTGTGGAAGGCTAGCTTGAGGAACACTAGTTTGCTCATAAAGAATGGATTGTCTTTGATGTCTATGGGCTACAACCTCTACTACTTTATGCACTTTTTGCCAATTTTCACTAAGACCATAGCGCTTATCTGGCTCTTCTAATCGCCGTTCAACTTCCCTACGAGTTTCAGGATGAAGAAGCTTAAGAAAATTGATCACAAGATCAGGTTCCAAAGTTATCTTATCCTTAGCAGGAAGTTGTCCATAGTGTATAATATACTCATTTTGTAAGTGAGTAATAGAGCTACTAGGCTTTGAGGAATTGGCCCATCGTAAGAATCCATCCCGATTATCTTGGCTATAATCTTCAAGATAGAATTCTTTGAGCATCTCCTTTCTAAAATCACTCCAAGGAAGAGTATCATATTGAGTGACACGGTTTATGATAGAGCTATCAACAATTCGTTCAAAGAATGATATCAAAAAATCTTCGGGAAGACCAAAAATCATAGCTTGCTCTTCAAACAAATCTAAGTAGCTTGTGATGTTGATGCCATTGAATTTTCCCTTCTCGCTCAACATAGAAGAGACTATTCTTTGGCCTTGTTTCTCAACAATAAGGGATTTGAATCCTTCCTCCATCTTACGTGAATGAGCAACTGATGCACGATTCTCTAGATCTCTCACAAATGCATTTACTTCATGGCAAAGATGTGCACGACACTGTGAGAAATCCAGTGCAACACTCAAGAATGATGATGATGATATGATGAGGATGAAAAATATGAAACAAAAGATAAGGATCACAACCTCCCAACAAGATCAGAAGCAAATGCCACATAGCGTTTCACGTCGGGTTCAAATGTGGAGGTGATCGCAATCCGGGTGGATCAGGTCCAGTCGTGGCACACACAGGGTGTATGAAGCTAATGAATGTTGGAAGGTTTAAGGACGTGAAAGTGAAATTAATGTTGAGTATGGAGAAGAGAGAGATGTTGAAATGATTATGGGAATGGGAATGTAGGAGTGCAAGTTAGATTTATGAACATGAATGATAAGAATGAAAGAGAACCATACACACGAATCAAATTTGGAAGGAAGAATGATCCATTGAAGGAGCTTCTTAAACGCTTCCTAATTCTAATCCATATGCATAGTCTTCTTTGGATGATATGTATGCATGACAAGAATAGATGGAATCCTTACACAAATCATTTTCGACAGGAAGAATGGTCCAATATTGGAGCTTCTTATACACTTTCAAAAACTAATCAATATGTATGGGTATGTATGGATTATATGCATGCAAGTGAATTATGATGATAGAGTTTAATCACAAGCTCAATGAAACATCCTCACTGGTTCAATGCAATATTGAAGAGCCTTCTCACACATAGAAGAAAATAGAAGACATGTTAAAATACTTAAGAGACTGAGAGACAAGAGACAAGAGACAAGTGACAAGTGACATGAATTAAAGGATTTGAATTAAGATACATGTATAAGATCGTCATGATACGTCAAGCTAAGCAGTCTACTGATCAACGGCAGTTCCGACCCTCAAACCATGACAGTTCAACCGAATGTCACACGTAAGAAGATGAGTTCCACTTCATTGACCCTATGTATGTCTAGGCTCGTAACGTCTAACTAAAGAAGTCTAAGACTCATTGAAACCAGCTCTAACTTACTCACACACTCCACCGAGGGTGAGTCAAGATAGAGATGCTGGTTTCAAGAGCCTATCCTAGATTGGAGTTCTAACTTAAATATGAAACTAGGTACTATACTCATACTACCCCACCTTGGATCCTCACTCGCTCAACCGAGGGTGATCGTCTCAAGGAAACCTTAAGCTAGCAAGAGCCCTATGGATGCCTAACAATGATGCTCTAGGAGTTTGGAGGGGGGTTTATATAGTTTTTTGAATGAATTTGGGCCCTTGGATCTAGAGAAATCAACTCTCAACTCTAGGATCACTACTTTTGATTACAACCATTTGATTAATCAAATCAATGGCTTGGAATTGTTCTTTCTATCAAATCTAGTGTAAAGGAGTGAAATTTAGGCACCTTCATTTTCCACCATTGGATCTGGGGATGATTTGGACCGTCGCATCAGTGCTGACATCAATTCGGATAAGATATGCCACTATTTTTAGAGAAAAGTTGCATTATTGATCTTTAACTGTTAAAAAAGTCTTCTTTGATGAAGAAAACTCGTTGATTCTCCTTGCTTTAAGCATAAGTTCATCTCCACCCTTGAATATGAGCTCATCTTGATCGTACAACATGGCTCAATCAGCTTTCACCATGTGGCAGCCCTTCAACCCTTCAATTTGCTTAAACTAGAAAACTGTGGTGACCTTGAAAACTGGACTTTGTGCTCTTTGACCCTCCAAAAAGGCTTTGATGAAGATGAAACTTTGTAGGACTATGTTTCCAAAGATCTCCTTCAGGAATATGCAAAAAAAACTTTCATCTAAATCTCCCTTATACAAGTTTGACTACATTTGGAAGCTTGCAAGGTGGCATTAAGGTGTCTAAACTCTGATAGCCTTGAGACTTTGTACAAATATGTATCCACATATGGTCTTTACACGTGCCAAACCATACGGCTAACAAAAATTCCTATACAAGATTTTGTAGGGTCTAAGTGGAAAAATTACATTTTTTACAAAATGCACATGGCATATCAATGTGCTAGAAAATCCATTTACATGTGGAATTCAGGCTATACACTGCCTTTGATAGGCTTTACAAGTATATGAATTTTCATGTGATTTGGGGATATTGAAATTTTTGCCCTAATTTCCAAAGTTTGACCAGCTTTGACTACTACTCTAGATTTGCTCGATTTCTTCCAAAGTTTGCATGTGAACTCCCTTTGACATTCTTGATGCATCTTGGACTTCTCAGGGAAATTTAGCTACCTTCACCGAATGTGTTTCCTATACGCCTTCATGATTGAGAGAGGAGAGAAAATCTTGACAACAACGGACCCATACTTGGGAATGGCTCACGGACGCCTTTCATCATCACAGAACTATGTTTGTGAGGAAGTCAACCAGCTCTGATGCCACTGTTGTGTGAGAGCTCCATAGCCTCCACAAACTGAACTAAGAAGTCTAAGAGGACTAACTAGCAAGGCCACACACTAGGAAGAGAGATGTGTTTCCACCCAACCAACCCCTCCAATATTTAGCTCCAAGACCAAGGGGATAAGTCCTTCTCAAGAGGACATGTGTACCTTCCATCACATGGGTCCCTAAGGTGTTCACATGGTTTCGAAGCTTAGAAAATCACATGAAATCACATGGCTTCTAAAAGAATACTCTCCAAGCTCTTACGTACAAACCAAGTGGCTAGGAGAAGCTTCCAATCAAGCCTAAGGTACTCAACCTTAGAGAATTAGCCCTAAGGTTCAAGATCCATCTAAAAGGGGTAAATAACCATAAATCCAAAGGGTTTCACACCTAGAAACCCAAGGGTTCTACCCCTTAGACCCATGTAATTATACAACATATAGCTTAGAGACATCTTTAATCACTCCACAATAATCTAGCTGGTCTTCTTGAGCATTATCATCTCTTGCACTAGCTCTACTTTTTTGGAAAAATTTCACTATCATCCCACTATCAAAGGTAGAACTATTTTTGTCGATTCGTGTGATCTGAAAGTGTCGTCCATGAGACCATAGTGCACCGTATTTAGAATACTCCCAATCACATCCCTTTGCGAGTTCTTCTTCTTCAGAGATATCTTCACCCACTGCCTTTGCTTGTGAAACCGCTATATCTAGCCATCTGCTCATTGGAAAGGGTGGAAGTGGTCGAAGGCTTTTTGGAAGGGGCAAAAATCGAGTGGAATGATTCTTTTGAAGCTGAACTCTTTCTGTTATTAATTATGGAATGTGTTGAACAAGTAATTTTTGGAGCGTTAATTTATTAATGTATTAATGTGTTTTGGTAATTTTGATATAGTAGCTGAAGGTTCGTGAGGGCATGAAAGGCGTGAAAGGACGGGCATCAATAATTCGACTTATAATTTAGTTTGTAAATAAACCCGCGTAGAAGGTTCTATTATTAGAAACATTTAGAAAAGTAGTGATTAGAATAAGCTTCATTGTAGACCATAATTTAATTTCTGATATTGAAAGCAAAGGCTTTCTACAAAAGTTACCAAGTTTTACTTTCATGCATACGTTTTGAAACCGCTCTCATGTAACCACTATTTCGACATAATAAAAAATTCCTATAAATACATGCACTCTGTGGATTGTCCAAACAGAGTGCATGGGGGGAGACTCGTCTTCTTGCATATCTATTTCCTCTGTGTGTTTTTGGCATTCATAACCTTTGTGTGCACGTGAGATAAGATCCTGATAATAATGGTATCAAAGCCTTGCACATATCACTACAAAGGGGTCTGTTTCTATTTGTTTTGGCGATTGATCTCTATTTTTCTGTTCTCTGTTCGCGATCTGATTCTGATTTCAATTCCGATTCCAATTTTGGTTTCCGATTTCCGTTTTCGATTTTGGTTTTCGATTCCGTTTCAGTTTTCGGTTTTGCTTCTAGTTTTCTATTTATATTCTAGTTCCAAAAGAAGAACCTATGTTTACACCTATGTTTACTCCAAGGCGTCGACTAAGGCATAGAACTTAGGCATAAATTAAGGCATAACTAAGGCATTACTTTGGCATCTTTGGCATCCAAGGCTCCCTTGGCGATGGCTAGCTACGCGCGAACCAATTTTAATTTATGAGTGCCAATAAGGAGTTTTATATTCACCAAGGTGGTAGGATCTGAACCCATAACTGCACTCACAAAAGGGAAGTGTTTTACCACTACACCATCTCTTTGTGTTGTCACTCTAGTTCTCTTTTCTTATATTTAACACAACTTTTATCTCTTTCTTAGTTTTTCAATTCCCAAGAACAACCCTTCCTTTTATATTTTAACTCAAACAATCTCAAAAATTATTTTTACATATCTAGCAAGAGGGTTTTGTTCTCTATATCCTCATGGACTCTACAAATACCATGGAGGATTTTGGCAAGTCACCTCTACCTGAGGTAACACTCGAGCAACAACTTAAGCTCTTGTGGCACAAACTTCGAGGCACTGAGAATGAGATCTGACAACGCGACGAAGTACTCCAAAAGATGCAAACTGATGAAGATAACCTTACGAGGGTGGTCAAAGCTATTGTCTCTACCCAATCGGATGGCATGCATTCCAAGATTACTGTTAAGAATTACCAGTTTTTATGATTTGATGGTCATAAGGATGGCCCTTTAGTCCTTTCATGGTTGTCAGAGTTTGATGATTTTTATACTGACGAAACATATACTGAAAGTGAAAAAGTCAAATTCACCACTAACTATTTAGTAGGAAAAGCTCAGTTTTGGTGGAATGATCTTTGTCATAGTGCAAAATGTCCAAACACATTGAGGGCTTTTCAAGAAAAGCTTCAGGATTCTTTTCTACCCCTACAGTTCCACCTACATGTTCAACAATTGTGGGATACATTTACATGGATGGAAAGTGATACTTTTCCAAACTATATGGACCGGTTCTACCAATACCTAATATTTCTTCGCTTGCTTGAGGATGTTTCAGATGATACTATGAAGAAGAAGTATAATGATGGTTTAGAGAAGGAGATTCAAGCAAAGCTTTGCTCATGCCAACCTACATCACTTCATGGAGCTATTATCTTTGCTCATGATGCGGAGAAAGATTACCAATCGCTTATCAAAATGATCAGTTTAAAGTAGCCATGTCAAGAACAACAATCTTTTCACTAGTCCAATTTTCTTTGATTATATATGACGCATTTACATATAGAATTTTGCATGTAGATTCATACTTTAGCTATGCTTACCAAAATGAATTAGAATATTGACTTATTTAAAGACTATGTCAGCACCGTTTAGATAATCTTAATAATTTAATTCCTCCATGAACATTTCCATGCATGTGTTTTTACATGGAACATGCTTATTTATTCAGTAATGGAACATGTGACTCACCATCCATGTTCATTTTTATTTTATCAACTAAGGTCATTTGCTTTTTCAACTAAGGGGCATGTTATGAATTAGGGAATATGTTGAAAAAGTAATTGTTGGAGTGTTAATTTATTAATGTATTAATGTGTTTTGGTGTTTTTGATGTAGCAACTGAAGGTTTGTGAGGGCATGAAAGGAAAGACATCAATAATCCGACTTATAATTTAGTTTAAATAAACCCATATAGAAGGTTCTATTGTTAGAAACAGTTAGTTAGAAAAGTAGTGGCTAGAAGAAGGGTCATTGTAGATCGCAATTTTTGATATTGAAAGCAAAGGCTTTCTACAAAAGTTACCAACTTTTACTTTCACACATGCTTTTTGAAGCCGCTCCCATGTAACCACTATTTTGACATATTCAAAAATTCCTATAAATTCATGCACTCTATGGACTATTGAAACAGAGTGCATGGGGGGAGATTGCACCCAATACTGCATTCTGTCTCGTCTTCTTGTGTATCTATTTTCTCTCTGTTCTTTTTCGGCATTCATAACCTCTATGTGCGCGTGAGATAAGATCCTGATAACACTTTCCTTTGAGTTTGTCTCCTTGGCAAGCTCATACCTTTGGAACCACTCTTGCATAGGCTCAGAGTTAATGATGCAAAACTTCATTGCCTTCTCTCTGAAAGCTGCATCCATTTTTCTTTGCATCCCTTTACCTTAAGGTTCATCGCCTACGAGATGAACATCTTCATCATCGCTCCATAAGTGAAGCATTTCTAGATCCGACATATGTAGAAACTCAGTTATGAATACAAGAGACTGTTGTATGAGCCATCCCTCTACTATGCATCCCTCTTGACATGCTCTCTGTCGAACAAACCCTTTTAATGTCTTCATAAAGGGCTCTAAGAAGAACATCCATCGACTATGGATAGTTCCTGCTATTGCAACTTCATCTACCACGTGAACTAGTAAATGAAGCTGAATTGTGAGAATACTTGTGGGAAAGTATTTCTTCTACCATACAAATAGCCTCTATAGCATTGAGTTTTGCAGTGTCTAGGTTATCTCTATTTATCTCTTTAGAAGAGATCCACCATACCAAGGAACTAATTTTATAAATGGTTGTTTGTGCATCCTACAAAAAACAATCTTTTAAATCTACAAGGAGCACAAACTGTAAAAACTTGTGCCAATCATGCGACTTGAGCCCTCCAAAATCGATGTTTCATGTGAAGGCAGTCTTTAGACACCTCATACATCGAGTAGGTGTCTGAAACTCTGAAATTATCTTCTTCACTTGTTGCTCTTCCATCCTACAAAGCACCCAAGGAGCTCTTGGTAACGAAATTGTTCTGTTGGGCTTAGTTATTGCCCACAACTCTTGCACACAACCTCGCTCTTCCAAGTCCTCCCTTTGTGCTTTGCTTTCTTTCTTTTCGATCAAAGTCTTCCAGAGAATCACTCCTATATTCTTGAAAATATGCATCGGGTCTACCAAATGATTGATCAATAACTCGCTCCAATAAGGGCGTTCATGAAAGATCGACAACCCTTTCATGCCAACAACTGGTGTTTTTGAATCCCACAGCTTTTTCCAATCACTAGCTTTCATTTGGCATTGCGCTTGTCGACCAATTTGCCCTTTACGTAAAACATGTCCACCAGGCAAATATCTATGATGTCCTTCATAGATAGTTTTACGAAATGCTTTGGAATAGCATGCTTTGAGTTGTGGTCCGCATAAGGGAAAAGCATGGTAACCCAAAATCCATAAACCTGAACATTCATCATAACCAGGACAATCATATTTTAGGGTCTCTTTATATATTTCATTTTATAAAAAACCCTAAAATCATATATATATATATATATATATATATATATATATATATATATACATGTGTGTGTGTGTGTGTGTGTGTGTATGTGTACATATATTATGTGTGTATATGTGTGTATGCATGTGTGTATGCATGTGTGTATTTATCTATACTAAAGACCTGTTTTTAGATATATTAAAAATCATAAAGACATATTTCTATATATCATGAAAATCCTAAAAACTCTAAAACCCTAATGCTATATATATATATATATATATATATATATATATATATATATATATATATATATATATATATATATATATATATATATATATATATATGTATGTATGTATGTATGTATGTATGTATGTATGTATGTATGTATGTATGTATGTATTATACATACATACACACACACACACATACACACATATATATATATATATATATATATATATATATATATATATATATATATATATATATATATATATATATATATATATATATATATATATACATATATGTGTGTGTGTGTGTGTAATATATATATATATATATATATATATATATATATATATATATATATATATATATATATATATATATATATATATATATATATATATATATATATATATATATATATATATATATATATATATATGTGTGTGTGTGTGTGTGTGTGCATGTGTAAATAGCTTAAAAACCATAATCCTATTTTATATATATATTTGATTATATATTGTATATTTTCCTAACTTTTATAAATATAAAATTATATATGTTAATATTAATCTAGATCTCTATTTTTTATATAAGCAATTATATATATTTAACTTGATACAAACCCTAAAATCCTATTTTTATATATTTAATTATATATATTTAATTTGATAAAAAACCCTTAAAATCCTATTTTTATATATTTAATTAATTTATTTAAAACACTAGCTCTTTTCATATTTATTTATCTATATAATTATCCTATTTTTTTATATATATATTTATTTATATATTCTATTTTCTCCTTAATTTTTTCTTTATTTTTTCCTTATATAAATTTAATTGAATTATATGTATGTAAAAACCCTAAAACCCTAATCCTAAAAACCTATACCTAAACTATGTATATGTGTGTATGCATGTGTATATACATTTATATATGTATATGTATTATATGTGTATATGTGTATATATGTTATGCATGTGTAAAAACCATAAAACCCTTATCGTAAAGACCTAGACCTAAAACATGTATATGTGTGTATGCATGTGTATATATATGTGTGTGTATATGTGTATATATATATATATATGTGTATGTGTATATGCATATGCATGTGTAAATATGCTAAAAACCCTAATCTTATTTTTATATATTTAATTTGATAAAAAACCGTAAAATCCTATTATTATATATTTCATTTTATGTATTTAATTAAAACACTAGCTATTTTCATATTTATTTATCTATACAAAAATCCTATTTAATATATATTTTTAATTTTAGATTCTAATTTTTTATCTTTTTTTGTAATATATATTTAATTTAATTAAACAACCATATTTTTTATATATTTGATTATATATGTGTGTGTGTGTATGTATGCATATGTATCTATATGCATGTGTGTATATGTGTGGGTGTATATGTGTGTGTATGTTTGCATGTGTGTATATATGTGTGTGTATATGTGTGTGTGTATGTATGCATGTGTGTATATATGTGTGTGTGTGTATGTATGCATGTGTGTTAATGTGTGTGTGTGTATGTATGCATGTGTGTATATGTGTGTGTGTGTGTATGTTTGTGTGTATATGTGTTTGTATGTATGCATGTGTGTAAGTGTGTGTATGCATGTGTGTACATGTGTGTGTGTATGTATGCGTGTGTGTGTATGTATGTGTGTGTGTATGTATGCATGTGTGTATGTATGCATGTGTGTATGTATGCATGTGTATATGTGTTTATGTATGTATGCATATGTATGTGTATGCATGTGTGTATGTGTGTGTATGTATGCATGTGTATATATATGTGTGTGTGTATGTATCCATGTGTGTACATGTGTATGTGTATGCATGTGTGTATGTGTGTGTGTATGTATGCACGTGTATATATTTGTGTGTGTATGTATGCATGTGTGTTCATGTGTGTGTATGTATGCATGTGTGTACATGTGTGTGTATGTATGCATGCATGTGTGTATGTATGTATACATATGTATGTGTATGCATGTGTGTACATGTGTGTGTGTATGTATGCATGTGTGTACATGTGTGTGTGTATGTATGCATGCATGTGTGTATATTGTTTGTGCAATTCAAGCCTTCACAATTTGGCTTGGATTACTTCATGAAGACACCACTTGAAGGAAGGACCATAGGAACTTATGCTTATAAGTTCTTAACATTTTACTCCTTGTAAAAGTCTAAAAGACTTGGCATTTCTTATGTACACACCTACTTGATTAGAGTCGTGAAAAAAGTTGTTGATTGATTGAGAGAATATCTCATTACCTTTTAGGTGAAAGATTCTAGGAGTTTGAATTTGAATTCAAACTTGAAGTTTCAACTCAACTCTATAAAAGATGCAAGACAAAAGTCGCGGGTAGCTCAGCTCATTCTAGCTCACTTCCCGAGACATCTATCATTTGTATCTGAGTGTGTATGAGTGCTACATTGAAGCCCATACCTCATTACCTCATCTAGCTATGGTTATCATGCTAATGAGATTGTACAATTATGTCAATTAATAGATATATTCACATTCATCAACTCTGTGTTCTCTGAGTGTACCACTTCAAGTCTGCCAACTTCAAAGAGGCATATCTCAGTGCCTACTTCACTAAATCAAGTGATTCAAAGCTTGATGGATCCAGCTCAAAGCATACTACAAGCATACAAAGTTTGAAGTAACTTGGTTCAGCAAATCTCGAGAAATTGTCATCGAAGTGCTCACTGGTATTTTTCTGCGTACTTCCTAAAATGTCGGGGATGTCCATAAATTTGCTAAAGTGATTTCTCTTAGTATAGTTTATCATTTTGAATGATTCCACTTGCAAATGGTAGCTTACTAAGCTAATAGAATACCTCTAGAAGGAATTTTGCCAATTGTAAGTGTACTGGTCATACTGAGTGAAAGACTGACCAGGTATCAACACCAAAATAGAAAGTTTTCTAGCTTTGTGATTCACAAACTCATCTGTTTTGATCAAGTCATTACTCAAACCTTTTCCAAAGTACATATAGCATTTCATGGTATCATTTGGAAGCTAAGGGTGTCTACTAATCATATCTGGAGTCACTGAGGGCTGGTGCAAAGCAGGATTAGCAGCACCTACTTAATCTTCTGGAGGATCCATCCATCTTTCCCAACAGTGGTATCAGATCAAACAAGGTAACATGGGAGATGGTTTTCCTTTATTCATTGATAAATTGGACAGGAACAATTATCAATCTTGGTCTCTGAGGATGAAGACCTATCTACAAGGAAGAAGTCTATTTGGATTCATCTCAAGAGATGAGGAATTGCCCTCATTCAAAGCAAGGGGTCTACCCACCAAGGAAGAACAAGAAAGGCTTAATACATGGTGTGCAAAAGATGCATTGGCAAGGTCTTATCTTCTTAACTCTATATCTGATTTCCTTTTACCTCACATCAGGAGTTGTAAGACTTCCCAAGAAACTTGGGAAACCTTGTCATCATATTTTTCATCTAATACAAGGGCCAGGAAGAATCAATTGTGGATTGAATTCACAACCCTTAGGAAGCAACCAAAGCAATCAGTCTCAGAATTTGTGACCAAGATCAAGGATGTGGCAGACCAATTAGCAAGCATAGGAGAGGAGATTGAAGAGGAACAAATAGTAAGGCAAGTAACCAATGGACTAAAGGCAGATGATAAGTGGGAAACCTTCACCACTGCAATGGATCTCTACATGGATATGCATACCCCAGATCTCACAACTCTGATGGGCCAACTATTCACACATGAAGCAAAGTTCACAAAGGTTGGAGATACATCTAAAGGTAACACTCCTTCTGCCCTATATACTGATAAAAAGGTTAAAGACAAAGGTAAAAGTAAAAAGCAAGAAGATGAAGGTTCTACCTCCCAAGCCAACTAAGCAGGGAGAGGTAGATCTTCAAGAAGCAGGGGCAGAGGAGGTAAGCAAGGTAGGGGGAGACCCTACAATTCATCACCATGTAATATTTGTGGATTGTCTAACCACACCACAGATGAGTGCTACACAAACTACAAAAATCAGAGAGGAAGAGGCTATCAAAGAGGTGGATACTCTCAAGGCAGAGGAAGGTTCAACCAACACCAAGGCTACAATGGCTACAACAATAACTACAACAACAATTACAACAACAACAACCATAATGGTAACTACCAAGGAGGATTCAAAAATAGGAAAGACTACAACAACTACACAGAGGAGCAAGATGACTCCCTATTGATCATGAATATGACTTCCAAGTCAGGTATCAATGATGATCATCTGTTTTATATTGATTCAGGGTGTTCTAATCATGTAGCTGGCAATGTGGCACTACTCTCTGATCTTGAGGAACCCAAGGGCAAACATCAAGTACAGAGAGGTGATGATACTAAGCATTCTGTAGTAAAGATTGGAAATGTAAAAACTTGTGATGGTAACCAGAACCTATTGAGCAGGGTACTTTATGTACCAACCATTACCAAAAACTTAATGAGTGTTGGTCAGATTGTGGAGAAAGGTTTGCAGGTCAGGTTCAATCAACATGGAGCATATGTAGAGGACCCAAGACATGGATTCAAAAGGATAGCCAAGGGAGAAAAATCAGGTAGATTATTTACTTTTGAGCTAGAAGACACCAAAAACATTGCTTTATACAATTACAAGGATCAAACACTTTCAGAATTAGAAATATGGCACAAGAGATTAGGTCACATAGGTGAAAGGACCTTAAAGCAAATATGCAGGGACCAATGTGTGCTTGGGATACCTAATGTATCCAAGCAACACATTATTTACAAATGTGGTGCTTGTCAGTTTGGTAAGTCTCACAGATTGCCCTACTCAAGGAAAGGTTTTATGCATGAAGACTACCTAGACTTGGTACGCACAGATGTTTGGGGACCTAGCAAGGATCCCTCCATTTCAGGATCAAGGTACTATGTGTCTTTCATTGATGATTATAGCAGATGGACTATGTTATACTTTATGAAGCACAAGGATGAAGTGTTTAATTGTTTCAAAAGATATCTTGCACTAGTTGAAAATCAAACAGGAAGGAACTTGAAGAAGCTAAGGTCAGATGGAGGAGGTGAATACTTCTCCAATGAGTTTGAGGACTTCTTGCAGGAAAGAGGCATCAAAAGGGAAACAACCACAAGGTACTCACCTGAACAAAATGGGGTAGTTGAGAGAAGGAATAGAATTATTGTTGAAACAGCTAGGTCCATGCTTAATGAAAAGAAGTTGCCAAATTATCTTTGGGCAGAGAGTGTATCTACTGCCACCTATCTCATAAACAGGTTGCCATCAAAGTCACTTGATGGAATGACACCTTATGAAGCTTGGCATGGTAAGAGACCATCATTGGATCATTGCAAAATTTTTGGTTGTATAGCATATGTGCATATTCCCTCACAGGTAAGGGGAAAGCTAGACCCTAAAGCAGAAAAATGTATTTTCATTGGTTATGACTTGAATAAAAAAGGGTACAGATTCTACAACCCAACCAATAAAGGGTTAAAGGTAAGTAGAGATGTCATCTTTGATGAGAATGACTCATGGTATGAGAATAATTGCAGGAAGGTTAGTCTACCCTATGATTTGGAAGAGGAGTTTCCAAAACTCTCAAAGGAGGAACCAATCCAGAAGGAAGACTCAAGTTCAGAAGATGATGACACAATCAATATTGAAGAATTCAAGGCATGGAAGTCCAAAGGAAAGATGAAGATGAAGCAGCTAGAGGATATTCCAGAATCCTCAACTCAGTCAACTAGAAGATCTCAGAGAGAAAGAAAAAGACCTATCAGATATGGGTATGATACATCTCTTGTTACTAAGCATTCAATTTATCTTGCAAAGGACTTGTTAAGTGAAGAACTAGGTTCATATGAAGAGGCAATCACCAAACCAGAATGGAAAGGAGCTATGGATGAAGAAATAGAAGCTCTCAAGGAGAGTGACACATGGGACTTGGTACCCAAGAAGGACTCTATGAAGGTGATAGGATCCAGATGGATCTACAAACTAAAGAGGAACTCTGATGGTACAATCAACAGGTACAAAGCTAGGTTGGTAGCCAAGGGTTTTGCACAAACCCAAGGCATTGATTATGAGGAGACATTTTCTCCTGTGGCTAAGATGCCAACAATCAGATTATTGGTGAGTGTAGCTGCAT
Organism: Ceratopteris richardii; assembly: GCA_020310875.1. Lineage (NCBI taxonomy): Eukaryota > Viridiplantae > Streptophyta > Polypodiopsida > Polypodiales > Pteridaceae > Ceratopteris > Ceratopteris richardii. The sequence goes on from CM035410.1 coordinate 14,873,737, forward strand.
CCAAAAATTGGAACATGTACCAATTAGATGTCAAGAATGCTTTCTTGAATGGATGGGTATCTGAAGAAGTCTACATGTCACAACCACCTGGCTATGAAGATCCCAAGAAGGTAAATTATGTTTGTAAATTGAAGAAGGCTCTATATGGATTGAAGCAGGCACCTAGAGCATGGAACTATAGGCTGACACCATACCTCCAAGACCAAGGGTTTACTATGAGCAAGGCAGATACTTCATTGTTTATCAAAAGGAGCAATTCAGAGGTAATCTATTTCTGTGTTTATGTTGATGACATCATCATTACAGGTAATGATGTCCAAGGAATCAGAAGCATAAAAGACCAGATGATGAAGGAGTTCAAGATCAATGACCTTGGATTATTGAAGTACTTTCTAGGACTTGAATTGGTTTATACCAATTCAGGTATATATATCACTCAGAAAAAGTATGTACAAGACATGTTGAAGAAGTTTAACCTGCAGGATGCTAAAGTCTCAAGTACTCCAATGGAGGTCAACCTAAAGCTAAGTGCTCATGAAGGGGATGAAGTCCAAGACATTACAGGATATCAAAGTATGGTAGGTAGTTTGAATTATGCTACCTTGACCAGAATTGACATAGCATATGGAGTTAGTGTGCTAAGTCAATTCATGCACAAACCAAGGGTACCTCACCTTGAGGCTGCAAAGAAGATCTTGAAGTATCTAAAGGGAACTCAGAACCATGGTTTGTACTTTCCTTATACATCAGATATTGACATTAAAGTGTATTCAGATGCAGATTGGGCAGGATGCAAGGATGATAGGAGGAGCACATCAGGATACTTATCTTTTGCAGGTGATAAACCTATTTCTTGGTCAGCCAAGAAACAACCAACAGTGGCATTTGAAAGAACTTGGAGAAGCTTGTCGAAGGTAGAAAAGTGCGTTTCGAAGTGATGAAGTTTGGTCAAGCCAACCGGCACAAGACCAGCCCTTGAGCTTTTGGAGACTCAAATAGACCTTATAGGCATGCTATAAGTGCAAAGAAACACACTATGTACCTTGGAGCATCAAGGAGAATGAGTCGATACAAAACAGATAGGTTCGCGGGTCGACTAGCTCAAAAAACTTACTATCTATGGAAGAGACAATGAACTTCAAATGCCCATAGCGACCAACGTGATTACAATTAGAAAAAATCCTTTTATGGGAGTGATACACATAGGGTTGAGTGTATGGAATGCACAAAAGTATAAGGAATAAGCAAAATATGCTATAGGAATGAATGCGACATTCAACAGTTGTACTTCCTATTTTTCAGGAATACGCAGAGATTGACCCCGAGGCAGAAAAACTGAGATTTCTCCAAATCTGCTGAACCAAATGCTTTGAAAATTTACAGGCATAAACTAGACACTGATACCTTTCCAATGAGTCCTCTTGCACTCAATTTGGAGCTCTGAGGAGAGAGCAGCAGCCTCTGCACGATTACTGTTGGCGAAGAAGATGATGCAGAAAATTGAAGGAGCAAGACAATGATGGTCACAAGTGTATGTATATTGCTTCCATGTAATGTACAAGTGATTTCAACTCCTTATATAGCCTCTACGAGTGTTCCACAACTTTTACAACTTGAATTTGAATTCAAATGAAGGTGGGAATGGTTGTTGGAGGGAATCAATTCACTTCCCTACAATCTAGGAAAAGTGAAGATCTTGATTGATCTACTTTTAGGTGATTGATTGCTTGATTGAATGTAACTTCAACCACCAAAATTTTGTGGGATTTTGGCCCTATATTTGTACCTTTACATGTGTACAACTCAAGGCTTTTACAACGGTAAATGAGCCATCAAAATATTCTCAAAAAATACAATAAATGAGCATATGAAAAAGAACTCTCCAACGGATATTCTTTCGACGCGATAGCCTTTGATGTAGATCAAATCCACCTCAAGCATAGTGTAAGCTTGATGTTCCAACAGCATTGTCATCCACTGAAGCAGAGTATAGAGGGCTAGCCAATGCCACTCAAGAAGCTATTTGGTTAAAGCTTTTGAATACAGAGCTAGGCCTATACACTAGGCCTCCAATTATCCTTGGAGACAACACAAGCTCTCTTCACCTTGCAGCTAATCCAATATATCATGCTAGAACAAAACACATAGAAGTTCATTACCACTATGTGAGAGAGAAGTTGCTAAGCAAGGACATTCAGTTGACCTATGTGTCTACTAATATGCAATGTGCAGATTTACTCACCAAAGCTTTGGATGGAAACAAATTATGCAGATTCAAATCCATGATTGGATTGCGGGATGTGATTGAAGATTGAAGATGAAGACTTAAGCCAAAGTGTTTGGCTTGAGGAGGAGCTGTTGGTGCAATTCAAGCCTTCACAATTTGGCTTGGATTACTTCATGAAGACACCACTTGAAGGAAGGACCATAGGAACTTATGCTTATAAGTTCTTAACATTTTACTCCTTGTAAAAGTCTAAAAGACTTGGCATTTCTTATGTACACACCTACTTGATTAGAGTCGTGAAAAAAGTTGTTGATTGATTGAGAGAATATCTCATTACCTTTTAGGTGAAAGATTCTAGGAGTTTGAATTTGAATTCAAACTTGAAGTTTCAACTCAACTCTATAAAAGATGCAAGACAAAAGTCGCGGGTAGCTCAGCTCATTCTAGCTCACTTCCCGAGACATCTATCATTTGTATCTGAGTGTGTATGAGTGCTACATTGAAGCCCATACCTCATTACCTCATCTAGCTATGGTTATCATGCTAATGAGATTGTACAATTATGTCAATTAATAGATATATTCACATTCATCAACTCTGTGTTCTCTGAGTGTACCACTTCAAGTCTGCCAACTTCAAAGAGGCATATCTCAGTGCCTACTTCACCAAATCAAGTGATTCAAAGCTTGGTGGATCCAGCTCAAAGAATAATACAAGCATACAAAGTTTGAAGTAACTTGGTTCAGCCAATCTCGAGAAATTTTGGTCGAAGTGCTCACTGGTATTTGTCTACATACTTCCTAAAATGTCGGGGATGTCCATAAATTTGCTAAAGTGATTTCTCTTAGTATAGTTTATCATTTTGAATGATTCCACTTGCAAATGGTAGCTTACTAAGCTAATAGAATACCTCTAGAAGGAATTTTGCCAATTGTAAGTGTACTGGTCATACTGAGTGAAAGACTGAGCAGGTATCAATACCAAAATAGAAAGTTTTCTAGCTTGTGATTCACAAACTCATCTGTTTTGATCAAGTCATTACTCAAACCTTTTCCAAAGTACATATAGCATTTCTTGGTATCATTTGGAAGCTAAGGGTGTCTACTAATCATATCTGGAGTCACTGAGGGCTGGTGCAAAGCAGGATTAGCAGCACCTACTTAATCTTCTGGAGGATCCATCCATCTTTCCCAACATATATGTGTGTATGTATGTATGAATATGTATGTGTATGTGTGTGTATATGTGTGTGTATGTATGTATGTGTGTATATGTGTGTGTATGTATGCATGTGTGTATATGTGTGTGTGTATGTATGCATGCATGTGTGTAAATGTGTGTGTATGTATGCAGGAGTGTATGTGCTTGTGTGTATGTGTGTGTGCATGTATTTCTATCTCTCTCTCTCTCTCTCTCTCTCTCTCTTTCACTCTATATCTTTCTCTCTTTCATCTCTTTTTATCTCTCTCTCTATCTTTCTCTCTTTCATCTCTCTCTCTCTCTATCTTCCTCTCCTTCATCTCTCTTTATCTCTCTCTCTCTCTCTATCTCTATCTCTCTCTCTCACTCTCTATCAATAGAGAATAAAACAATCACTTACAGGTATGTTCCTCTTTTGGATCGCTGTCGTCAAAGCCTAATGTATGTCATCTCTCGTCAAATTCCAAAGAATGGATGCCAAAAAACTCCTCAAAATCAAAGAGGAGAAATTATAAAACATAAATCATAGAGAAAGACAAAGGGTAAGAGTATGCATGCCACTTACCAAGATGCGAGATCTAGCGCGAGAGAGAGAGAGAGTATAGAGAGACAAAGATCTCTGTGTGTGTGTATGTGCACAAGACAATGTGGATCACAATTCGATTCACACGTGCAAGTTCGATAGAAGCAAGCAGTACTTAGTGTAAAAGACGTGCAAAATGTTGATTTCTGCTCTCGGGTCCCAATATGTTTGCATCTAATACAATGCACACCACAAAAAATTCACTAATACTTCAAAGTCTACCCAAGACATATAGAAGCAACCATACTCAACATGGAACACAAGTTTTCATAAGAATCATCTTTCATGCTCTAGATGAATACGTGGTCTTGCACCTACATATATTATTGATGCATTACGTATCTTCTTAGAACTAATATGACACTCAACACCAAAGAAAGCTAACCCCATGCCATCCACTACTATTGAGTCACGAGCATCAATATGCATATGAGGATCTAGGAAGCCCATTAGTCATACATCCCCAAAAGGCATATTTAAAGCTAAAATATGCACAAACTAATGAGTTGACTCCTTGAATAGCATTTCGCAATCATATCTCGACATGATGCAAGTGCAAATGGATGCCACCACTGGTACGACATCCAAAACTTTCTCCAAGTTGCAAAAAAAGGAAGAGAGAAACACAATCATCCATCCCTAGATGGACTCATAAGGAAGCATAGGACGAAATTGGCATAGCAAGAGCCATGGTAACAATAAACATAGTAGTAGAACATGTGTGAGACACTAGAACTAAGAGCCCACAAACAAAGGTTATGGATCTTAATGACAATGAATATGAGGAGGTGCCCCTATTCCCATCGTGCTACTATCCTATATTCCTAGCTTCTTCATTTACACAATCTCCAAAAACCTCTCCACCAATGTCACCTAACCCCATCATTTTGTATTTCTCTAATACTTTAGATGATGATGATGAACCCATCTCAATTGACACACTTGTTGATACCAATCACAACTGTTCCATGTGATCCCATCACAACCTTGTCATCCATCATGTCCAAATCCTTAGACACCCCTATTATTGAACAAAACAAAATTTCGACTATTCCACTTATCAAACCACCCATTCTCATCCCCATTGCACTTGAAATGGAATGAATTCCATTCCCACATACTTCAAACCCATCCATGCCCTCCATACCAAAATCCATGATCTATGGAAAAATCTTTTCATAAGAAGTTTTAATCATTGTACCCACTTCCACACTATGCACAAGCATAATTTTAAGCACATGCACATTCATCCCACCTTAGAACAAATGAATACATGCCCCCACACATGCCTCAATCACTTTAGAACCATTTTATTTTCTTTCATCTCCATCTCCACACCAATCTATGGCATATTCATCATTTTTTGCTCCACAATCACTACCTCCATCCCCTTCAACTTCATTCACTTATAAACTTTCTTTCCACATACTCTATATTCTTCATCTTTCCCTTTAGAAAGATTTAATTATCACCATGATTTTTTCCATTTCCAACTCATTTCTCATCATCATGTTTCATTTGCTCAGATGTCGTTCTCTCCAGAAGGATTTAGTCTTCACTAATACAAATAGAAGAAGGATACCAATCAATTCAAATTGAAGACGCTCCTATAAATCAAGAATTTATATTGGTGCCCAATAGTCACATTTCCCCATTTCCACAAGAGGTTGCACAAGAAGCAAAAGAGGCTACACAAGAGACAATCACACCTATGTCAAATCTATTGAACATACACAAGAAGAACAAGTATTTGCACTTATAAATAAAGAGCATGTAGGTTCAAAGACACAAGATAATGTTGAAGGAATACCATAGGAGGAACGTTTCCTATTCATAGAGGAACCAGAGCGTGATCATGAAGAAGAAGATCCAATCAGGTCCATATTACTATAAAAACTTAGATAGATCAAGAAGAAGAGGACATGATAGTACAAAATGAGAAATATGTGGTAAACGATATGGAAGAAGAACTTTAGGCTTATTCCAAGGGCTTATGAAGAGCAATAAACCATGCAATTGAAGGCATAGTTGTATTCAACACAAGAAGAAAATCAGTCACTCAGAACTCTTGTGAAGATGTTTGAGCAAAGAAGTAGATCTCTTCAAAGTATCATTGAAACATCCAAAAATCATGGGAACATTAGAATGGAAAATCTAGAGGAATTGAAGCTCCAGCTTAATACTAGAGAGAGATGCTTTACCTAGCATGCATAGAGCTACAACCTACCCAAGAAGAGTTGAGAAGCACTAAGGGCTCAGTTACAAGCCCACAAATAGGAAATACAATGACTCAAGGCTATATTGGGCACAATCATTTTTTATGCATGACCAAAATCCAAAACTTCCCTATAAGGCCCAATCCCAAGATCGCACATATGATATTGAAGTCCTTAAAGATGCATCAAAAGATAATGAGAATGAACATGCTTCCATAGTTGAATCACCAAAAAATGAGCAAGACCAAATGCTACATTTGGACAAAGAAAACCCTAAAAAACATAGAATGCATTAGAAAAGGATTGCACTGATGCAAGAACTATGGAATGAATTCGAAAAATCTTGTATAGACCACTACCTCCTCAATAGCATGGTTAAGATTTGTAAGAAGAACTTAGTCTAATGTTTTCCACCTTCATATCACAACAGAGCAAGGCACATGAATACATCAAAGAAAACATTGATATCCATGTCGATGATACCTGCATATTAAACTATGTCCACATCAAAGACCTATGTAGAAAAGAGATCATTGCCACGAAGCACACTTGAGAAGAAGATGCATAAGGAAAAATCTAGGTATTGAGCTTATCTACAATGGTATTCTAGCATACTATGACGTGACCATATATTTGCACCCATCATTCATAGTTTCCCATGATTTTAATTCAATATTATGTGCATACAATCATCCACAATAACATATTGGCTTAATTATCCTACCACGGTCTCACCCATAAAAAATAATATCACTTTCCAATACATGTGTAATACTATAGCGTTTTCACAAATAGAAGTAGGTGATCCACCAAATCCCAAGTACCATGTATTAGAGAAGATTTTGGAAAATCTCTATGTATGCCTCATTGTATTTACTTACAAAAGGCACGTGAAATTCTACTCCCATGCCTTTTCTATGGAATCTAGCCAGTCTTATCTGATTATAAAGGGTCAAGTAAAAAAATATAAAAGAAGAAACCCTAAGTTCTAGATAACGTTTTAAATGCAAGAGTGTATTTTCGTGCATCTTGCTCCTTGTGCTCTTTTCTCTCTTCTCCTTCTTCATTTGGAGCTTTCATGATGCTCTTGGAGAGTTTTACACCAACATCTATCTATGGAAAACATTGTTTCATGCATTATATGTGTGTTTCTTACTGTTTGTGCATGTGTTTCACGATTAACTTCTTCCAAGGCTTACCTTTTCTAAACTTCATTGTTCTGGGATGTCAAGTCTTGATATAGGGAAAGAGGGTAAACATACTCAAATTCATAATTAAGTTGATCTAAACCACAAGAAGCCAGTTGATCTTTGTCGTAGTAGGTCTACAACACACCACTCGGTAATATGTAGTGTATCACATATGGTCCATGGCCAGCCTTTGTAGTTTTTTAGTGTGTTGTCTCACTTTATGGATAAGTAGGAGATCCCCTTCTTCCAACTTTGTATCCTTATATGGGTACCAAAATCACATTTTAGACTCTTCTTATGAGCATAGATGCATGTGGACACCCTGATTCATGTCTCATGAAATGCATGGAGCCTATCTACCAAAGTAAATAACTCATGACCATTGCATTTGTAATCCTTTGCTAACTTGAGAGCCAATACCAAGAATTCAACAAGATAAAATATGCATTGTCCACATAAAAATTGAAAGGAATAGCTCTAAATTTGGTCTTGTAACCTACACGATTATCCCAAAGTATGTGGTCCAATTTCTTATCCAAATGTGAGTGTCCCATACTAACTAATTTTTCCACAACTGTGCACATCACTTTGCTAGAATTCTGAGTCTGATTGTTTGCTTGAGCATGGTATGGAGATGAACTTTTGTTGACAACCGAAAATTCTTTTAGTAAGGCCACTATGACTTTGCTAACAAAATGAGTACCTCAATTTCTAATTATCTCAATGGGGAGTCCAAATCTTGTAAACAGTTGACAAAATAAAAAACTTTGTAGTGGGCTGAGCATCATCTTTCATTTTAGTGCATGCATCTACCCACTTAGTGAGATAATCTATCACTACTATAATGTATTGTTGGATGTGTTTCTTTGGGAAATGGGCTAATAGGACCAATAATTCTATATCGTATTTTGTGAATGGGCATCTTGCCATTTATAATGAACCAAGTGCATTAGGAACACCATATTTTTGAGAGATGAGTCTTAAGATCTTTGGGAAAAACTATCTCCCCATGTCATCCATGGGGTTGAAGCCAAGATCTCCTCTTTCTGATCCTTGAGACTTAACCACTAGGTTAACTAAATAGCCTATTTTAGAGAGCACATGAAACTATGCTTGAGTCCAATGTTGAGATCTTTGGTGTTGAATGAGAACAACCAAATGATGTTAGATTTTAGATATGTCTAATCCAATCGCACATTCATGTCATAAAATTACTTTATAACATTCTTTCCCCCTTAGCAAAAATTGTGTTCCTCCAAAATAGATCTATATGTAATAAAATCTAGACTATGTTTTCATCTTTATGGTGTGATTCACCTCGTATTCCAAATGGATAGAGGGGAATCAACCATCTGATCCCTATCAAAATGACTCAAAACACCATCTAGGTTTACACTTGACAAGCTGAGAGAAGTGCAAATTAGGGAATGAATAATAAGCGTGGATCATAAAATCATTCTTGGCCAATTTAATGTTACCATGTCAAATGCATGGATTTAAACTGCTAGTCCATTTTTGGTCATCACAAGTGCATGGAACTAGCAACTATGGACAGATTTCTATCCCTATCAAGACTTTGAGAACTCTTTTTTGAGTTGAATTTTATGTGGAAATTAAACTAGAAGTATGCTTGAGCAAGAAGTCTAGCTTTTGTGTTTGTACCATGATCATTTTCAATCAAGATTTACTTGATTTTTCATCCTATTGGAGGGTCATTGTGTCCAACTCAACTTGAAAAGCTTGAACAAAATGTAGGTTGAATTGTGCCATTTAAATTTGGTAATCTTCACTTTGACTTAAACAAAGAGAATTAAAAAATGAGATTTCTTTAACTTAAGATAATTTTCTCAAAGAATTTAGCTTGATGTTCCTAGGAATTCTCAATCTTGTGCTCAATTTCTAGATTTTCTTTACAAGATTGTTCTAAACTCTTTTAATGAACCAATGCTAATTCCCCTATAGAAAAATCAAATGAATGATTCAATTTATAATTACCATCTTTGAAGATTGAATGTGTTATGTATAGAACATCTATCGAGGATCTTTAATTTGGTTACCTACTCCCATTAACTATCCTTGAATTTTATGAAAAGTAGTTAGATACTTTATCTAAATCATTTCCAAAAGGTTTTGATAGTGGTAAAGAACCAGAACTCTATGTAACCAAATCAAATTTCGATGATACTTAAAATTGTTGTGCGTCATCAAACTCTATGTGATGCAAGACTTTAACTTTTCAAAGATCAATTTCAAGAAGGTATTGAAGAGTATGATCAATATTTAAATAGTAAAATAGATCCTCATAAACATTCTTGGATTAAAGCTAAAACATCATCCAACCACTAGATACTAGAGTGGTACTAAAACATCATTTTTTTGACCCACTAAACTTCTATGATGACATTTTTATACAAAACACTAATCCTTCATGTGGGACTAAGCTAATCTTTTTCTTTAGTACAACAGCTTAAGACGCCTTACTTGGAATAAAATTCTTATGAATTTCTAGCCAAGAAAATGATCTCATCGAGTCATATTATGATCTAGATACTTGGTCTTGCTAATCTTGGTTCAAAAGATCATTGCAAAGTCCTATTTCTTCATAAACTTATGCAAAATTTTTCATATAAGCACTTGAACTTGAAGGGTTTCATAATTCAAGTGAGATCATGATTATTTTATAGTCAAATAAGAAAATTCTTTTTCATGCTCAAATTATGGTCCTAGAAATTAAATACTTCATGATCTTCATACTTACTTGATATTAAAGTGTCTTTTAAAATCATGTGTTAAAAATCCTTGAATTTAAACTTCTCCTTTGAAGTTGTAATGTCCTTAAGGATTCAATCTGACTTCAAGCTTCATTCTAGGACTAAAAGATACTTATCATTCCATGGCTCGATGTCCCATAATACCTTTTCTACACCAAACTGAGAATAAAAGCTAGTGTTTGACACCATCGTATTTTATACTCAGATTCATGTGTAGGTGATACTTATCCTGAAGTCCAAACACATCTTTATAGAGTACCATCTCACGTGAAGTCTCCAAAAAAATTTGAAGCTGAGAGATTATCTCCAAATTAATATTTTCTAGGCTTTTTTTTCTTCATGAGACTATTCCATTATGTGTGTTGCAGATCAAGCTTTCCTGGCTAGTTAGAAGGGTAAAAGTAAATGGAGCTATTCTACTAGTAAGCAAAAATCTGCTAATTTTGCACAATCAAAGAAGGATGACAGAGACGACAAGAAAACTGAAAAGCAAAATTTTTTTTGCAAATGTTGTAAAGGAAATGATCATGTCATTAAGAGCTATCCAAAATTGGGTGCTAAAGAGGCAAAGAAGAAAGAGGTTTCGAAAGGGTTGTTGCAGACACCTCTACACCGAAAACAGAGTCTGTTAATCTTGTGTAGAATGAAGAATGGGTATTTACTACTATTTGCAGTTTTGACCCATCTTCTCATGAGCACTGTATGTCTGCAGTAGACATAGATGTTTGGTACTTTGATAGTGGGGCAACCAAACATATTACTCGTAGTGCAATCTCTTCACTTCACTTGAGCCTACCCCTCTAGGCAATAGTGTCACATGCGCCAACAACTCCTCTTATCCTATTAAGGGAGTTGATAAGATAATTTTGACTATTGTTGATAGTAGTTCTTTCACATTGTCAGATGCTTTATTTGTGCCATGGATAAAGAAAAAATTGTCATCAGTTTCTGCATTAGCAAAGATTGGCTTGGTTGTGAAATTTGTTGATGATAGATGTATAGTCCATGATCTGTCAAATGGTGATGTGATTATTGCTTCTGGCATTTTATGTCGTGGGTTGTATAAGCTCATAGAGTAGGAAAAATTTGTGAATGATTCAGCATGTGCATTACATGATTCTTAAGCTATATCAGATGCAAAGCTTTGGCATGCATGCTTTGGTCATTTGAATTTTGCTAGTTTGTTATGCCTGCAGAAATCTGAAATGATGTCGTCTCTGCCCAAACTTCAGGCACCTGACAAACATGTCTTTGAAGGCTGTTTTTTGGGAAAAATGCAGTGTTCCACATTCCTAAAAGATGATTCAGTTCAAGCTACTCATAAATTGCAACTTGTTGATAGTGATGTCTATGATCCCATGCAGATACCCTCTTTTGGAAACTATCTTTACTTGTGACTTTCATTGATTATTTTCCCAGGCATGCATGGGTATATCCATTGAAAGCAAAGTATGAAGTATTTATGTGCTTCAAGCATTTTCTAATTTTGGCTAAAAATCTGTCCGCATGTAAAATGAGCACCCTCCAATCTGATTGGGGGGGTATATGTCTTCTAATTTTAATGCATATCTGGCTGAATGTGGGATAAAACATCAATGTACAGTGTCATATACACCTCAAAAAAATTGATTTGCTAAATTGAAGAACAGATTTTGCATGGAGGTGGTGAGGTGTATGGTCAAGGATAGGCTTTATCACATAGTTTTTGGCTTGAGGCTGTTATGTGTGTAGCATATGTACTTAACAAGTCTCACACTAAAGCATTTGTTAGTCGGTCGTCGGATTGGCAATTGTAAAGATTGAATCTTTTCATATTCTGCACGAACGAAAGGTTGTTACAAAGATGTTTTGTAATCTTTATAAATCAATGAAAAAGAGATGCTTCGGTGACGCTCAGTGGGATCACCAGACTGTCTGTCTGGGTGATTGATCTGTAACGTTGCTGTGGTGTGCGTTGAGTAATTTTGAGTATTTTGTTCTCATCGCTGTCTTGTTTGTTTATCGATACCTGTTCGGTTTGTGATTTACCTAGACTACCAGAAGATCGCCAGATTGTCTGTCTGAGCGAGTCGTTCTGTAGTTTCCGTTATGATTGTTCTGATAATGCTGCGTACTGTTGTGTCTCTCTGTTTTGTTGATGTTCTGTAAGTTATTTGATGAAGTCCATGCTCCAGTAATGAGAGTTCAGTACTGTGTGGTTGAGAATTCTGAATCATCCTGCGTCTTCTATTCTGGTGGATTATCCGTACCTGCACGGTATAGATTGAGTTACTGTTATTGACTCTGTTGTGTACGGTAGTTTGTGTTGGATCAATTCTTTAAGCTAGACAAAAGTAATCTTGTATTATGGTACTGAATATTGCCTACGCTGTACACTGAGAGAGCATTAACTGGAATGTGTTCGATAAGCTTTGGAAGAGTCCGATTACAGATAGTAAGATTGTGAAGCGTAAACAGATTCTTGATAGAGTTCTTGAACATTAGTATATTGTTGTGTATGAAGTGGTTATTTTGGGAAAATCAAGCATAGAGCCTCTGTTTAACAGACCCCTTCCACTCCCAAGAACCCGAATAGGTGTTTAAACGCGCTTCTGACGGCAAGCGACGTTTAACACTGGTGCCGTCTGTAGGAAAGTGGCACCAGATTGTTGCCATTCGTCTGTGGGAAAGTGGCACCAGATTGTTGCCATTCGTCTGTGGGAAAGTGGCACCAGATTGTTGCCATTCATCTGTGGAAAAGTGGCACCAAATTGTTGCCATTCGTCTGTGGGAAAGTGGCACCAGATTGTTGCCATTTGTCTGTGCGAATGTGGCATCAAGAGGGTTGCCAGCTAATTGTGGGAAAGTGACATCCAGAGTGTTTGTTGATTGATTGTGAAAGTGGTCATAGATTGTGAATTGACCGTAAGGAAGAATAGTACGCAAAGTATTGCAAACGTAGTATATGTCGGTTACTCGTTCCGGTGAATCATACCCGAAGCATAGAAGAAACCAACAGTCCTCGGCGATACCTTATTTGCTAAGGACGCCTCCAGGAGGAAGAAGTGCAGATAAGTTTAACCCAGTTATCAAGAAAGTGAAGAACACTAGTAGCGATTCCGGTAGAATTCCGGTGGAACGTACTGCAATTTCGGTAGATTCCGGTGCGATTGTGGCACAGTCTATTGAAGATATAGTCACTCCAGAATCTACCAAGACGCAGTATGCAGTTGACCTAACACCATCTGGTCAATATTTGAATTTGTCTAAGGATAGAAGCGTGTTGGCCAACGAAATCAGTGAAGGTGAAACATTACCTTGTTCTGGTGAAAATACGAAAAATTTCGGTGATACTTCGGTACTCGTTGCCGAGAGTTCACAATTTTCCGGTGACGGTTTACCATTTCTTAGTGAATCTTCATTCCAGTCACCACTATTCGGAGTAAGTTTCCCTACATTTGGTATCAAGGAGGAAGGTAGCTTATTCGAAACTGAAATCCGAAAGATACTGAACGATATTATCAAGCCGGAAAGTGCACAGGGTGACGATACAGATTCTGACGGTTCAGATATTCAGCCTCGAGACTCAGAAGACGGTTAATGAGGCAGCCAGATGGCTTACAGAATATGATTTTAATCATTTTGTGACTTATGAAGCAGTAAGGGATGCATTTTTGCAGAGATTCCGGTTAAAGAAAAATCGGGCAGAAATTTTTTATTATTTACAGAACAACAAACAGAAACTGCACCAGACCGTGCAGGAATATGCCACCCTGTTCCGAACGCATTTGAGGCAACTACCGCCGGCCCATGCAAACCTGCCGGATGATGTCATCACTCAATGGTTTATCAATGGGTTAACTCCGCAGCTCAGACAGATTATGATCATCCACTGTGTGGGAGCTATGACATTAGATGCGGTTATTGCAATGGCTTTGCAGCTCGAGAATAAGGTAGGAGGATTTACAGAAGACCTGGAATGGTTAAAAGCGAGTAAGAATGTTACCGAAGATCCAACCAGACAGATGTACTGCACCACGTGCAAGAATTTAGGGCATACCAGTGCCACTTGTGCCCTCAATCAGTTGTTTTGTGCTATCTGCAATATGACCGGACATTCCACCGAAAATTATGCATACAACGCCAAAGTGTAGGGAACAACAACAGTAAATGCAATTATACAAGAACTAGGGCAGCCTGCCAATCACTATGTACCTCCTCAGATGAGAAACAACCAGCAGCAAGGCTACCGAAATTATCGAGGACAGAGAAATAATAACTACAATGCAAACCGATGGCAGACAGGTCCACCACAAGAAGGTAATGCTTTGCCACCTCGTTGTTATTTTTGTGGTGAATTAGGACACATTCGAAGATTTTGTAAAGATGCGGCCGTATATGATCAAAGGAAGAAGGAGCGCCAAAACCCGATGACAAATATGGTTCATATCACACCAATAGAAACACAAGCTGCAGTAGTTCAGACGAGATCCGGTAAGCCACTGCAACCAGCAGCTGAAATATTTGAACCAGGCATTCGAGAACAGCAAAGAATGTATGACAAAGCTAGTCAGTGGACCACCACAGAACCTCCGGTGTTCCCAGAGCCTATTCCGGTGACACAAGTTTCTCTGTCAAAAGAAACTGCACAAGAGCAAGAGTCAATCCCAGTAACCGATGCATCGTCTTCAAAATCGGTGAAAAATACAAATCAAGCAAATCAAGCATGGGAAATTTTATCTAAAGCATCCATTACTCTCCCTCTTCGCCAGTTACTTGCATTAGTACTAGGAGTTCGGCAACATTTTCAGCAACAGTTCAGTCCTGAGTCTGCCTGCATTCCAGCAACGGCAACAGTACAACCAAAAACTGACTCTATAGTGGATCACTTGGTTCCTTTAATTACGGTATGGTACAAAAATCATAAAATTTCTCAAGTATTAATTGATGGTGGGTCCGGTGTAAACATAGCTACTACAACACTTTGTAAAAAGTTAGGATGGACCGAAATTGAACCTGTGCAGTTTTTTGTTAGAATGGTCGACCAATCTAGAGTCCATCCAGTAGGACTCGTATGGAATGTGCCAATCACTTTGCAGGGAACCACTTTTAAGATGACTTTTGTAGTTCTAGAACTACCGGAGTCTGGTCTTGATTATAACCTTCTTTTTGGCCGTCCTTGGCTGAAACAAGCTAAGGTTATACAGGATTGGTCCGCACAGGAACTCACTTTCAAAGACAATAACTGAAAATATGTGATAAAATTAGATGCTATTCAGCCCTGTGAACTACATGCTAGACCTTATGTGGTAGAACCAGTTCACATGCTAGATGGTTTATCCGATGACGAAGAAGAAGAATTTTTGAAGAATAACATAGATTTAATTTCCTTAGGGACTGTTGATTTACAATCTGTTGTAGATCACTGGAATCTGGTAGTTTGCACAGTGATGCCTGTGACCGAAGAAGTAGAAACAGAAAATACTGCTGCTAAGGATGAAACTGCTATACAACAACTTTTACAATCAGTCGATGATTCAGAAAAACCTCGTCAATTCTATGTTCCAGAAGATGAGTTGATCACATATAATTTAGGGGATGAAGTTAATCCACGACCTGTCAAAATAAAGGAAGGATTGTCTGAAGTATTTCAAGCAGATCTGATCCAGTTACTTCGTGAGTTCGTTGATGTTTTTGCATGGGATTACCATGACATGAAGGGTCTGGATCCTCGCATATATCAGCATCGAGTTGTACTTAAACCGGAAGCAAAACCAATTAAACAACCCAGCTACCGGATGAATCCTAACTACGCAACACAGGTAAAGGCAGAGCTTGATAGGTTATTAAAAGTTGGATTCATTGTTCCAATAGAACATGCTGAATGGATATCACCCATTGTTATCGTCCCTAAGAAGAATAAGCAGCTATGCATATGTGTGGATTACCGGAAACTGAATGCAGCTACGGTGCCAGATCCATTTCCTCTTCCATTTCTTGATACAATGTTGGATAGAGTGGCTGGGCACGAAATGTATTTATTTTTGGATGGATATAGTGGGTATAATCAGGTCAGAATGGCTGAGGAAGATATACCAAAAACAGTGTTCATTACCAATTGGGGTGTTTTTGGTTGTACAGTTATGTGGTTTGGATTAAGAAATGCTCCTAGTACTTTTCAACGATGTATGCAGAAAATCTTATCCCCTATCTTACTTCTTTCATGCAAGTATATCTAGATGATTTCTCTTTATTTGGTAAGATGGTAGCACACCTGTATCATTTACGGTGTTGCTTTGAGAAGTGTCGTGAATACAGACTCTGCCAAAACCCAAACAAGTCTGTGTTTGCGGTTTCATGTGGTAAGCTGCTTGGCCATATTGTGTCTGCACAAGGCATACAAGTCGATCAAGATAAAATTGCAGCTGTGTTAGAAGCATCTGTGCCTACTACGCCGAAAGAAGTCATGCGATTCATGGGTCAAGTCAGGTGGCATGGTCGACATTTACGGTGGCTCACTCATCTGGCAATACCTCTCAATAGATTAATAACCAGTACTCCTCGACAGTTTGTTTGGACTCAGGAATGTCAAACAACATTTGATCGTCTCAAAAGCTTATTAACGCAGGTTCCAATTCTACAACCTCCTGATTGGGAATGCCCATTTCATGTTTTTGTAGACGCATCAGATATCGCCATCGGCAGTGTTTTAATGCAACAAACTGATAAGTGGTTCCGGCCTGTTTACTATGCGAGTAGAAGACTTTCTCCTGTAGAAAAGAATTACTCTGTAACTGAAAGAGAATGTCTGGGTTTAGTGTATTCTGTAAAGAAATTCAGGCACTATTTACTTGGCCGCAAATTTACTTTTCATGTAGATCATGCTGCACTTGTCTATCTGGTACGGTAACAACATTTAAGTGGTCGATTAGCGCGTTGGGTTCTACTTTTACAAGAGTTTGATTACGAAGTAATTCATCGGCCCGGCAGTTCACATGCATTAGCAGATTTCCTTTCTCGATTAGATTCCGGTGAATCTCCGATCGGAGTAGATGACACCACACCAGCGATTTATGTTACTGATCCAATTTAGGATGAATCGGCAGAACCCCCTATGCCATCTACATATTATGATCAGATATTAACTTTTCTTACTGATGGATGTCTTCCTGCTCAGATTTCTCCTACAATGCGTAAGAAAATCGCAGTTTACAATCACAAATTTCGGTTGATTGCTGGAGAGTTGTATTATATGGATCGCACTGGAGTTTTACTTCGCTGTATTCCTCCACATGAAGTAAACTCATTTATAGCTTTGGCACATTCAATACCTTCCGGTGGGCATTTTGCAGCAGATTTAACGTACCGAAAAATTCTGCAAAGCGGACTATGGTGGCCTACTATGTACAGGGATGTATCTCAGTTTGTCAAACAATGTGATAATTGTCAGAGGTATGGACAGCCGTTACAATGCCATTTTTTCCCTCTACAACGTGTCTTACCTTTAGAACCTTTCCAGAAGTGGGGTCTTGACTTTATTGGGCCAATTACACCTCCAGCAATACTTAGTAATAACCGCTACATTCTAACATGTACAGATTATGCTACCAGATGGGCAGAAGCTTGGGCTTTACGGTCTGCTACAGCTGTTTTGGTAGCAAAGTGTTTAATGAAGGATGTTTTTCCACGTTTTGGCTTACCTTTGGAGCTTGTGACAGATCAAGGCACACATTTTGTTAACAATTTAATGAAAATTCTCACACATTCTTTTCAAATTATGCATAAATTCAGCTCTCCTTATTATCCTCGTGCTAATGGCTTAACTGAAAGTACAAACAAAACCTTGTTGCCTATGCTTTGGAAACTGATTATAGAATCACCAGAAAGATGGGATCAACTGTTACCTGCAGTATTATGGGCATACCGGACTACATACAAGGTAGCAACATGACTAACCCCTTTCAAACTAGCTTACGGACTGGAAGCCATAGCTCCAATGGAAGTTGTTATTCCTAGTTTACGTGTGGCCATCACTCAGAGGTTGTTACCGGAAGAGTTGTAAGGGATTGAACTCACAACCTCTTGGTTAGGAATGTGATGGGCTAACCACTTGCCCCAAAAGCCATGGTTAAGGATTACTTCCTAATCCTCTCTCTTAGAGCGTGGTTCAACCATCTCCTACTAGGATTATGTTACATTCTTCCCCCCTTGGTCGATCATTGTCCTCAATGATCTACTCTTGTATCCCTCTAGCCTCGGTGATCAGTCCCTTGAACCCCTAGGTGCCCTTGAATTGATGTCCCTCAACCTCGCACAGTTTCTTGAACCTTGTTGGCAACCTTGGTCTCTTGAACCCTTGCTCTCAACCTTGGTGTCTTGAACCTTCTTGTTCGCAACCTTGGTGTCTCGAGCCCTTGTTCTCAACCTCAGTCTTGAACTTTGTTCTCACCCATGCTTGGTATCTTGAACACTCAATCAAGTGCCACCCAAGGATTCCCAAGGAATTCACACTTCCAAGCTAGCTCATTGGAAAGTTCGTTCCGAGAGCTTTCCAACGGTATATTACACGCCTCAATTCGACCTACGGATTGAGAGATACACCCCAATCATTGTAAGGTCCATCCTTGAAACCGACGTGCGCGCCTTCCACAATTCCTACCCTTTCACATAGAGGATGCCCAAGCGCCTTTTTTTAGAGGCCATTGGATCATTCCACCTTGCCCAAGCCTACTTCCTAGGCTCTGATACCAATGTAAGGAATTGAACTCACAACCTCTTGGTTAGGAATGTGATGGGCTAACCACTTGCCCCAAAAGCCATGGTTGAGGATTACTTCCTAATCCTCTCTCTTAGAGCGTGGTTCAACCATCTCCTACTAGGATTATGTTACAAGGGTCCTTGCCGTTTCAGTTGGACACACTCAGAGAACTAGATGAGCATCGCTGGGAAAGTTTTCTAACTATTCAGGAAGTGCAATTGGGACAAGCTCGTACTCATGACCGGTATCTTAAAACTCCAGTTTTTAAGATAGGACAGCCTGTGTTATTTTATAATGCAAAATCAAATCGCTCGGCTGGAAAATTCAAGTTACGATGGTTTGGTCCCTACCGGATTACTGAACAAGTAGGTCCAGCTACTTTTCGGTTGACTACTTTGACCGAAATTCCTCTTCCGAAAGTCATCAATGGTTCAAAGTTGCGGCCGTATCATCAAGCATCTGACTCTCGGTGACGTGTTCGGCGTTTTTTCATGCTTAATAAAAAGTGTCTGTAAAAATCCTCGTTTTGCTACCTAATTATGCTCAACTCGCCCTGCATTATCGTTCTCCTCATGCACGCACACCGCAGTTATGAAGTATCATCTCAAATCGCGTGATGATTAACAAATTTAATTACTTCTCGGTATCAAGTATCTACTTAACCTTTTTCGTTTTGTTGTTAATCGCTATTGTGTTTGCGTGATTTGTGTGCTTATGATCTTTGTATACCCTGCGCAGTTGTGTTATCGTGCTTGCTATTGTTTGTGCATCATGGAAGCTCTGGCAAACTTTGCCACCTTCCGTGAAGGACTCCCTGCTGATGTAGATGAGTTCCTGCGCGTCCGTGGGTTGGCCAAGTTCGCTGAATTGCCGTGGCATTCAGTGGATGACCACCCTTTCTATGCACAAATCATCGCCGCCATCGTTGCCACACCTGCTACATAGCAGAGTTGGCCTATCACTTCCCTGCCATCCCGTACCGTAATCACTCTCCAGACCTTCTCTTATGCATTCCGGCTCTCTCTGCAAGGTATGGAAAATGGCCCAAATCTATCGATTGCCACAATGAATCAATTATTCCCTAGGCACTCATCCAATGAATAAGCAATACTCTGTCGCCCCGAGCCTGAAAGATCAGCACTCCAATTTTTAGTTGCCATCTTAAATCTGCAAAAGAGCACATATGGCATCTCTCGGCCTTTCTATTCGGCAATAGATATGGCTGCGAGAGAGCCTGTAAATTTTTCATCATACTACTTCCGCCGCATTCACAAAGAATGTGTTTCAATCATCAAACAGGTCAATAAGGGAGATATGCCAAGGTCGAGACTGCCACACATCCTACCTTTTCTATTTCCGACCATTCTACCAGCACAAACACCACCCTGAGGACCATGAAGAGTCTACAAAAATATTGGACGATGATGAAGAGGATGACGAAGAGATTTTCCACCTCCTTCGCCGGAAAAGAATTAGAATAAGTTCATCTGACAGTGAAGTACAGGGTTCTCCTGCAAATGATAAAGTAGATGACAAAGAAGAACAAGGACAGGAAGAAGAAACCTTCCATGACACTGCACATCAATGCATCATGACTGATCAGCGCAGTCTTCTTCAAAAAAGAAACAAGAACAGGATGCTACCACCGATTCTGAAACGAGCTCGTCAAAAGAAGAATCTAAACATCAATCTGAGTAGGAAAAGCAAGATGATGGAGAACCTATAATTAAAGAAATTTTCGAAGAACTGCTTACAGCAGTGGAGTCTACAGCTGCCGCCCTTGATGACACTACGCAACCAACCACCGAAAAGGTAATCGACACAACTGCTATTCTTCTTACTCATCCACCCGAACCTCCAATTCAGCCCACCATCCCTGTTCCACCCATTGTCACTGAGGAACCTACCACTTCATCATCCTCGTCACCAAACTATTCTCCACCAAATTCCCATCAGCTCCTCACAGCCTCTTCATCTCAGCCTTGTTCTCATCCTTCGCTTCCTTCACTCCCTATATTTTTTGATCTAGCATCCATGGGACAAATGCTGATCCAGTTATCGCAACAACTACCTATACAAATGAAGGAAGTGACTGATAACATCCGGGATGAATTACAACATAAGGTTGATGTTCTGGAAGCTGATATTAACCCACTCCAGGAAGAACTCCTCGAAGTCAAAGCAGCAAATCATAATTTAAGTAAAAAGATTAAGGAGCTACAGGCCCGACTTGCCGACCAGGAGACAATTATAAATCAAAGAGATGTTGTCTTGGCCGAAGTCAGAACAAAGGAAGACTTATTGTGCGCTGTAGAGGTTGAAAATAGGCATTTGAAACAATTAGCCCAAGACAAGGAGGATGCACGTATAGCTTTAGGCAATCTGTTAGAAGAAACCAGACAACAGCTAAATGAAGCAGTACAGAAAGGACAAGAGATGGCAGATTTGCTTAAGAAGACTAATGAAGAACTCCAAAGAAACAAGTCTGATTTATTTGAAGTAAACAGTATTCTTAAACGCAAATTGATCGGGGAGGTGCAATTATAGAAAGACATCGCAAGTACCCACCGAGAGCGCGACGCCTATTACAGGACAATCCAATTTCATAATCAGGAGATAGAAAGAAGGGAGTATCAACTAGATGTACAGAAAGAAAGACTCTCCAAAATTGAAAAGCAGATAGCAGATATGAAGGTTAGCAGAGATGCAGCTCTATCGAATGAGTTCTATTTACAGGAAGCTTTTCTGCAAACTCAAGCAGAAGTTTTGATATCCCAGGTTGTTTCTTTAAGTGCAGTACGTACAGACGCTCAGCTGGTAGAACCAGACATTTTGAAGCAGATGTTAGAATCAATTAAGAAGAAAATTGCCCGGACATTTAGATTACCCAGAACAATGTATTTAGAAGGGATAGTAGATGAGCCCTAAGCTTTTTGTATATCTACGGGTTCGAGTCCACCGTGCGTGCCAGTGTTAGTCAGCCGCCGGATTGGCAATTGTAAAGACTGAATCTTTTCATATTCCGCACAAACGAAAGGTTGTTACAAAGATGTTTTGTAATCTTTATAAATCAATGAAAAAGAGACGCTTCGGTGACGCTCAGTGGGATCACCAGACTATCTATCTGGGTGATTGATCTATAACGTTGTTGTGGTGTGCGTTGAGTAATTCTGCGTATTCTGTTCTCATCGCTATCTTGTTTGTTTATCAATACCTGTTCGGTTTGTGATTTACCAAGACGACCAGAAGATTGCCAGACTGTCCGTCTGAGCGAGTCGTTTTGTAGTTTCCGTTGTGATTGTTCTGATAATGCTGCTACTGTTGTGTCTCTCTGTTTTGTTGATGTTCTATAAGTTGTTTGATGAAGCCCATGCTCCAGTAATGACAGTTCAGTACTGTGTGGTTGAGAATTCTGAATCATCCTGCATCTTCTATTCTGGTGGATTATCCGTACCTGCACGGTACAGATTGAGTTATTGTTATTGACTCTGTTGTGTACGGTAGTTTGTGTTGGATCAATTCTTTAAGCCAGACAAAAGTAATCTTGTATTACGGTACTGAATATTGCCTGCGTTGTACACTGAGAGAGCATTAACTGGAATGTGTTCGGTAAGCTTTCAAAGAGTCCGATTATAGATAGTAAGATTGTGAAGCATAAACAGATTCTTGATAGAGTTCTTGAACATTAGTATATTGCTGTGTATGAAGTGGTTATTTTGGGAAAATCAAGCATAGGGCCTCTGTTTAACAGACCCCTTCCACTCCCAAGAACCCGAATAGGCGTTTAAACGCGCTTCTGACGGCAAGCGACGTTTAACACATTGCAGCATATCACTCCATATGAGGCTTAGCATGTTCCTAAGACATTTATTGCTCATTTGTGTGTTTTTGTTTGTCTACAATTCTGAAAGCAAAGGCTATCATATGTATCATCCATAAACTAAACACATCTTGGTTAGCCGTGATGTTGTTTTTATGGAAGATGCTATTCCGCCATTACTTTCATCAGTTAGCTCCAAAGACATGTATGATACTTTGATATCTCTTTTTACAGGTGGACAATCTAGTGCTGGTCCTAATGAGGCAACTTCTCAGCATTACAGGTTTCATGTGATGATGCAGATCACTCCATTTTTTATACAAATTTACATGATGCACTTGCTGATGAGAGAGCACATATAGAGGAGGCAGAAACTATGCCAAAATGGCTAATGCAGACTTTGGGTGACAGCAAATTAGATGCACCTTTATCATATCATACTCGCTTTGTCTCTCATAGTGCTTCTTTTGCATCACATTGCTATGCTATGGCTGCCTCTAGTCTCTGTGATGAGAATGAGCTTGTTTGATTTGATGAAGCACAAAACTCAAAAAATTGGATGACATCCATGCAATCTGAATATGATGCTATCATGAAAAATGGTACCTAGTCTTTATGTGACTTGCCTCCTAACAAGAAGGGCATTGACACTAAGTGGGTATACAAGCTAAATTGTAATCCTCTTGGAACGGTTGACAAGTATAAGGCTAGTCTTGTTGCAAAGGGTTATGCTCACAACAGAAGCATTGATTTTGATGAGACCTTTGCTCCTACATGCCCAATGACTATTGTTCGTAGGATATGTGCACTTGCAGCTCATCATGGTTGGAATGTACATCAGTGGGACATTAAAACTACATTTCTGAATGATGACTTGCATGAAATAATTGTATGTCTTTGTTGATGACATGTTGCTAACTGGTCCTATTGAGAAGCATATTGCTGATTTGCATGCCTCATTTTGAGATGTCAAATTTGAAGAGCTTGCATCATTATTTCGGCATTACGTTTATGCAAGTTGATGGTGGAGTAGCTTTGTATCAAACAAAATATATTGACACATTATAATAGCATTTTGGCCTTTAGGACTGTAAACCTATTGCCACTCCTATGGAGACAGGTTTAATGGTTGATTCTTCATGATGTTGTAGATGCATTCGATGTTGTTCTCTATCAACAGGCTATTGGATGCTTGATTTATTTTGCATTACTCGACCAGATATTTAGTTTGTTGTCTCATAGATGAGTAGGTTTATTGCATTGCCCAAGTGTCAAGCATTGGTAGGCAGGTAAGGAAATCTTTTGCTACTTGAGTGGTACCTGGCTACTTGGATTGTTTTATCCCAAGGGGGGATCACTACTGCCAGATTTACATGCTTTTTCTAACTTTGACTGGGTTGGTTGCAATGACACTCATGTTTCCACTAGTGGCTTTTCCTTCATGTTTGGTAGCTCATGTATATCTTGTTTGAGCAAGAAGCATCCTACTATTGCCACTTCCAATTGTGAGGCTGAGTTTAAGGCAGCTTTCACAATGATTGTTGAGTGTGTGTGGCTCAGATGCCTTATGGCTGATTTGGGTGTTGGTTAGTCTTTTGCCACCAACATATTCACTAACTGTGAGAGTGCATTGGCAATTGCAAGGAACCCTGTGTTCCATGCTCGCACTAAGCACATTTAGGTGCACTATCATTATGTCAGGGAGAGGTTCTCTAGTGGAGAGATCAATTTGGCATATGTGCCCACACCAGAGAACATTGTAGACCTTTTCACAAAGGCTTTGCCTAAGGAGAATTTTGAAGCTTTCCAACAAAGCTTTGGGATTACTTGCTTTTGTGGATCTATTCCACATAGCTTGGCACTTCCTTATACATGAGTGCTAGCTCCTTGTTCACTGCATCACTCCTAGGGGGATTTGTTGATATATTTTGATAGTGATGTGTGTGAACACACTAGGACTGTTGGACACTTTTTTCCCTCTTTAGGAGGTCTTTTTTTTCTTGGCTTGTACATATGCCTATTACCCTAATGGGTCACTTATCTTTGTACATTCTAGTGTTAATACATTCGGTATTGTGTGTTGTGCTCCAAGCTTCTTCTTCTGCCTTCTGCTATTTGCATGCTTTCGTAGACCTGGAACTCCAACAATGGTTACCATGAGGTCGTTGACATTATCATGTAATCCCATCAAAATTTGCTCATAAAATAATCCTCATGCCATGTGAGATCACAAATTATTTATCTAAGTTCTAATACATAGTTAGAGGCATGGTATTTCTTTGATATAGCTTCCTTATCTTTGTTTCAAAAACACATGAACGATTGGTATCTCCAAAAGAACCTATGACCTTTTGAAAAATCCTTGAAATCATATCAAATATCCATATCCTTCTCAAGAATATGTTCAAAAAATGAAAAGGAAGGGCCACACTATAGATTTCTTATGCGTTCTACTAGAGCACATCATCTGGGTACATGTATGGTTGCTTTCTTATAATAGATTCACTTGTTGTAGAAATCCTTTAAACTTTGATCATGTTCCATCAGATTTCTCTAGCATGTGCCCCTTTGGATTTTTCTTCATAGTGGTTTCCATGGTGGTAATTGAGTAAGATTGATTTACTATGATCTCTAGCTCTTGGATTTTCCTTTCAAATTTTGTGATTACATCTTGACTATTCTCGTGTTGACACATTTCATGGTTTTCTAATATCTCCTTGAATTGTTGTTGAATACCTTTAAGTGCAAAATAGATTTCTTCATGAGTAATCTCCATGGTGTCTCGTGTTGGTGAAGTTAGTCTTGTTAATATGTTAGGGGAGCACCATGTTGAGCCCTTTGACTAGAGTGGAGCAAGAATTTGGAAATATGATCCTTATTACAAGATCATGCACGAAGCGGAAATAATCTAAGAATATACAACTGATACAAGAAGTTCCACTCGAGAGTGATAGGTATAATAGCTGGAGTGGACAAGAAGAGATCACATAACCTAGGACTATAGCTATGAAACATGATATTTGAATTAGAAGAATTTTCTTCAGGAAGATGACATAGGTACAATAAATTACTCGACAAGATCTTGTACTATAAGCTTAGAAGAGGACAAGATTAGATGTCAAGAATACTAGCCTAGAAAAAACTTGAATAAGGAACATGACTAGAAGCAGAATTGGAACTTGGAAAGTCCCTACTTGGAGAACGTGACCCCATGAGATCCCAAGAGTAGCATCCACAAGTTCACGGATATGAACGTCGAAGCCCTTCTTCTATAGGTGTTTAATGGTGGTTATACATGGATGATGTTAACAGTCAAACACAGGACCTTTGGATGTAAGAATAAAAAATGTAGAGAATCAATCTTGGGGATTCGAAAGGTTCAAAATGCGATTGTAGCACTAGTTTCTCCAAGTTCTGAACCAACCATGACATATAAGACGTCAATGAAATATAAGGTTCAAGATATTTTATTTTGTGTCCATGTCATATTATAGAATCAGGTGCAATAGTGGCCATTGCTACCAAGATTTTACAGGAAAAATAGGGTAATCCAGCCTTAGTTCCCACTCATATGTGGCTATAGTTAGTGTAAGAACATATGGAGAGTCCATAAGGTCTCCTAAAGAATAATTGTCTTGAACACATGGGGTGTTTAGTTTGACCACATCATTTCCCTTTGTGAGTTTGGTGAGATAAGCAAATATCAATTGATCTAAGGAAGAAACTTTTTAAGGTAAATGAAAGTGGTTCAGTATTGGGGAGCTAATGTTATGTACATCTAGCAATAAAGCATAATCGCAAAGATAAATTGGTAGAAAATTACATATAGATATGCCACCTTTCTAATGGTGGGTTATACATGATGATGAGGAACAACGAGATGTGCCACCTCTCCAATGGTGGGTTATACAAAAAGAGTGGAAACTTGATTCAAACTTTACATAAAGATGCATGAAGACATAGATATTTGGCTATGTGACATAGGACAACAAGAACCAAGTTAACCCCCACAAAGATCAATTGTGGATTTAGAGTATACATGGACCTCTATTTCAAGAGATTATGAATTTGATCCTTTTGCATGATCTCATATCGTAAATGCCATCAAAGTAGTTTTTGTAAATGAATAAATGAATAAATGCTCACACATCATTGTGATCATGATGTTTACGCCATACCCACCTTGCGATGTAGATTCAAACATTTAAGACTACTAGAGTCTTTACATGGATAACCCATATGAATTGGTAGAGGAATACATGCAAGACATGGGGCGTATGCTCAACTCATACACCATGGAAGCACCCACCAGATATTTCATCCAAATTCATGGAAAAATATTGAGAATAAACAAACTAGTGTCCTTAGTAGTAATTCAACAAAGACAATAGACGTTGTATTTCTTGAGCAATTCAAGAAGTATCAAGGTGAGGAATGTAAAATTAATGCGTCAATGCCTAAGGAGAAAAAAAAGGGAGAAATTAATCACAACAATGAGGAAAAAGTTGAGAATATCAAAGAAAGATGCTCATATGTTGCTAGCGATTATTTCAGGTCTCAAGTAAGTCGATCTCATTAAAATGTCTTCACTTTGACTCATAAGAACTTAAAGTAAGCTCATCGAGACATATTTTCTCATCATATTCTTATAGCACTAAATGATCAACCATTAAAATATCATAAGAACTTAAAGTAAGCTCATCGAGACATATTTTCTCATCATATTCTTATAGCACTAAATGATCAACCATTAAAATAGAGACCATACACATACAATGACACTTACTCTACCAAGATCAAAGATGAAACTGATAAACTATTAGCTACCTCTTTTGTTGATATATTTTAGTAGTGATGTGTGCGATCACACTTAAGAACATTGGGGCACTTTTTTTTCCTCTTTCGGAAGTTTTGTCCCCTCATTTGTATACATGCCTATAACCCTAATGTGTTACTTATTCTTGTACATTCACTTGGTAATTCATTCAATGTAGTGTTGAGCCCAATGATGAGGATGGTATTACCTCCATGGTGAATACCCTTCCTTTCTCTGTTTTTTTAGCTATCAGATTGTATCCTCTCTTTGGATCTTCCACAAAGCATCCTTTGTTGTTAAACTTGACTACATACCCTATTTCAACCATGTATCCAAATAATACTAGATTCTTGTGGGCAAATGCAACACATCTTTGAGACACTTTGCATTATCATTCTCATCCAAAGGAACATCACCTATGTTTGTGGTCCTCTACTCAATGTCATCCCCTATTTCTACATGCCCGTGTGTGCCTGGTTCATGCAAATTGCAAAACATTCTCTATTTTAGCTCATGTGATTTGAACATCCAATTCATGTACCATGTGGTATCTATGCCTTATTTTCTACCACTTATGTGCATCATGACTAAGAGATTATCACTCTTTGATGTATTTGAAGTATTTGTAAAGTTACCTTGATTCTTCTTGTAGCCTCCTTCATTGTCTTTTGAGTAATATTCCCTTGCAAAGTGGTTTGTTTTACCACAATTATAACATTCCTTTGTGTAAGAATTAATGTTTGAAGTGGCTAATTTGGATGTTCCCCAAAGATATTTTGGAAATAGGTTATCAAATTTGAATCTATTTACATGTATTACATATTCCAAAAAACATACATGAGTCAAAAACTATAGATTTAGATCATATATGATACCTTCCAAGCGGGTTTAAAAATGCCTTCTTGCATGTTTTGCACTTGTTCAATATAGATTCCACTTTTTCCATGCATCACTGAAGCTTCATTCAATAGCCTTGGTGTGTGAGCTTCAAGAGAGAGAATCCCACATATCTTTTCTCTATCCTTATGCATCTATGTCTTGAATATCCATGCTTTTATCCTTTTTTAGCTTCAATTCTCTCCTATAAATATGGCAATGCAATTGCTGCATTTATGCCAAGCTTGAGTAGTTGAGTGTAGTGGCTAAATCTAGCATCCTTTTGCCATGAGGTGAATATTTATAAGTTGGGCACTCCACTTTTGGTGTGATACTCTCCCTTTTTCCATTTTTTCCAATCTTTGGAATGGCAAAACCCAAATGACAAGAATTGATTCATTGACATTTCAGGAACCATTTGAGCCTCGTCGATAGCTTGAAAGTGCTTGATTGGAATTTCTTGATTTTGATCCTTCAATGGATCCACTTTGGGAACTTTTCTTTTTCCGCCTTAAGATGAAAAAGCTCAAGAAAAATATAAAAGAGTTTGAGATAATTAGCACATGATGTGAATTTGTGTGATCCATGGTTAGAGTTTTGGTTGTAATGCTTACTTCCATTATCCATTTGAGATGATTCAACTTGTTTTTGATAGCTCCTACAATGCAACAAGTGTACTACCAAATTACTGATTGTCCTTTGAGTGAGCTCCAAGTGAGGTTGCTAATAGTGAAGGTGTGTTTCTTTACATAGGCAGACAACAACAACAACAACAACAACAAAAACTCTATCTTGAATAACTTGGTTCGCCATGTACGAGTATCCAAATCAAGTGTTTTAAATTGTTTGGATAGCAAAAAATGTCTATTTTATTATTGAAAGTTTCTTTTTCTTTCTCACATCTAGAGCTTGTGTTAGAGACAAAATAGTGACTCTAGGTCACTGTGTAAAACAACCTATGAGGTCCTACAATCTTCCAAAGCTACATAGGGGTGTTGATTCATTCCTTAATAGTGGAATGAAAGCATTTCAAATCATTTGTGACTCTTGAAGGAGGTCAAAGAAAAAATTTGAAATTGGTAAAGCTCTCAGGAAAGGACCTGTAGGAGACTTCTAACCTACACAAAATTTCTAAAGTGTGTTTTGAAGCAAGGAGCAAACACCTCAATACAAAACAATGGAGGAAGCTATAAGAAGGTAATCAAGTTTTCCTATTCCAAAACAATCAAGGAAATCTCACGAAGCATAGAAACTTAAGAAATGGCTAAGTATGCTACCCAAATGGAGACATTGGAAAAAGAAAACTATCAACCTTGGAGATTTTAAATTAGCAATTTTCTCATGGGCAAGGGACTATGGGGATTAGTTAGTGGAGTATAGCCTAGGCCTAAATATAAAGATCCATTCACTCAAGCACAAGAAAAGGAAGGGAATCAATGGATCAAAATAGATAGAAGCAACATACTCATCTTATCTCAACGCATTAGTAATAGCATGATCAATCACATCCAAGACTTGGACTCATCCAAGAAGTTGTGGAAGACTTTGAGAGATTATACTCTAGTTCCACAAAGGCTTTTAAGATTCAAATAAAGAATGAGTTAAATAATTTCAACAAGTCTTCAAATAACATAATCAATTTATTATATCCTCAAGGTAAAGTAGATTGTAGATGCCTTATGATCAATAGGAAACTATATCAACGATGCTGATTTAGTAGCTGATACATGAAATGGGCTAAGAGATGATGAAAAATGGAGGTCATTCACTACTTTGATATATGTGGGGGAATGATTACTAGATTTTGAGCAATTATTCACACTCATGCTGATCAAGAAGATGATCTTGAATGGAGGTCATTCAAAGGGCAATGAAGCCCAAGTCATTTATATAGATAAAGGCAAAGGAAAGAGAGGTGGACACCATGGACAAGGCAAAGGTAGAGAAAGATCAAGCAATGATCAATAAGGTCCAAGACAAAGTTATGGAGCCAAGGCGGGGGGCGGGGGAAGAGAGAGCTAGAGGAAGAGAAGATCAGCTTTGATGATGACATAGTAGCTAATCAACTTTAGATGCATGGTTCTCTTTAATAGAGTGTCCATTTCTTTACTAATTTTTAGATTTTTGGAAATAAAAGCTCTTGAATGATATAAACATCATTGGAAATGGAGCAGACTTAGTAGGTTCAGGTGGAGATTTTTTTTTTTTTAGCAGCCACCTCTTGGGGAAGTAGGGAGGAGTACGTGGTTCTTCTTAAGGCAAAGGATGAACATAGCTATTATTTGGATCCAACTATTTTCCAACTTCATGCTTGATTTTAATACATTTTTGCTTGTGATTTCATATACTTATGCATAGAACCTTCATTGAAGCATAGCATTAGACTTCAATTCTGGTACAAGGATTTAAAGGTGAATTTAAAGTGAAAAGGGTAAACATAAGGGTATTGAGAGCACATCATGCATCAAGGGTATTGCATGCATTCAAAAACTATTTTCTACTTCATGCATAGAAAATAATGAATATCTATGCATTCTTCTTTCCAAAAGAATGTCTTCAAATGCACAACATTAAGTATAAATATGTCTTTTTTGCACATCACAAGCGTCCTTATTGTTAGAAATACTTTTAATGCATTCAAGCATGTGTAATAACATGTTGGTATAAAAATTAAAACGAATAGGAGATAGTTAATTTGTGCATAGCATAGTTGCATGAAGTGCATCATGTCAAGCACAAGGAATGCATGGAATATTTTAGGGTATGCAAGAACAAGTAAATGCATGCATGCAAGCATATGTGTTTGCATGAATGCACATGCATTTGCATGAATAGGAGGGATTACTTTTTTCTAGGTAAATAAATAAACATACTTTGCTAGTAGGATAGCTTAATTTTTAAAGCTCAAGCTTGAAATGTTTGAAGATGAAAAGCTAGCTAGTTTCAAAGTCATGCTAGCTGCAACCTCTTAGGAGATACATAGAGGTTCATATAGTCAAGTTTAAAATGAGATGTTATACTTTCTTATGTAACTTTGCATGCATCCAAGTAGTAATATAACTAAAGATAGTCTCAAAAGTTCCATGAGCACTCTTTCCCTTGATTCCATACAAAGGAGTGATGGAAATCAAATAACAATAAATGAATTAAACATAAATTTAACTTTAAATTCCAATATATTTATGTTTACTTCATATGTTTCATCTATGGTAACGGTGCATAGTTCCAAGGAAAACATGGAAACTTGAAAGCCCTCTTCTCCTTAGGGATCCTAAAGAATTACTTTCTGGTTTCATTTAAGGGATTTGTAATTTCAAGATGAAACCTAGAAAATTCATCTTTTAGAAAAGAGATAGTTCCTAAAGATAAGAACTTAAATGAAAAAAGTTTCTATTTCATAAATCATTCCATATTCAAGATGATCTTATAACATCTTCATGATATGGATGTTTAGCTAAGAAAGTTGTCTAGAGATTAACTTTCTATTGTGATGGAATACAAAAAAGAAGGGATCCCTTAAGGTGGTTGTAAACACACAAAGATAGGAAAAGCATGCCCAATTTTGAATTATCCAAAGAAAGTGTGAAAAGAGTTAGCACTTCCAAGTATGTATTCTACAATCATGATGATAGTAATTAAGTATGTGGAAGGTTAGACATAAAGTTTACCTATCATTAAAGGTATTTCTTAAAGGTGAAATCTAAAAGCATGAGAGGATGCTTATAATGAAAGTAGTAGAGAGATTCATGTAAAAGTCCCCAGGATAACAACTTGAAGCTTCAAAATCCGAAACGAATCTAAAAGACAAGAAGTAAAATCTCTTGTCACTACAAATTGCATGAGTAGAATCAGTAGGTCTTGAATATGAGAAATTCATGAGCTTGGAACTATAATTGTTTTTCTTTTGAAAATCCTAGAAAGGAAGGATGGATATTCCATCAAATGGTTTTTAAAGTTTCTAAGACAAAGTGTAAGTCAAAGCATGAGATCAATTCTGCCTAGATTGATCTTTGTGTAATAGAGCAGAGACTAACTCCTCAAATATTAAGGCATTTGGGTTGCCTTTCATCATCAAACGAAGAGTAGAAGAAAAACTCTAGTATGAATCGGGAAGACCATTCAGAACATTTTGCACAAGTAAACAGTCAGGTAAAACTTCATCAGGAAAAATTAACTATTTCTTCAAATCTTTGATCTTTGATAGAAAACTATCCATAGAATCACGTTCATTCATATGCTCAATCTCCAAATTTTTTTGAAGGTAAGTAACATGAGCCTCATTCCTAGCCTGGTACAATGTGGTAAGTGTATCCCAAGCATCCTTTGTTGTTCTGCAAGAGCGAACGTGAGGAATAATGGCACGCTTGATAGACAAGGCTATCAATGCATGTGCCTGAGCATCTCTACCATCCCAATGAATTTGCTCTATACTAGGTGCAACAGGAACCATAGCACGAACAACAATTTGCAGAATATCACCATCTTTGATGCCATCTGCATCAGCTTCAGTACCTGTATTTGCAAGTGTAATATGACATTTTCTTTCAACACTCTACACAATATTCCACAATCCTTTTGTGACCAATACATGATGCATCATATAAGCCCACAATGGGTAATCCGTACGATCCAACTTATCCTCAACAACTAACATACAAAATGCATCATTGCTTTCAATCATGGCCACTAACTAAAATACGTTGATGCAACAAAATGGCTCTATCTAAAAAAGTTGAATGTAACTACATTGGTGAGTTTTGCTGAACTTGTAGTTGACTTTGAGACACTTATACTAGAAAACTGAGATCTGTATATATCTTTGGCACAAAAAGACAAAATAACATGCACAAGCACTATGATAGTGCATTTGGAGGTTGAAACAAGCTCAAATTAGGATTTTGGCACCATAGAGAGAAGTTCTTTGATCTCCTAATCACCTTGAGTATGCTCACCAAATTTCATGCGATTCTAAGACTATGATTGGAGTGGTGATGACGACATCCTAGATGAAGCAGCCACCTACTCTGATACTAGTTCTTGGAGTTCGAGGTTTGCGGAAGCACGTGAACAACACAAAGAAGAAGAAGAAGAAGAAGCTTGGAGCATAACAACAAAATACTGAATGTATTAACATTAGAATGTACAAAGGTAAGTGACCCATTAGGGTAATAGGTGTATATATAAGCCGGGGGAAAATAACCTCCTAAAGAGGGAAAAAAGTGCGTCGGAAATCCTAGTGTGTTCACTCATATCATTACCAAAATATATCAACAACCATTCCAAAGGTAAACACTTTGAATGACTTAAAGAATCAAGCAAGCCAGTGTATTAATAATTTTTTGAGAGAAAGTAAATATATAAAACTTCAATTATAGATCATCAATACATGTTTACCTTTATTCTACAACAACATATGCTGGATGAAACTCAACAAGAATCCATGCACTTGGATAACATTAAGGTGAAGTGACTTATACCAAAGAAAATAAAACAATAGAAGGATCATGGATTATGCTTTAATTGTAGAGATCATGAACCCACGGTATTCACTAAAAAGAAGAAACAAGTTGGACTTATGACTTCCAAAATTACAACCTCAAATAAAAGGAATCATTGATAGATTCTAAAGAAGAATATGTCCCACCATGACAACTATGCACTTGATTTTACATCTAGAAATACTAAAAATCTTTCTAATTTCATCATAGATATCCGTCATCATCATGTTTAGTACCACATATGGGGAATTCTTCAAATATCAAGGGCTGTACAGATTCAAGTCCAAGGATATCTTTATGTCACATGGTTTCTCCTTGTGGAACTCATTGCTTGAGGGGGAGGTGATGTCAAGGAAACAAAAGAAACTCTCTTAAACCTTAGATTTCATGTGACTTCCTATAATTCATGATTGTTTTGGAATTTGGATAAACTAATGCTACCACCACATTCTAATCATGTGAGAAGCCTAAGATCCACTATCTACTTGCTTGATTTTGATATTTAGAGGTCCTATGTCTAATTACTATCATCATCAATGACATCATCAATTCATAATCACCATTAAACATTTATATAAGAAGGGATTGGCCATTTATATAGTCAGCCATGTGGATGCAAGTCTTGGGAGCTCAAGGAGTCCTCCTCTTGTAATCTTGTAGTACGAGATCCTATCTAGTTATTTCCTGTACCTAGTTCATCTTCTTCAAGGGAATTCTTTTCATTGAGACATCTTATTTCATACCTATGGTCCTAATTTATGGGATCTATTATATCTTTTCTAGTCCAATTATCGTACCTATCAATCATGGATTATGGGACTTCTTGTGTCAGTTGTATATTCTTGTATTATTTCCACTTTGTGGGTGATCTTGTAAAAAGAAGCATATTTCCAAAACCTTGTTCAACACTATTCAAAGTTCATAATATAGTGCTCCCCTAATACAATAGACTTAGTAGCCACACCATTATGTGTGATTGGAGAAAATGCACTACCCTCATCTCCCTCACAATGATCACCAATTTTATCAAAAGCGATTTCACGAATGTTTGCCTTGGTGCTTTTTTTGTCCTTTGGAAGAGTAATTTAGCTTCAAGGTAGTGATTGTCTTGCACTCATAAGCTTCTTCATAATCTTCAAGACATTGCAATAGTGTAAAGAAATGAGTTTTCACTTTTTTCAATGACATTGGACCTAGTAGCTCTTCTAGAGGTAGGTGAGTCCCTTCTTATGGATTTGTTTAATGTCAAGGACCAGGAGAATGGAGGTTCTTTTTGGGATTGGACCACCTTCTTGCACTTGGGCTCTATGATTTTCTCCCACATTTTAGTGCCAAGAACCCTCCATGTTTTGGAGGACAATATCCTCTTATGGAAGTGGATCATTAGCATGGATGGGTTATTCCACTAGAGCCTCCTTTGGTTTAGGGAAAAACGTTTTCTTTTGATGTTTTTAACAAGATTTTGAAAATATTCCTCTAGCATGCATCTAAAAAGAACAATATTAGTAAATTCTTATAGTGATTTTTGGGTTGTTTCTGTCATCTATTGCTACATATATAGATGTTCCTTTTCTAAGCCTCCTCATAGGTAGAAGTTTTAATGATGCTCTATTGCAGGTGTGGCTCTCATTCTCTCATGGTATACTTTATGGAATCCTTATACTTGATTGTTAGAGGGGTGAAAACACAGTGATCTAGGTTGAGGTCATGGATTTTGATAAGATAGTGCTTGTGCACTAATATGTGATCTTTCTTGCAATCTAATTTTCTCATTTGTGAGCTCATTTTTCTTTTGCTTGATGGAAACTTCAAGATTAGTGAACGTTTTCTTAAATTTAACTATTTGTCTCCCTCATTGCATTTTCCAAATTTCCTTTGTAGGTAGAGATCCATGAAGGACGTATCTGCACTCTTAGAGCTAGATGGATCAACCACTTTCTTTTCTTTGTTTACCCTCTTGGATTTGGCTTTGTTCATGATTGATTGCTTCTAATGGTGCTACCTTCTCCTTCTCCTCTTCAATACTAGAGGGAAGTGTGGTCTTCATATTGGTAGGTGTTGGCTTGCTCCTATGTAGATTCTTACGAAAGTGTTTATATAGATGATTTTCACGACAATCACTACAAAAGGACCCTTCTTTTGGGAGAGGGAGGGATAAGTGGCGATTGGGGAGATGATTGTATAAGTGGAAAATCTCGTATGAAGTGATCTTGTTGCATCTATAGCATGGATGTCTTAGTTGATTAGGTCTCAACTGAGTTCTAGTCATATATTGATGTGGAATGTTTTTGTAGTACATTTAGTTATACTCAAGCTTATTGCACCCCAAAACTTTGAGGATAGTAGCCATCATTGTTGATATATTTAGGTAGTGATGTGTGTGAACACATTAGGATTGTCTGGGTGCTTTTTTCCCTCTTTAGGAGGTTTTTTCCCACGCTTGTACATACATCTATAGACCTAATGGGTCACTTATCATTCTAAATATAGATGATAGTAGTTCTTTAACAGTATCAGATGATTTATTTGTTCCAGGCATCAAGAAGAATCTTTTATCAGTTTCAACTTTAGCCAAGATCGGCTTGATTGTGAGATTTGTTGATGACACATGTATAATTCATGATATGTCAAATGGTGATGTCATTATTGCTTCTAGAATTTTATGTCATGGGTTGTATAAGCTCATAGTCTATGAAAAATCTGTAAATGATTCAGCATGTGTAGTCTATGATTCTCAAGCTTTGTCAGATGCAAAGCTTTGACATGCATGCTTTAGTCATATAAATTTTGCTAGGTTGCTACAATTGCAAAAATCTAGAATGGTGTCCTCTCTACCGAAAGTATAAGCACCACATAAACATGTCTGTGAAGGTTGTATTTTGGGCAAAATGCAGAATTTAGTGTTCCCAAAACATGCTTGAGTTCGAGCTACTTAGAAACCATAGCTTCTTCATAGTGATGTCTATGGTCGTAGGCATACATCCTCTTTTGGAAATTGTCGTTACTTTGTGACTTTCATGGATGGTTTTTCCATGCATGCATGAGTATCTCCATTGAAAGCAAAGTATGAAGTGTTTATGTGCTTCAAAAGGTTTTTGTTTTTGGTTGAAAATATGTCAGCATGTAAAATGGGCACCCTCCGTTCTAATCAAGGGGGGAATATATGTCTTCTAATTTTAATGCATTTCTATCCAAACATGGGATAATACATCATCGTAGAGTGCCGTATACACCTCAAAAGAATGGAGTTGCTAAACGAAAGAACGCATACACCTTATACTTGAGTGCTAGATCATTGTTCACCTCATCACTCCAAGGGGGGTATTTGTTGATATATTTAGGTAGTGATATGTGTGAACTCACTAGGACTGCCCATACACTTTTTCCCTCTTTAGGAGGTTTTTCCCCTTAGCTTGTACATATTCCTAAAGCCCTAACGACTCACTTATCTTTGTCCATTCTAGTGGTAATACATTCAATATTGTGTGTTGTGCTCCAAGCTTCTTCTTCTTCCTTGTGTTGTTCATGTGCTTCCATAGACCTCAAACTCCAACAATCATATCCTCTTGAACAATCTTGATGGTTTGTGTAGTCTTTGAATTGGTCATAATATGCTACATGCATCTTGTTGACTAGTCTCAATAGAGTTTTTTTCCTTGATAATTTTTCTAATGATTGGAGTATATGCATGCATAATCTATTCACTCCTATGCTTATATATACTTTACTAAAATCATGCATGGAGGAACAAGTGGCTATTGACTCAACATGATTGTTGCTAGGCATTTAGGATACTCCAATACTGGTTGACATTGGTATTGCAATTTTTTTTGTGATTGGGTACAAGTATCTTGGAGAATACTAGTATTGTGATACAAACATTATTAGGACTTGAAAATTTCCCATGAATGCTTGATCTTGGTACTACCATACTATGTGGGATACTGCCTGATAGATTGATGATTAGACAAGCACTTGCCTATTGCGTGATTCATAACTTTTTGCTCAATTTCATAGCATTGCAATTATGTTTTTGCAAGAAGAGGTGGTCTTCTATTACACACATAACTTGGAGGATCCCCTCCATAATGTGAGCACTTTCTAGAGGGATCCTAGAAGCTTGTAAGTTTAGTTTCTTGGTAACATCCTCCACCATTTTAGGAACTTCACCTAACAGTTGGAGTTGACTTAGTGGTCAATCATATGAAGACTAAAATTGAGTTACCCAAATCATCTTTTATTCTTATACACTTTTGTATGCAAAAATCGTCCAAGTATTTAATACACATCAAATATATTGTAGTATGTAATTGAGCCCTTCTCAAGCCATCTACGAAATGTGCAATTAATTTGGTTGTGGATGGAATCTCCTCAACTATGTATCATGCTACTTGTTGTTTGTAGTGACGACTAGCGAGTCTTGAGTGATGTGCTTCTTGCTTAAACCTCATATTTATAATTGAGGTATTATGCTTCACTCTTATCTTGAAACATTCTACTACGAAAGCTTTCAAGATTAGATCTATATTTTGAAATTTATGTATGCTAAGTGGTTGGGAGTGTGCTAGAGACGTTCCTTTCAAGGTGATTCCAAATGCTTCATACCATGTTAAGAGGTCATGGCTTGTTCTATGCACACCACTTGTTTGAATTTAGACTCATCTACATGAGGATGACCTTGCCCTTCATAGTACTCTCAAATACATTTTGTCACTTGAGAATGGTGAAGCCTTCTTCCAAAATGGGTTTGGTTATCTAATGTTTTGATATTTTGGTTTTGCAAAATGTTGAGAAAGAGGATTGGCTAGTGGCATTATAGGAGCTTGTTGGCCGATGGGGAATATCCAATAAGGCATTTACAATGGCCATTGTGCAATGCCAAGGATTATTATTGGTTGTGGTGATGGGATAGCGAGAGTGGACATTGTTATTGGCATTCTTCCAAAGGAAAGAGTTGGCACATATTGCCATGTGGTTGCATATACACACTAATTTACATACACACATACACATGCATACACACACATATATACACACATGGACACATGCATACACACATAGACACACACATAGACACACACATAGACACACACATAGGCACACACACATACACACATAATCACACACACACACATACACATACACACACACATAGACACATGCACACTTACACACACACACATCCACACACATTTACACACATACATATGCATGTATACATGCACATATATATAGATACACACGTATATGCACACATAGACACACACATACACATAAAGACACACACACACTTACAGACATAGACACAAACACATATAGACACATACACACACATATAGGCATACACACACACACGTAGAGAGACATACATACACACATACACATATATGCATACATAATGCATATGCATACATACTTACATGCATACACACACATACATACATGCTTACATGCATACACACACATACACAAGCATACACACATACACATACACACATAGACACAAAGACACACATACACACACATACACACACATATATTCATAAACACACACATAGAGAGACATACAGACACATACACATACATGCATACACATGCATAGACATGCATACACATGCATACACATGCATACATAATGCATATGCATATGCGTACATACATACTTACATGCATACACAAACTTACACACACATATGCATACATATGCATACATAATGCACATGCATATGCATACATAATGCACATGCATATGCATACATAATGCACATGCATATGCATACATAATGCACATGCATATGCATAGATACATGCATACACATACACACACATAGACACATACACACACATACACACACGTGCACACAGATACACACACATACACACATATACACACAAATTTACACACACCTACACATGCATACACACACATACACACATACGGACATAGACACACACACACATACACACACACATACACACACATACACACACATACACACACATACACACATACACACATAATGCATATGCATATGCATACATACGTACTTACATGCATACACACACATATCGTACATAATGCACATGCATATGCATACATACATGCATTCACATACACACATAGAAACATTCACACACATAGACACATATACACACATAAACGCATACACACTCATAGACACATACACACTTACACACACACACACATCCATACACATTTATACACACACATACACATGCATACAAACACACATATATAGGTACACACGTATATACACACATAGACACACACATACACACATAGACACACACATACACACATAGACACATGCACACATACACACATAGACATGCAACATAAACACACACACATACATACATATGCTATATAATGCACATGCATATGCATATATACATGCTTACATGCATACACACACATACACACACATACATATACACACATAGACACACACACACACACATGTAAAGAGACACAAACACATACACAAATATGTGCATACACACACACACACATAAAGAGACATACACACACATACACATACATCCATACATAATGCATATGCATACATAATGCATATGCATACATAATGCATATGCATACATAATGCATATGCATACATAATGCATATGCATATGCATACATACATACTTACATGCATATACACACATACACACACATGTATACAAATGCATACATAATGCATATGCATATGCATAGATACATGCTTACATGCATACACATACACACATAGACACATACACATACATAGACACATACACACACATAGACACATAGACACATACACACATAAACACATACACACTCATATACACATACACACTTACACACACACATCCAAACACATTTACACACACATACACATGCATACAGACAAATATATATAGATACACACATATATACACACATAGACACACGCATACACACAGACACATACACATACACACATAGACACACACACATACACACACATACACACACATATATGCATACACACACACACACACATAGAGAGACATACACACACATACACATACATGCATACATATGCATACACACACACATGTAGAGAGACATACACACACATACACATACATGCATACATAATGCATATGCATATGCATACATACATACTTACATGCCTACACACACATACACACACATGCATACATATGCATACATAATGCACATGCATATGCATACATACATGTTGAAATCAATATCCTATTGGTTCAACAATAAAAAAATGATACATCATGTATAAATCTGGTTCTTAGTCACTCTACGAGAAGCCAGGACGCGCGACTATAGAATATGTATATTTGCTATTAGCTTTCTCTACAAGCAAATTGGTGGGCGACGTGGCTCCATGAGAATCCTCCCATGTAACCCACGAGGGTTCGAGTCCCGCGAAAGGCAACGCGAATATTCGAAATACTTTTGCTTTTCATAAATGGCGGACAGCGCATTCGACAACGGAGCTTTTCAAATCTTGCTTTATTTCGTGATCGCAATAACAGCGTGCGGAGGGAAAAGCTACGATCGGAGTGTTTTATTATAGCTATGAAGATTTTCATAAGAGCTTTTCAAGGCTACACAAAGCTATATAACAAAAATCTTGGGTCACTTCAAGGTATCCTTCACCTAGTATTCAACACAAGCTTGGAGCTTGGACCTCAATAGAGGTGGTGTTTCGTCTAGCACATGGGGCAGCCATGGTGCTAACTTGAAGCATGTTGAGGAGCAGCTATGGAGTTCTTCTTAATGATTCTTATTGGAGAAGATGAAGATTCTTGGAGTTCTTCTTAATGATTCTTCTACATGTTCTTCTTAATGATTCTTCTACATGGTGTATTTGAAGATTGTCTTCTACAAGAAGATATCAGGTTGAAGACTATCTTCTACAAGAAGATATCGGGCTACTTCAAAGACATTGGATGGTGGTTAACATAAGATTTACATCTTATGTTAAGTATTCAGGTACATATTCTCTTTATGCACACAGGTACTACTTGAATTTTATGGAAGCAGTAGCATCCATATGAGGAGGAGTCCTATTTGGCATAGGTACAAGAGAAACAGTACGTATATGCTTTATGCATATTTGGATGAGGTGTTTGAGAAGATGTGTTCACATGAGTTTGAGGATTTCTGACAGCAAACTTGTTAACATTCTTTGCTACTTTTTAAGTATGTGATCTTTTCACACACGTATCTGACTTAGGGTCTTCCATAGCCTAAGTTCAGATGAGGGTTTGTTGATTATCAGTTTCACACTGATCCTTCCTCTTTCAGTCACTCATATTCACTCTTCTATAACCTATAAGGTCACACATCTCATATATATTCAGATTACTTCCCATACATCTGATTATGTTTGTTACATTTGTACATTCACTCATTCATCTATTTCTCATCACATAGAGTGGTTGAGAGTTTTGCTCCCACATTGTACATTGAACATTGGTATATATGATACTATGAGTAAGCGATGGCTTACGTAACACCTTACACATGTCGTCTATTCTTTCTCTATCTTTATCTCATCATTTTTATGAGTAAGTTGTGATATGTCCATGTTTTGTCAATATGGAAGATTGCTGGAATTAATGTTGTACATGATTGGAACTATGGAACCATGGACCTGTGACATGAGCCTAAGGGCCTACCTCACTTCCAACATTTTGGTATCAGAGCACTAAGGTTTTGGTTACAGAACTTTAGATCTTTGGCATCAATGCATTAAGGCTCATTCATAATCCCAGGTTCCCAGACTTCTAGATTTACAACATATGATTTAAAAGCATCTTCTAACATTTGACATTTGACATACACACTTAATCTAGATGAGTAGAGATTTGGGAATTAGACAATTCATTCACCTGTGTATTCATCAGTAAGGAGTATGAAGTTGATGATCCGTTAGCAGGCGAATATTTTTGGAAGAGTATGCAAATACTTTACAAAAGTATTATTTGAAGACCAGACTTGATGAAGAGAAGGCTACTTCAAATTCAAGGAAGAACAATGGTTTAGAGAAGATGAAGGAATTAGATCAACATCAAATCACAGGTATCAATTTTTACTATCAGATTATCATTTGCAGGTCATGTCTTAGAAGAGCAGTTATGAAGAGATTCGAAGAAATTCAAGGAGTACTTTTATATGCTTTCATCATTTGAAAGTTAAAGGCTACATCAAAACAGGTATCTAGAGGTTTTTCTAGAGAGTTTTGAGAGATCTCTTTCATGGCAAGAAAGTTCATCTAAGAAGACAAATGTGAAGATGGGATGAGTTTTTTCAGCCAATTTTCTGTTGTAAGTTGGTTGGATATCAAGGTACAAATGTATCTAGAGAAGGTAACTCTAGAAGGGCAATTCATCATTCAGACAAAATATTGGTGAATTTAGTCATTTCAGACATTTGAATCAAAATTTTGATTCAGAGATATGAGGAGATGATAAAGCATGTTTCTATATTCACTTCCATTTGTATACCATATTTGTTTGATCTCTTACTCTTAGCATTAGAGGAAGAGAAAAGTTCATTTGAAGAGGTCAAGAGTGCTTGCTACTTCAAGATGAAGATAACAAAAGGTATGG
Source organism: Ceratopteris richardii (assembly GCA_020310875.1). NCBI lineage: Eukaryota > Viridiplantae > Streptophyta > Polypodiopsida > Polypodiales > Pteridaceae > Ceratopteris > Ceratopteris richardii. The sequence continues at coordinate 14,917,313 of CM035410.1, forward strand.
AAGAGAAGTTTGAAGATGTCAACATCATCATCAGGTGGAAGAAAGATGCAGAAGAACAAGGTCCATCATTTCCAAAAGAAAAGTAAGGCTTCCTTTTCTCATATATTTTCCATATACTTTTCCTATTTTATCCTCTACATCCAAAGACAAGTCTACGAGAACATCTTGTTTAAAGAAGAAGCAGTTTCTTGTTTTGCATGATACTTGGTCATGATTTAGTAGATTTGACAAAGAATTGCATCGAGAGAAACAAAAGCACTCATATGTGTATGAGTTATGTTGAAGCTTTTTAAGCAGGCAGCTTATATGTTCCCTCAAAGAATTCTTGGGGTGTCAATAGAGAGCTACTTGGTATATGACAAGTTGCACAGAAGTATATCTCTTCTTTATCTAACTCTCTTAAGGTAAAATAGTTTTTTTGTAGCAGATGTTGAAGACTTAGGTTGAGGTTTTATGTTTGGAAAAGGTTACCTCATATTCAGTATTTTCAAAAACTTCAGAAACTTCAGAATCTTGTTGATGTACAAGTCAATTAGAGAATCTACTTTCTATGATTGTCTAGAATTTTGGATACATGTTTGTATTCAAAAAGGTGTTCCATTAGATCCTATCACTTGATTAAGAAGTGGAGCTAGCCAAAAGAAAATCAAGCAAGTACTATCACATTTCACCCGGGTAAAATATGAAAGTTATGAAGTATCAACTTGCAGCTTTTGGAGTTCTCAAGGTGAGAAGTTTGTCCACTTATGTTTCAAGTAGGAATTGCAGATTCCTTGAAGGATTTGTTTAAAGAAAAGTTTTATAACTTTTTGAGAAGCATGGACACTTAGAGACATTCAGGTAACTAAATCAAACATTCAGTCATGAAGGTTTGATGAAGAACGGATTCTACACAGAAGAGATCATTGATCTTGGATAGATCTTGCATGATCTTGAGTATTTATGATTCAGTTGTCTATCCTTTGTTTGTGAAGATTCTTAACATTGGAAGAAGTAAGTCAAAGATTCAGATTCTATCAGATTTGTGTTGCAGAGAGATAGAAGATACTTGTTATGAAGGTTATGAATCCTATAAAGCTTTCAACAAGGTTTTGTTATGTTAGGATCAGCTAACCTTATTCTAGATTTTGGAAAGCTGAGGAATGACATGGAAAGCTATTGGCATCTGATCAATGCTAATAAAAAGGATTCAGAATTTTTGTTCCAGATACAGGTATTGATCACTAAACATCAGATTTATGAAGGAAGACGTTCCAGATTTCATAAAGTCTGATATATTTGAAGAATACTGGATACTAGTGTTAAATCATCCAAGGGGGTGATGAAACATGAAGACTTATTTTCAAGCCATATGTAAAAGAATGCAGAGTCATACCTAAAGGTATTCCTATTTCAGGTATTCCTATATTTCCTTTGTTAGGTTCTCTTTATGTTCCAGCTTTAAAAGAAGAAGGAAGTAGAAGAATGTTTGGAGAAAGTTCATGTTAGCATGTTCCTATTCAGGAGAAGGTTCCAGAGTTCTATTTTAAGAGAAGCTTGATATTTCAGAAAGGTATATTTCAGAAGTGCGCACATATATGTTTATACCAAGTTCTGAAGGAAAGAGGTATGAAGGATTTAAAGGATGAAGACATGATGACATCATAGATTTTTTGACTCATATTTCAGTTGATTTCAATTGAGTTGAGTTGATTTGACTTGAGTCCAGTCAGAGATGAACCAGCAGTGTTCATAATACACTAAGTTGTGAGTTGTCAGTCACAGGTTCCAAGATTCAGTTCCTGATTTTGTTTAGTGTATTTACATGACGCAACAGAAGTACGTTGAGAAACCTTTTTGGAAGGTAAATGCAAATATATGGATCCTAGTGTATGTTTTCAGTTTTTTGAAGACAGGAGATAGCAGGTACAGAATCAGTACTTGCTACATTTGTTTTCAAGCAGTGATTGCTTGATGTGTACACTATTGGATATCTAGTTTGCATATTTTCTCAAGTATTATGGTTCATATTCAACAAGTTCAGATTTTTGAAGGAAAGTCAAATTCAGTTTTGAAGAAGACATTTGAAGAACAAGTTCTGAAGTACGGGAGTACAAGCTTGAAGCTTGTGATAGTTTGTAGCTTATGAATGTTTGCAAATTCAGTTCAGTTTGAACCAATATGACATGCAGGGGGGATTGTTGGAATCAATATCCTATTGGTTCAACAATGAAAAAATGATACATCATGTATAAATCTGGTTCTTAGTCACTCTACAACAAGCCACCACGGGAAACTACAACATATGTATATCTGCTATTAGCTCTCTCTACAAGCAAAACACGTGGGCGACGTCGCTACATGAGTATCCTCCCATGTAACCCACCAGGGTTCGAGTCCCCCGACAGGCAACGTGAAAACGCAAAATACTTTTGCTTTTCATAAATGGCGGACAACACATTCGACAACGGAGCTTTTCAAATCTTGCTTTATTTCGTGATCGCAATAACAGCGTACGGAGGGAAAAGCTACAATCGGAGTGTTAGCTACGAAGATTTTCATAAGAGCTTTTCAAGGCTACACAAAGCTATATAACAAAAATCTTTGGTCACTTTAAGGTATCCTTCACCTAGTATTCAACACAAGCTTGGAGCTTGGACCTCAATAGAGGTGGTGTTTCGTCTAGCACATGGGGCAGCGATGGTGCTAACTTGAAGCATGTTGAGGAGCAGCTATGGAGTTCTTCTTAATGATTCTTCTTGGAGAAGATGAAGGGTGTGCTCACACTCTAGCTCATGGAGAGGAGGTTATCTCTTGTTCATGGCAAGAAGACTTGGTAATTAGCAGCTTGATGGTGAGGATCGACCATCTACATGATGTACTTGAAGATTGTCTTCTACAAGAAGATATCAGGTTGAAGATTGTCTTCTATAAGAAGATGTCGGGCTACTTCAAAGACATTGGATGGTGCCATCTACATGGTGTATTTGAAGATTATCTTCTACAGGAAGATATTAGGTTGAAGATTGTCTTCTACAAGAAGATGTCGGGCTACTTCAAAGACATTGGATGGTGCCATCTACATGGTGTATTTGAAGATTGTCTTCTACAAGAAGATATCAGGTTGAAGATTGTCTTCTACAAGAAGATGTCGGGCTACTTCAAAGACATTGGATGGTGGTTAACATAAGATTTACATCTTATGTTAAGTATTCAGGTACATATTCTCTTTATGCACACAGGTACTACTTGAATTTTATGGAGGCAGTAGCATCCATATGAGGAGGAGTCCTATTTGGCATAGGTACAAGAGAAACAATACGTATATGCTTTATGCATATTTGGATGAGGTGTTTGAGAAGATGTGTTCACATGAGTTTGAGGGTTTCTGACAGCAAACTTATTAGCATTCTTTGCTACTTTTTAAGTATGTGATCTTTTCACACATGTATCTGACTTAGGGTCTTCCATAGCCTAAGTTCAGATGAGGGTTTGTTGATCATCAGTTTCACACTGATCCTTCCTCTTTTAGTCACTCATATTCACTCTTCTATAACCTATAAGGTCACACATCTCATATATATTCAGATTACTTCCCATACATCTGATTATGTTTGTTACATTTGTACATTCACTCATTCATCTATTTCTCATCACATAGAGTGGTTGAGAGTTTTTCTCCCACATTGTACATTGAACATTGGTATATATGATACTATGAGTAAGCAATGGCTTACGTAACACCTTACACGTCGTCTATTCTTTCTCTATCTTTATCTCATCATTTTTATGATTAAGTTGTGATATGTTCATGTTTTGTCAATATGGAAGATTGCTGGAATTAATGTTGTACATGATTGGAACTATGGAACCATGGACCTGTGACATGAGCCTAAGGGCCTACCTCACTTCCAACAATACATGCTTACATGCATACACACATACACACAAATACATATACACACATAGACACACACACATAGGAGAGACACACACACATACACACATATATATGCATATACACACACACACACACGTAAAGAGACATACACACACATACACATACATGCATACACATGCATACATAATGCACATGCATATGCATACATACATACTAACATGCATACACACACATACACACACATGCATATACATAGATACATGCTAACATGCATACACATACACACATAGACACATACACACACATAGACTCATACACACACATAGACACATACACACAGACACACAGACACACATACACACACATAAACACACAGATTTACACACACACATAGAAACACACGCACATACACATGCATACACACACACACACACGCACACTCTTACACACATAGACACACACACACACATACACACATAGACACATACAAACTTATACACACACAAATACACACACACATACATAAAAACACACATACATACATAGACACATACACACACATTTACACACACATACACATGCATATATACATATATATATATATATATATATATATATATATATATATATATATATATATATATATATATATATATATATATATATATATATATATATATATATATGTATATATATATATATATATATATATATATATATATATATATACACATGTATATACACACATAGACAAACACATATACACATGCATACACACATAGACATATACAAACTTACACACACACACATCCACACACACTTACACACATACATACACATGCATATAGACACATATACATAGATACACACATATATACACACATAAACACACACATAGACACACACACATAGGCACACACACACACATACACAGACATACACACACATATATGCATAGACACACACATAGAGACATAGACACACATAGAGACACATACACACACACATACACATACATGCATACATATGCATACATAATGCATATGCATATGCATACATACATACTTCCATGCATACACACACATACACACACACATACACACACAAATACACACACATGCATACATTTGCCTACATAATGCACATGCATATGCATACATACATGCTTACATACATACACACAATCACATATACACGTACATACACATATACAAACATACATATGTACATCTATATATATTGATTTCTAACCCATTTTGCTTTATATGTACATGTATTATGGATCCTAGTAGATAGAGAAATGTGAAAATCACTCTCATAAAAAGTCTTATGAGAGCAACAGTTCTGCTTGATACTCTAGGGATCATCATGCATGAGTACTCAGAGATGTCTGATGATGAGCCGTATTTTACGATCCAGATGCTTACCCAGCGATCAGAGGAGGGCTCTTCTACGGCTCCACATGCAAGAAGACAATATCAGCTCATAGGTATGTTTTTTTCCACAAATTTTTTGAATGATATTATAACACATATTTTTATTTATTTTTATCTATATATTTTTAGGACACCTATACCACCCCCAGATCATGATAGCAGAGCGCATGTTCTTATGAGGACATGCATAGGCACCTTAGGGCTAGAGTGTGATATAGAGCGAGGGGGGAGTATTGTGTACAAAGGGAATGGATTGGAGTTCAAGAGACGAGTGCAAGCATTATGCGACTCTTACGTGCGCCTTGTCCACTTGTAGTGGAAGTAAGTATAAATTTTACATACAAATTAAAATAAATATCTTATGTTTTATTTACATGATTTTTTTTATTTATGTAGTGAGCATGATGAGAGGGATAAAAAATACGTACTTAGTTCACTTGAGACAGAGTTTGGGATAGGATGGTCACATAAGTGGTGTCTAAAAGAGATGTGAACAGTTATGGCTCATTGTCGCGAGAATGCACGGTACACATTTCTTTTATGTATATATATGTGGATATGAGTATGTGTGTTTATGTATGTATGTATGTATATGAGAGAGAGAGAGAGAGAAAAGAGTGAGACTAGAGGTACAAATACACGCATACACACATACACACATATACATCATACATGCACATTTACACACATATACACATACATGCACATTTATACATACACACATATACATGCATATTTTTACACACACATACACATGCATGCAGTTACACACATATGATGAATACACACATAGACACATACACATACTCACATATGCATACACATACATAATCATATGTACACACACATAGACTCACATAATCAGATTTACATACATATATACACATACACATGCATATGCACATATAGATACACATACACACACACAAACACACACACACACACACACATACATATATATATATATATATATATATATATATATATATATATATATATATATATATATATATATATATATATATATATATATATATATATATATATATATATATATATATATATATATATATATATATATATATATATAGTATATATATCTCATTTTATAACAACACATATATACATACACACACACACACACACACACACACACACACACACACATATATATATATATATATATATATATATATATATATATATATATATATATATATATATATATATATATATATATATATATATATATATATATATATATATATATATATGTGTGTGTGTGTGTGTGTGTGTATATATGTATATATATATACACACACACACACATATATATATATATATGTGTGTGTGTGTGTATATGTGTATATATATATATATATATATATATATATATATATATATATATATATATATATATAGAGAGAGAGAGAGAGAGAGAGAGAGAGAGAGAGAGAGACAGAGAGAGAGAGAGAGATAAGTATTATATATATATATATATATATATATATATATATATATATATATATATATATATATATATATATATATATATATATATATATATATATATACATATCCTAATTCAAAAACCCTATTATAAATATTTTAATTCAAAAATCCTAATTTAGAAACATCAATTTTGATATTAGGATTCTACAAACCCTAATTTAGAAACTCTAATTCAGCCTTTTAGCCATATGATTGAAGTATATGTACACATTGCATCTATTCCTCCGACGTCCTACTAGAGAGATGTCTCTCCTCCCAACCTTATGCCTTTATATATAGCTGCTCGAATCAACTAGGATCATAATATATATAAAGATATATACACATCATGTAGATACACATATTTAAATATAAAATGGACTAGATGCATTATGCATCACATATACATGCCTTTATGTACACATAAATATATATACATGCATATATATTTACATGTACACATTTACACATAGACACATATACATATATACATGTACACATCATATATACATGCCTACATGCACACATGTATACTTATACATGCATACACATCGATAACTAGAGTAGAATTTACTATCTAATCTGCTCATATGTTTTCATTATTGCCATCATTTTGGTAAGACATCACTATAGTCTCAATTTCATTATCCTTATTGATTTCATTTATTTCTTTTATTGTTAAATCTTTGTTCTCAGGAGTCACATAATCTATTGATGGATTAATATGGATTTCTAGTAATTCCTCTTCATCATCAATTGAATCAACATGTAGAGTATTATCCTATAATTCATCAAAAAGATTAGTATCATTATCATGTATAATGATTTGAATTTGTCTTTCAGATGTTGATGTATGAGTATCTGATGGTGAATCATCAAGAGGACCTTTTCGATCTCTCTAACAAAAACTGTTCAAAAAATGACCTAGCTCTAGGTTGAACATGAATGACTTGCCACCAAGAATGAGCATCTGGGTTTTCATAAAAAAATGCTTGGTCAATAAGCCTAGGAAGAATATATGGTTCTTTCGTAGATTGCATTACCTTAGAAGAATCAATTGCCCAAAACCTAGATAATTCCTTTCTTAATGTGGAATTACTACCTTTATACTCGGCTTGAAACCAATCAACCTTCAAAATGACCTATCAAAATATATAAAAACAGAAACCCATTATTAGTTGCTTAAAAAAATAATAAACTATATCATAAAAAATCTAAACTTTTTTCTACTTGTTTGAATGTACGAAATGATATTTCATAGATACCAACAACGATTCCCATGTAACCAAGTTTGCCATCTATAAGGTTCGTGTATTTTTAGCTAGCACGTGATAGTTGCTTGAAAGAAGCAACAATACTAGAATGCTCTGTTTTACATAAAGAATCAATAGCTTTGATGCTAATATGCTGTCCAAAAGCCCATATACTAGTGAACCTTCGAGCATGCAAAAGAAATTAAATTAGTAAATAGAAAGTAATATATACATATATATATATATATATATATATATATATATATATATATATATATATATATATATATATATATATATATATATATATATATGAAAAAAATATTAAAATAAAATTACCTATCATTAACTCTCTCTACTCATCTGAGATTTCTTCATTATTTGTGTTGGTGCATTGCAAACGACTATATAGACAATCCGTGAGAAGATATATTTGTAATCTCATTATTATCGAGATTATGTCTATATCTTTTATTTCTTCGTCTTTTACTTCGAAGATTTTGAAGTTCTTGTTCGTACTCGCTAAGGAATGCTTGCATGCATTCGTTATTATATGCTACAAAAGTAGAAACATCATTTTTTTCTTGAAATGTAAATAAAAATGGAACTCCCTTACATGATAATACCTCATCTGTTATTTTTGAAGAAGACTCATTGGTCCATGCACGAGGAGCTTCTTCATGAATGTTTTCAAGGTAATCACTAGCATAATACATGCACTCTTCAAGCATCCAACCCTTTGCCATGGATCCTTCTGGTTTTGCTCTTTGTCACACATAACCTTTTAATATTCCCATAAATCGCTTGACCCAAAATATCCATCGAGTGCTAAAAACACCTGCAATCTCTATTTCATCTACAAGATGGACTAATAAATGAACCTGAATATCAAAAAATGAAGTAGGAAGCTCTTTCTCCATTAAACATAGTAGCTCTTTGCATTCACGTTTTTTTTTTTTGTGGGATCGAGTTTTTGTCAATTTCTTTTGATGTAATCCACCTATACATATCATAAAAGAAATTATAAAGAAGTTAATTCAAAAATAAAAGATATCAAATATTTGTATATATTAAATATAAAAGTATCATACTTAACTTATAAGCGATCCAAGACAATAGATCACATCTCGTACTCCTTTCGTTGTACATCTATCGATAACATAAGGTAAAATATATTTCAATACATTATGCCAATCATGAGTCTTTAACCTAGAGAAGCTCTTATCATCCATAGTAAACATGTTTTGGAGAGATGCTCCATATCCTATAGGAGTCCGAATCAATTGAGTCTTATTGTTGATAGTCTGTATCTATTTTGTCGTAAGTACCCAAGGAGCAGGTCCATAAGTCATTTCCTGTTGATGTCTATCAAAAACTGGCCATTACTTTGTTTTTGATTTTTCATCTTTCAAATCATTCCTTGATGCCATGGTATCTTTTAGTCCAAGAAGATGCTGCCATAGTGAATAACCAATATTCTTGAATATATGCATAGGATCAAGAAGATAACATACTTTTAACTCTTTCCAATACTCCAAAGAATACCATATTGATATCTTCTTTGCGAGTGCCAATTTTCCTTTACCTCTCTTCACATACTCATTATCTTCATCATCGCAGAAGATTTCTGATTCTCGATCTATTAGAGATCCATCTATCCATTTTTTATGCAAATCCATAGGTGTCATAGGTTTTGGACACTGACCTGTTTCAAGCTTTCCATTAAAATGTATCGCTTCTCTTTTAGATCTTAATGGACGATCATCAGGCAAGAATCATCGATGTCGAAGATAAATATTTTTGGTGAGATTCTCACTATAGATTGATCTCAACCAATCACCAGAATATGGAAAAGCTTTATAACCCTTAGTAGATATTCCTGGATCATGAAAATGATAAAAAATATAATTAGATTAACTCACATTTATTTATATGCATATTGAAAAAAAAAATACATCAATACCTGAACAAACACCATATCTTGGAAAATCATGAATAGTCCAAGCCATAATACCACGAATCGTCATACATCTTTCATTAATGCTTTTTGATACCTCAATGACATTAATACCTCTCCATAACTCTTGGAGATCATCAATGAGAGGAGCAAGATATATATTCATATCTTTAACTTGTCTTTTTCTTGGGATTAAAAGTGAAAGCATTAAATGTTCCTTTTCAATACTAAGATATGGCGGAAGATTGTAGTTTATGACTACCACTGGCCATGTTGACCATTTACTAGATTTCATGGAGAATGGATTAACCCTATCTAATGCAACTCCTAACTTTAGATTCTGTGGATTTTGTGCAAATTCAGGCCATGTAGAATCAATATGCTAAAAAGCAACACTATCATGAGGAATTCTGATTATTCCATCAGTACTTTTATGATCATGTCCCCATGTCAAAAGCTTTGATAATTCGGGGCTTTGAAACATATGTCTAATCCATGGAGCCAATGGAAAATGTCTCAATATCTTTTTTGGGATTTTACCTTTTTCATCCTTATATCGAGGAGATTGACATTTTGGAAATATCAAAGAATCTGCATATTCACCTCTATATAAAATACAATCATTAGGACATGCATGTATACATTGATATTAATCTATACCAAGATTGTTGATTATCTTCTTCATTTCATCAAGTGAGGTAGGAAGAAAATTTTGACTTGGTAAAAACTTTTCAGATAATAACCTGTAAGCTCATCAAAATAAGACATATTAATAAAAATAAATAAATAAATATATATACACATAGACACAGATATATATATATATATATATATATATGTGTGTGTGTGTGTGTGTGTGTGTGTATGCTTATGTGTATGTGTATATGTATATATGTGTGTATATGTGTTTTATAGGTGTATATATATATATATGTATATATACATATGCTTATGTGTATGCATATATGTATATGTATGTATGTATATATGTGTATGTATGTATGTATGTATGTATGTATGTATGTATGTATGTATGTATGTATGTATGTATGTATGTATATATGTATGAATGTGTATGTATATATGTATATGTATGTATGCATGTGTAGCTGTGTATATTTGATTTTGTGTTTTTTTTTTTGTATATTGTGGTTTGCAGACTTTAATATCTAGACCACTGAATCATTTGGCTATCTTCCATTTTATAGTAAATCTATTACCTGCCTTGCTAATTAAGACTTATATATTTGTTTACAAGGATTAAGTATCAGTTAAATATGGAGGTATTAGGTTTTTTGAAAATAAGACAAGCGAATTTCTCTTGACGATTTTGGAAAATAGATGAATAATTCTAAAAAGTATGGGCAGACATGAAGTGTTCATTCAATGTAAGTTTTTGTTCTTATCGTAGCTAAGGTGAGAACAAAAACCTACACTGAATGGACGATTTGTGTCTACCCATCCTTTAAAATTATTCTTCCATCCTTCGAATTCTTTGAGGTAAATGTACTTCTCCTATTTTTCAAATGACTCAATGCCTCCATAGCTATCTCATACTTAATATTTGTATGCAAAATCCATAAAAGAGTTAGCAGCGCAAGTATTAGGTCGACTAGAATAAGAGAAGCAGATGTGTCCAGAAGATTCTAAAGGTTGGGTGGACAATTCCAAAGCTTAGATGGACAAAATATCTTCATTCGATACATATATGTATAATTTGACTTTACTCTCATAACATTTGTATATGTATGTTTATGTTGTATGCATGTGTAGCTATATATATTTGATTTCATTTCTAATTTTCTTTTTGTTTATTGTGGTTTCTAGACTTTCATATAGATATCTGGACCGCTGAATGCTCTGGCTGTCTCCCATTTTATAGTCAATCTATTACGTGCCTTGCTAACTAAGGCTTACATATTTGTTTACAAATATAAAGTATCAGTTAGCTATGGAGGTACTAGGCCATTTGGAAAATAGGAGGACCAAATTTATCTTGAATATTTTGAAAGATCCATGCTCCGTATCTTTTTCAATCATATGTTTGTACTAGAGAATGATCATGAGCTGGCAATGGATAATCTCCAGCCATTTTAGTCTCTAAACTAGGAGGTAGAGGATTTCTAGAAACCTCTACTTGTAATTGATGAATAACAATTTATAACGTGTACGAGGTATATTAACATTATGAGAATTATTATCATCATCATCATCATCGAGCAAGTATTCCTGTATATCAATAGTAATTTGATTTTGTATATGGTTTTTGAATAAAATAATGATAATAATTCATAGGAAAAATACATACCCAAGCATTATCACGTTCACCAGGTGGTGGTGCATGCTCGAAATTACCATACTCTGCCTCATGTTCAATACATTCCAATCATGGTCTTGGATACATGCCATGGCAAGAGTTACACCAATATATAATATGCTCTTGATGGTAAAATTCATCATAATTCCTATCCGAGGGCACATGTGAAGTCATTGCATGGATAAGAGGTGGTGGATTGCCCTCTGATTGATCAGAATCTGATTAGAACAAGAAACAAAAAAATATATCAGTTATGTATCTATCAAATACATTTAAAATTAAAAGTTTGATATACTTATAGTATATAGTCCTTGCACGATTAGGAGACAGTATACACAAATACACATTATTGTGGGATAAATGCATGTATTTTGTATGAATGAGTGTATACACATGCATGTGTATGTGTGTACGTATATATGTGGATATGTATATGTGTGTTTATGTTATATGTATGTATATGTGTATATGTATGCATATATGTATGTGTATATGTTTGCATGTATATGTGTATGTGGGTATGTGTATGTGTATGTGTGTGTATATATGTGTATGTATTCTGATTCTTTTTTTCTGTTTGAGATTAAATTAAGAGGAGATATTGTATGGTGAAAAAAATAAAAGGCGACCTAACATACTAGCTGAGACATGGTAGTTTTTTCGTAGAGAGCTACATTTTTAGGAGTCATTTTCTCAGCAAAAGGTATACAAATTAATAGTTTATATTTATAATTCTCATATATTTTATTAATTTTTAACATTTAATTTATGTATTTCTTTTTGCTTTAAATAAGTAGGCTACTGCCAAGAAGAGAGTTGAGTCGGGCCACACATCACACCCAGGCCAAATGGGCCATCATGGTTTTGTAGCTACATTTGTAAGTATATGTGTTATTATGAGTATATTCTTTATTTTAGTTAAAATGCAAGAAACTAATCTTTTTTATTTCTTTCAATGTAGCGAAAGGATTATGGGTGATATCCTATAAAACATGAGATCAAATATGCTACACATTTTGGATATCGGCGTTTGAGCGAGTATATGCGAGATCATCTGGATGCATTTGTGAGTATTATTAAATCTTATATAATTATTTTATTTTTATGAATGTTTTAATTGTTTTACTTATATATGTTTGTTATATATAATATAGGAGTATTATGGAGAGGCACATATGGATGAGGTGGAGAAACAAACACAGGAGGGACGATCTCGATCGTCATAAGGTGCTCACACAGATACATCAGATCATGCGGATGATCGTGATGATGAGGATGAGGATGAGGATGATCATGGTGCTGATGATGATGATGATGATGATGATGATAATGATGATTAGGATTCTTGATTATGACATTGGATATGTATTTACATTGATATATATATATATATATATATATATATATATATATATATATATATATATATATATATATATATATATATATATATATATATATATATATATATATATATATATATATATATATATTGTTCATTTTAGTTATGTTTTGAATTTTGTGGATGGTATTAAGTAATGATAAGTTTTTTTCTATTGATTGTTATTATTGTTCATATTAAGCATGTGTTTTGTTACTTTAATTATATAATTCATACATATTTATGTGTGCTTGTGTGTATATAAAATGTGTATATGCACATGTACGTATATATCTATATGTGTACGTATGTCTATATGCATGTATGTGTATGTATTTATGTATATATGCATATGTATGTATGTGCATATGTATATGTGTATATGCATGTATCTGCATATGCATGTGTAAGTGTATATGTTTATGTATGTGTATGTGCATGTGCATGTGTATGTGTGTATATGTATGTGTTAGCTCAGGAAATGGTTGGTTTTTATGCACTAATATGTTTGTATTTGGCAGGAAAATTTTTTTGATTGCAGGTACTTGAAGAGTTGAATAGACGTTTGATGGGAAGTATTTGGGGGATAGACGACTTCTTGGTCAAAGAGGAATGCTGTCAAGGAAGGCAATACTTGGAGATATGACTTTTCCTTATGGTGGTTACCACATGTGTGCTCACAAAAATGGTCTATCTCAATAAGCAAAGATGTGGCCCTCATGGGCACCATTGAAGAAGGGAAACTTATTTATGATCAGTGGTAACAGGTACTGAAGCGGATATTATCCTCGCAACCACCTTAATTGATATGCATATCAATTGTGGAAATTTGGCGGAAACCATTTTCTTCTGGGCAGTCAATTGTGCTCATTATTTAAGGGTGAGTCATCCTTCAAGGCTGTCAAAGGGAGGATCATTATCCTTGTTAGTAACTACATTCTAAACAAATATTGATCAGGCGTGTGACTTCTACACCGTAGAAGTCATGGGGGGAAGCTAGCTTTGTTTTTTTTCTTCCATTTTTGATATGCAAATGCATCAAAGAAGCCGCCAAAGGTTGTTCAGTTCATTTCTTTTTGTAGGCGGCCGCCAGAAGTCAGTTCGTTTCTTTTTGCAGGCCGTTGTGTGTGTGTCCTCAATGGAGGGAGCTGGTGGTTCTGATAAAAGAGAGTAAGCCTTTTTTTTATCTTGGAGCGGGAACATTACTCTGAGGGAAGCACAAAAGATACAAAGGGGGCTATTGAGCATACAGTCTCTCTCTCTCCGCTGGGTGTGCAAGAACGAACACATGAGGGAGATGGCTGGTATGTGCACCAGAGAGGAAGTATAAGAGAGTTCTCTCTGGTTCTTTCCGGTGTGCAGGCATTGAGAGGCTGGAATCTATTCGAGGAGTTCTCTAAAATCAAAGGGGGAAATCCGTTAGAGTTCTCTTTGGAGCAGTTCAAACAAGTTGTTCCTGGGGCACACACTGTTGGAGGGAGGCTTTCGAGCTCCACTTTGGTTACTCCTCTGCACATGCTTTTTATCTCAGGGATACGGAGGTCGACTGAAATACCGAGGATAGGAAACCTATGGACTGCATGCTGCAAGCAACTGCTCGCCTTGATACAAAATCGGTACTATAATTCTCTTGACCGGGACGTCCATTATTTACAAGTTCAAAACTCTTTATCCTGTAAGTCTATTAGTCATCAAGCTTACCATATTCTTGTTTGAATGTGGAGGGTTGGATAATACTCTGGTACATAATTCCTTTGGGACAATTCTAGCAATGTCTATAGTAAATTTTTGAGGATGTGCATTCAGACATGATGCATGTTTCAGCCGAATAATTCGAGGGTTACAGGGTAACATGAATGTGAAGTGTGCTCACATGGATGATGTCTTGAGTTTTCTTTTGCATTCGTCTATGAACCCGATCACTGATAAATGAAAAGGAGCAACTCTTACTTTTGGCAAAGTAATACTGGGAAGACGGTTATGCCATATCTTCCAATGTTTTTATAATGGTTGTTTGCATATGTCCCTACCTTGGTTATGAGAAAAAAAAAAGTGAAAGGAGAGGGGATTGCTAGCTCATCTTGAAGGGAGAATGAAGCTCTGAGAGGTCGAGAGAAGTGATGAGGTGGCAGCTAGGCGCATGCTTATCTTCCCCTTCCATTCCCTATAGGAATTGAAGGAATCATTGTCACCAAGGCAGCCATAAACGTGCATTCCAGACAAGGGTGCATAAGAGAGCTATGTGGAGGAAAATAACATCTCTTGGGAGTTTAGACATACCTTTAGTTTTCATCATTAGTTCTCAGGCCTTTTTATGTGAATTTGACTTCATATAAAAAATATGCACAATGCTGCTTGGAACCATGTTTTTGCTTTCTAGATACATATTTATTTTGTCTGTTGATGCCCGAAAAACGCACTAGAATGACAAACAACAGAGAAAGGCATCAGGAAGTGCTACTCTGGATCTTGATGAGACTCTCATTATCTTTCTGATGTGGATTCACCCACTATTTTCATAGACACTAGATCATTAGACTTTCTGGTTTCCCATCCACTAGAGAGAATACATTTTTGGCAGCTCATCTTTCGCTGACCAGGGGGAGGCAGTGGCCGTGTTGCTCTGAATACTCAGAGGATTTGGAGAAGGACAACGGAGAATTTTGGCTGCTGCTTCGCATTTTCCTAAAGAGGGGAAATCTATCTGGTTGGAGAGGGAATACATTGCCTGTTCCTTTGGGGTGTGCATATCCTCACTAGGGTCAACCTCGAAGTACCCACATATTCGAAAGGGGAGGTCTTTCTTGCTTCTAGAGGACAAAAGGGGGAAATCGACAGTCGAAAGGGAGGAAGCCATTTTTAGAGGAGGAAAAACGAGGGGGATAGACACATAGAGGACGAACAGAGAGGAGAACACATTTACATCTAGATACTGGCGTCTTGTGCTGCTGGAGGGACTTCATAAATCAAATGTGTAGATAGATGCCCTGACAGTGTCTAGCAAAGTTTTAGACAGATCATACATTAGCAGCCATCACACTAGTTTCCGAGTGCTTGCATCAACAAGTCTTTGCAAAAGGATCCAAGCCAGGATTGTTTATGTTCTTATATCATTCTTGAGGTGCATAGATATTGAACAAAAAGAAAACAAAACAAAACAAAAAAAAAACACTCACAAATCATCTTGCCTCTTCTTGCGCTTAGAATCATTAACTGGATTATTAAATGATGATGTTTTGATATTACTCTTACACGAAACCATTGAACAAACGTTGGTTGACATTGAAGTAAAGTTCATTTTCGAGTGCTGAAGAAACTCTAAGTAACATTAAAGTTCCCTTGGTCATGAATCAAATGTTTAAATGCTTATGGTATGACATACGTACTTAAACCGATTTCCATATGGTGAAGGCAATAATTTGTATGCACACTTCATAACTTCCGGCTGGGATTAAGATAATAAAGCTTTATACTAGAAAAGCAATTGATCATGTTAAATCACCTTTCGATTTGAAAGCATAAAAGTGATCAAGTTGAGAAGAGATAGACACTGAATACACGAACATCAAAAGGATGTGTTTTGATATTCGAGTTTTATGCTTTTCATAGTTTGGGTTTTTAAGGGTGATATTTCATAGAATGCATGTGCATGAATGTGTGATGTGTGTCGGAGCCGTATGCGAGAGAGTGCTCAGTCGGAGTGAGGAAAGGTGACAGAATACAAGGAAACTAAGCAAAATACAAGCGTGCGTGAGACACTTTGCCTTGGGTTACAAAGTGAAAACATTTTGGTGCGTTTGCCGGGAATAGCTTGGCACGTCTCTATAAGAGAGTGCTATAGGTTCGTCTAGCGCCACAAGTTGGTCGAGCTTGTGGACCTCGGGTCTGGTACATGAGCGAGGGGAGTTCTTCCTCAGGAGGGACTCGTACGCAAAGAGAAGAGCGAGCTGCTCGTAGGGCTGACGCTCGAGAGAGACAGAAGCAAAGAGCATCCGAAGAATTTTGGAATAGTCATGGATAGTTTGAGGAAAAGAGATACTATCAAAGAAGAGTCGCTTCTCAAGTTAGGCGATTCAAGGGAATCTTAAAACCAAGAGCATTAAATTTTTGGGATCGAAGTGATATTGACATCACACCTTTGTTTGAAATGGCTCAGTGGATTTCGGTTCATTTGGGGGACTTCACCAAGTTTTCAGGTGCTTGGGACGAGGATCCGGATAGTTTTTTCCAGCTGTTTTAGGTTACTTGTGAGGCCAATGAGGTAGTTGACCAGGGTCAAAGATTGAGGATTTTTTCGGCTACTCTCCGTGATGAGGTAGCCAACTGGTATGGGAATTTGACACCACAAGAGCGTGGAACTTATCAGATGCTCAAGGAAGCCTTCTTGGCAAAGTTTCGATGATAAGGCTTCCAAGATAGATTGGCCCAACAGATGGATTATCTGCGGCAGGGAGTCAGTGAGAGCATCGATAACTAGATTCAGAGAATGGAAACCTTGGTAAGAAAGATGGGCACGAATGCCCCGAACAATGAGACATTGAAGAGAAGATTCATTGCGGGATTGAGAGATCCTACGGCACAGCAGCATATCAGCATGACAAGACCTGCAACTTTAATAGATGCTAAGGAACAAGCAAGGTTGTGGGAAGAAGTACAATTATGCCAACAAAGGAAGATTGAGCTCGTATACGAGCCAATGGAAGGCCTCGGAAACGTACCAATGAAAGATCCTGGCCAAGGAAGTCCCACATTGACAACCCCAGCTTTTGTAGCTGCCACTAGCATGCCAAGCGAGGTGAAGCCTACGCTGACTGAAGAACGAGTATTGGAGTTGATCACCCAAGCTATAAAAGCTGCCACAATGACCCAAGAAACATACACAGTGAAACAAGAGGTAACTACAAACCCCAATCAAGTGTTTAGATCGAATACATGGTGTGGGAAGTGCCATGGTTATGGCCATCTGGCTTCAGAATGTCCTACAGTCTTGAGAGTATTCACAGATAGATCGCCACCTAGAATGCGTTGCACTTTTTCTGGAAGGACAAATCACACGGAAGACCGATGTTACAACAAGAGGGCCTATGAAGAGCAGACCATGAAATCGGGAGATACAAGAGAAAGGTCCTACACGGGATTGCCTGCTCAAAGTGTCCCACCTACATCTCGTTGGGAAAACAGATAAACTTATGGATATGGTGCTCAGGGTCAGGGAGGAGACTATCCGAGAGGAGCCACACGTGATCAAAGGAGAGATGGTCCAATCTAGTGTTGGAGATGCCATGGCTTTGGCCATACTCAATCTAGATGTCCAAACGAAAAGAAACTAGTTGATTATACCCCGCTATGTAGGTACTGTAGTGGAGAGGGCCACTTTGATGAAGACTTTCCAAAACGAAGAGCTGCCACTGGCAAGGATAAGGGGCCAGTAGGGTCCTCAAATTATGTAGAGACTCATATGCATTCCACACCGAGAGCTCAAGAGCACATTCCTACGATCAGAGTGGTGTTTAGGACACCGGACCCTCAAGAAGGCTCTAGCTCGTCAATGCACTTTGTGGATGCTGAACAGGGCAAGAAGGCACACAAAGATCCAACTGTGGTGGTAGTCACAAGAACTCAGGAGTATTTGAGGAGAAATCCAGAAGGCAAGAGCGAAAACGAGAGCCAGGAGAAGATACCTGAACCTGGAGAGGTAGAAAACCAAGTTAGAGGATTTGCTGAACAGCAAGAGTTTGAGGATGGGGAAGAAGTTGAGGTCCTTCCACTAGTGACCAAGGAGTTTTTGCCAGGTATAGCACCATTCCTTGAAAGATTAAAAGTTCCAAAGTTTAGGAAGAAAAGACAAAGTTTGGAGGAAGTTGACATCGTAAAACTGCTCGCTGACACGGAAGTCACCTTGGACATTGGCACATTGCTGAAATGTTCACTTGTATATAGGAAACAATTCTACAACGAATATATCAAGAAGCCGAGGAAAGCTTGAGATAAAAAAAGACAAGATAAAGATGTCCAAGGGATCATTCAAAGTATTACGATGCAAATTGATTCGAATGCCCCAGCTGTGATAGTCGAGATTAAAGGGTATTCAATCCTACGTGCTTAGTTAGATAGTGGAACCGTGGTCAATATAATGACTGAGTACATGATGAAAGCTTTGGGCCTCAACCACATGGAAGAAACTCCAATGTCCTTGAGGATGGCATATCAAACACAAGTGAAGCCTGCGGGTCTTTTGAAGAATGTAAGCACAATTATAGGGGGTCTAGAATTTCAGTTGATTATCTGATAGTAAGACCAAGGACCTCAGAGGCCACTTTCTCGATCTTACTTGGATGGCCATGGCTGGTGCAAGACGAATGTGTGCACGATTGGCACACGGGATTCATCACAATTGGACCGAAGGCTGATCAAATACAACTTCAAGTGTCTCCAAACTTGACCGGTAAGAAATCAACAACAGTTGAGGAAAGGGAGCAAAAAACAAAGGAAAAGGTTAGACAAGAAATGGCGCGGGTAAGATTTGCCTTGGGCACGGAGACTCCCAAGGATCTTTTGCAGGATGGATTCAACTTGCAATTGTCCAACCTCCAACATGCGAAAGTGGGCAAGTATAAAGACCCACTAGTTTACAAGGATGACCCAGACCAGGAGTTGCTAGGATGGTTGACACACACAAGTGAATTTGAGTGTTACATGTTGAGTATAGATGCAAGGGAAAGCAAAGCTACCCAATCCCTGGAGAAGGGAACTTCAGAAGAAGACTTGAAGCTTGAGTTAGTTCTGACAATGGAAGTACAACAGTTGAGAGAAAGGATTAGAGTGCTAGAAGCAGAGCTTCTAAGGAGAAGTCGAGAATCAGAAAAAGAAGCAAAAGGTAAGACTAAAGTGCAGGAAGCCATTGCAAAAGATGAACTGAAGAAATTGGGTCCGATTGAAAAAGAAAAAACCAATGATTTACTGGCTAATCATGCACGCGTGATTGGGGAGCACTTTCCAATCAGAGCATCATCAAGGAATGAGGAATATTCGCAAGAAGCTCAGGTGGAAAAGTGGGAAGTTTTTCCAGAAAAGTTCTTGAGCATGGGGTCAAAGATACCAGATGGTGTATGATAATGCATTAAATTGGTACTCAAAAATTTCAGCAAGGCTTTTGCATGGTCATATTAGTGATTTGAAAGGGATCGATCCCCAAATTTATCAACATTATATAGACTTGGAAGAAGGGACTAGGCCAATATGTCAAAGGCTACGACGAACAAATCCGGTATACTCTGAGTTGATCAAAATGGAACTGACCAAGTTGTTGGAAGCATGATTTATATACCCCGTTGCATTTAGCGAATGGGTATCACCGATTGTGGTTGTCCCAAAGAAGAACAATAAAATTCACATCTATATCGACTATTGGAAATTAAACGAGAAAACAAAGAAGGACCACTGTCCTTTACCATTTACGGACCAAATTTTGGACAGTGGCTGGTCATAAATTCTACTCTTTTCTAGATGGCTTCAGCAGATACAATCAAGTCCAAATTTATGAAGAAGATCAGCCAAAAACCACCTTCACTATAGAATAGGGTACATACGCATATTGTGTCATGCCGTTTGGGCTATGCAATGCACCAGCCACATTTGAGAGAGCAATGATCGCAGCTTACCAAGACTATTTGCAGAACTGGATGGAGATATTCCTTGATGATTTTGCCATTCAAGGAGACTATGAAAACATGACAGAAAGGATCGAAGCCATTCTGAAGAGAAGCATTGAAAAAGGCATTGCGTTGAATCCAGAAAAATGTATGTTTGAAGTACGAAAAGGCTTGCTCTTGGGGCATGTGATTTCTGAAAAAGGGATTTCTGTTGACAAGGATAAGGTAGGAAAAATCGGACAACTTCCACCTCCTCAAAACTTGCGACAACTCAGAGGATTCTTGGGACATGCTAATTATTATCGACGATTTATATTAAATTTTGCATTGATAGTGGCACCATTGACGAACCTTTTGAGGAAAGATCACCAATATCAATGGACTGAAGAGTGTCAGGTTGCATTCGACTCGATCAAAGAAAAATTGATAAATGCGCCGATTTTGGTAGCATCTGACTGGATGAAAGAATTTCATGTGCATACAGATGCTTCTCATACTGCAGTTGGAGCAGTGCTATGTCAGGCTGATGAAAAGAAGTTGGACCATCCTATTTATTACGCAAGTCAAAACTTGAATAGCACTGAGAGAAACTTTACGACTACAAAAAAGGAATACCTCTCGATGATCTTCGCCGTAAACAAGTATCGGCACTATCTGATGGGGAAGCATTTCACATTTTATGTGGATCATGAAGCTCTAAAGTATATCATCAATAAACCCGAGCTATCAGGGCGATTGATGAGGTGGATGCTACTCCTACAAGAATTTCAATTCACAGTGGTAACCAAACCAGGCAAAGCGCACATATTGGCTAACCATTTATCTCAAATTATTAATGAGGAGCCAATCTCTGGTGTGCCAGACAATGCTCCTGATGGACATCTATTTTAGGTCAATGCGAAAATACCTTGGTATGTCGACTTGGTAAACTTCTTGTGCACAACTAAGTACCCACCGGAAGCAAGCAAAAGAGACAAGCAAAAATTATTGGCACTAGCAAAACACCATTGAATCATTGGTGGGCAGCTCTATCAGTATTTTGTCCATGAAAGCATTTATCAGAGGTGTCTCGAGGAAGAAGAAGCAACCCTAGTTTTGAGAGCATTGCATGATGAACCTTGTGGTGGGCATTTCGCTGGTGAGTTGACGACAAGAAAGATCTTATTGGATCGGTATTGGTGGCCAACGCTGTTCAAAGACTCTCACACATACTGCAAGAAATTCGACAAATGTCAAAGAATGGGCAACTCGACATTAGCACACGCAGCTCCTCTTACACCGGTATTGGCTCTTAAGCCTTTTGAAAAATGGGGAATTGATTTTGTGGGACCCATTGATCCTCCCTCAAGACGTAGGTCCAATAGGTATATCTTGGTCTGCACTGACTATGTCACCAAGTGGGTAGAAGCCAAAGCTTTGAAGACTGATCGAGCTGTTGATGTAGCTAAATTTTTGTATGAACAAATTATCACACGATTCGGATGCCCGTTGGAGATAGTGAGCAATAGGGGAACAAACTTTGTCAACGAACTGATCGAGGAATTGATGGAGTTGTATAAGATCAAACACAGGAAAATCACTCCATATTATCTGAGGGTGAATGGACAAGTGGAGGTTACCAACAAGGTTCTTGAACAAATTCTGACAAAGATAGTAGCTGTGCATAGGTGAGACTGGGATGAGAGACTTTTGGAAGCTTTGTGGGCGTATCGAACATCCTACCGAGTGACGACTAAGAACACTCCGTTCTCCCTAGTGTATGGCGAGGAAGCGATCTTTCCCATCGAAAAAGAAGTTCCGACATTAAGAGTGGCCATCGAGGCCAGGCTGGGAGAGGAAGAATCATTGAAGGAGAGGTACATACAACTGGTCAAGTTAGAAGAAAAGAGGCTCATTGCACAACAAAGTTTGGAAGCTATTAAGAGAAGATGTAAGGAGAGGCACGACAAGAAACTCAAAACCTATGCAATTCAAGAAGGTGATTTGGTGTTGGTCTATGATAGCAAATATTACAAATTCCCAGGGAAGTTATAGACAAGATGTCCAGGGCCGTTTAAAGTGGTGGAACTCAACTCCAATGGTTCAATGCAAATTCAAGATTTAGGTGAAGAATGTGCTCCCGTGAAGATTAACACACTTCGAGTCAAACCATATTTCAACTAGCATTAGGACGGGAGAAACCAGACAAGATCCAAGAGGAAGGCCGTAGTAGAACCCTTGTACATAGATGTATAGTTATATATATGCATATGTTAGCTATGATTTCTATTGTTATGGATATTATACCTTTCTAGCTCAAGAATTTTAGACATCTAATTATTTTTTTGTGTTGCGCAGAGACTATTAGGAGCTAAGTGACAAATGGCAGATCAAATAACTCAGATCTATTTGTACGAGCTGGTGATATACTTCTCGGACTAGACATTTGCCCACATGGACATAGAGGTCAACGACTTCGAGACCGAATATGATGTAGAGGAAGCCCACTGGCTGTTATGTTTCATAAACCGGGGCTTAGATATTATGTTTCATATTTCGCGGTTTGAGAGATATCTGCTCCGACACGTGGGATGGGCAGGGGATCGATATTACTATTTCGATCCTGTGAGGGAAATGCCTAACAAAGAGAACGATATCACTTGGGCTTGGGCAGATCTTTTAACGATAAGTAGCGATGATGGAGCTCCTGAAGTTGAGCTTGACTCGCCCTAGGGAAGTCGTCGGGAAGCGAGTATGAGGTGAGGCTATATGAGACATCCAGGAAACCCACATTCTAGATCATCCAGGATAGGTATAAAAGGGACCAGGGCATAGCCGGTTGTATTTACCTAGTGAAAAGTCAAATCGAGATACATATGTAGTGTCTGTAATTGAGAGAGTGGAGTAAAGAGATGGTTGATCTGTCAAAGGCGAGAGTGTGTATGTTTGCATGCATGTGTGGGAAAAGTGGGGAGCAACCCTTTCTTCCTCTCTCTAATTCTCAAGACTAGGATAAATTAATTAACTACTAAAAAAAAAAGAAGAAAAGAAAAGAAAAGAAAAAACATTGTGTTGGTGTGATTGTACCAACACGCTATGGTGGGCTAGTAGGTGGGTGGAATTATCCTAGCTAGGTGGTTAGGACCACGAGCCGCAGCTAGTTTCACCATAGGCTTGGGATGTATGTTGGTGTCTTAGCTACATGCCACAACGGGTTGGTAGGTAGGTGGAGCCATCGTGGTCGGGCGGTCACTACCACGAGCCGCATCCAGCTTCGTTATGGGCTAGCGTTATATGTTATTTGTTATCATTATGTGGTTGTGTGTTGTGCACTACGTTGCATTGGTATATGGGTGGGATCAACCTGTCCGGGTGGTCAAGGCCACAAATTGCATCCAATGTCAGTGTAGGCCAACATGTGAATATAAATAAAATTTACATATGAAATTATTCCCCACTCCTAAGGGGGAGAGAGAGAGAGGAGAGGGCGATGATCGCCTGGCAGGGAAAGCTATTTGCTTGTGTGATTGGTATATGGTGGCTTGTGATAGATCAGCTCACTCTGAATCAACATTCTCAAAGGCACAGATACTGTATATATACTTATGGATGAGACCTTAGCGAGGTAATGCAATGGTATTCCTTTATAACTTGTGTGCTCTATCCAAATGTTTTCAAGTTTGTGGGATACTCCAGGGCTTTTATGTAGGTCTTGACTTGTACGGGTCTCGATGACTTTTGTAGGAAGACGATGGGGATTCTTAGGGAGTGTCCACTCATGGAATATGTGTACATAGCGAATAGTAGGTGCAATAAAGGGGTATGCATTTTTGGTATTTTGAATCTCCCATTGGATTCATTTCAGTTGTCGTTGTTTATTTCGGTACTTTCTTTTATGTTTTCTCGCATTGATAGTTGTATGTGTAAGACATGGAAAGGTATGAATGTGTTACTTTAGTTGAGACTATTTTCATAGTGGAATGCATGAGCAATTTGATGCATGATGGAAATGGAGTTGCATATATGTGCGTGTTCTTGGATCATTTTGTATGTGAATAATTTGTATGTATTCATGAGTGATTTTTTAGAGCACTAATAGTTTCAATGAGTGCACGTCCAGTGGGAGTGATTGCTCAATGAAAAGGTATGCAAACAAGTTGTAAACTGACATGCTCATGGCTATTTGGATCATATTGCAGCGCGGAGTGGTTTGTCGAGGATGACTTCGCAAATAAGAAGAGGGGAGTATGTTAGCTCAGGAAATGGTTGGTTTTTATGCACTAATATGTTTGTATTTGGCAAGAAATTTTTTTTGATTGCAGGTACTTGAAGAGTTGAATAGACGTTTGATGAGAAGTATTTGGGGGATACACAACGACTTCTTGGTCAAATAAGAATGTTGTCAAGGGAGGCAATACTTGGAGATATGACTTTTTGTTATGGTGGTTACCACATGTGTGCTCACACAAATGGTCTATCTCAATAAGCAAAGATGTGGCCCTCATGGGCACCATTGAAGAAAGGCAACTTATTTATGATCAGTGGTAATAGGGACTGAGGCGGATATTATTCTCGCAACCACCTTAATTGATATGCATATCAATTGTGGAAATTTGGCGGCAACCATTTTCTTCTGGCCACTCAGTTGTGCTCATTATTTAAGGGTGAGTCATCCTTCAAGGCTGTCAAAGGGAGGACTGTTATCCTTGTCTGTAACTACATTCTAAACAAATATTGATCAGGCGTGTGACTTGTACACCATAGAAGTCTTGGGGGGAAGCCAGCTTTGTTTTTTTCTTCCGTTTTTGATATGAAAATGCATCAAAGAAGCTGCCAAAGGTTTTTCAGTTCGTTTCTTTTTGCAGGCAGCTCTCAGAAGTCAGTTCGTTTCTTTTTGCAGGCCGTTGTGTGTGTGTGTCCTCAGTGGGAGGAGCTCGTGGTTCTGATAAAAGAGATAAGCCTTTTTCTGTCCTGGATTGGGAACATTACTCTAAGGAAAGCACGAAAGATAAAAAGGGGGCTATTGAGCGTACGGTCTCTCTCTCTCCGCTGGGTGTGCAAGAACGAACACATGAGGGGGATGGCTGGTACGTGCACCAAAGAGGAAGTATACGGGAGTTCTCTCTGGTTCTTTCTGGTGTGCAGGCATTGAGAGGCTGGATTCTATTCGAGGAGTTCTCTAAAATCAAAGGGGGAAATCCGTCAGAGTTTTCTTTGGAGCAGTTCGGACAGGTTGTTCCTGGGGCACACACTGTTGGAGGGAGGCTTTCGAGCTCCACTTTGGTTACTCCTTTGAGCAGCAGGTGGTAGTGGGAGAAGGATTTGCAGCTGCGCATGCTTTTTATCTCAGGGATACGGAGGTCGGTGGAAAGATAGAGGATAGGAAACCTATGGACTGCATGTTGCAAGCAGCTGCTCGCCTTGATACAAAACCGGTACTGTAATTCTCTTGACCGGAACATCCATTATTTACAAGTTCAAAACTCTTTATCTGGTTCTATAAGTCTATTAATCATCAAGCTTACCATATTCGTGTTTGAATGTGGAGGGTTGCATAATACTCTGGTACATAATTCCTTCGGGACAATTCTAGCAATGTCTATAGTAAATTTTTGAGGATGTGTATTTAGACATGATGCATGTTTCAGTCGAATAATTCGAGGGTTACAGGGTAACATGAATGTGAAGTGTGCTCACATGGATGATTTCCTAAGTTTTCTTTTGCATTCGTCTATGAAGTTGGTCATTGATAAATGACGAGGAGCAACTCTTACTTTTGGCAAAGTAATATTGGGAAGACGGTTATGCCATATCTTCTAATGTTTTTATAATGGCTGTTTGCATATGACTCTACCTTGGTTATGAGAAAAAAAAGTGAAAGGAGAGGGGATTGCTAGCTCGTCTTGAAGGGAGAATGAAGCTTTGAGAGGCCGAGCAAAGTGCTGAGGTGGTAGCTAGGCGCATGCTTATCTTCCCCTTCCATTCCCTATAGGAATTGAAGGAATCATCGTCGCCAAGGCAGCCATAAACATGCATTCCAGAGAAGGGTGGATAAGAGAGCTGTGTGGAGGAAAATAACATCTCTTGGGAGTTTAGACATACCTTTAGTTTTCATCATTAGTTCTCAAGCCTTTTCATGTGAATTTGACTTCGGTTCAAAAATATGCACAACGTTGCTTGGAACCATGTTTTTGCTTTCTAGATATAGATTTATGTTTTCTGTTGATGCCCGAAAAACGCACCAAAATGACAAACAACAGAGAAAGGCATCACAAAGTGCTACTCTGGATCTTGATGAGACTCTCATTATCTTTCTGACTCTCACTACATGTCGATTCACCCACTATTTTCATAGACACTAGATCATTAGACTTTATGGTCTCCCATCCACTAGAGAGAATACATTTTTGGCAGCTCATCTTTCGATGACTAGGGGGAGGGGGTGAGTGTGTTTCTCTGAATACTTAGAGGATTTGGAGAAGGACAATGGAGAATTTTGGCTGCTGCTTCGCATTTGCCTAAAGAGGGGAAATCTATCCGGCTGGAGAGGGGATACATCACCTGTTCCTTTGGGGTGTGCAGATCCTCACCAGGGTCAAATTCCAAGTACCTACATATTCGGAAGGGGAGGTCTTTCTTGGTGCTAGACAACAAAAGGGGGAAATCGTCAGTCGAAAGGAAGGAAGCCTTTTTTAGAGGAGGAAAAATGAGGAAGATAGACACATAGAGGACGACTAGAGAGGAGAACGCATTTACATCTAGATACTGGCGTCTTGTGATACTGAAGGGACTTCATAAATCAAATGTGAAGATAGAAAACTGAGATGCCCTGATAGTGTCTAGCAAAGTCTTAGATAGATCATACGTTAGCAGCCATGACACTAGTTTCTGAGTGCTTGCATCAACAAGTCTTTGCAAAAGGGTCCAAACGAGGATTTTTTATGCTCTTATATCATTCTTGAGGTGCATAGATATTGAACAAAAAAAAACGCAAAACAAAAAAAAAACACTCACAGATCATCTTGCCTCTTCTTGCGCTTAGAATCATTAACTGGATTATTAAATGATGCTGTTTTGATATTACTTTTACACAAAGCCATTGAACAAACGTTGGTTGACGTTGAAGTAAAATTCAGTTTCGAGTGCTGAAGAAACTCTGAGTGACATTAAAGTTCCCTTGGTCATGAATCAAATGTTTAAATGCTTATGAATCAAATGTTTAAATGCTTATGGTATGGCATACGTACTTAAACCGATTTCCATATGGTGAAGGTAGTAATTTGTATGCTCACTTCATAACTTCCGGCTGGGATTAAGATAACAAAGCTTTAGACTAGAAAAGCAATTGATCATGTTAAATCACCTTTCGATTTGAAAGCATAAAACTGATTCGGTTGAGAAGAGATAGACACTGAATACACGAACATCAAAAGGACGTGTTTTGATATTCGAGTTTTATGCTTTTCATAGTTTGGGCTTTTAGGGTGATATTTCATAGAATGCATGTGCATGAATGTGTGATTGTGTGTCCATGCTGTATGCGAGAGAGTGCTCAGTCGAAGTGAGGAAAGGTGATAGAATACAAGGAAACTAAGAAAAATACAAGTGTGCGTGGGACACTTTGCCTTGGGTTACAAAGTGAAAACAGTATGTATGTAGGTGCATGTATATATGTGTAATATGTATGTGTATGTATGTGCATTTATAGGTGTGTAATATGTGTGTATATGAATGTATGTACATATGTATATGTGTGTATGCATGTATGTGCATGTGCATGTGTAAGTGTATATGTGTATGTATGTGTATGTATGTGTATGTGCATGTGTATGTGTGTGTATATGTATGTATGTGCATGTGCACATGTAAGTGTATATGTGTGTATATGTGTATGTGCATGTGCATGTGTATGTGTGTGTATATGTATGTACATGTATATGTGTAAGTGTATGTGTATAAGTGTATGTGTATAAGTGTATGTGCATGTATATATGTATATGTATGTAAGTGCATGTGTGTGTATGTGTATATGTGTGTGTATCTATGTGCATATATATTTGTATATATGTGTATGTGTGTGTATATATACATATGTGCATATTTATGTGTATGTGTATAAACATATACAAGTGTATGTATATGCATGTGTATATCTATGAAACATGCATGTGCATGTGGATGCATTTCCATTTGCATCCATGTGCATGCATGTGAATGTGCATGCATGTGGATGTGCATATACATGTATTTAAGTATATGTTAATGTGTGTATGTGTATGTATATATGCAATAATGCATGCATGCAAGTCTTTTTATGTGGTTGTAGAAATGTTTGTGCATATGCATTTGTATGTGTGTGTATGTGTAAGTGTATGTGCACATGTATGTGTTTGTATATATGTGTGTGTATGTGCATGTGTATATGTGTGAACGTGCATCTTCATCGTGTATAAGAGTATATGTGCATATCAATAAGTGTGAATATGCTAATTAATGAACATAACACAATCATTTAATACTGTACTTACAGTAGTTAGCCATATTTTTTGCTTGGTTAGCTTCTTGAATAACCTGTAACAAAGAGAGAGAGAGAGAGAGAGAGAGAGAGATAATTCAAAGAGAGAGAGGTAGAAAGAGAGAAACACAGACAGAGAGAGACAATGAGATACAGATTAGACAAGACAACAATTCTGCAAGCAATTGTTTTAGCTCGTAAGCGCAGCACAATTGCGAATGTTGGAGAGCTCTTCAATTAGATGCGTGAAGATGCCGATCGAAGAGCCTCCAACATTTTAATTTTTTTCGTCAAAATGCCATCATGTAAGCGATGGTAAGGCATCGTAAAAACCACTAGAATTGGCGTCGCATAAGCGACATTAATCACCATTGCTTATGGGATGCAAATTAGCATCGCTTTTACGATGCTTTTTTAAATCGTCGCTTTAGCGTTGCTCAAATGTGAGCACCAGACATCCAGTCGCACCACACGTTGATAAAAACATCGTATTGCTTATCATTTAACCCACGGTCCGCGCTCGATGCTTCTTGCAATGCTTTTTGCAATTTTATAGCGATGAAATTGTGTCGCATCAACTGTCGCTATGCGCCCATATTCCTTGTAGTGATAGAATATTTTTCACAAAGATAAGTAGTTCATGATGTGTAAAGGTTTGTTGACCATATCCCTCAAGAGAATAATATGATCTATTTAATCATCATCATAGATTTGTGGTATAATTTGGTTTGAATACTTGAATTCATGTATGCTCCAAATGGTGAAGACCAAAGTCTACTTATGGGGAGATGCATCATGTAGAATTTTACTTACATGAATGGTCCATGTGAGAGATGGCAAAGAATTAGGATGAATGTTACTTTGGTCTAATTGTGGATCTAGATCTTGAAAATATTATGCGAGACTTCTATCCGTTATGCAGTGATCTTCCCTAGTTTGTTTGTGACCATATAATTGTCTCCCATGTTATCTACCCATAACTCTCTTTTTGGTTGGACAACTATAATATTTTGGCAATTTAGATCCCTAAGCTCACCAAGCCCAACAATTGACTATCTAGAGACATTTTTGTACAAAGCGGGTAAAGCTGAGTTTGATTTAGTACTCTCCTTCAACCTTCGACATTCCATCTCCTTGCATATCGGGACTCCAATTTTGTGTATCCATAGAACTTGATGAGGCCATGGTGTATACTACACTTTTGGATTTTCTCGATGTCTGTTAACTGCTCCCAATTGAGCCTATAGCGCTCTCTCTACTAGATATGCTCGCACATGTAGATCTATTAATTTCAATGTACTTATTTGATCTAGCAATCATGAACACACACACACACACACTTCACAAACAAACCAATCAACTTATGCAAGGTGGTGATATTTTTCTTTTATTAAATTGACTTAGAAGGTTATACTTGTACCTATGATAGATAGAAGTCTCCTTTCTCACAATATAGCCATTGAATTGTACACCAATAAGAAAAATATTCTACAATTTTATATACAACTTTGAATGAATAGGAATGTTATACCTTGGTATAATAGACGTCATTCCAAATGTATTACAAATGAAATAATAATATCTAGAGTTGAGAAGAAATATTCCACCCTCCCTTGAGATGGTGTCCTCCTTTTGAAGTCCTTAATCTTACAAATATGACAAGTATTCACATGTCTTCTGATTTAATTTTCTTTGGCCACCCCCTTGTATTGGTGAGAATTATTTGGAGGCTCCCTTGACTCCCCACTCTCACCCAAAGGTCAGATTTCAAAAAACCGTAACTAAAAGACAAAATGTGTTGGATCTATAACAAGATTTTTGACAAGCTTTGAAGCTCAACAAATGGGGACCAAAAAGTTACGTCAAATTAGGTCCTTGGGGTTTAAAAAGACAAAGAAGACCCGTGTTGCCAGTCCTCTCAATTTTCTCTTAAAAATTTATTTCTTATCCTCTCAAACTGTCAAAACAAATTTCAAAAATCGATTATATTTGAGAAATATCATGATACTTGATAAGTGCCAGGGATATGTGCAAATAATGATGATTGATATAAATGATACTTAGAATTCGATGGCACCTTATTACATGATGCTTGAGAAAACAATAGTGATAAGTGTCGCGACACCTCGTTATCAGATGTCATTATACTTGGTAACATACTAAACACTTGGGAAGAGTCAATGATACCTAAATCCATGAAACCGTAGTACAATGACACATGATAAGTTCCAAATCAATTACATATGTAGACCATCACCAATGTCAATACAAAATTATAAGTCGCACATGTTTAAAGGTATGTGAACACTTTGGAATTTAAGAACATAACATAAACAGATTGAGTAGGATTTCAATGATTAATAAAACGTGATAGGTTTGCCGCATGCTCTAACAACTACCCCAAGAATTATCCATGCATTTGAGGAGGAGGAAGCATCATCACTAGATGGTTGAAAAGACATTTCTGGATCAATTATCATGCGATTGGAAGATTCCTTCCAGCAATGGGTGAAGCAACTCTAGAATCGAATTAATCCTATGCCAAAGACTATTATAGAAAAGTTAGATGGTCAAAGGTGACCTTATAAAATAGATAATCAAAGAATTATTTTTCTAGCATAGTCAATATGACCATGAGATTGAGATTATGAGAAGAAGTAAAGAAACCCAAACAATGTAGAATAAATACTTGCATATTTAACATGGAAACTAAGTATGCTAGCATAATGAAACAAAAAAACCTTGGAATCTTGTGGATCATCCATCAATGACCACCAAATGGGTTTTTTAACGTGAAGCGTAGGATTGATGGAAGATTTGAATGAGTACTTAAAGTTGTAGCTCATAAGGGTCGTTATTGTACTAAACAGAGGTCAAATTAGTGTTCTTAATTGATGAGCTCTAGAATGACATACATGTGGCTCAACCAGAGGATTTGAGGACCCCCATTCATAGAAAATATTATATATAACCTAAGAAAAGATCCAATACATGGATTGAAACAAGAGCTTAGAGCATGCATTGACATGTCTCCATTAAGAAAACACTTCAGAGGATGTGCCTCAAACGCTAAGGTGCATGTGTACAGTCAAAGTGGTAAGTTTATTATAAATATTGTATGTATGGATGAACTTATTATTATAGGATATCATGAACACATGATCAACGAGACCCTAGCTTCATTCAGCATAGAGTTGGAGATGATAGACTTTGGCATACTTTGCTGTAGTTTGGAGATTGAAGTTTGAAAAGAGCCATGTGGGTTCATTTGTCAAAAGAATTGTGAATGCAAGATTGTGAAAGAATTCGAATTGATGGAGTGCAAAGAGGATCCATCAAAACCATCATACATTTAGTCCAATTTGGATATTAGTGAGGCTTTGGCAAATAATGCTACGTATTTGCTCAGAATTATTATTTGCCTAATTATAATTGGACCTTATATTATTCTTAAAATCATAAGGTTGCTCATGTTTCTAAACAAAGATCTTCAAAGACCATGGAAAGTTGGCAAGAGAGCACTTAGATATTGAAGAAGGTTATTTCCAATGGTCTACCATCAAGCAAATCAAATTAGAGTAGATATCTTCACCAAAGGGATTTGTTAAAAAACGAGGGTTAATTGCATGGGTTCAAGGGGTTAAGATCCTTGGGTTTCAAAGAGAAATTATTGGGAAACCTTTTGAGAACCCTTAGGTTTTGTTTATGAACCCTAAGGAGTTGAATGGTTTCAACCTGTGCATTTTTATCATAAGGTATTGATATTTATTAATTGAATAGTTCATGTCAAAGATCCTTGAGGGTGTATGTACAATTTTAGAGCTCCTACCTTAAGAACTATGTGATTTTCAAGTGATCCCATGTGATCTCATGTGATTTAGTGACTTAGAAACCCATGTGAAAAACCCTTCTTGGAAAACCATGTGACTTCGAAACATGGTAGGCCTAGAGCCCTTGGGTGAGAGGTATTTATATGGGCAGAGTTGAATTGGTGGATTCATACTCTCAATTTCACAAGGTGGACATTGTACTGAGGGCATGGAGTCTACACAACACTAGTATCAGAGCCTAGGAATTAGGCTTGGGAAAGGTGGATGGAAGTAGCATGTGGTGCCTTGAGAAATTTGCATAACAAAGATGGGAGTGTATCTCACAATCTCTAGGTCAAACTGAGACGTATAATGTATAGTTAAAACGTTTTATAGCAACCATGATGGAGAGAGAGGTTCAAGATACTAAGATTGAGAACAAGGAGTTCAAGATACCAAGGTTGTGAAAAAGAGGTTCAAGAAATTGTGTGAGGATGAGGACATCAATTAAAGTGCCCTAAGGATTTCGGGAGCCAATCTATGGGGACAATGATCCACCATAGGGGGAAGAGTATCATAAAAGCGTTATGT
This sequence comes from Ceratopteris richardii, assembly GCA_020310875.1. Lineage (NCBI taxonomy): Eukaryota > Viridiplantae > Streptophyta > Polypodiopsida > Polypodiales > Pteridaceae > Ceratopteris > Ceratopteris richardii. The sequence continues at coordinate 14,951,574 of CM035410.1, forward strand.
AGGAGATGGTTGAACCATACCCTAAGAGGAAGGATTAGGAAGTAATCCTTAACCATGGCTTTTGGGAAATGCATTAGCCAATACAACTCCTAATTGGTAGGTCAAGAGTTCAAATCCACCTAGTTGTAACATTGATATACAAAGCTATGGTTTTTAAGAGTGTCATTCTTACGTTAATTTTGTTCTCTTCCAAATGGTGTCCAAGCTTGGTGATTTTAAAAATATATGTGTGAAAGCTTTCGGAAGGCTCACCTTGAGGAGTCAGAGGGGGGTACATGGGACCCACCTTGAGAAGGCATAAGAGGAGGAAAATAGCCTCCCAAGTACATAATGGATATTGGAGAGGTCTCTATGTGCCCACCATGCCATCGGGGTCTGAAATGAGAAAATCAGGCACCCATACAAGCCCATGTCCTCTCTCTTTAGAGTTCAAAAGAGCAACAGAAGAGCTTCTCTTATATGTCATCCTCTTCCTTCCAAACGCATCAAATGTGGGATAATTCAAGGCTTCAATGGTAGATTCTTGATAGCTTATGAATTCCGATTCTCTCTCTCTCTCTCTCTCTTCTTAGCCAAACCTCTCCACATCTTCCGAGCTAGAGTGCTACAAGTCTATTTTAGGAAGCATCTTGAAGTACTTTCTTAACTCGTATTTACCCAAACTCTTGGGTAATAAGAGTTCATCCACCAGAATACCCCCAACAAGGTCTCTCAGTCATTTGCAAAGGGAGAAGACCTCATGAATTCACCTCTTGCAGCTCTTTTTTGAATAGAGAGTGGAATTTCATGAAGATTGGTGAGTGGAGATGCATTTGAGACATGTCAACAACGATGGTGTTTGTATTTGTGGAGTAATGGAACATCCAAAGGTTTCCCAAGCCAACCTACATCATGAAGTAGCTTGAAAAAAGAGTCAAGGAGGTACTCCATTTACATTACATCTTTCTCACCTTTTTGTATTAGAAACAATAATTCTACTTTCTTGTTTCAAATTATTCATGGATTGACACACATTTAAGGATAGCAATGCTTTATTAGATGTTTCTAAGTAGGAAATAAATTACACACCCAGAGGATGGGCTAGAGAAATGGATTATATGCAAGACTTAAAGAGAAGGGTTTGAAATGAACACATGATATTAAAAAATACCAAGAACTTATTGGTTTGGATGTAAAAATGGATGATATCCAAGTGGATGCATTCATGGTCAAAGAAATCCAAACTATGAAGGGAATCCTACACACTTATATAAAAGAAGTGAAACGATAGATGGAGCAAATACAAAATATGATTTCCCAAACTCAGCCTCTTCCTGAACAAATGGGGTTCTTATTGATTTGACCAACATCGATGAGTAAGGGATGGGATGTTCCATTACCCATCCAAAGAACATATCACTTAGAAATAAAATTGAGGATGTGATCATAAATTATCAACATACTACTTGCTTAAGATGGAGGAGCCTTTCTTTCACGAGAGACTTAAGGCCACCTCAACTCTCAAGAGAGGACAAAGATCCAAATAAGGATGTAATTTTGACTTTTCTAGAGTAACGAAAAGACTTGCATAAAATAAAAAATAATCCTAAGTCCTAGCAAGTCCTAGAAACAAGCCAAAAGAAGCCTAGTGGAGTGGATGAGCTTGAAGGAATCTCAAGGATTCCTGAGAATTGGAACCAGATTGAAGAGCTCTTTAAAAAAGAGTTCTTGTCGGAGAACAAGGAGGTAGTTACTTGGGAAGAGTGGGACAAGGTCCTTATCCCTTGGACCAACTGCCCAGTGCAGTGGATGAGCTTGAAGGAATCTCACACATTCCTGAGACTTGGAATCAATTTGAAGATCTCTTTAAAAAAGAGTTCTTGTCAGAGAACAAGGAGGAACTTGATTAGGAAGAGTAGGACAAGGTCCTTAAAAAACTACATTCCCTCTCCTTATACATTTCTCATCATAGAAAAAAGTTTTCAAGCTCCAAAACTTGGATGATTTCCATAAAGTAAGGGGCTTTATTCACGGAATGAATAAGAAAATATGTGAAGAGAAGTGCCCCTAAGAGTCTAGAAGATGCAATAAACTTAGCACATATCTATGAAGATCATGTTAATAGTGAGAATTAGCCACTTCATCTTATCGATAGAATAAAATCTTTAAAAGAGATAAATGAAAATTTAAGCACTTTCAAGAGAAAGGATTTTAATACTCCTCGGCTTTCACAACCAGACTTGATCATGAAGTTTGGGAGAAGGGAAAGAATGAATTTTTTTGCTTCAAGCTCTTAAATCTAGGACCTTTAAATAAAAGTTACACTTCTAGGGTGCAATAGAAAGCCATTGTTGAGACAAAAAGGAAAGGAGAAGGTAAGAGACCACCTTTTCCAAGATTTAAACATTTAAAATAGTAAATTCTAGAAAAAAGTGGAAGTTCTAATGAAGGTTGAACACATCAATGTTGTTTGTCTGCTTCTATGTGGATCCAAAATCTGTTTGGAGAGCATGAATTAGTCAACCTCTCTACCTACATAAGATAGGAAAGGGCTAAAGTCATGGTAGATGACTCCACCACCCATAATTTCCTTAATTACTCACTAGTGAAGAGACTAAGATTGCCCCAATAGAAGTCTCCACATCAATTTGTAAGATCCATGATGTAAGGACACGTAAGAAAATATGGGACTCTATGACCTTTGGCCTCGAAATCCAATTTCAAGGGTACAAAGATAAACTTGTTTTCCAGGTCATGCATATGGAAAGAGCTTATGTGGTTTTGGGTAGGGAACTGCTTTAGGGTTTAGAAAGTTCACTAAAGAGGAGCTATCTCGTTGATACTTTTGAATTACTTGATTCAAGGGGTGCATGATGTCACGAGCACTCCCTTGACCTCATGCATGTAAATAAAAAGGCTTGTAAATACTCATAAAGTGAATGTTTAGATGATACTTGAAGCTAAAGTAAATAATTTATATAATACATATCTAATTACATATGTATCATCTCTCTCTAATCATGAAAATTTTAAATTTAAGTGTTCAATTTATAAATACTAGGATGCTATTCTAGAAGCACTTCCCCATGGCTTACCTGCTTATCATGATATATAGTTCTTTTGAGGTACTAAGCCTATATGTAAAGCCCTATCGACTCCCATATTCCTAACCAATAGAAGTGGAAAATTTAAGGAATACCTGAATAAAAGATTCATTCAACCTAGCCAATCACCTTGGGAAACACCTATCTTTTTGGTTAAGAAAAAGGACGGATCAATGAGTTTGTGTGTTAATTATCAAACTTCAAAAAAAGTTATGATAAAGCATAAGTATCTATTGTTCTAAGTAAATGATCTATATTATCAATTAAGGGTAGCAAAGATATTTTCAAATCTGCACATTTATCAAGGATATCAGTGGATTAAAATCCAATATGAAAATATCGCCAAAATAGCTTTGTAATTAAGTACATGCATTTTGAATTCTTAATCATGCCTTTTTTACTAACAAATTCCCATGCCACATTCATGACTGTGATGAACAAGATCCTAACTCCTTAGTTAGGAAAGTTTATAATTGCTTTGCTTGATGACATCTACCCATTTAGAGCATTTGGAAAAGATTTTTCGAGCTCTATGAGAGAACATTTGTATGGAAAGAAAATTAAGTATGAATTATTTTCAATAGAAATCAAATATATCAAAAATATTATATGTAAGAACGGAATTCAAGTAGATCTTGGAAAGATCCAAGTAATGCTTAACTAAGCCTACCTTAAAACTATTACAAAATTTCAAAGTTTCTTCGGATTAGCAAGATATCATAGAAAGTTTATACCAAAAGTTGAAAAGTTCTCGATCCCTTTATTTGAAAAGCTAAAGGGAAATCCTAAAAGCCTTACTTGGGATAGGGGGCATGCTGAAAGTATGTAACGTCTTAGGAAAACCTTAACACTCCCTCCTATTTTATAGATAGTAGTTCCAAAGGAACCTTTTCTAGTTGAAAGAAATGTTAGTGATTTCAAATTGGAGCTTTGTTGAGTCAAAATGGTCGGTCAATTGCTTTTGAAAGTCAAAAGGTAAAATCAACATAACAAAATTATTCTACTTATGAGAAATATCTTTATGTCATTTTACATGCTCTAAAGAAATGGAGACATTACTTGTTTGGTACCAAAGTGACTGTAGTGTTTGATCAATCAAGTATCAAGTATAATTTGAGTTAATTAGGTAGAAAGGCTATATGGGCCAAGATACTCCAAAAATTTCACTATGAATGCATATATCAAATAGGAAATTCAATGTATTTGAAGATGCTTTAACTCGTACGCCTATGTTGAATTCTTTCGTTCCCTGCAGATGTCCTAAACTTTCATAGAATTGATGAAAGGTAATTATCAAGAAGGTACAAGTTTAAAAGAGGCTTGTAAGAAGTTTTTAAACCAAGGAAATTTATCATCTAAAGGTAATTTTAAACATTATTGCGTTCAAGATGAATATCTATTATACAAAGGAAAGGTATGTGTACCTTTCGATCAAGAACTTAGAGGCAAAGTTTTGATGTTTGATGGGACAGAGTGTCTAGTTGAATGGAATGATGGGACAGAAGAAAGTGCCAATTGGGAATGTGTAAATTCCAATAGCAAAGTATTTCCTTGTTTTTGAACTTTAAGTTAGAAATGACACAAATCTTTAGAAGTGATCCATGATGGACGAGATTCCTCATGGTGCATGGGGGAATACTCCACATGTCATACCTGCACACATTTTCAAGGACAAAAATATTAAAGGGGGGAATATGTTGTATGACTAGGGTTAATTGCATGGGTTCCAATGGTTATGACTCTTGGATTTCTTAGCAAAACCTTTGGGAAACCTTCAAAGCACCCTTGGCTTTTATTTATGAACCCTTGGTAATCGAATGGTTTTAAACTTAGGATTCTTATCCTTGAGGGTTCACGTATGCCTCCCTTAAGAAAACCATTGATTTTTAAGTGATCACATGTGTTGTACGTGAGACCATGTGAGTGCTTAACTTAGAAACCCATGTGATGAACCCTTCTTGGGGAACCATGTGACTTTGACACATGCCCAACCTAGAACCCTTGGGCTAGAGGTATTTGGGTGGAGGTGGATGGGTGGATACGTGCACTCACTCTCCCAAGGTGAAGATTATACTCAAGACTTGAAGGCTACACAACATGGTGACAAAGGATCTATGTAAAATACATCTTTAAATTCTTAGCAGTGATCCAAGCAAGTAGTCCCTAAACGTTGACATTGAGGAGGTGGAAGGGCTATTAGACATGTTGAATTTTATTAACATCATGAGAACCCACTAATTATCCATTATGCTCGGAGTTGTAAGCCTGACCATTATGAAGAGAATCCCTGTTGCGGGCATTGGACATTAAGTGGATGAAGGTCTATGTGCCATAATAGTAAAATGACGGATATTTAGAGAGGTTATTTATGAGTGGTTGGATTTGGGATTGAATCTACGTGAAAATCAAACCAAACAGTGCATTGAAATAAAAAACCCAAAAAAAAAACATTTCTTACTCCGAAAAGATTTTATTTTATGTGGGTCAATTGATCTAAGCTTGATTGAAAGTGTGGATCAAGGAGAATCAACGGCTATAACAAAGATTTGTTGATCCTACTTTAGCACAATCATGTTTAAATTTTCGATCAATGCTGGAAATGGATTTGACATGGATGAAGACCTCCACTATTTCCAATATAAAGGTGGAGGATAGGGGAATTCCTCACACATGGTGTGCTACCTAGCCTAGATATTGTTCAGCGTTTGGCTGGATCCCTTCACCTATCTCCTCTCTAGGGCACCAGCTTCGCTCCACAGTGAGAGTGCATGGAAGGACACTGCCATCTATAGCTTGTACCTTGTTTTCATTACGTTATATGTAAACTGTTTCATTGATTTCACACTACTCTGAGACCATTTCTATTCACTTAGGGTTCAATGTATCTAGTGTTATCTCTGTATACGTTAGTTTTTCCTATATGTGATCTCTCTCTCTCTCTCTCTCTCTCTCTCTCTCTATATATATATATATATATATATATATATATATATATATATATATATATATATATATATATATATATATATATATATATATATATATATATATATACACACACACACACACAATCCATCTACTTTCTCTCAGGTTTTAGAGACTTCCTTTTTCCTTCTCTTGTAAGATATTGGTGTTTCATAATCATTTGACTGCATTCACAAACTGAAAAGAAAGACCTCTTAATTGAACACAATCAATTAAAGGGAAAAAAAATCACTTTTGATCAAAGAAGTGAAACAAGAAGCTCAAAACCATCAATACTCAAGAAAGAGTACATAAGCATCAACACTAGTGCACTCTGAACTCCACTATCAGTTTCTAGCTATGACGCATAATGTTCCTTCAAATATGCATTTCTTGTTGCACACTTATGGATGATCAGCCACATATTGTTGTTTCCCCACTACAGGTGCGAAGTTCTCTCATCAATAACGTGTTTAGTTGTACAAACGCATGATATCTTGAAAACATTGCTTCATTTACTGTATATCATTTGAAGAGAAGAATGCCTAGAGCAGCAAGTTCTCGTTTTTTAATTAAGTGCAGGTAATTCATCTTACATTCTCAGAGCGAAAATGGTGAAATCGATGAGATCTCTGCGTTCTGTAAAGGTCAACGAACTCCATGACCCGCTAGGCGTTCTGCTAGTTAACCTACAAGCGTAAATCTGTCTTGTTCTATTCGGCCCTGATGTGTTGAGATTGTTTACCCCCCGTATCGTCGATGTGTGCAAGGGCATTCAGAACATCTACCGAAAACCGTTTGTTTTCCAGTAGATTGGCAGATGTGGAAAAAGCTTAAAATCGTATGAGCTCTCTCTCTCTCTCTCTCTCTCTCTCTCTCTCTCTCTCTCTAAACGAGTTCCAGATACTTGTTTGTGCATCAGTGTTAAACATAGACTTAATCCGCTGCTTTATTTCCATCAGATCAAGTGAAGAAACAAACTGAACAAGGCTTTTCTCTGTAATTAAACAGACGGATCAAGTTTCTTCGACTGTCAACGGTGAAAATGATGGCGCTGTTCAGCAGAAATAATTGCCAAACGATTTCTGCGCTATGTGGAAATCCAGGCAGTCTCATCACACTCAATGCGCCATTTGAACTCTACTAAAACGTATAATTTGCGGTCTTCGAATAATAATCTTAAATATTATCCATCTTGGTAGTGTATTACCCGAATCCATCTGGTTCCTTCACCGTTGCGCCGTTACTATAATTCTGCTACGAAATTGTGCCTGCGTTTCTTTCCTTCTATGCATATTCCGATCTATAGTTCAAGATTTTATTGCTGCCTCATTCTACTTACGAATGCCACCAAGTCGATCTAGATCTGTTACCGGCAAGACTGACAAAACTTAGTGGCGAAACGAGAAGAAGTATGTTTCGTCGTGAAATTCTTTCGCGAAAGCGCCTTCCCCTAAGTTCTCCAGTGGCAAAGTTTCTGCAATTTTATCTACATCATGAAGAGCTTGATTATCTTGGTCCTCATTCAATACTGATCATCGAAAATCCTAGCGCGCAGCCGACAAAAAAGACAACAACGTGTGCGGGTTTCTGACTATATCGCATGCTGGAGAAATTAACTACGGAAACAGGAGAACGCAGGTTTAATCTTCAGTCATTATGTTATCCTTGAGATGATGATCATCATCCCAGGGATTAGCCTGCCCGACACCTGGATCTACAAGAAGATCGATGAGCATAATACAAATCTAGTTGCGGCCAATCTAATCATTTATTATAATTCCCTGTCTGATCAAAAAACTTTATAATGCCATGTTATTAGCTGTATGCCTCCTCATCCTGGCAAGGTTTTTTTTTTTTTAATAAAGGAAGTTCGGTGTTATCCTATTCTCCCGGACTTTAATTAAAGTAAAGAAGAAAAGTTACAATTGAGTGGGACTAGTGCCCATGGGACCCCCAAATCCCACAATGCAGGGGACTGAGTGTGGCAAGCTAAAGGGCATTACAAATGAGGTGGATAAATCTATCATGATCCTCATGTGAGACCCATTTGGGTTTCAACTTGTTGTTTTCGAGGAGATAAATACAGTGATGTCTAAACGGTGGAGATCTCTTATAAATGATAAGTTGTTATTTCGGAAACAGACGAAAGAAAGTAAAAAATTTACACAAAACGTGATCTAACTTGTACCGTCAAGATGTAAAGAAGCACAACTGTATTACGGAGAGCTCTCTTTTTCCATCGCATTGATTAGCTGTTATCCCACGTTCTACTACAATTCGTTGTCAGCTCTTAACGTGAAGCCATGTAAGCTTTTTCATCATACCCGTATTCATTGAATGCATTTGATATAAGATCCGATATGGCCTCCTGAGATGATAGATTTCCTATTCAAGCATCGAATTCTCTTTTATCAGTAGCGACTGAATTTTCGACACTATGGGCAAATGACTCAATCTGGTTTCCGATCACGGGCATAAGGGTTGTGGCTTCCTAGAACCTCCAAAATGCTAAGAGGCTCTCGAAACAAACTCGAGAACATAAATGAACATCGCCTCGGATCGATCAAAAACCTAACTCTTCATTGGCATGATCCGCCATGCCATGTTTGGCAAATTCCTAGAACCAAGGTGAACACCAACTATCATATCATGCTTAACAAGACGTTCATGTCTATTTGGCATCCCCTCATCGAGATCAAAAAGTCAGTTGTCTTGTGGAAAATTCTCCACCGTGGCATCTAGACCAATCTAAAGGCGAACAAAATTTGTGGAGCTCCACCATGGTGCAAGTGTTGCCACCATAGCATTGAGGATTTGGGTCACATCTTTTTCGCGTGCCCCAAGTCTTTCTTGCTCTGATGGACCCTTGTGAATATTTTGAGACTGAAGGGACAAATCACCTGGAAGCAAGCAGTTTTGGGCGAACCGATCGACTTCTCAGCAGCACGATGGAACACCATAAGAGGGGAAACCATCTTAATGATTTGGAGGGAGCAGTGTGCCTAGAATTTTGGACACTGTCCTAAAGAATGGTCGATCGAGAAGTCTTTGTTCCTCCTTGGCAAAAGCATCTCCAATTGCAAGGGGTCCCCACCCTTTAAGCATCATAAAGTGTTTCTCATCAAGAACAACAAGCTTAAACCTAAGTGGGCCCCACAGGAGAGGGACGAGAGAGTTATTAACCTCCTTTGTAACACTCTTTAGATCCTCAAGTTATGCCCCTGTTTGTGGGATTCGAGGGGTCCCAAAGGCACTATTCCCATTCAGTTGTAACTTTTTCTTTCTTTTTTAATTAAGATCCAAGAGAGTAATTTTAGACCGAACTTTCCTTTTCTTGAAAAAAAAGAAAATTCGACACTACAGGGAATGTATACACAATACAATTTATCTTTGGTATACCGTCCTCTTTTTAAGGCGTCATAAATGTAATTGCAGAGGGGAGGGCCATTACATTATAAAGTAGATGTCTTTATGGTTTTTTCATGACACTTTCTCTCGGATTTGAAATATATGGACAACAGTTCTTTAACTACTCTCACAGAGAGGAGGACATACATGCATACGTATATACATACATAAACTTTTCATCAACATAAAAAGCCGCAATGCCTGAGTTATGGGTCGCCGCTCTTTTGCATCCGTTACATTGTCAATCGTCTATTATATAAATGAGGGCTTTTGTAATTAATTTTCATCGTACTTGATAATCATGTTCGCTTTTGAAATGCGATTGTCCGAGGTTGCTGTCCTAGTGGTTGGCCTTTCGCCTCTTGAGGCAGGGGCGAGGGTTCAACTCCTGGCAGCAACATGTACGAGACATGTGTATCTTGGAAAGATGTTGCATGTGGTTGTTGTGTCACTGTTTGTCCAGCCCCGTGAGTTGTGAAACCCATCTTTGTAAACCCCTCTTCTTGTGAGATAAGAGGGGTCCCATGGTACTATGCCCTTCCTTGTACAGTTGCAATTTCAAAGTTTAAGGTAGAGGGAGTTGGCCTCAGCCGAACCTCCTTAAAAAAAAAAAAAGCCTGTATGAGAGATATCAATGTAGGTTTTTAATTATTTATGCCATATAATTATTATAAAAATATAAGTTCTTAAACAGTACCTGGAGAGTTTGAGCGTCAATCACCATGACCATCCTCTTCACAAGAACTTGATGATAGAGATATTTGTGTACTTAACTTCTTCTTAAAAGAGATGATTGAAAATCACCCATTTAAGACACATGCATCAAAATCCTTGTGAAACAAACAAAACCAAGGAAATCATGCCTAATGCAAATTATCCATAGCTCACTGAAAATCACTCATTCAAGCCAGATGCATCAGAATCCTTGTAAAACAAACAAAACCAAGGAAAGCATGCCTAGTGCAAATTATCCATATCTGCACCAATGAATTAGGAATAAACCCTAGACGATGGTGAGGATTCACACTTGATTTGTGTCGCCTATACGTTAGAACCTTTTTTTTTCTCAAATCATTTGTAAAGCCTCTCCATTGTTCCAGATTAGTTGGTGGTTTCTTTTATCTCAAATCACTTGTGGTAGAATCCAAAGAAATGATTCATGTTCTAAGGTTTTATTTAGCTTGCCTGCTTTTAGGTAACACTCAAACTTCCACTCAAAGGTTTATGGCTCTCATTCATGGTTCTACCCTCTTTTCTTTTTTAAGTGTCTTGCTTCCAATTTCGTTTTTGACATCCTTTAAGTACTTGAAGAATAAATAAAGTAGAATTGAAACTTATTACCTCCAAGTTTCTCTTCAAGTAAATGAATCAAATTGTTACAACACGCTGCGTTCTTGACGTAGATGTTGCAAAGTCTTTTTGCTTCAGGATCCAAACCAACACAACACCTAAAACAAAGAATTCAAAGATCTAATGCTTGTTTAGGTGCATAGAAACCTCATGTATTGTCAATGTAAATGCGTTAAGAGACTCTTAAAAACTAATTGCAACCAAAGTTTGTTTTTTCTACTACATGTGGCAGTTGTGAAACATGGAAACATAGGTGTAGACTTTAAGATGGCAAATCGCTTTACTCGGAACTCAAAATCAAACTCATTTTTCGGCTAAAGTATCACAATTGAAAATCAAGATTAGATACTCAAGGTTTAAACATCTGCTCATATTACATGATTTAGGATTTGCAAAAAGTGATGAATTAGAGACATCAACACATAACTCATAATGCCTATACCACAAGAGTTCATTCACTTGATCCCAGACACACAAAAGAATACTGAAAACATATTGAGTGTGTGTAGAAGTGCAAGATACAATCAAGAAGCACACACAAGTAGCACAGACATAGCAAGACACGTGGAGAAGATAGATGGATGGAATAGCTCTCTCTGTCGATGTTGAACAAAACTAAAGTAAGAGTTGAATTATATCCCTAAGTACAAAGCACCAACATGTGAGTTTATTATGTATATGGTAACATGGGGAAAAACCTCTAGCTAGCACTACATGTATAGGGAAAGGATTCACAACAAAGCTACTTGAAGAACACATAAGTGTAACAAACTCCTTGGAGCAAATGATGTGAACACATAGAAAGAGTGAAAAGTGAGCCCCAACTAGGGAATAAACCTATATCTTTGCAAAAAGCTTCAAACTTTTCATGTGGAAGAGCTTTTGTGAATATATCTACCACATTATCTTGTGTAGACACATATACCAAATCAATATCTCGTGCATGAAGGTCCTCGCTCATATAGTGATAATGCACCTCAATATGTTTGTTCCATTCATGAGACATTGGATTTTTTGCAAGCCAATGCACTCTCACTATTAGTGAGAATATGCATAGCAACATCAATCTCCATGCAAAGATCAATCAATAGACATCTCAATCATATACACTCCACTAGCTATGAAAATTGTCATATACTCTGCTTCACAAATTGATGTTGCCACTGTACGTTGCTTCTTAATCAACCAAGATATGCATGCATCACGAAGGAAACAACAATTACCAATAGTGGACATGCAAGTATCATAATAACTAACCCAATCACTATCTGTAAAATCATGCAAGGATGGTTGAATATCATTGCCATTAAAGAGACCTAATCTCAAAGTGCCTTTGAGATACCTAAAGACACCTTTTTTGATTTTCCAATGCTTAGTGTCAAGAGTATACATGAATCAACTCAGCATAAGAATTGCATACTCTATATTCGGCCTTGTGTTGCATGCATATATAAGACATCCCAGAGCTTGCTTATAAGGAGAAGTTTCTAACACATCACTAGAATCATCAAGTGAGAACATAAATCATATCTTCACTAGTGTGCAAATTGGCTTGCAATCCTCAAACTCGAAATGCTGAAATATTTTTTCAACATACTTTGATTGATGCATAGCAAATCTACCCCTTAACGAATACAAACTAGATGCCGAGATAGTAGCTCAAATGACCAAGATAAGTGACATCAAAAGTATGGTTAAATTCATCCATCAGGATATCAAGTTTTGCATCACATTATGGAATCAAGAGTATGTCATCAACATAAAGAACAAGCATTGTAAAATCAGTGCTATCTTTGTGTACATAGAGTGTGTTTTCAATTAGACTATATGTGAAGCCAAGAGCAATCAAGTGCTTATGGATTTTTTCATACCATACACGTGGAGCTTTCATGAGACCATAAAAGGATTTATGCAAGTTACAAACCATATGCTCCTGCCCTTTCATGGGAAATCTAGGAGGTCGCTTCACATAAACCTCTTCTTGCAAATCACCATTCAAGAAAGTTGTTTTCATGTACAAGTGATGTACTTTCCAACCTCATTGATTTATAAAATAGCTGAGGTATATGTGATTGGATGGATAAGAGGTGACTATTTTCCATCTATAATTAGATTCAAATAGATCGAATATCTCTGAATGTTTTGATGATGATAAAGCATGTGCTTATACGTTCTAATAGTTTTCCTGCGAGTTGAACTTCCCCCTCTTTTCTTGTATTGCATGAAATATAGATCCCTTTGATGAAGGCACCTCTTCTTTCTTATCTAAGGGATTCCTCTTGTCTTCAATGAATTCATATTCGTTTGAGTTCTCCAAGTCCTTTGGGATATAAATTCTTTGATAGAATTGCTAGGAGTGATTACAATCGCGCTCGATAGCTAAGGTATAATGACCGTCATATGATATGTAGATACATACACTCTATTGACAGTATTTTGATTTTTCATAAAAGAACAATAAACTGACTTCAAAAAAGTGAATCACAAAATGTAAAGAGGTAATTGAGAGAACATTGTACTGAAAAACGAAAGCTTGATCTCTTAAGGCTTTTGTAACATGATTTGCAAGGCGGGGAAGTTATTTTTTATTATTATTATTTTTTTTTACAATATACATCCATTGAATCTTGCACAGATTCAAAACTTTTATGATAGAGATCTTTATGTACTTAACTTATTCTTAAAAGAGATGATTGAAAAACCACCCATTTAAGCCACATGCATCAAAATCCCTGTAAAACAAACAAAACCAAGATCATTTGTAAAACCTCTCCATCGTTCCAGGTTATTTGGTGGTTTGTTTGCTCTTGAGTCACTTGTGGTAGAATCCAATAAAATGTTTCATGTTCTATTTAATGTTTCATTTAGCTTGGATCCTTTTAAGTAACACTCCAATTTCCACTGAGAGGTCTATGGCTCTCATTCATGGTTCTATCCTCTTTTCTTTTTTTTAATTGTCTTGCTTCCAATTTCGTCTTTGACATCCCTTTTAGTACTTGAACAATTAAGAAAGTAGAATTGAAACTTATTACCTCAAAGTTTCTGTTCAAGTAAATGAATCAAATTCTTACAAACACTTTGTAGATATTGCAAACTCTTTTTGTTGCAGCATCAAAACAAGCACAACACCCAAAACAACTAAGTCAAAGATCTAATGCTTGTTTAAGTGCGTGGAAACTTCATGTATTGTCAATTTTAATGCGTTAAAAGATTCCCAAAAACTAATTACAACCAAATTTGTTTTTCTCTACTCCATGTGGCAGTCATGAAACATGGAAACATAGGTGTAGACTTTAGAATGGTGAATCGTTGTACTCCCAACTCAAAATGAAACTTATTTTTTTCAGCTAAATCATCACAATTGAGGACGGGGATTAGATACTCAAGGTGCACACATATGCCAGATTACATGATTTAGGATTTTCAAAAAGTGACGAACTAGAGAAATCAACACATAACGCTGAATGCCAACACCAAAAAAGCTTGAAAATGATCCCAAGTGGTAGGGTCAAGGATTGATGAATAGTCTTAGTGATAAGAAAAACTTTAATGAAGCATTTAGAGTTAGAAAGAAGATGAAGAAGAAGAAGTTATGAAAAGTTTTCTTCTCAAAAAAATATTTCCTGCACTCTTCAAAACGTTACTTATATACCTCTCTCCCAAACAATTATTTTCAAAAGTCTCTTCAAAATTATTTCTTCAAGAAATCCCCTAATTTAATGCACTTCTTGGCTAGTGCTCATCAAATATTCAAAGATTTCATGTCATTACAAAAATGTAATCATAGAGCATCTCAACACAAGTTCTCATTTAATGGTGTGTCCATAGTGGAACTTCTGGATAGATTACCGTTATCAAGGGGGCTTGTCGACCATGCCATTCACTTGATTCTAAGCACATCACAAATATGTATAAAAGTGTTGTGTGTGTGTGTGTGGAAGTGCAAGAGACACACAACAAGCACACACAGAGAGCACAAACATAGCAAGAAACATGGAGAAGACAGATGGCTAGAATAGCTCTCTCTATTGATGATGAACAAAACTAAAGTAAAAGCTGAATACTATACCTAAGTATAGTACCAAATCATTATCTCTTGCATCTCTCACATAGTGATAATTCACCTCAATATGTTTGTTCCATTCATGAAACATTGGATTTTGTGCAAGCCAATGCATTCTCACTATCATTGAGAATATGCATAGCAACATTAATCTCCATGCAAATATCCATCAACAAGCATCTCAGCCATATACACTCCACTATAGATTTGAAAAATGACCTCTACTCAACTTCAAAAATTGACATTGCAACTATAGGTTGCTTCTTTATCAACCAAGAAATGCATGTGTTTCCAAGGAAAAAGCAATTTTCACCAATGGACGCACGAGTATCATAACAAAAAATCCAATTACTATCTCTAGAATCATGCATGAATGGTTGAATATGTCTACCACAAAAGAGACAAAAGCTCAATGTGCCTTTGAGATATCTAAACACACATTTCACCATTTGCCAATGCTTAGTTCCTGGACTATGTATGAGATGCCTCAACTGGGAAATTCCATATTGTATATCTAGCCTTGCATTTCATGCATATATAAGACATCCCACATCTTGCTCAGAAAGAGAAGTTTCGAATGCATCACTGGAATCGTCAAGTGAGAACCTAAATCCTATCTCCAATGGTGTAGAAATTGGCTTGCAATGGTCAAACTCAAAACATTGCAGTAGTTTTCCAGCTTACTTTGCTTGATGCATAGTGAATCCTCCCCCTCAAATATTACAAACTAGATGCCAAGATAGTAGCTCAAAAGACCAAGATAAGTGACATCAAACATATGGTGAGAATCAGCCACAAGGATGTCATGTTTTGTCTCACATGATTGAGTCAAGAGTATGTCATTAACATTAAGAAAAAGCACTATACGATCAGTGTCATCTTTGTGCACATAGATTGTCCTTTCAATTGGAATACATGTGAAGCCAAGAGCAATCGAGTGTTTAGGGTTTTTTCATACCATGCACGTGGAGCTTCCTTGAGACTATAAAAGGATTTATACAAGTGACAAACCATATGCTCTTGCCCTTTCATTGAAAATCTAGGAGGTTTCTTCATATAAACCTCTTCTTGCAAATCACCATTCAAGAAAGTTGTTTTATGTACAACTGATGTACTTTCCAACCTCTTTGGGAAACCAATGCATTAAACATGGCACGAATAGAAGTTATGCATGAAGTAGGTGAAAATCTTTCCTGATAGTCAATGCCATATTGTTGTGCATATCCTTTGGCAACCAATCTCACTTTTTAATTATCAATGCTACCATTTGACTTTCTCTTATTATTATAAACCCACTTTGTAACAATGGTGTTTCTTCCTTTTGGCAATTCACATAACTCCTAATACCATTCCTATGTACGAAATCCATTTTTGATTGTGTAGCTCTCATCCAATGTGGATCATCACATGCATCATCAAACATAAGTGTCTCTTAATTACATGATATTGCAATAGGAGAATAATACACAAAGCTCAAGGCTTAGTGTATCTGGGCATCACGTTTATGCTTGAGCCACCATCCACTATAATGCCTTGCAGATGGTCTCCTCTTATAGTGAAAATGATCCATGCGCTCTTATAATATGTAAGGGGTACTTCACCTACCACCCTACCCTCACTCAGATCATTATTCTTTGCAACCAGAGTCGATGTGAAGGCTTAATCAATGGTCTAAAAAACATCCAACCTGAATCTTCCATACATTTTTAATAGATCAAAGATACTTACCTCCTTCTTTATTGATTTTAGTAGTCATAATGCCTCTAATTGTATAGGGGCATGTGCCATTTGCAATTTCTCAAGCTCCTTTTGGGCCTTGTTGTATGCCCACAATTGCTTCACTTGTGCCTATAACCTCTTCTTTTGATTGGGTCCTTTTACTCAGAGAAGGCATGTCACTAACTATCCCTTTTTCTTTGGTCATTCCATGTGTATGAGACTCTTGGCTCAACTATTCCTGAGGGTCTTTCACTTTGCTCCTTATCTGCATAACAAAAGATTCAATTTCTTTTAGATGTACCACCCTAATAGATGATGATGGCATAATTGTTTCTTATGAAACTCCTTCCTTATCCACTTAGATCATCTATATATGGGGCCTTGATGTGGATGCCTTATTATTTGATCAACAAATGGTTTACTACTCTTTGATTTCTAGAAACTTTTTGCAAACGGGAGGATCCTTTGGCATATGAAATTTTCTTTCGTAATATCCACACTCCCCACATTTAAAGAAAATGATTGGCCTTCTAGGCCCATTTCCAAAGTTACCCCAAGGACGTGGATTGTGAGTAGTACCTTGACTTGGTGGGGAAGCAATTACATTCATTGGTAGCAAGGGTGTATGACTAAGCGTACATCATCTCCCTTGTATCATACTTTCATAATCATGTACATTTGATTCATTTAGTGAAAGTCATTCTTTGTGTATTGTTGTCTTTTGCAAAGTCTTCAGCTCAGTGATCTTGATCAATCATGTTCTCTGCATATACTTATACTTTTGATATGATTCAACTTGAGATACGTAGCATGTCTCTCTACTTGTCACATATCAATTTTCACATCATTTATTTCATTAGATTATTGCAAGCAACCTATGTTTGCTCACTATCATCTTCTTAAGAAGTTGGGATTACACCCCCAACTTCTTAATATCCTTTCTCATCATATACTCACTCTAAATTGGTGAAACAACTTCTAGTAGTGAGATAAGTTCTTCATTTAGCTATGTATAAAAGCTCTTGAGTCAATTATTATCAGTGAGTGAGCACTGAGTATTTTTTTGAGAGGAACCTAGTCCATAAATAGCAAGTTTTTGGACTCCTTCAAATCTGAAAGTTATCTATTTTCCTATACCTGTTTGGGAATCAGTCCAAGGTACATAGTGAGTCCAAATACATATTTGGAAGCTAAAGGTGTCTACTAAGGTACTCGAAAGCTAAATTGGTAGGTGTAGAGCAGGATTCCTGCAACACCACCTCATCTTTGGAGTATATCAAAACTTCTCCTCACAGTGGTATCAAAGCTATCATCAACTCAACATGGGAGATGGATTCCCATCACCTATTGATAAATTGGATCAAGGAAATTACTCTGCATGGTCACTTAGAATGGAAGAATATCTTCAAGGTAGAAATCTCTATGGCTACATTCATGGAGAAGAGATTATGCCAATACTGAGAAGTAAAGGCCAACCTACTCAAGAAGAACAAGAAAGGTTAATAGCATGGTGCTCAAAGGATGCTTTCACCACGTCTTACATTCTCAAATCTATTTTTTATTTCTAAGTTCCACACATTAGGAATTGTAAGACATAACAAGAGACATGGAATGCTCTTGAAGCATTCTTCTCTTCAAGCACCAGAGTCAAGAAGAACCAACTCTGGATGGAATGCACCACACCCAAGAAGATGCCCAAGCAAAATGTAACAGATTTTGTCACCAAAATGGAGGACCTGGCTGACCAACTTGGAAGCATTGGAGAAGTAATTGAAGAGGAACATATTGTGAGACAAGTGATCAATGGAATCAAGGCAAATGATAAATGTGAAACCTTCACCATAGTAATGGAGCTATACATGGATATGTAAGTACTTGACTTCAACACTCTCATGGGGCAACTATTTACTCATGAAGCAAAGCTTGTGAAGCATAATGACAACTCAAAAGGTAAGCAATCCTCTACCCTATACACTGATAAGAAAAAGAGAAAGGATAGCAAAGGCAAAGTCAAAAGATTTGATAATGAAGCTAGTACCTCTCAAGCAAATTTTGTAGGAAGAGGTAGAGGTACAAGAGGAAGAGGGAGAGGAAGTAGACAAGGTGGGGGGAGATTCCAAAGCTCTTCTCCATGTGCTTTATGTGGTTTGACTAACCATACAACTGAGAATTGTTTCTTGAATCCTAGAAATTAGAGAGGAAGAGGCTTCAATAGAGGAAGATATGGAAGAGGACGATCAAATAACTTCAATGGCTACAACCATAACTTCAACAACACAAATAACCAAGGAGGATATAGAGGAAAAAGAGATTACAACAGTTACACTGAAGGGCGGAAAGAAGAGGATATCTAGGAAATCACATAGACAATCTTTTATGAAGAAAGGTTACATCCATGGTGAGCTATTGGAGCTAGTCCACACAAATGTCTAGGGACCTAGCAAGGAACCATCAATTTCAAGATCTAGGTACTATGTATATTTTATTGATGATTGTATTAGATGGGCCATCCTATATTTTATGAAGCACAAGGATGAAGTATTCAATTTTTTTAAGAAATATCTTTCTCTTGTTGAAAATCAAATAGGGAAAACATTAAAGAGGCTAAGATCAGATGGAGGGGAAGAATACTTCTCCCATGAATTGATGCCTATCTCCAAGATAGAGGCATCAAAAGGGAGATCACAACCAGTTACACTCCACAATAAAAGGGAGTGGTAGACAGAAGAAATAGGACCATATTAGAAGCTGCAAGGTCCATGCTTAGTGAGAAAAAAATACCCAATTACCTATGGGTAGAGGTTGCTTCTACAACTACCTATCTCATTAATAGACTCCCATCAAAGGCATTAGATGGGATGACACCCTACAAATCTTGGAATGGAAGAAGACCTAGCCTTGATCATTGCAGGATATTTGGATGCATAGCCTATGCACATGTTCCATCCCAAATAAGAGGTAAATTGGATCCTAAGGCAGAGAAGTGTGTGTTTACTGCATATGACTTAAAAAAAAAGGGTATAGGTTGTATCGTCCAAGTACTAAAGGTTTTATTGTTAGTAGATATGTTTTCTTTGATGAGAACAACACTTGGTTTGAGGATGATTGCAGGAAAGTCAAGTTACCTTATGACCCAGAGGAGGACTTTCCAACATTACAAAAGGTAAATGATCAGCTACATGAAGATACAAGTAATTTTGATGATGATCAGAAGACACCAAAGAGGACCATCAAGGCACGGTGGAATAAAGGCAAAGAGAAGATGCAAGAGTTGACAGATATTGCAGAGTCTTCTCAACAAACAATAAGGAGGTCAATTAGGGAGAAGAAGAAGCCAAAAATCCATGGATTTGACACCTCTTTGGTCACTAAGCATATAATCTATATCGTTGAGGACATCAACTTAGAGGAGCCATCAACATTTGAAGAAGATAATAAGAAATCATAGTAGAGAGAAGCAATGGAGGAAGAGATAGAAGCTCTTCAAGAGAATCAGACATGGTACCTAGTTCCCAAGAATGCATCCATGAAGATCATTGGATCTAGGTGGATCTATAAGGCCAAGAAGAATTAAGATGGTTCAATAAACAGGTATAAAGCAAGACTTATGGCAAAAGGATTTGCTCAAACCCAAGGCATAGATTATGAGGAGACTTTCTTTCATATAGCAAGGATGCCAACAATTAGAGTTCTCATGAGTATAGTTCCTTCAAGGAATTGGAACATCTATCAGATGGATGTCAACAATGCATTCTTGAATGGTTGGATTTCAGAGGAAGTGTACATGGCACAACCTCCTGGACTTGTAGATGAATCACACCCTGAGTATGTATGCAAACTCCAAAAATCTCTCTATGGACTAAAGCAAGCTCCTATTGCTTTGAACCATGGACTTGTTACATTCTTGGAGGACAAAGGATTCAAACTAAGCAAGGCTAATTCTTCATTTTGCATAAAGTGAATATGAAGTTATATACTTGTGCGTGTATGTAGATGAAATCATTCTTACAAGTGATGATGTTGATGGACTTAGAAAGATAGAAAAAATAATTCAAGATAAGTGATCTTGGATTGTTGACTTATTTTCTTGGATTTGAAGTGGTCTACACAGATCAAGGAATGCTCCTTACACAAAGGAAATACATCAAAGATATGATTCCAAGGAAAATGCAAGACACTAAGATTGTAGGTACTCACATGGAGGTCAATCATAAGTTAAGTGCTCATGAAGGAGAACTAATTGAAGACATTACAAGCTACCAAAGTCTAGTTCGGAGCTTGAATTACGCTACCCTAACTAGGATGGATATTTGCTATGGAGTAAGTGTGCTTAGAAAATTCATGCACAGTCCTAGGAAACCTCACATGGATGCAGCCAAAAGGATATTGAAATATTTGAAAGGAGCATTTAATGAAGGTCTATATTACCTTACACATTTGATTTAAATGTGAAGCTATTCACTGATGCAGATTGGCCAAGCTCGAAGGATGATAGAAGAAGCACATTCGGATACCTATCATTTGTAGGTACGAAACTTATTTCTTGGTCCTCAAAGAAGCAACCTATTGTAGCTCTTTCCTCAACTAAAGCTGAATATATAGGGTTAGCAAATGAACACAAGAATCTATGTGGATCAAGACCCTATACACAGATTTAGGGTTGGATTTTGGCACTCCATTTATATTTGGACATAAACATGAGCTCACTTCATTTAGCTGCTTATCCTATCTTTCATGCTAGAACTCAACATATAGAAGTCCATTATCATATTTTTAGGGAAAAGATTGCCAACATGGAGATACAACTATCCTATGTATCTACTCATATGCAATGTGTAGATATGATGATAAAATCATTTGATGGAAGCAAGCAATAGATTCGAAACCATGATTGGATTGCAGAAAATACCTAAGGATTTAAGAATCAAGCATTGTATGCTTGATGGGGAGCTACTGGTACATTTGGCAAGCCTTGATGCTTGACAAAATATCAAAGGTTTATCTCAATTGATTTTTTGATCACTCATAGAGCACATGTGAGCACCTCTTATAAAAGCAATGGAGTTTAACTCCTGAGATAAAAGTAAATATGGATGATTGAAGGAATCTCATTGCATTACAAGTTGCAAGTCACACCCAACTAGTTGTTCGAATCAAATCAATTACCATACTAAAAGTAGGAACACTTTTAGGTGGTAGATTTCAAAATTCAAATTCACTCTATGACTATAAAAACACATGACATTTAGTCATGGATAGAATGTAGAGACGAAGGAGTCATTGAGTTTCAAGATTATGGCTACACTAAGCGCACACATATGTGAGTAATCCTACATCATTTCCCTTGTATGATAATTTGATAATCATATAAATTTGATTCATTTAGTGCAAGTCATTTTGTGTGTATTGTTTTTTGTTGCAAAGTCTTCATTTTTGTGATATTGATCAATCGATTTCTCTCCATATACTTATTTTTTTAATATGATTCAACTTTGGATAGGTTGGGTGTTTCTTCTATTTGTCACATATCAAGATTTACATCATTTGTCTTATTAGCTTGTGAGATAAGTTCTCTACAAGCAATCTATGTTTGCTCACTATCATCTTCCTAAAAAGTCGAGACTACACACCAAACTTCTTAATATCATTTCTCATCATATAATTACTCTAAATTAGTGAAATAACTTCTAGTAGTGAGTTAAGGTCTTCACTTAACTATTTCTAAAAGCTCTTGGGTCAGCTGTTATGAGTGAGTGAGCACTGAGTATTTTCTGAGAGGAACCTAATCCATAATAGCAAGCTTTTGGAGTCCTTCAAATCTGAAAGTTATCTCTTTTGCTATAACTATTTGGGAATGATGCTCCAAGGTACATAGTGAGTCCAAATGCATATTTTGGGATGCAAAAGGTGTATACTAAGGTACTCTGAAGCTACATTGATGGTTGTAGAGCAAGATTTTTGCAACACCACCTCATCTTTGGAGTGTATCCAACCATCTCGTAAGAGTTTTCACATTATCAATCAAATATAAGGCCTCCGTAATGCACACAATAGAGGGAAATATAAAAATATAGAACAAAAGAAATTGAAGCAATATACATACACGTTTGGCCATCACTGTCTTGCTCCTTCATTTCTCTCCATCATCATCTTCAACAATAATAAACTTGCAAAGGTTGTTGCTCTCTCTATAGAGTCCAAATTCATTGAGTGATCATTCATTGAAAAGTTATTGGTTTTTAGTTTATGTGTACAAATTTTCAAAGCATTTGGTTTAGTAGATTTGTGGAAATCTCAGTTTTTCTATCTTCGGGTCTATCTATGCACATCCTTTAAAAATAGTAGGTACCATTGTTGAGTGTCAAGTTCATTCCAAAAACATATTTTTCTTATTTCTTGTAATTTTGTGCATTCTATACACTCAACCCTACATTTATCATTCTTCCAAAATTATTTTTTCCAAATATAATCATGTTGATTGCTATCAGCATTTGAAGTTGATTATTTCATCCAAAGATACTAAGTTTTTTGAGATAGTCAATGTGCAAACCTATCTGTTTTGTATTGAATCTTTCTCCTTAATGCTCCAAAGCACATAGTGGATTTTATTGCACTTATCATATTCCTATAAGGTCTTTTTGAGTCTCCATAAGCTCAAGTGCTGGTCCCATGCTGGCTGGCTAGATCGAACTTTGTTTCTTTGAAACTCACCTTTCTACCTCCTACAAGCTTCTCAAAGTTCTTTCAATTGTACCAGAGCTAGATAAAGATGGATGACAAATTTTCCTCAATTATTGAGAAGCTTGATCAACATAACTATGTGGATTGACAAATCAGAATGGAGGCATATTTCCAAGGTAGAAATCTCTATCGAATTGTAGCAGGTGATGAAGTTATGCCTATTCCAAGATGCAAAGGAGGGCCTACATAGGAAGAGATAGATAAGCTCACACTTTGGTGTGCAAGGGATGCTTAAGCAAGGTTGTACATATTAAAATCTATCTTTGATTTTCTATTATCACATATTAGAGGATGCAAGACATCTCAAATGACTTGGGATGCCCTAGAGACTTTCTTTTCTACTAGTACCAAAGCAAGAAAGAGTCATCCTTGGAATGCATTCAACGAAATGAAGCAGACACCTAAACAACCATCAGAGAGTTTGTTACAAAGGTCAAGGAGGTTGTTGATCATTTGGCATCCATTGGAGAGCTTATTGAAGAAGAGGTTGTTGGAGAACCAATCACAAATTGGACATTAATTTGAAGGTCAAAGTCTAAGAAGGAAAGCACATGCCTATGTGTAGGGACAATTTCACACATGTACTATATTTGTAAAGTTACTAACCTCAAAGAGGAATAAAGAGCTTTCTTCATCTTCTCCTCCTTGTGACGAAAGCATATGAGGTATGTTGTTGTATATATATCCGCAAAACAAGCATCTTGAAGTCTATGTAGGATAATAAGGAAGTTGCATGCACTTTTTGAGCTTCTAAGAGAAAAATTTCGAGCCCCCTTTCTCATTAGAATCTCCAATCTCTTCTAGAAGGACATGATTGCAGTACCTAGCTTCACAAGAATTTCCATAACTCACTCAAATCTAAACCAAATTGAGTGATTCAAATTGGTATAGAAACTACACTCCAAGAGCTTTCCAGTAAATTGCAAGCCATAGTTGAATCTTTACAAGCCATATGTATAGAGCATTTAATTATCTGCATACCTAATCTAAAAGAGATGTTGCCCATCCACCTAGCTCCATTGTTTTGTCCATAACTTCCTCCTAGAAGGTCCAAATCAAGAAACTCAAATTGCTATGGATTTTACACTTCAAGTTCTTTCTTTTACATGGTTGGATGCCATAGTTTGACCATTGCATTCCATCTCTGCATAAGGTTCTATATGATTGTTGGCTAGTGAGAAACTCTTTTTGAGTGACTTTGAGTGTCTAATTATGATAAATAGGAGTTCCTAATCATATTCTTAACCATCTGGGATAGTAATGCATTACTTGTTATACCTTTTCATCATATTTTTTCTCTCAAGATCATTCATTTGGATACTTTTTGCATCAAAATTTATAATTTTGCATTCTTTTCTCTTTCAATTTTATGAAACTAACAATGGCATATGCATCAAAGTTAGTTTCGATATGACCATCTCTGCACATGAACTTACATTAACTTATGTTGGTTTATAAAAGCATGCCGAGGTTGTTGTTGTGTGTTTCAAGATCTTTTTGCAGGTATTGAAGCGAGAAAAGACATTGTTATGAGGGCATGTAATGCCCAACAACACATATTGGAGTTTTTTTTGCAAGTTTCTGGAGTAAAGAAAGTGGTTTGCTGACCACTAGGCTGATGCCTATCATTGTATCATGGTTTTTTTTTTCAAGATTCATTTTCTTAGGAAAATGCTACCAAAACTTTTGTAGCCACATGGTGTTATATGCCATGTGAGAACTAGAGAGATATTGTAAGAGAGATGAAGTTTCATGTGTAAAACATAATTAAAAATCTTGTAAATTCAATGAAGTAGAGAAGACGATGCATGAGTATATTCATGCATACGTAGAAGGTATGATTTCTAGATAGGTGAAATGTATAATGCATTTTTGTCTATAGAAGACCAAGACAAATAGGCTAAGTTTCCCTTCAGAAAGTAAATGACAAAGATAGATGATCTTTTTCATTTAAATTGGGAATGATTGGAGGATGGAGTCCTTAGAGTAACCAAGATCTCCTCTAAGAGAAATTTTGGTAAGAAAAATAGCTAGATCAGATCTAGAAGCTTTGTCTAAGAGAGACAAAGGAATGATTTTAGAACATCTAAGTATGATGGCAAAGACATAATTATCTTAAAAGATGCCATAAGAGTTCATGATGTAAGTTAGAATATAACTCTAAGATTCTATAGTTTAGATATTTTTAGAGTACATGAATAAGAGATTAAGTGTGTGTCTAGTTGTTTGACACACATGAAACTAAATTTAAAGTATAAGGTGTAAATTTGGATTGTCGAAGTTAAAGAGAAAAAAGTAAAGTGAGTTAAAAAGGTTAATTTATTCATCAAGGCTTGCAAGTGAGAACTGTGGAAAAGCTCTATAACACTTCAAGTACAGATGAGGTAAGATATAAATGTATCATAGATAAAGTTTCCAAAATGATTCTTGATGTAAAGGAAGGAGCAATAGTGTTCATACTTTTTATTTCAAGACATTATAAGAACAAGGCTTAAACAAGGGATAGTACTCTTAGTGCTCTTATAATTAGAGCAATGGCAAAAACAAGGGCAAAGTAATGCCAAAGTTAAAAAATAAGAAAGTCAAGAGGTATGATTCCTAAGATGTTATGATTATGTGAATAAATAGATCTTAGGGAGGACCTTAAGATACATTTACACAAAGAATTTGAGGTGAGAGTAGGTCTTAGGATTCTATGAGTCAAGAAGATCTTAGAAAGAACTCTGGAGCACCCAAACGATATATAACATTTAATGATCAAGATGAATGACTAGTAGAATTTTGATCAAAGAGAAGTATAAGCTTGTGGATATCTAGTAGATATCACATGTATAGTATCACTAAATGGAATCCTTAGATTAAAGAAAATTAATTTAAGTTTAAAACCAAGGGTGGTCTTAAGACAAGGGCAAGTGCTCACAAGGTCATTGGAATAAGGAAGTTAGTAGTTTCATGACTATGAATTCTAGGATGTCTAATCAGAACCTAGAATAAAGAATAGTCCAGGATTCCATGATCTAGAAGAATGCCAGTGGCATTTTGATCAAAAGGAATAAAGTCACGATTTAAAAGATTTAGAGTAATACATCAAGAAAGAGAGGAGGATATGAAAAACCCTCAAATAGTTCAATAAACAAAATTTTTCTTTTGTAGATGGGATAAACTGAGACAAGGGCTACTTTTACTAAGGTCTCAGAAGTTTGAAGAGGTCTCAAGGTATTTTCCAAACCTTAGAAGAGAACTCTAAGAACATCATTTGCGATTTGATTTGCTAGATCTCATTGGCATCATTCCGTGTAATTATAATATCATCCACATAAACACATAGATAAATAACTTGTGCGTTAGTCTTCTTTATGAATAATGAAGAATCTGCTTTGCTAGCAACAAATCCTTGATCTTGCAAATATGTGATGAGCCTATGTTTCCAAGCACTAGGAGCTTACTCTAAACCATAGAGTGCTTTACTTAATTTGCATACGTAATCTGATTTGTCCTTTTCTTCATACCCTGGTGGTTGAGCCATGTAGACTTCTTTTGAGATCCACCCATTTAGCAATGCATTTTTAACATCTAACTGATACAAGTTTCAATTCTTTGAAGCAGCAATACTTACTTAAACTCTAATTGTGGGCATCTTAACCAGAGGTGAGAAGGTCTCCTCATAATCCACTCCATGGGTTTGAGTAAACCCTTTTGCTACTAGCCTTGCTTTATACATGTTGATTAAACAATCTGAATTTTTCTTTACTTCATAAATCCACCAAGATCCTATTACCTTCCTGCTTGTTTGCTTGGGAACCAAATACGAAGTGTTGTTCTCCTGAAGTGCTTCAATTTCTTCCTGCATGGCTTCTCTCCATTCTTCCTTCTTATTGTCATCTTCATATGAAGAAGGCTCTTTTGACATACAATCTTTAGTCATGTATACAAAATGCTTGGTGACTAGTGATGTTATAGCCAAACCTTATGGGTTTCTTACTCTCCCTTTGAGATGTTCTAAGTGCTTGATTGGATGACTCTAGAATGTGTTCCAATTGCTTGAATGCTTGAATTTTGACTTGCCCTTGGACTTCCAAGCTTTGTAGTCAATCTGTTCTTCATCTTCTGAGTTAACATCTTCTTATATTTGTGGTTCTTCTTGAGTCAAAGTTTGAAATTCACTTTCCAAGTCATAGGGCAGCTTTATTTTCCTGCAATCATCTTCAAACCAAGAGTTATTTTCATCAACACCACATCCCTACTAGCTTTAAATCCTTTGTTAGTGGGATTGCACAACCTATTGTTAGTATATGATCAATGTCTACCCCTCATGATTGTATGCACATTTTGTAAGGCCCCCATTATGAGGAGAAGCCAAGTGTGCATTTCCAAATTGATGGGAATTGGACCATGTAAGGTATTGTAAGGAAAGGGAGTTACGAGGGTCCCCAATTGTGGGCTCCGAGGTAGCGGTGAGCAGCCCCGGCTGGGGGGTCCAAAGGGCCAGGGAGCCCCCTGGTGATAAAGGGAATATTCCATGGAATATTCCCTGTCGGTGTTAAAAATCATTTATATTTGTTAGGTCGGTTCAACCGGCCTAAGCCATGTATGGAAATTACGCAGGCAGTGGCTGCCCATGCTCTATCGCCCACGTATAGCCGTCCACGAAAAGCCACCTAGGATCCTATATATACATGAATTCTGCACTACCTGAGACATCTAATTGAGCTAGCATACCTCTACCTAGTATCTCCCTATCTAGAGTTGTCTAGATCACCATTTAAGCTCTACCTTGAGAGTGCAAGGGTGGACAACGCCATCATCTTTGTACTTGCTCTTAGTAGAAAATTATTGAGATTCTCATATATCTGTTATCTTCTCTACTACTGCCCTGTGTTATATTGCATAACTATTGTTTTACATGGTATCAGAGCCATAAGGTTCAAATAGCTTGAGAAGTATCACTATTTTAGCCTACTAACAGACTAGAATATCAGTAGATTATTCAAGTGATTACATGATGGCTTCATCATGGAACACTGGTCTTGGTGCTTCAGCTAATGTTAATGCTGCACCTATTCGAATTTGCCCGCCTGCATTCATTGAAGGGAAGCTGGATGGAACCAACTATACACTCTGGAAGTTCAAAATTTTTGCAATTTTGGACTCCTATGAATTACTTAACATCATGGGACCGATGGGATTGGATCGAGAGCCTATACAATTGAAGATCCAACAAATTCAAGATTGATGATTCAGCCAGATCTAGATCTTCTACGAGCTTGGAAGAGGTGGAATGATGATGCATTATGTGCAATTGTCACTAGTGTAAGTGATTTTGTGCTTACTTTAGTTCAACATAATACTAAAGTACATGAGGCTTCTGGCATATTGGCTCATCAATATGAGACCAAGAACCACACTAGGATATAGAATTAAGAAAATTAGTTGGCAAATGAAAAGCATTCTGATTCTGAAAAGACTGAAGATTTTATCAAACGGATAAAACATCTTCAAGATCAACTGGTTGTAGTTGGTGCTATTATAACACCAAAAGAGCTGGCTCGAAGATGTGTACGTGTTCTTCCAGAAAAGTATGATGGATTAGTAAGAGCCCAATAGGTAAAGGCATAAGACGTGATAACTTGTATGAGTTAAGTGCCTTAACTGCTACAGAAGATAAAGATGTAAGTAGGTTATGGCACCAACAATTTGGGCATCTTGTATTTGCAATTTTGAAGGAGATGCAAAGAACAGGGATGGTTTCTCATTTTCTTGGATTTTCAGAGTTGCAAGAACCTTGTGAACCTTGTATGATGGGCAAGCAACAATGAAAGGCACTTCCAAGAGAGACCAGTAATCGATCTCAAGCTCCTCTGGAGTTGGTGGATGCTGATCTCTACCACAGTAAAATATCTACACCTGCTTTAGGAGGATCTTTCTACTTTTTGCTATTAGTCGACGATTATAGTAGAAAGATGTGGGTTTATTTCATTCGAGAGAAGGCTGATGCTTTTGAAAAATTTAAAACATGGCATAATTATGTGGAAAATGAATCAGGAAGGAAATTGAAGAAATTCAGAACACATAGAGGAGGTGAATTCTTGTCAACAAAATTCAATAATTACTGTAAGGAGCATGGTGTGAAAAGGCAACTTACCACAGCTCCTACACCTCAATAGAATGGCGTTGTTGAGCGTAGGAACATGACAGTAGTTGAAATGGCTCATTGTATGTTAAAGGCTCAAGACATGCCTGATGCATTCTAGGCAGAAGAAGTCAATACAACAGTCTACATCGTCAATCAAAGCTACAAAAAAGCACTGAAGGGGATGACTCCTCAAGAAGCATATTCTGGTAAAAGGCCTTCAGTTTTCCATTTCAGAATTTTTGGTTGTTTCTGTTATGCACATATTCCTGATTCAACAAGATCAAAGTTGGATTCAAAAAGCAAAAAGTGTGTCTTCCTAGGATATAGTGAAGAGTCTAAAGCATACTGGTTGTGGGATCCTGAGGCAAGGAAGATTTTTGTCAGCCGAGATGTGGTGTTTGATGAATGACCACACTTAGTAGAAGATAGAGGTAAATCTACTATCTCATCAAACGGAGAAATACCTATCAAAAGACAGGTTAAAATTGAGGAGGACGAAACATCTGATGGAGAACTTTCCTCAATTAAAAAGCCAATTAGTTGTAGTTGAATAGTGTAGGCCACTACTGAAGTGGGCACAATAGCTCTTTGATGATTACAATCTACATGTAGATGTACCAGAATCATCCTCGGATGGATTACGAAGATCAAAGAGAATAGAGGAGCAAAGAAGAGCCTCAGAACACATTGTTAACATGGCTCTAAGGGCAGATATCATGGGCTCGATAAAGGAACCTACCACCATTGAAGAAGCCCTTGATGATCCAGGTTCGAGAGCGGCAATGGAGTCTGAGTATGATAGTATACTAAAAAATGATACATGGGATCTAGTCGACTTGCTACCAAAGAAGAAGGTAATAGGTACTAAATGGATTTGGAAAGCTAAGTATAAAGCAGATGGAACATTATAAAAGTATAAGGCAAGATTCGTTGCATGGGGTTTTTCACAGATCAAAGTCCTGGCCTATTAACCAGATGGATGTCAAATTTGCATTTTTGAATGGTCACCTCAAGGGGGAGGTCTATGTATCTCAAGCACGAGGTTTTGAGGTGCCCGATCCAGAAAATAAAGTTTGCAGGTTCAAGAAAGCTTTGTATGGACTTAAGCAAGCTCCACAGGCTTGATACCAACGGATAGATAATTTTTTCAAAAATATGGGATTTGAAAGAAGTACTTCTGATGCTAACTTGTATGTAACGAAAAGGGATAGCAAGCTAGTTTTTGTCATTGCATATGTAGATGATTTGATCATTACAAGAGATCACCACGAACTCATCAATCAAACTCGGATCAGCTTGGGAACTGAGTTTGAAATGACAGACTTAGGTCTACTCCATTTTTGTCTGGGAATTGAAGTATGGCAAAGGAAGGATGGCATTTTCATCTCACAACAAAAATATGCCAAAGAAATTCTCAAGGCATTTGGAATGATGGACTGTAAACCAACTAGCACACCTATGGAGGTAAATCATAAGCTATATATGGATGATAACATGCCTATATGTAGATGCTAAGAAGTATAGGAAGCTCGTTGGAAGTCTTATTTTTCTATATAACACTAGACCAGACATTTGCTATGTTGTTGGAGTGTTAAGCAGGTTTTCCAAAAAACCTAAGGAGAGTCATTGGAATGTTGGAATGTGAATTCTAAGGTACATTTTAGGAACCTTGGATTTTGGTATTTTTTTATACCACAAGTGATACACTTCAAGGATATTGTGGTTCAGATTGGGCTGGAGATTGTGATTCTAGAAAATCAGTTTCTGGATATTGTTTCTCACTTGGTTCACGAATATTTTCTTGGGTAAGTAGGAAGCAACCAACTCTCGCACTCAAGTAGAGTACAAAGCAGCTTGTTTTGCTTCTTGTGAGGCATTCTAGTTTAGGAGAATTCTTGCAGATCTAGGCCTTCCATCAAATATGGCGATTGTACTCAAGTGTGATAATCAAAGTTATATGGCTATTGCAAAGAACCCAATATTTTATGCTCGCACCAAGCACATAGAAGTACAGTACCATTACATTTGTCAGCGAATTGAAGATGAAATTGTGGAGCTAGAATATTGCCCAACAGAGGCAAATTGTGCTGACATAGTCACTAAAGCACTTGGAAGAGAGCAGCTCAATAGGCATCTTCAACAGATGGGCATAGGACCAAGACCTACTTGATTTATCATCGGTAAACATTGAGGGGTTGCGCAACGGTAAAGGGAATATTCCACGGAATATTCCTTGTCGGAGTCAGAAATCATTTATATTTGTTAGGTGGGTTAACCGGCCTAAGCCATGTATGGCAATTATGCGGGCGGTGGCTGCCCATGCTCTATCACCCATGTATAAATGTCCACGAAAGGCCACCTAGGATCCTATATACATGCCTTTTGCACTACCTGAGACATCGAATTGAGCCAGCATACCTCTACCTTGTATCTCCCTATCTAGGGTTGTATAGATCACCATTTAAGCTCTACCTTGAGAGCACATAGGTGGACAATTTTATCATCTTTGTACTTGTTGATAGTAGAAAGTTGTTGAGATTCTCCTATATGTGTTATCTTTTCTGCTACTACCCTGTGTTATATTGTGTCACTATTGTTTTACACCTATATCCTTTCTAGTTTTGATCATAACCAATAAACTTTCAGGTTTTGGATGAAGCTTTCCTCTAGTCTATGAGGGTATATGTGCATAAGCAATGCACCCAAAGATTTTACAATGGTCTAGGGAAGGTCTCTTGCCATTCCATGCTTCATAAGGTGTCATTCCATCCAAGGCATTGGATGTAAGCCAATTAATTATGTGCTTGTGGATATAGCCTCTGCCCATAAATAATTTGGAAGTTTCTTTTCATTCAACATTGATCTTGTAGCCTCTATATTAGTCTATTCCTTCTCTCTGCCACTCCATTTTGTTTAGGTGTATCTTGTTGTAGCCTCCCTCTTTATGCCCCTGCCTTGTAAGAATGAGTCAAAATCATGTGAGAAATACTCACCACTAGATCTGAGTCTCTTCAACCTTCTACTTGTTTGGTTCTCAACCAATGCCCAATACTTCTTGAAACAAGTGAAGACTTCATCTTTATGGTGTATGAAGTAAAGAATTGTCCATCTACTATAGTCATCTATGAATGAAACATAGTACCTTGATCCTGAGATTGATGGCTCTCTGCTAGGATCCCACATATCCGCGTGCACAAGCTCCAAGTACTCTTCATACATGTATCCTTTTCTGTTGAATGGTTGCATGTGTGATTTGCCAAATTGGCATGCTGTACATTTGTAAATCATGTGTTGTTTGGACACACTTGGAATGCCAAGCACACTCTGATTCGTGCATATTTGCTTTAGTGTTCTTTCATGTATATGACCTAGTCTCTTATTCCATATCTCTAGTTCAGATAGGGTTTGATCTTTGTAATTGAAGAGTGCAATGTTTCTAGTATCTTCAACTTCAAATGTAAAGAGTCTACCAGATTTCTCACCTTTTGCAATCCTCTTGAAGCCTTGTTGAGGATCCTCCACATATGCTCCATGCCTTGTGACTGTAACCCTTAAGCGCTTTTCAACAATCTTCCCAACACTAATTAGGTTCTTTGTTATGGTTGGCACATATAATACCTTACTTAAAAGGTTCATATTGCCATCAGATGCTTTAACATTTCCAATCTTCTTAATAGAGTGCCTAGTATTGTCACCTCTCTGGACTTGATGCCTCACTTTAGGTTCTTCAAGATCGGAGAGCAATGCTACATTTCCAACCACATGATTGGAACAAGCACAATCAATATAGACTAGATGCTCATCATCTTTATCTTGCTTGGATGTCATGTTCATTATCAATAAAGAATCCTCCTGGTCTTCTATATAGTTGTTACAATCTCTTCTACCTCTAAAACCTCCTTGATAGTTGTTGTTGTTGTAGCCTTGGTTGTAGTTGTGATGGTAATTACTTCCTCCATTGTTGAACTTCCCTCTAGATTGTCCACAACCACCTCTGTGGAAGCCTCTTCCTCTTTGATTCTTTGTGTTCTTGAAGCACTCCATTGTGATGTGATTGGTTAGGCCACAGATTTTGCAAGGTGAAGAGTTGTATGATCTCCCTCTACCTTGCTTTCCTCCTTTGCCCCTTCCTCTAGTACCTCTTCCTCTACCTATAAAGTTCACTTGAGAGGTACTTGCCTCTTCTTCATTCCTTTTACCTTTTCCTTTATCTTTACTCTTATTTCTATCTATGTAAAGGGGAGAAGATTGATTACCTTGAGAGTTATCTCCATTCTAGTTGAGCTTTGTTTCATGTGTGAGGAGTTGCCCCATCAATGTGTTGAGGTTAGGTATCTACATGTCCATAAATAAGTGTGGCATGTGTTTGTGTTGCCCTCTATGTTTGCAAGGGATGACCATGCACCGTGAAGGGAGAAGGCTCTCTAGGGTCTTTATGTAGCACGAGCTTTTAACCTCCCTCTTGTTAGGTAACAGCTGAGATAAATGGGCATCTGATAAGAACAAGGAGCAACCACATTCGCTTTTTGCACTTCTTATTGTTTGCAATCGACTCTACCTTCGCAACCTTTTTGATGGCTTGCTAGTGTCCGCCACGACTAGAGTTGATGGTCAAAAAACGTGGCTGATCAATAGTGAAAATCAATTGTGACTGATTATTAAAATTCATTCATCACCACCAATACCTCCAAAAGCACTACAAAAGCAACCACGACGACTTCCATCTAAAG
Source organism: Ceratopteris richardii (assembly GCA_020310875.1). Classification (NCBI taxonomy): domain Eukaryota; kingdom Viridiplantae; phylum Streptophyta; class Polypodiopsida; order Polypodiales; family Pteridaceae; genus Ceratopteris; species Ceratopteris richardii. The sequence continues at coordinate 14,985,768 of CM035410.1, forward strand.
TTCTGATACCATGTAGAGGGTACACATGCTGAAGCAAACTTAAATGAACAATGTACTTACAAAATGAAAGGGTGTAAGCATTAAACTGAGTAGACCATGAAATGGGAACACTCACATGGACTAGAGTAAGCTTGCTAAGAGAACGAAGTAGGCTCTCCAAACTTCTAACCAAGTACAAAGTGGGGGAGAGGCCCTCTTCTTGTAGAGATTTAGAGGAGTCTGTCCAAATCACATCATATGTGGGATAATTCCTCTTGAAAGAGAATGGATACAAGGTAGAAGCAAATCCCAAGATATGTCAATACAATGAAATGAGTATCAAAGGGAGTGTTTCCTAGATACAAAACAGAGATGCACTCATACAAATACATAAAAAATGGAAGTAGGTGAAATCATGTTTTTAACATCTTTTACTAATGGTCATTTCATTTTGCATCATATTCCTTTGGCACACCAGCTTAGTAGGATAAGGCATTTGTTGGATCATGACACGCTAAGGAGCCATCTACACTAGATTAGGCTTAATTACATTAGGTTTTTTAACACTCAATGTATAAACCTTGTTATGAAGATTTGCAATCTCTTTTAATAGAGATTTCTCCATAGTCATGGCATTTTCCATCTGCTTAGTATCTCAAGTTGTAAGTCAATTGGATTCCTTGATGTAGATGCTACATTAGTAGACCCAGCCACATTAGGTTCCCTAATATGAGAATCTCTAACCTAAGATGATGCAAGCTAGTTGTAAAGGACTGATTGTCATTGCTTGAATGAGAAACCACCTCAATAAATTGTATCATAGTTTGATAGTTGTTATTCAACCTATATCTTTTGCTACGATCTGCTACACGTTGTTCAATTTGCACTCTATCATTAGGATTTTGAATTTTCGAAATGTTTATCACTAAATCTGAGTTCAACGCACCTTCTCATAAATTCACTATGCAAATGAGTTATACACACATTGAACTTAAGAGAGTTTACCCAACTTAGGCGCCATCCATATTGTGCTAGCTTAAATCTTCTCGGTAGAATGATTTCTGCATCTCCTTCCTAAAAGCATCCCATTCCAAGCTTGCATGCATCTAGATTTCTTCCAAGATGGATCTAGATGCCACTATATCAAATTATGTAACAAACATATTGTCAAGGAGGCCATGGATCAGGGCGTGCTCTTTAAAAGCATCTAAATATCTAGTTATATTAAACCCCATGAATGGATTGCACGTGTACCCTCTACTTCAATTATAGTGTTTTGGAGGAGATCTTCCATATCTTGTTTACAGTTATCTCTGGTATGCCTCATAAGCTTGAGGATGAAAGGCTCAAGTTTCCTTTCAGCTTTAGCCATAGTTGTACAAATAGCTTGCTTTTGTTGTGATCCAAGTGGTTCTTTGTAGTTAGATTTCTTCTTCTTCTTAATTTTTGTTGTTGTTCCTACGTTACCCTTGGGATTTGATCACAAGTTATTTCTTTGATTTATCTTAAATGAATGCTTTTGTTCCAGAAATTAAGTTCTCTTTCAATTGAGTGTTATTTTTAATTTGGAAAATTATTGTAAACTTGAAAATCCACACAATTTAAAGAACTCGTTAGTGAGTCCGTCGGGTCCCGGGCTGGTGGTCGCCACCCCCCTTCGGATGGTTTGGCAAGAAGCGCTAAAATTTGGTGCTCTTCCTTCTTGTATAAATAATGGAATTATCAAGCTGATTCACAAGAAGGGGGAAAAAAACAGAATCGAGAACTGGCGGCCAATTACGATGCTCCAAACTGGGTACAAGATTGTCGCCAAAGTCATTGCCAACAGACTTGCGTGCCACCTGAGATCTTGGCTTAGCGAGGACCAAAAAGGTTTCATCAAAGGCAGGTCCATCCTGGAAACCATTATGGATATTTGGGAAGGTATTCAATTTGCAAATGAGTCTAATCAAGATGTGGTCTTCCTCAAGATCGACTTTGACAAAGCCTACGATAGGCTAGAATGGGACTATATTCTGCAGTCGCTACAAGACCTCGGATGTAGTCAGAAATTCATCAAGATGATCGCGACCCTTCTCGGCAACGCAACGACCCAAATTAACGTTAACGGCAAACTGTCGAAGGCAATCCACCTTAAAAGATCTATTAGACAAGGGTGCCCTCTTGCCCCCCTTCTATTTGCCATCGCCACTGAGGGGCTGAGCAGACTTGTGGCTCATCATGTGGAGGCTGGCAATATCAAAGGCCTCCAACTACCTCACGACCACAATCAAATCATCACAAGACTTTTTGCTGACGACATGAACACGTTCGTTCACAATGACAACACCAGCCTGGAGACTTTCTGGAGGTGCCTTGATACCTTTTGTGAGGCCTCTGGATCCAAGATCAACCACAATAAGACCGCCTTCAGGGCCATCGTGGGTCTCCAGCCTAGCCTTCTCATTGCTCATGGCTGTCAAATCATTCCGCAGGGCCAAATCTTTCGGCTTCTTGGAATCCCCTTGGGTTTTGACGTCTCTATGGAGCAGCGTTGGAACTGGGTGCTGGCCAAACTTGAAAACAAGCTCAACTACTGGAGAGGTATGCAAATCAATCTCGCTGGACGGGCGATGGTTATCAACACGTTCCTTCTTTCGTCTACCATCTATTTCCTTTCTTGCTGGAGACCGAATGAACAAGGCCTGTCCAAACTGAATAGCATCTGCAGAAACTTCCTTTGGACGGGTGATCATAACAGAAGAGGGGTGCCTAAAATCAAATGGGCCATCTGCACCAGCCCTAGAGATAGCGGGGGGCTTGGCATCCTGGACATTGGGTGTATGGCTAACAAACTGGCAGCCAAATGGATGATCAAGGCTTGGTGCAATAGGGAGGCCTCCTGGGCCAAGCTGATCTTCAGAAACAAAAATGAGTTGGCCCTCACGGGGTCCCCGAACTGGAAGAACCTTGACATCATGACCCTGCTATTCTCCCCGATACCTGTCTTCTCGAAAGGCTCCAGTCTCGTATGCTCTCTTTGGAAGGGCTGGAATAAAGTCAAAAGCTTCACAAGAATTAGTGAGGACTGGAAGTGGGCGGCCGGAATCAGACAAAACGACTCTATCTGGTTTCCGATACATGGCATCCGGAGTGTGGAGTTGTGGAACATTCAAAACGCCAAGAAGTTATGGAACAAAGGATTCAAAAAATGGAAACACCTCTGGAAACATGACACCAACAGTTGGATCAACTTCGAGGACATCGACCCTCGCATAAACATCTCCTACGAAGAATCGAACACCTTGCAAAGCAGATGCCTCGCTTGGGAGCGCCACAAAACTCGCCTTCTCATGGGACATGATGCTCCGAACGCGCGTGGTCTCAAATGGCACAATGGAAATAGCCTACTCAAAATCCCGAACATCAAAGAAACGACTGACCTCTAGAGCAGCCTCAACAAGAAGTGGTGCCTGTCTTGGACGCGGCTTCGGTGGGACATGAAATTCATGGGTATCTGGCACCCACTTATAGAGATTAAGAAGTCTGTCCTCTTATGGCAAATTCTTCATCGAGGAATTTGGACTAACCAAAAGGCTAGCAAAATTTGTGGGATCCCTCCGTGGTGCAAACGCTGCCACCGTGCAATCGAAGATGTCCCACACATCTTCCTTACTTGCCCCAACTCCTACAGAATCTGGCAGACAGTTGGACTGAAAATCAGAGTTCAGAAACAGCTTAGCTGGAAACAAGTCCTTTTGGGAGAAGCGATTGGGTGCTCTGCGGCTCTCTGGAACGCAATCAGAGGGGAAGTCCTGTGGAAAATTTGGCGGGAGCGGTGTGCTCTCAACTTCGGCGACCCTCCCAAGGAGTGGACGATTGAGAAATCTCTCTTCCTTCTTGGCAAGAGGATTGTCAACAGTAAGAAATCCCCCCCCTTCAGGCACCATCAAGTCCTCCTTTCGATCAACAACAAGCTCAAACCCAAGTGGGTCCCGCATGAGGGCGACGAGAGGGTGATCAACCTTCTTTGTAATGCAACCTAGGAATCAACCAAGCCTCCCCTGCTTTGTGGGATTTGGGGGGTCCCGTGGGCACTAGTCCCCTTCTTTTGTACCCTTGTTTCTTAATTTAATTCAAGTCCGGGAGAGTAGGCTATTGCCGAACTTCCTTTATTTAAAAAAAATCCACACAATGCACTAATAGCTTACACATGTGTAATGGCAGCTTACACATGTGTAATGGCCAAGAATGCAATCTCTCTCTCTCTCTCTCCCTCTCTCTCTCTTTGTGTCTGTGAACCAAAACAGACAGTGCGGGAAGTTTCTCTCTCTCTCTCTCATATCAACGCCAAAGCTCTTTCTCCTGTCTACTGGTCATCAAGTTCCAGAGCACACACACACACACATTTGCAATACTATTTCTCTTTCCTTATCGCTTCAACTATACCTTCATATAAAATACGTTGAAAATTTGAATGGAACCGAGACATATGAATCAGAACTAATGCAGGAAACATAACAATATGCTATTACCAAAAAAAGAACCGGGTACGAAAGTGAAGCTTTCTCCCCTTTTACCAGAAACATCCAAGAGATGTGATTAGAAGAGTTCAAAAGGTCTACGATATGATAAACATGAGGGTCGACAATTATGTATGAATAAACATGGAGTAGGGAAGAGCGGGCAAAAAGGGTGTGGTGAATGCAAGCTGATTTGCTCTCAAATCACGTTGTATCTCCTTCATTTCTCTGAGTATGTTTGGTGAGCACCACATGAAAAGATTTGCACTTGCATAATGAATGGTTTCTTGCTCATCATTTTCATGCCAAACTCCTTATAACATGTCCAAATTCATTTAGGATAATGACCTCTCTCTCTCATTTTCTCTCTCTCTCTCTCTCTCTCTCTCTCTCCTCTTTCGTACTTGCTAAATCACACAAGAATTGCACACAAACAAATACACATATAAATACACGTACAAAAATGGAGAAACGCATGCTTACTCTTTACTTAAATCATATATCAACACACTCTCACACATTCATACACGTTCACACATCTCATACATCACATGCACACAACATACACATAGAGAGCAGATGCGTGTAAAACACTCGGATAACACACACACATCACACTTAATATATACGCAAACGTAAATATGCATATGCATACACAAATATTTTTTTAACCTCTGTTTGTATTTATATTCGTTTGCACTTATGTGATCGAATATGTGTGTGTATCTAAATCTATATGTTTGTGTCTGTGTGTATGTGGAAGTGACTATGTATGTGTGTATGTACGTAAGGTGTGCATGTGTGTAAGTTAAGATATGTATGTGCATGTGGGATATTGTGTCTATAAATGAGATAAGAGATCCCATTTATACAGACAGTATCCCACATGCACATAGAGATCTACACTTGCTCACATGCCCACCATAGATGCATACACAAATATATATAGTCACTTCCGCATACAAACACGTAGACACAAATATATATATTTAGATGCACAATCACACATTCAATCACATAAATGCAGAAACACAAACTCATAAATGCAGAAACACATACAATACATACCCTCATACAAATACATACACATACAGAGACACACATATATCCTGACACATATGGATCCACATACATACACACATACAATCACATAAATTCATGCCCATAATTACAAACATATACTCCGACACACTCATATACCCACGTATAGCTATCATCACACACATATCCATATGCACACATAGGCTCTCATTTTGTTTATACACAACTACATAAATACAGACACACACACACACATGCACACACACATACTCACCCACAAAACACAACGTCACATCAATGCACTTACATATGCAACCACAAATGCTTACATGTAGCACCTTAAAAACATACTCACATGCACATTTATACACATATATACATGGAACCCTATTGCTCACATAAAACATACAGATCCACTCACACATTTAAGTGTAGAAACAGAGTGAAAGATATGCATTCATGTGTTCATGTGAAGGAGATATTGGATTGTGCAAAAAAAAGAAAAAGTATCAAAACTCATAGATAAAGATAAAAGATTTACATAATATTGGGTACAATCTACCCCCACATGTTTCCTCCAATCTATCTCAAAGTACCTGTATGTATAGAAAAAGTTTATAATGAAATTAATTTCTTTTCTTTTACACACAGTGGAAAAACAAAAAGTTGTCCAATAGTTTTACAAAAAAGCACCATAAATTGTAGTTCATACATCTATTTATAGAAAACATACATGCGCCTCTATTATTATTATAATAATAATAAATTGATGAGTAATAAACCTTAAACTATAAGCTTTGTTTCAGCAGAAATTACAAAATATATCTATAATTGTGAATGAATATGAAATTTCCATGCCTTCATGATGCTTGACGTACTAAATAAACAACCCACATTAAATATATCTATCTAACAAGCATAATGAAGCAAATGCCACATGTTTTAAGTATAAAAAGGCACTATGTGGCACATAAAATAAAAAATACAATAATTTAAATAATAATTCCATAAATATAACATCCATGCCATTGTCGTCAATTGAAAATAGAAAATTTTATATGGATGGCCAATCTCATGTCACCCCACTAAACAATAATAAGCATGTTCCATGTGATAGATAAAATACGTGTATGGAAAATTTTAACATATAGCTTAATGTGTTTGTGAATGATAGTCAACAATAAATTGATCATAATGTGGTATAAATGATTATTTTTATATCCAGGAGATTCTTCCACATGATTACGTTTATATTTCACTAAATATCTACAATATTGAATACCTATTGATGTTGGACTGACATTCTAATCCAGGATTTTCTGAAGTTTTAACATGTTTGTATCTCCCAACATGAATGAATTGATGTGTGAGGGGGTTTACCCAACCTACACTATACATCGTTTCCATCAAGCCAAATTATGGTTCCAATATGTCTTGTGTAAGGCATTCCATATTTCTCAGAAAGTATGTACTTACTAGATGTAGAAATTGTAGTTTTCTTTGCCCCTAAGTAGATGTGGAGATGTCATTTCTATCATTTGTCAATAACCTATAAAGGTATCTCACCTTGTGGCAATTTAACTGGACTTGCTAAGAATACTAAGGTTACTCTTCACTAACTTTAAGTATTCAGTCCTAGGAACATGAGGATGAAATATTTTTTTTGATATCTAATTCATTTGGATTTCTTGTTTGGCCGAAAAATCCTATGGCTTGCTCTGCTTGGAAGTTACCTTAAAGACATTGCAATGGTGGCTTATCTAAAGCCTAAAAATATGAGACTACGTGTGAACTTATTCTTGCAACACTGAGTATAGATGGTGAATACTTATAGGCAAGCTTCTCCCACTTTGAAAATCTTCAGGGCTTTGGTGACACGAACGGTTAGATTTTTTTATTGCCTTAGAGAACTGAACCTCTTGAGCTACTATTCCTGCCGAGACCACAACGCATAGTTGGAGTGAATTCCATAGCTCATAGCATCTGCATAGTTTGTGCGTGATCAATAGCTTGAAAAAATTAGGAGTATACTTGAGCTAGAACAATGATTCTAGTTCATTTGAAAATGTACATTATGAGGAGGCAAGTGACCCATAAAGAAAACACAAAAGCTCTGGGAAATAAGTGTGGTGTGTGTTTGTGTTGCCCTCTATGTTTGCAAGGGATCACCATGCACCATGTAGGGAGAACTCTCTCTAGGTCTTTATGTAGCATGAGGTTTTAACCTCCCTTTTGTCAGGAAACAACTGAGATAAATGGGCATATTATAAGAACAAGGAGCAACTCCACTAGCTTTTGTGCTACAGAGATAGCTCTCTTGTGCTTCTTATTGTTTGCAATTGACTATACCTTCACATCCTTTTTGATGCCTTGTTAGTGTCAACACGACTAGAATTGATGGTCGAAAAAGGTGGCCAATATTCAGTAGTTAAAATTAGTTGTGGCTGATTATTAAAAAATATGAATTACACTAAGAATAGCTTGCATAGGGATGATCTGAGGACCCCCGATTGAGAAGTGTACAAGCTAATGAAGCTTCCTATGGAAGCACCACAATTGAAGAGCTTGACATAAAGATAAGTGAGGTAGAGGTATGCGAGGGTCCTTGAGAGGGTCAAAGCCGAGAATAAACGTAGTATAACCTTTGATACCGCTCTCTAGAGATCCAAGACTAGCAGAGTCATGAGCCTGCCTTGCTTGCATTTACTCTTGGTCTGAATCAAATTATGATTTAAAAAAAATAATTCCACAAAATGTTTATGAATACTTTAAATTGATGAGATGTATTATTAGGAGGACGAGAAAAATGTAGATACACAACAATTGAGATAGAGATGAATGGCATAAAAGGAGTTAAAATGAGTCACAATAGTGATTAGAACGAGTTAAAATGAGAGATGCACCACTCAAGCAACAATAGTATCAAAAGACCATGCAACACATTCAGTGACTATCAAGAGCAAGGGTGGTAGGGAAAGAAAATGGGGGTAAGAGGATGTAAAAATGATGGAGAAGAAGGGTGGGGATGGGAAAATGGGCGAAATGAGGCCCAAAAAGTATAAAATTTGATGGCTTAAGAGGGTTTTCCCAATGAGTGGAGAGTGAAAGTACTAAACTCAATCACAACCACCAGTATACTCCAAAAGCACCACCAAGACCTCCACCTAAAGCTTTGATACCATGTGGAGAGTACACATGCTAAAGCAAAATGAAATGAAAAATGTACTTACAAAATGAAAGAGTGTAAGAATCAAAGTGAGTAGACCATGAAATGGGAAAACTCAGATGGAATAGAGTGAGCTTTCTAAGACCATGAAGTATGCTCTCCAAGATTCTAACCAAGTACAAAGTGGGGGAGAGGCGCTCTTGTAAAGATTTGGAGGATTTTCTCCAAAGTATATCATATGTGAGATAATTCGCGTTGAAGGAGAATGGATACAAGGTGGAAGCAAATGGCAAGATACGTAAATGCATTGAAATGTATATGCAAAGGAGAGTTTCCTAGATACAAAATGAAGATGCACTCATACAAATACATAAGAAATGGAACAAGTTGATATTATGTTGTCAACATATTTTACTGGTAGTATTTCTTCTTTCATTTTGGCCCATATTCCTATCGAACAAAGGCCAAGTAGGATATGGTAGTTGTTGGATCATGAGAGGCTAAGGAGCCATGTACAGTAGGTTTGGCTGAATTACATAAGGTTCTTGAACATCCAATAGATAAACCTTCTTATGAAGATTTGGAATTTCGTTTGATAGAGAGGTCTACATAGTCATGAAATTTTCCATCTTGTTAATATCTGAAGTTGTAACTCAATTGTATTCCTTGACGTGGATGCTAAATTACCGGAGGTAGCCAGATTAGGCTCCCTAATATGAGAAAATCTTACTTAAGATTATGAAAGCTGGTTGTAAAAGACTGATTTTCATTGCTTCAATGAGAAACCACCTCTACAACACGTCTCATAGTTTGATAGTTTTAAGTCAGCCCATATCTCTTGCTTGGAGATTCTAAACATTGCTCAACTTCCACTATGTCATTAGGATTTAGAATTTTCAAAATGTTTATCACTAAATATGAGTTCAAAGAAGTCCTATCAACCTTTGGTACTTGAGCACACCTTCTCATAAACTCACATTGAACTTAGGGGAGTTTACCCACTTTAAGAACCATCCCTATTTTGCAGACTTAGATCTTCTACGTAGAATGCTTTGTGCATCTCCATCCTAAACACATCCCATTCCAAGCTTGCATGCATCTAAACTTTTTCCAAGATGTATCTAGAGACCACTCAATCAAATTATATAACAAACATATCCTTGGGAAGCCCAATCTAGAGGTCAGCGCTTAAATAGAACTCGGTACGAAAGCGAAGTTTTCTCCCTGTTTACCACAAACATTCAAGAGATGTGATTAGAAGAGTTCAAAAGGTTTATGATATGATAAACATGGAGTTCAAGCTGATTTTCTCTCAAATCATGTTGTATGTGTGAGTATGTTTGGTGAACACCACATGAAAAGATTTGCAGTTGCACAATGAATGGTTTCTTGCTCATCAATTTCATGCCAAGCTCCTTATAACATGTCCAAATTCATTTAAGATAACAGACTCTCTCTCTCTCTCTCACCCTTTCTCTCTCTCTCTGTCACTATATATCCTGTAGTGTAGCAGTGATCGCCATCTCTCTCCCTCTCTCTCTCTCTCTCAATGCAATACACTTCACCATCTCTCTTTCTCTCTCTCTCACTCACTCTCACTCTTAGTCACTCTCTCTCTCTCTCTCGTACTTGCTAAATCACACAAAAAATTGCACACAAACAAATACACATCTAAATGCACGTACTAAAATGGCCACAGGTATGCTTTCTCTTTAGTTAACTCATATAACACACTCTCACACATTCATACAAGTTCACACCTCTCATACATCGTATACACACAAAATACACATAGAGAGAACAATCGTGTACAATATTCACATAACGCACATATCACACACTTAACATACACACACACACACGTAAATATGCATAGGGATATACACGTTTCTCTCTTAGCTTACAATTTTTCTCTTCGCGATCGCTTCAACTATACCTTCATATAAAATAGATTAAAAAAATGAATCGAACGGAGAGCATTCAAGTTTCTCTGCAGATGGGAGACATATCAATTAGAGCTATTGAAGGAAACATAAGAATATGCTATTACAACTCTAGAGACCAGTTGAATGGATATGAAATTTCCATGACTTCGTGATGCTTGACCTACTAAATACACAACTCACATTAAATTTATCTATCCAACAAGCATAATTTATCAATGTCTCATGTTGTTATGCATAACAAGGCACTATTTGGCACATAGAATTAAAAGAACATACATAAAGTTTAATAATAATTCCATAAAATATAAGATCCACCAAGTTATCATCAATTTAGAATAGAAATTGTACATGGATGGTGAATCTCATGTCACACCAGTAAACAATAATAAGCATGTTCCATGCGATGGATAAAATATGTGTATGGAAAATTTAATCATTGGATTTTTCAAACATGTACTTTAATGTGTTTGTGAATGATATTCAACAATCAATTGATCATAATGTGGAATAAGTGATGATTTTAATATCGATGGAGATTCCTCGACATGGTGACTTTCATATCTGACTAAACAACTCATAAAGGTATCTCACCTTGTGCCACTTTAACTAGAATTGCTATGAAAACCATGCCTATAGGACAAGATTTTGAAACTAATATCGAAATAGGTTGCTCTTCAATACCTTTAAGTATTTAATCCTAAGAACATGAGGATGAAATATTTTTTTGATATCTAACTCATGTTGATTTCTTGTTTGACCGGAAAATCCTATAGCTTGTTCTACTTGGATGTTACCCTTAAAGGCATTGCAACGGTGGGTTATCTAAAGCCTCAAAATATGACACTACGAACGAAAGTATTCTTGTTTGATGTCTATACATCTGCATGTGAGAGTGATCATGCAACATTCGTATCACTTCTACATGGTTGCGAGACATGTCAATCAACTACACACTTGTAGACAAACATGAGCACATGCACAAAAAGGAAAATTGATTTATGTGGAGTTTCTCAATTACTTGTTTATTGCATGTCATGTACACATTGATTCATTTGAATTCAAAATCCAATATATTTTATTTATCACATGAAACATCCTCATTATTGCTTGATTGTATGAGATGTGATTGGACATCCATGTGAGACTTTAATTTTGAAGTGAGGAAAGTTCTTTTTTAACAAGGATCATATTCGCACTTGTATTGGAATTGCTAGATTTTATTTATTCTATTGGCCACACAACAATGACTTTTTTTTTTTAATATAAAGGAAGTTCGGCAATAGCCTACTCTCCCGGACTTGAATTAAATTAAGAAGCAAAGGTACAATAGAAGGGGACTAGTGCCCACGGGACCCCCCAAATCCCACAAAGCAGGGGAAGCTTGATTGAATCCTAGGTTGCATTACAGAGAAGGTTAATCACCCTCTCATCGCCCTCATGCGGGGCCCACTTGGGTTTGAGCTTGTTGTTGATCAAAAGGAGGACTTGATGGTGCCTGAAGGGGGGGGATTTCTTACTGTTAACGATCCTTTTGCCAAGGAGGAATAGTGATTGCTCAATCGACCACTCCCTGGGGGGATCGCCGAAGTTGAGAGCACACCTCTCCATCCATATTTTCCACAGGACTTCCCCTCTGATGGCGTTCCAGAGTGTCGCAGAGCAGCCGATCGCTTCTCCCAAAAGGACTTGTTTCCAACTAAGCTGTTTTTGAAGTCTGATTTTCATTCCAACCGTCTGCCAGATTCTGTAGGAGTTGGGGCAAGTAAGGAAGATGTGTGGGACATCTTCGATAGCCCAGTGGCAGCGTTTGCACCAAGGCGGGATCCCACAAAGTTTGCTAGCCTTATGGTTGGTCCAAATTCCTCGATGAAGAATTTGCCATAAGAGGACAGACTTCTTAATCTCTATAAGGGGGTGCCAGATACCCATGAATTTCATGTCCCACCGAAGCCGCGTCCAAGACAGGCACCACTTCTTGTTGAGGCTGATCTGGTGGTCAGCCGTTTCTTTGATGTTCGGGATTTTGAGTAGGCTATTTCCATTGTGCCATTTGAGACCAAGCGAGTTCGGTGTGTTGTGTCCCATGAGAAGGCGAGTCTTGTGACGATCCCATGCGAGGCATCTGCTTTGCAAATTGTTCCATTCTTCGTAGGAGATGTTTATGCGAGGGTCAATATCCTCGAAGTTGATCCAGCTGTTGGTGTCATGTTTCCAGAGGTGTTTCCATTTTTTGAATCCTTTGTTCCATAACTTCTTGGCATTTTGAATGTTCCACGACTCCACACTCCGGATGCCATGTATCGGAAACCCCAAAGCTTCTGTGTCTTTGTTCTGGGTGATGTGCCTCCTCATAACGTACATTTTCAAATGAACTAGATTCTAGACGGCGAAGGTAGTTCTACTACCTGGATCATGTAGATACTGAGATATAGGCATCGTCTCCCTCTTCGTCAAAGAGACAAAGAGAGAGAGAGAGAGAGAGAGAGAGAGAGAGTATCACGTCTCTGAGCATAGTCGACATCGTCTCCCTCTTCGTCAAAGAGACACAGAGAGAGAGAGAGAGTATCACGTCTCTGAGCATAGTCGAGAGGATTTCCTCACCTCGATTTTATTGTCGAGAAATAAAATTTTCCTTTGGAACAATGGAGCCTCTAACTCTTTTATTTTGTTTATGATGCTTAATCTCTTCCATTTACTTGTTGATGATTGATCTCTTTTCTGTACCTACAAAAGCCATCAAAAAGAAGATTAGCATGCTCAGTTTTTCTGGAGGATTCTCTTGCCATTTTGTCAACAGCATAACATTCACCATGCCTAGAAAGAATTGTTGTTGGGGTCTGCAACAAGTTTGACTTTGTCTTATGGCATCTGTTGAGGGCTCATATTTTATGGAGTATCTGGAAAAGCAAAAATGATGTTGTGTTCAACAACAAGAAGCCCATTGGTGCTGCTTACTTCTCACTACACAGAGGTCTTAAAAGAATTGGTCTTAAAAGTGTGGAAGCAATTGAGGATGCTCGAGATTATGAATTCTCTCTATCCAGGCATCTGACTACCACTAGACCTAACTAGTGGAGATCCTCCTTGATGAAGTTGTACTCTACCCCTCGGATGGTGATGATTGAGAGCTGTATCTAGCTTGCCATTTGGATTTGACCTCACTCTTATATATGTTATCACAGTTGTAGACTGCCACATATGGACTATGCACACCTTGCAGTCTTGTGAGTTGTAAAAATAGACTTTGTTGGTGTATTTTTCCTTCGTACTGGTCTATCATTTTATGCCCACCAAATGTACAAGGTGGAGGTAGTATTGCCCTCTATACATTGTTACATGCCAGTATTAATTTACTTCTTGTTCTCTCAAAAAAAAAAAAGATTAGGAAATATATATGTGACATGTGTGTGGCGTGTGCTTATATGTTTATGTGTTTGTGAGTATGTGTGTTTGAATGCTTATATGTGTATGTATGGGCATGTATGCTAAATGTGTGTCTCTGTATGATTGAATGTATGTCATTCATTTGCGTGGCTATGCTGTATATCTAAATAACCTCATGTACGTGGAAAAAATGCGGAATATATATGTCTATTTGTTTATGTGTGAAATTGTAAATGTGGATGTGTAGTTATGTTCACGTGTGCATGTGTTCTATGTGTGTATATATGTGTACATGGTTCTATGTGCATTTGTCTCAATGTGTTTTATATGTATAAACGCTTGAGCGTATGTGCACATGCTAAGTATGGATGTTTGTTTGTGTGAGGGTACATGAATGTGATATATATATATATATATATATATATATATATATATATATATATATATATATATATATATATATATATATATGTGTGTGTGTGTGTGTGTGTGTGTGAGAATATGTGTGAATGTGTGTTCAAATTAGCACGTATGTTATATATGTAAGTATATTTATGTGTGTATATGAGCATGCGTATATGGTTGGATATGTGTGTGTAAATGTGAACATGTATGTGGTTCTTTGTCTATATATGTATGAATTTGTGCCTATGTCTATGCATATATGTTTAAGCATTTGTGTGAGTTAACATAATTTGTGCATCTCGTGAGCTTGAATGTGTGTCCATGATCATAAGTGTGAGTATGTGATTATATACTTGTCAATATGTAAAATTGGTGTGAGAGTATATATGTGTGTATGGATAATTATGTGTGCAAATACTTAAATTTACGTGTATATATATAAGTAATATATGAATAAAAACCTTAAACATTAACTAAAAAATATTTGAAGAAATCACAAAAGGAATAAAAATGAACCTGAAAGCGAAATATGTGTCTGCTTGTGTGTGTTTTATGTGTAATTGTTAAGTATGTGTTCTGTGTGCATTGTGTGCATGTGTGTATGACGTATGTGTGTTACCTCTGTGTTGTAATAAGTATGCATGTATGTGTGTGTTAAACAATAGTGTGTGCATGTTAGCGTGTACGTGCATTGTGAGTGAATAATTAAGTAGTTTTGTGCTCGAGTATTTTTCTATGTGTATATATATATGTATTATTGTGCATTAATTGTTTCTTTATGTCTTCTCTGAGCCACATATTTCGAGAGAGAGAGAGAGAGATAAAGAGAGATGAAGGGATCTAGAGAGATGCAAGGAGGAGTCCAGGGAGAGAGAGAGAGAGAGCTATTGCAAAGATCCTTAACTTGAGATTTATCTAGTACAGTTTATGGAGGAAAACACATAGACAATGACTAATTGAGCCACATGCAACACATTTCTGCCAAAATCGATCAATATAGGTGTATGGATATATACAGTACCCTTCATGATGATTTGTCAGAGAGAGAAACTATTCATTTTGAGGATTCTGTATTGCTTGCTGAGGGAAAGGCCGCACTAGTTTTTGGAGTCTTGCTAATAAGTTCCAACTCGTTCCATGATTGGTTTATTGGCATTACTGAATTATAAAATCTAGCTATTTTATGATACTAATGATTTTATCATTATGCTAGCATTTCAAGAGATGTTCGTGTTGAGGATATGAAAGTGCATCTCCATTTTGTATCTAAGAGATGTTAGATCATCAAGATTGCATTATGCTTGACGATTTGTTTTGAATCAAGACATTACTTGTAAGAGAACCATAGTGTTATGATATTTAGCTCAATTTTCATTTCTTGTAAAACTGCATAAATATTTTATGTAACCTGACCCTTATTCTTGTTGAAGAATAAACATGGAAAACTCAAAAGCCACAAGTTTTGAGGGTGGTGATAAATCAACTTCCAAGATCAAGCTTAGCTTGATGCTCTACTTTCCTAGATGATATGAAAAGTGATTTCAATCACAACAAACGTATATATTTAGATGCACACACACACATATTCGATCACATAAGTGCAAACGAATATAAATACAAACAAAGGTAAACAAAATATTTGTGCATGCATATGCATATCTACGTGTGTGTATACATTAAGTAAGTGTGTGATGTGTGTTACCTAAAGTAAGTGTGTGATGTGTGTTATCTAAGTGTTGTACACGCATGTGCTCTCTATGTGTATGTTGTGTGCATGTGATGTATGAGATGTTTGAACTTTTGTGAATGTGTGAGAGTGTGTTATACGAGCTAACTGAAGTGTAAGCATGTGTGTTTCTTTTTTGTACGTGTATTTATATTTGTATTTGTTTGTGTGCAATTTTTTGTATATTTTACCAATTACGAAAGAGAAGAGAGAGAAAGAGAGAGAGAGAGAGAGAAAGAGAAAGAGACAGAGAGAGAGAGAGGAGACAGAGTGAGAGTGAGAGTGAGACAGAGAGAGAGAGATGGTGAAGTCTCCTGCACTGAAGGCACGAGAGAGAGAGAGAGAGAGATATCCATGACTGGCTACACTGAAGATTATATGGTGATAGGGAGAGAGAGAGAGAGAGACAGAGAGAGCGAGAGAGAAAGAGAGAAAGGGTAAGAGAGAGATAGGGGTTAATATCCTAAATGAATTAGGACATGTTATGAGGAGTTTGGCATGCAATATATGAGGAAGACACCATTCATTGTGCAAGTGCAAATCTTTTCATGTGGTGTTCACCAAACATACTCAGACAAATGAAGGAGATACAACATGATTTGAGAGCGAATCAGCTTGCATTCAGCACAGCCTTTTTGCCCCCTCTCTTCTGCTCCATGTTTATTCATAGATAATTGTCGAGTCTCATGTTTATCATATCATAAACCTTTTGAACTCTTCTAATCACATCTTTTGAATGTTTGTGGTAAAAAGGGAGAAACCTTCACTTTCGTACCATCTGATTGATAAGTCTCCCATATGCAGAGAAACTTGAATGCTCTCCGTTCCATTCCATTTTTTAATGTATTTTATATGAAGGTATAGTTGAACCGATAGGGAAAAGCACAACTGTAAGCCACGAGAGAAACGTGTGGTTGTTTTTGCGGGACAAGTAATACAGAGATGGTATTGCAAAGGTGTGTGTGTGTGCTGGAACTTGATGACGAGTAGACAGGAAAAAGAGCTTTTGCGTTGATATGAGAGAGAGAGAAGAGAAACCCACCTCACTGCCAGTTTTGGTCCATAAAGAGAGAGAGAGAGAGAGAGAGAGAGATCGAAAGAGAGAGAGGGGAAAGAGAGAGCGAGAGTAAAATAGAAGGTTTGTTTTCATTGCATTCTTGGTCATTAGACATGTCGCTTTTCACATTTACGATAATTTTTCAATTAAAACTAATACTCACTTGAATTGAAGGAGAGCTTAATTCTTGAAACAAAAAGAATTCACTTAAGTCTATGTGCGTTAGTGTGGGTGGTTGGGTTTTCCGCCTCTTGAAGCGGGGGCTAGGGTTCAGCCCCCCTCTATGGTAGGACATGTATGGACCTAAGGCAAGTGTAATGCCTTCTAGTCATATTAAATCACATGCCTTCGAGCAGTTCTTCTTAGTGTTTGCCTTTTGTCAGTCTAACCCTTGCTTTATGGGATATGGGGTTCCCATGGGTACTATGCCCATTCACTTGTATTGTTGTTCTTTCAATCAATTCAAACAAAATGGAGATTAGACTTTAGCCAAACTTCCTCTTTCTTTTAACCAAAAAAAAAATCACTAAAGATAATCAAATAAACAATTTGTGATCAAATCCCCAAGGCAACGTAGGACCAACAACAAAATTAGGGAGAAGAAGAAATCGAACTATAAAAGGACTCCAATTGAGTTACAACTTGAAATACTAAGCAAATGGAAATGTCATGACTAGGTATACATCTCTTTCAAAAGAGATTGCAAATCTTCATAAAAAGGTTTATACATGTGGTGTTCAAGAGCCTAGTATAATTCGACCTAATCTATTGTAGATGGCTCCTAAGCCTATCATGATCCAACAAATGCCATATCCTACTCAGGCTATGTTACAGAGGAACACGGTGCAAAACGAAAGAAGAAACACTAGTAGTAAAAGATGTTGATAACATGATTTCATCTACTTCCATTTCTTATGTATCTGTATGAGTTAATCTCCATTTTGTATCTAGGAAACACTCTCTTTCATATCTATTTTGTTTTATTTACGTATCTTCCATTTGCTTCTACCTTCTATCCATTCTCCTTCAAGGGGAATTATCCCACATATGATGCACTTCAAAGAGACTCCAAATCTATACAAGAGGGCCTCTCCCCCACTTTGTACTTGGTAAGAAGTTTGGTGAGCCCAGTTCATGCTCTTAGCAATCTCACTCTAATCAATGTGAGTTTTCCCATTTCATGGTCTACTCATTTTGAGTCTTACACTCTTCCATTTTGTAAATACATTATTCATTTCATTTAGCTTTAACATGTGTAGTCTAGACATGGTATTAGAGCTTTAGGTGGAGGTCTTGGTGGTTCATCCTTTGGTGGTGCTTTTGGAGGTATCGGTGGTGGTGGTTGACTTTGGTGGTGTTGTTCTCCATTCATTGGGAGAACCCTCTTCAGCCATCAATGTTTATACTCTTTGGGCCTCATTTTGCCCACCCCCACCCTTCTTCTCCATCCTCTTACCCCCATTTTCCTTCCCCCCATCCTTGCTCTTGATATTTGTTGAATGTGTTGCATGGTCTTTCGACACTATTTGTTACCTTAGTGGTGCATCTCTCATTTTAACTGGTTCTAATCACTATTTTGACTCGTTTTTACTCCTTTTATGCCGTTCATCTCTCTCTCAATTGTTATGTATCCACATTGTCCTCATACTCCTAATAATACATCTCATCACTTTAAAGTGTTCATAAACACTTTTGTGGAATTACTTTTTAAAAGCATCATTTGATTCACACCAAGAGTTAATGCAAGCAAGGTAGGCTCACGAGTCTACTATTCTTGGGGTTCTAGAGAGTAGTATCAAAAGTTATACTACATTTATGCTCAGCTCTCAGCTTGTCAAAGACCCAAGCATACCTCTAGCTGACATAGTTCTATCTCAAGCTCTTCACTTGTGGTGCTTCCATTGATAGCTCCATTAGCTTATGGACCTCTCAATTCTAGGTCCTCATATCATCCCTAGGAAAGTTATTGAGTGTAATCTATATTTTAAAAAAATCATCCACAATTGATTTTCACTACTGATTAGCCACATTTTTGGACCATCAACTCTATTCATGTTGGACACTAGCAAGGCATCAAAAAGGATGCGAAGGTACGGTCAATTGCAAACAACAAGACACGCAAGAGAGCCATCTTTCTAGCACAAAAGATAGTGTGATTGCTCATTGTTCTTATCAAATGACCATTTGTCTTAGTTGTTACCTCACAAAAGTGGGGTTAAGAGCTCGTGCTAAGTAAAGACCCAAGAGAGTGTTCTCCTTACATGTTGCATGGTGATCCCTTGCAAAAATAGAGGGAAACACAAACTCATGCCACACTTATTTCCCAAAGCGTCTGTGTTTTCTTTCTAATTCACTTGCCTCCTCATAATGTACATTTTCAAATGAACTAGAATCATGGCTCTAGCTCGAGTATGTTCCTAATTTGTTCAAGCTTTTATCATGCAAAAACTATGTAGATGTTATGAGCTATGGAATTCACTCTGACTAGCTGATGTGGTCTCAACAATCATAGCTCAAGAGGTTTATTTATCTAAGGCAATAAAAAATTTAATCATTTGTGTCACCAAAGCACTGAAGATATTGAGTATAGGAGAAGCTTTCCCATAAGTCTTCACCATCCTCAGGATCTGGAAACATTGCACTCTGAAATAAATAATCTCCATTAACAACATTGTCTCGATAGCTATGCAAAGCCGCACCAATCTCTAGTGGTTTGATTCGAGATTGAATGTGAATAGAGACCAAACCAAGATTCTAAATGGTGAAGGTAGTTCTACTACCTGGATCATGTAGATGCTTAGAGATTGGCATCATCCTTCTCTTTGCCAAAGAGAGGGAGAGAGAGAGAGAGAGAGAGAGAGAGAATATGACATCTTTGAGCATTGTCAGGAGGATTTCCTCACTTCCATTTAAGTGCTGAGAAATGAAACTTTCTTTTGGGACAACAAGCTCTCTAACCCTTTTATTCTATTTATGATGTTTAATTTTTCAATTTACTTGTTGATGATTGATCTCTTTTTCGTACATAAAGAAAGCGATAAAAAAACAGACTAGTAAATATGTGACATGTTTGTGACTTGTGTGTTTATATGTTTATGTGTTTGTGAGTATGTGTGTAACAATGCTTATATGTGTATTTATGGGGATGTAGGATAAATGTATGTCTTTGTATGATTGAATGTATGTGATTCATGTGCGCGGCTAGGTTATATATCGAATGTGGAGTATATATGTATATGTGTTTATGTGTGAAAGTGTACATGTGCATGTGTACTTATGTTTATGTGTGTATATGTGCTCTATGTGTCTACATATGTGTACATGGCGCTATGTGTCTATGTATCTTTGTGTTTTATGAGAGAACTTGGAGAAGCTTGTAGGAGGTAGAAAAGTGAGTTGCGAAGTGATGAAGTTTGTTCCAGCCAACTAATACAAGACCAAAACTTGAACTTGTGGAGCCTGAAATAGGCCTTATAATCATGTGATTAGTGCTTTCCACTACATACTTTGGAGAATCAAGGATAAAGAGTTGATACAAGACAGATAGGTTTTCACATTGACTAGCTCAAAAAAGTTGTTATCTTTGGACAAAACTTCAAATGTTCATAGTTGATAGCATGATTAAAATTGAAAGGTTTCCTTTTGAAGGACTAATACACATACGGCCAAGTTTCTAAAATATAGAAGATTACAAGTAATAGCAAGAGATACTTCTAAAATGAACTTAACACTCAATAGAGGTACCCCTATTTTTTAGGGCTATGTAAGATAGACCTCGAGACAATACAATTTCTCCAAATTTTCTACACCAAATGCTTTGCAATGTTGTACACCTAAACTAGACACTAATATCTTTCCAATGAATCTCACTCATTCCATTTGAAGCTTTCTAGAGAGAGCATAAGCCTCTGCAAGTTCACTGTTGTTGAAGACGATGGTGCACAGAAATGAAGGAGCAACACAATGATGACAGAAAGTGTATGTATATTACTCCACTATATTGTACAATGGTTTTTAAGTCTTTATATAGATTCTTGAGGTGTTCCAAGACTTCTATAAGTAAATCTTTAATTCAAATCAAGGCCACCTATTTTGTTGAAGAGAATCAATTCACTTTCCTACAATCTATGAAAATTGAAGATCTAATATAATATATTTTTTGGTGATTGCTTGCTTGATTTACTATCAAGCTCAGCCACCTCAAATTCATGGATTTGAGGTCTCTTTTTCTCATTTTAAAAGTGTAAAACTCTAGGTTTTTACATTGGTAAATGATCCATAAAAACTCCTTATGAAAAATATCAAAAATGAGCACAAATAAAACTCTCTTGAATGGGAAACTTTGACACAATTCAAATGCTAAATATTTAGGTACAGCTAATCCACCTCAAGCATAGTGTAAGCTTGATGTTCCAAAATTTTATATGTATAAGTGCATGAACGTATGTGCACATGCTAAGTATGGATGTTTGTATGTGTGAGGGTACATGAATGTGATATATATGTGTGTGTGTGTGTGTGTGTGTGTGTGAAATTGTGTGATTGTGTGTTCAAATAAGCATGTATGTTATATATATGTAAGCATATATGTGTGTTTATATGAGGTTGATTATATGGTTGGATATGTGTTTGTAAATGTGAGCATGTGTGTGTCTATATGTTATTTTTTTATGTGCAATGCATCTTTATCTTTGTCTGAATGTGTCCCTATGTCTATTTATGTATGTGTAAGAACTTGTGTGATTTAACATAATTTATGCATGTCATGAACATGAATGTGTGTCCCTAATCATACCTATGAGTATGTGATTATGTATTTGTGAATATGTAAAAGCATTAGGGAAGGATATATGTGTGGATGGAAATTGAAGCATGGTAGACTCTTTACTTTTGAGGTAGGAGAAGCTCTATTTGACTTTGGGTCTCAAACCCTAAATGAGCTTGAAGTGTGGCATAAAAGACTTGCTCATGTGAATGAAAGATCCTCGAAGGATATATCCAAGGATAAAAGTGTTCTAGGGTTGCCAAACATTTCAAAGCAACACACAATCAACAGGTGTGATGCTTGTCAAATTGGCAAAGCACAAAGACAACCTTTCAGCCACAAAGATACATTCACAGCAATCTCTTGGATCCAGTGCACATTGATGTGTGGGGACCAAGTCAAGAATCTTTATTAGCTGGCCCAAGGTATTATGTATCTTTTCTTGATGATCATAGTAGATGGACAATTTTATACTTTATCAAGAATAAGATTGATTTGAATGCTTCAAGAAGTGCCTAGCACATGTGGAAATTATACACGTAGATTATTGAAGAAACTCAAATCTGATGGAGGGGGAGAATACTTCTCCAAAGAGTTTCATGAGTATTTATAGGATAAAGGCATCAAAAGGGAAGTTACTATGAGGTACTCCGTATCGATGGGTAGTAGCTATAGCTACTACAGTGTATCTTGTGAATAGATTTCCATCCAAATATCTTCAAGATATGACTCCTTATGAAGCTTGAAATGGTAGAAAATCAAGACTAGGTCCTTGCAAAGTTTCTTGTTCTTTAGCATATGTACATGTACCTTGACAAATTAGAGAGAAAGTGTATGAAAGGTCAACTAAAGATATGTTATAGGCTATGATTCAACTAAGATGGGATACAAGTTCTAAAATCCATAAACAAATCAATTTACCATAGATATGGATGTCATATTCGAACAATATTGATCATGGTATGAAGAGGATAAACAGAAGGTAAATCTACAATATGATTTTGATTCATATGTTCATCCATTAGGTAGCAAACATGATGCATGTATGCACGACTCTAGAAGTGAATCACATCATGATCAAGATGAGAAGGAGAGAGACTACAAGCTATGGCAATCCAGAGCAAAAAGATAAAATGCAACAATGTGGAGATGCTCCAAACATCATCCTAGAAGGACAACAAGGGAAAGAAAGGAACCTAAAAGGTATGGATATGACTCTACATTTGTAACAAAGAATTTTGTCTATTTGGCCAAGGACTCCATTTTATAAGAACCTTCAACTTATGAAGAAGCTAAAGGTAACTCTAATTGGGAAAAATCCATGAATGAGGAAATAGAATCTCTTAAGAAAATGGACACGTAGGAGTTAGTTCCAATTTAAACCAATCAGAAGGTAATAGGTTGCATATGGGTCTATAACCTGAAAAGGAATTGAGATGGATCAATTTGCAAGTACAAAGCTAGGTTGGTTGTTAAAGGATGTGTCCAAACTAAGGGCATAGAATATGAGGAAACCTTCTCAAGGGTTACAAAGATGACCACCATCAAGACATCCCTTAGTGTAGGTATAAATTTCAAAACCCCCCATGGTTTCAAAACCCTAATCATCCTACTCATGTTTGTAAACTTAAGAAGGCTTTGTATGGCTTAAAACAAGCTCCTAGAGCCTGGAATTTCATATTGGTAACCTATCTACAAGATCAAGGTTTCAAGTCAAGCAATGCAGGTCCTTCTTTTTTTACCAAGAAGGTTCATAATAAAGTTATCTATTTATGCATGTATGTATATGAAATATTTATGACAGATTCTCACTTGAATGGAATAGAAACGATCAAATAGCATATGCAAGAGGAGTTCAAGGTTAGTGGCCTTGGAGAACCCACATTCATCTTAGGTATGCAGGTCATATATGCAGATCAAGGGATGTACTTGACTCAAAGGAGATTCATTCAAGGCTCAATATTGAAGTTCTATACACTTATAACCCTAACAAGTTGCTTATATTTATATGTTCACTTGGTAATACATTCAGTATTGTGTTTTGTTCTCCAAGCTTTTTCTTCTTCCTTGTGTTTCTCAGGTGCTTTATAGACCTCAAACTCCAACAATTGATATCACAGCTCATCGTCACTCCATCTAGGGCATCATTAACACTATTGATATATTTAGGTATTCATGTGTGTGAACACACTAGGACCATCGGGGCACTTTTTTCCCTCTTTAGAAGGTATTTTTCCCTTGGCTTGTATATACACCTATATCCCTAATGGATCATGTATCTTTGTCCATTCTCTTGGTAATACATTTAGTATTGTGTGTTGTGGTACAAGCTTCTTCTTTTAAATCTTGAACCATCAATGAACTACACAACCACATCTCCAATCCTCACAACTTTGTGTTGTTTGTGTGCTTTTGTAGACCTCAAACTCCAACAATTCATATGAGAGCAGTTCGTCGTTTCATCTAGGGCATCATCAACACCCCTCTAATCACAGTCACAAAATTGCATGAAATTTGATAAGCATACTCAGGGTGATCATAAGATCAATAAAGTTTTGTTATGTGGTGCCAAAATTGCGATCTGAGCTCATTTCGGCCTCCAAATGCACTATCTCAATGATTAGGTAGGCAATTTTATCTTCTTGTGCCGAAGATATATACAAGTTTCGGTTTGCCAGTATAAGCATCTCGCTGTCTGCTACAGGTTTAGAAGAACTCGACAAGGTAGTTCTATTCAACTTGTTGAATTATAGTCATATTTTTGCATCATGATATTTTAGTCAATGGTCATGGCCGAAAGTAGTGATGTATTCCATATACTCACTATTGAGGATAAGTTGGATGGTACCAATTAGCCATTATGGGCTTATATGATGCATCATGTATTGGTTGCAAAAAGACTGTAGAATACTGTGTAGGGTGTTGAAAAACATCCTATTACACTTGCAAATACAACTGCTGAAGGTGATGTAGATGGCGTTGAAGATGATGATATTCTTCATGTTCCTATTCATGCTGCAATTCTTGTTGCACCTACTGCAGAGCAAATTTATTGGGATGGTAGAGATTCTCAAGCACATGCCTTGATAGCCTTCTCTGTGAGATGTGCCATTATTCCTCACATTCGCTCTTGTAGAATAACTAAGGATGCTCAGGATATATTTACCACTTTATATGATGGAAGGAATGAGGCTTGTATTGCTTACCTCCAAAAACTGTTGGAGAGTGAGAACGTGAATGAAAGAGATTCCATGGAAACTTTTCTACCAAAGACCAAAGATTTGAAGGAGTAGTTGATTCTGCTAAGGAAGTTTTGCCTAGCATTTCACTTGTCTAGACTAATTTGAATGGTCTTACTGATTCATATTAGAGTTTTGCTTCTACTCTTCATCTGATGAATAAAGGAAATCCAAATGCCTTAACATTTGAGGAGTTAGTCTCTTTTCTGTTGCAAGAAGATCATTCTAGGCAAAATAGGTCCATTATGAGTATTGCAGATCAAGCTTTCCTGGCTAGTCAAAACAAGGGCAAAGTTAAATGGAGCTCTTCTATTAGTAAGTAGAAACCTACTAATTTTGCACAATCAATGAAGGATCACAGAGACGAGAAGAAAATAGAAAAGCAAAATTTTTTTTGCAAATATTGTAAAGGAAATGATCATGTCATAAAGAGTTGTCCAAAACTGGCTGCTAAAGAGGCAAGGAAGAAAGAGGCTGAAATGGTTGTTGGAAAGACCTCTACACCCAATATAGAGTCTACTAATCTTGTCCAGAATGAAGACCCATCTTCTCATGAATAGTGTATATCTTTAGTGGACTTAGATGTTTGGTACTTTAATAGTGCGGCAACCAAACATATTACCTTGCAGTGTTGTTTCTTCACTTCCCTCGAGCCTGCCCCTGCAGAGAATACCATCACATGTGCCAACAACTCCTCTTATCTTGTCATGGAAGTTGGTACGATCATTCTGAATACTTCTAATGCCAATTCTTTTACATTATTCGATGCTTTATTTGTGCTAAGGATCATGAAGAATCTGATTTCAATTTCAGCTTTAGCCAAGATTCTCTTGGTTGTGAAATTTGTTGATGACAGATGTACGGATCATGATCTATCAAATAACGATGTCATTATTTCTTCTCGCATTTTATTTCGTGGGCTATATAAGATCGTAGACTATGAAAATTTTGTGAATGCATTAGCATGTGCAGTACATAATTCTCAAGCTTTGTTAGATGCAAAGCTTTGGCATGCACACTTTGGTCATCTGAAGTTTGCGGGTTTGCTATGCTTGCATAAATGTGAAATGGTGTCCTCTCTACCCAAACTTGAGGCACCTGTTAAACATGTATGTGAAGGTTGTATTATGGGACAAACGCGGTGTTCCTTGTTCCCAAAAGATGGTTCAATTCAAGCTACTCAGAAATTGTACCTTGTTCATAGTGATGTTTGTGTTCCTATGCAGACACCCTCTTTTGGTAACTATCTTTACTTCTTGACTTTCATTGATGATTTTTCCAGGCATGCATGCGTATATCCATTGAAAGAAACGTCCGGAGTGTTTATGTGCTTCAAACAGTTTTTGGTTTTGGCCAAAAATCTATTAGCATGTAAAATGGGCACTCTCCATTCTGATCGGGGGGAATATATGTCTTCTAACTTTAATGCATTTATGGTTGAAGGTGGGATAAAACATCAGTGTAGAGTGCCATATGAACCTCAACAAAAAGGATTTACTAAAAGGAAGAATAGATCACTCATGGAGATGGTGAGGTATATGGTCAAGAGTTTGGCTTTACCACATAGTTTCTGGCTTGAGATTGTTATGTGTGGAACATATGTACTTAATAGGTGTCCGACTAAAGAATTGCAATCTATCACTCCATATAAGGCTTGGCATGGTCATAAGGTATCTGTTGCTCACCTACGTGTTTTTGGTTGTCTGACATACGCATTAGTGCATGAAAAACAATGCAAGAAATTTGATGATAAAGTAGTGAAATGTATTTTTGTTGGGTACAGTTCTGAAGGCAAAGGACATCATCTATATCATCCATACTCTCCACATAGCTTGTCACTTCCTTATACATGAGTGTCAGCTCCTTGTTCACTGCATCACTCCTACGGGGACTTGTTGATATATTTAGGTAGTGATGTGTGTGAACACTCTAGGACCGACTTGGCACTTTTTTCCCTCTTTAAGAGGTTTTCTTCCCCCGACTTGTATATATGCCTATAACCCTAACATGTCACATATCTTTGTACATTCTCTTGGTAATACATTGAGTATTGTGTATTGTGCTCCAAGCTTCTTCTTCTTCTTCTTCTTCTTCTTCTTCTTCTTCTTCTTCTTCTTCCTTGTGGTGTTCGCATGCTTCCGTGGACCTCAAACTCCAACAAAAACCCCTCTAGTCACAGTCTTAAAATCACATAGAAATTGGTGAGCATATGTGGAGCGATTAGGAGTTCAAAATTGCTTCACTTTGTGGCATCAAAATTTTGATCTGATCTTGTTTTGGTGTGTGAGAGAATATGGCAAATATGAATAGAAGTGTTATATAGCAAAGCCAAATTCAGATTAGCCTAAATTAGAAATGAGTGAGGCTCTTTGAAAAGCAATACTAAAAGCAATCTTAATAAATCAAAAAACTTCGACGTCACTGAATATACGATCGCATATCATTGCTAAAGAAAAACAAAAACTCACTCATAAAATATCTCACACTATTGTGTCGTTGGGATTCAAATCTGGGTGGGTTGCTTTTGCTTTTAAATTGTTTGAGATAGAGAAAGAAGGCGTGCATAATTCTTGCAAATAGGCATGTAAGAAAAATTTATTATAGCTAGCATTCATGAGAATTTTTTTATCATTGTGACCATGAGACATTGTCTCCAACAATCCCCCCTTCAATGTCACAATGGTACTAGGTTCAATAACCTACAAAAATTCCTATGACTCTCCTTGTTTAATGCTTTGGTAAAAATGTATGCAACATTCTCACTTGTAAGTATGTAGACTAGCTCAATGTGCTTCTTAGATACCTTTTCCTGAATATAGTGGTAATGAACCTCTATATGATTTGTCCTAGCATGATGAACAGGGTTCTTTACAATAGCAATAGCAGGGTGACTATTTGAAAATATCTAAAGTGGAAGATGAATGTGAACATCAAGATAACTGAGAATGCTCTATAACCAAATTGATTCAAGTGTGGTTGTAAAGTCAGACCTATACTCTACTTCACTTGAATATGTAGCATTTGTAGGTTGTTTCTTTGACATCCATATCTACAAATATCTCTTGTCTGATTTTTGATGAATCTTAAGCTCACTCTACATGAACCTCCAAACTGAATGTCAAAACGTGTATTACATAGATGTACCAAGTAAACCAACTACTTGACTATAGAATGTAGCATCAAATGGTTTAGAATCTGCTTCTAACTGTAATAACGCATTGACATCCATATGTGTTTGTGTAGGCTTAGAATCTCTCATCTAAAGCCCTTTTAATAATTTCTTAATGTATTTCTTTGGTATCATGTAGATACACTTATCTCTGCACTTGAACTCAATCCCAAGATAATACTGTAAAATACCTAAGTAATTTAAATCAAATATATAGTTAAGTTTTCCTTTAAAGAACTAAAGGTCTGAATCTTTGGGACTTGTGATAATCATATCACTTTGTAGTGCATCTTGAACACTAGCTGATTCATTCTCAACTGAAGTAAGAGTTAAAAATATTATGACTCTCAAAATGTTTTGCATGATTCACCAGATCTCCTTGTTGTCTTCTTGTTTGACTTCTGGTTCTTCCATTGTATTCCTTTATATTACTATCCATCCAAGTTCATATAACCACTTTGGCGTATTCATAAAAAGTGGTGGAATCCTTTTTGGTTCTTCAGGATCTCTTTCTTCTGGAATTTTAAAAACTTCTCCAATTTTTTGAGTTAAACTTTGAGAGGTAGTGATGATGGACTAGGTATTAAAGTAGATAATGCAACTCTCTCTGTACTTGTATCTCTTAGGTTTTGGGTAGGTTCATCACCCTCCCTGTATGGTTGAATGTAAGAATCCAAACTCCTTCTAAAAAGTTGCATAATCATCTACTTTTATGAAATCTAGAATCTCTTCCTTCTTATCATAAATATGACTTTCTGCAGTATATGCATTGCAAGACATATAATTTGTCTCCTTTGCTTTCAATTCCGTAACCAATCAAGAGTGCTTTAATGGCTTTTACATAAGCTTCCCATGATCCTTTTTCTCAATGTGAACATTGATGGGGGATGATTCTAACACCCCAATGCAAAAATGGAAGATGGCTGCCCTCCACTAGGTCCACAAGCACTTATATATACTCACTCTTCTGAATGTTTCTCTGCACCACTACAGAGACTTAAAATGCAATTTTGCAAACTTGTACTAGACTGTAAGAGCTACCCAACAAGCTTTAAATCATCCCAAATGGATATTCCAGCTGGGTGAACCACCCTCTGCAAAATAGGCTACCTGTTTGTAATACTCTCTACCTATGTGCAGAGATATACCTTCACAAAGTTGGCAATTTCTCACAACTCACTCAGCCAAATAACTTGAAGCTTTGGCAAAGTTCAGTGCACAATATGAGAGACCAAATAAAACTTGAAATCAATGAAAATGAGTACAATGAGAGAGAAAATAATGCATTGCAATCTGGTACAATCAGATTTGGAAAAGCCTAATTACACCTCTAGATAGAGAGGAGCAAAATCATGAGAAAATGAGGTAACCAAGCAAGGGGGCTACTTTTTGTGAGTTTATAACTTACAAAACTAAGTGAGAAAGTCATGGAATGCATAAAATGCAAGAAACAAAGGTGGGATGATGGTTATATAAAGTTTTACTTTTCCTATAATCTAGCTAACCACCCATAAATCAGTGTAGGTGCACTTTTTGGTGGCTAATTTGATGATATTTGAATTTGATTGAGTTTGGTGGAGCTTCTAACACTATTCCATGACTTTGGGTCCTCTTTTTTTATTGTTCCACTTGCGAAACTCGTGGTTGAGCCTTTTTGCATGATTGAGACTTAATTTTCAACACTCCCCCTCAAGTCTCAATGCTTAGGTCCTTCATTCCAATGCATGCCTTGAAGTGTTGTAGGTTTACTCCATCCAATGATTTGGTAAACATATCTGCATATTGGTCCTTTGTATTAACATGCTCCACCTTGACATCCTTTGACATGATCTTCTCTCAAATAAAGTGTTTATGCACTTCTATATGCTTCGACCTTGCATGGAACACTGGATTTTGAGCCAAGCATATGCTACTTATGTTGTCACAAAAAATAGGTACTTGCTTAACCTGCAAATCAAGATCAACAATCAACTTCTTGAGCCACATAAGCTCACATGAGATTGTGCTAAGCCTCTATACTCAGCTTCGATCGATAGCCATGGTTGGTTGTTTCTTTGACATCCATGAGATGTTCTTCTTCCCTAGCATGATAACATATCCACTAGTGCTCCTCCTGTCATCTTTGGAACTTGCCCAATCAGCATCACAATAAGCTTGTACATTTAATCCATCATCAAATGGATAATATAGACCTTCATTCACTAATCCTTTGAGGTACCTAAGTACCCTTTTTGTTGCAACAAGATGAGGTACTCTTGGTGCTTGCAAAAATTGAGATAACACTCCAATATCAGGTCTTATCATAGTAGCATACAAGAGAGAAACAATTATTGACCTATACATGGTCACATCCTTCACTTCTTCATCTTCATGAGCACTTATTTTAACATGTACTTCTAATGGATTTGAAATGGGCTTGCAATCACACAAGCCAAAATTCTTCAAAAGATCAAGAATGTATTTTCTGTGCATCAAGTATATACCTTCCTCTTTATACAGTACTTCAATTCCAAGGAATTACCTTAAAATCCCTAAATCTAAGATTTTAAACTCACATCCAAGCTTCCGCTTTATGTCCTTGATGTTGGCTTCCCCCTGTAATGATCAAACCATCAACATATATACAAATGAAAACAATTTTGCTACCTTTCTTCTTCACAAAGAGTGATGGGTCTGCATGACTCTGATTGTATCCACATTTTACCAAGTAGTCCACATGTCTTTGGTTTCAAGCTCTTGGGGCTTGCTTGAGTCCATAAAGAGCCTTCTTTAGCCTACATACATGATGTGGAAACCTCTCATCTTCAAAGCCTTGGGGTTGGTCCATGAAGACTACCTCTTCAAGCTCTCCATTTAGGAAACCATTCTTCACATCCAACTGGTACATCTTCCAACCTTTTGAGGCTGAAAGTGCAATCAAACTTTTGATGGTGGACATCTTAACTACTGGACTGAATGTTTCCCCAAAGTATATGCCATAGGTTTGAGCAAAACCTTTGGCAACCAGCCTTGCTTTATACCTAGAGATGCTCCCATCTGCATGCCTCTTTACCTTGTATACCCATTTGTTGCCAATGACTTTCATGTCCTTTCTTGGCACCAATGAACAAGTATCATTTTCTTCAAGTGCTTTGACTTCCTCTTCCATGGCTTCAATCCATTCCCTATGCTTATTTGCTTCTTCAAAAAAGTTAGGTTCTTCACAAGCTATAACTTGACTCATGTAGGCATGGTGTCTTGCAATGAATGAATCATAAGTTAACCTTTGAACATGGTATTTAACCCTATTGGATGACCTTACCTCACCATTAGGTGGTAGGAATCTCCTCCTTCTTGGTTTAGATGCTTTAAATCCTGGAGTTTCTAATTTTTCCATATCTTCATCACTTGTAGATTCCATGTATACCCATCGATGGTCTTCGTCATTTGCCTTTTCATTTCCTTTGCTACTTCCTTCACTTGAATGAGCTTCATTCCTTGTCCTTCCATGCCAAGCTGATGTCGTACTCTCCTCTGATGGTGTGCTTGAAGTGGTTGGACCACTTATCTCCATGCTTTGTTGTTGCTCTTTGAACTTCTTCTCAGCTTCATATGCATCGTCAACATGTAACACATCTTTGCTACCATACCAAGGCAGCAACTCATCAAATATTACATCCCTAGATACCTTAAGCTCTTTGGTGCAAGGGTTATAGCATCTAAAACCCTTTTTCTTTGAAGAATATCCAAGAAATATACACCTATCTTCCTTTGGGTCTAACTTGTGTCTCAATTCTTGAGGTATGTGAACATAACACACACAAGCAAATACTTTGAGATGTGAAAGGTTGGGTTTCTTACCACACCAAGCTTCATAAGGTGTAACTCCATGTACTCCTATGGTTGGACACCCCTTCATAATATATATGGTTGTATTTGTTGCATCAGCCCAATAAGAGTTAGGAACATTCATTTCATTTAACAAAGATCTAGCCACTTCTGCTATGTATCTATTCTTCCTTTCTGCCACCCCATTTTGTTGAGGTGTATACCTACCAGTGAATTGCCTTTTGATGTCATGGTCATGTAAAAAATCTGAAAATTCATTTGAAAAATACTCTCCCCCTCCATCCGATCTGAGAGTCTTTATATACTTCCCTGTTTCCTTCTCCACTAGGTTTTTGAACCTCTTGAAGTGGTAAAACACCTCTGAGTTTGACTTCATGCAATACATCCAAACAAACCTTGAATGATCATATATAAATGTGACAAAATATCTATTACCTCCAATGGATGGCTCCCTTGTAGGCCCCCATACATCTGTGTGTATGAGATTCAACACTTCATTGCTCACATGTGCTCCCTTCTTGAATGGCAATCTGCTTTGTTTTCCTTATTGACAAGCATGGCACAAATGTTGCATATTCTGAGATGTAAGATCAGGTAGACCACTCACCAAGCCCTTCCTTTGCATGTCCTTCATCCTTTGTAAATTTATGTGCCCAATTGTTTTATGCCATAAGTCGATTTCTGCAATCTGTTTATTTCCAATTGACAAGTAGACAGTGTGAGAGGTTGATGGCTTTACCTCCATGGTGAAGAGTCTTCCTTGCTTCTTTCCTTTTGCTATGAGCTTGTAGTCCTGCATGGGGTCTTCAACAAAACATCCTTGCTCATTGAACCTCACCTCATAACCGCTTTCAACCATTTGACCTACCAAAACCAAGTTCTTTGTGATGGTTGGCACATGCAACACATCCTTCAACACCTTAGAGCTTTGAGATCCATTCAGTGCAACATCTCCCACATGTGTAATCTTATGCTCAGTGTCATCCCCTATCTGTACATGTCCTTGAGTGACGGGTGAATGTAAATTAAAGAAAACATCCTTATTGCAATGGTTGCTAACCACTATCAATGTACCATGTAAAATCTGAATTGGCTCTTTCACTTGAACGATACATCATAAGCAAGTTCTCATTTTCTGAATTTGTTGAAGTAATAGCATAATTACCTTGGTTCCTTTTGTATCCTTGATTACCTCCTCCTTTGGATCAACAATCTCTTGCATAATGGCCGGGTTTTCCACAATTGTAGCATTCTCCATTGAATGCTTCTCTTTCATGTGATCTTCCTCCTCTTCCTCTACTCCTTCCTCTTCCTCTTGATCCATAGCTTTGGTTGGAGCCTTTTTGGTTGCTTGAGCTTGAGCTTGATCTTCCTCTCCCTTTGCCTTGGGAGTTTTGTCCACCTCTTTTGCCTTTGCCTCTACCTGCATAGAAAACTTGGGCTTGGCTGCCCTTTGATTGTGAACCTCCTTGGTTCATCTCCTCGGTCACCATCAATGTGACTAATTGATCAAATTCTGGTAGTGAATCCCTCACATAAACTGATGTGGTGAATGCTTTCCACCTTTCATCCTCTCTCAAGCCATTGAGAGTGTGTGCAACAAGATCATCGTCTTTGATTGCGCTCCCAATTGAGCCTAAAGCATCTGAAAGATCTTTAACCTTCAAAATGTACTCATTTATATTACTACTTGGTGATTTCCTAAGATTATTAAGCTCATTCTTGAGTTGAATCTTTCTTGCCTTGGTTGATGAAGAGTACAATATCTCAAGGGTCTCCCAAACCTTCTTGGATGTGTCCAATTCTTGTATATGCCCTATCATGCTATTGCTTATATGTTGGGATAGAATGAATATGACTCTCCTATCCCTTCCTATCCATTCATTAAGTGCCTTGACCTGCCCTTGAAGTGGTGGATCATGTACATGAGGCATTGCCTCCGTGCCGCTCACTAATCCCCACAATCCTTTGTCCATAAGGTAGTTGCTAAATCTAAGTTTCCATGGTTGATAATTGCCTTTTTCTAACTTCTCTATTTGTGCATTATACTCAGCCATATTGAGCTATAAGATTCTCCTCTAGCTTTTCCTCAAGTGTTTGTATGCTTTAGAAGGTGTGGATATTACCTTTTGATAGCTTTTCCCTTGCTAACCTTCGACTAGTTGAGATCTTGATCGACGTAGCCCCCTTTTGATGTCTTCTTGCTTTGATGATCCTCCTTGTGCTTCCACAAGTTATCTTGAGCCCTTCAAGTCTTCAATATGATGCCACTAATGTCTCCAAGCCTCCAGAATGGATCTGATACCACTGATAGGGGATGATTCTAACACCCCAATGCAAAAATGGAAGATGATTGCCCTCCACTAGGTCCACAAGTAGTGATATATGCTCACTGTTCTGAACGTTCCTCTACACTAGTACAAAGACCTAAAAATGACATTTTGCATAATTGTAGTAGACTATAAGAGCTACGCAACAAGCTTTAAATCATCCCAAATGGATATTCCAGCTGGCAAAACCACCCTCTACAAAACAGGCTACCTGTTTGCAACACTCTCTGCCTATGTGCAGAGATAAACCTTCACAACGTTGGAAATTTCTCACAATTCAGTTAGCCAAATAACTTGAAACTTTGGCAAAGTTCAGGGCACAATATGAGAGACCAAATGAAGCTTGAAATCAATGAAAATGAGTAAATGAGAGATCAAACAATGCTCTGCAATCTGGTACAATCAGATTTGGAAAAGCCTAACTACACCTCTAGATAGAGAGGAGCAAAATCATGAGAACATGAGGTAAGCAAGCAAGGAGGATGCTTGTTGGAGTTTATGACTTCACTAAACTAACTAGGAAACTCATGGAATGCATAGAACTCAAGAAACAAAGGCGGATGATGCTTATATAGAGTTTTACTTTTCTTACAATCTACCTAACCACCCACCAATCAGTGTAGGTGCACTTTTTGGTGGCTGATTTGATGAGATTTGAATTTGATTGAGTTTGGTGGAGCTTCTAACTTTATTCCACGACTTTGGGTCCTCTTTTTTTATTGTTCCACTTGCAAAACTCGTGGTTGAGCCTTTTTGCATGATCGAGACTTGATTTTCATCAAACATTAGTTGGGGAACCAAAAACTTTGAAATAACTCACATTCGGTTTCTTCCCATAATAAGCTTCATAAGTTATAATGACCTTCAAAGATTCTATGGAAGACCTATTTAGAATGTGATAAGTTGTATGTACTGCATCAAACCAAAACTTGGTGTACTTTATTCTAAAGTGATTCACCAACTTTCATCATTGTGTTTGCTAGTTGTCTCCTTAGATGAGCTTTCTTGGTAGGGTTTCTACTCTGATAGATATTATTTAACTCCAACAAAGCCTATCGAGAGGTTTTTCATGGCTTGATTCGGGGTATAATATGCCTCTTGACTCTGATAGCAATATATGAAAGTGCTAATGCATCCCTTGAGTTCCATCTTGATTGCTCTTCTCTAGGAAGTAATCTGCTAGTAGTATGGACTCTTGATGATGAAAGAGTTTCTTCTTCTTCACTAACCTCTTGTTGAGTAGAAATAGTAGCAGCAAGTCTTCTAGAAGATGAAGCAACATCTTCTCTAACTTGTCTTGGCCTTGGATAAGTGTCATTGACAATATTCCATAAGTCCTTTGCTACTAACCGATTCATCATCATAAAACTCTACATTGGATAGGTTGACATTCCAGGAACTCAATATAAGAAATTGTGCCTAAGAGGTATGAAGAGTGTCTGTGTGTGTGTGAGAGAGAGAGAGAGAATATGGAGAATATTTAGAATTGTTCTATAGAAAACCCAAATTCTGATCAACCTAAATCAAATAGACTTGCTACTCATAGTAAATCAACAATAGATGTTCATGGTAAGCTGGCAGAATCTACTCCAGATAATCACCAAGATGTAGACCACAACTCCTCGAAGAGTGTGAGAACTCCTCCTCCACGATGGCCTTCAATATCTCCTCCAAGATCTCCTTGCATAACTTGGGAAGATACAACTTGATCACCTCTAAGAGTTTAGAACTCTTGCTATTGTTTCTTGAGTGATGCTCACATACTGAGCCTTCCTCTCCTTATATAGTATTGTGCTCCCTTCAAAGCACAACTAAAAGCAATACTACAAGCTACTCATGCCTATGAAAAACCATTAATGCATGTGATCGTGTGAATGGAACTCAAACTTCTAATCAAGAAAAAAATTGCACCGTTTGCTTTCCTTAAAAAATTCCATGCGGAGTGCTTTTGTGATCTGTCGATACTGCAAATGAGGATCCAAATCATGTCTTTAATTTGGAAGCTTTTTATTCTATCAACATTGCCCTCATGCCATTTTTGAAGAGGAAGCAAAAAATGTAAGTCATATATATGGTCTGATAACTTATTTTGGACTTTTTTGGCATCAATGGTTTTGAGAACAGTCCAACTGAGAGCACCTTATAAGTTAAGTGTGCAAATGATGTGCTTCTGATTATTTTTGTGTATGTTAATGACATGCTGCTCTAATGAGAAGCATATTCCTGAGTTTAAGCTCAATTTGCATGCCTTTTTTGAGATGTTAGATTATCTCAGCATTTATTTTATGCACGTTGATGGGGAATCATTTTGTGTCAAAAAAAATATATTGACATATTATTGCAGCATTTTGGCCTTGAAGATTGTAAACATATTGCCACTCCTATGAAAATAGGTTTATAGTTGAGTCTTCATGATCTTGGAGATGCATTTGATGTTATTCTCTATCAGTACGCTCTTCGATGCTTGATTTACATATGCATAACCCTACTTGATATTTAGTTTTTTGTCACTGAGATGAGCAAGTTCATGCATTGCTGACATGTTAAGCATTGGCAAGTAGTTAAGCACATCTTTCACTACTTAAGTGGTACCTAGCTACTTGGATTATTTCGCATGCTTCTGCAAACCACAAACTCCCATAAATCTTGTGGCCATGATGCTTCCATTTTAGGGATTAAGGAGTCAATTTCACTAGTCTCCAACCCTAATTCCTCTTTTTCTAGGTTTGCCTCTTTTCGCATTGTCTGATTAGGATCATACTTATTTAGACATTCGTAAACTTTATTCTTAAGAATTCTCATTTTCAAAATGGTTGGTGATTTTTTTGTAGCATGGTCTAAGAAACCTCAATTAGTTTTTTACATAACTCCAATCTCTCCTTTTCCAAGTCTCCTTTAGGGTGGCATATATCATGTTGTTCTAGACTATGTCCTTCCACTATTATCAACTGATAGTCTTTTAGAAACATTTATAAATTTTTAGGCATAGGATTAACTAGAATCGATCTTGCATGATCCTACATGTGTTCTTCATTTACTACATTTTTTTCTTATTTTGTTTGAATCTATTTGTAGATTCCTTAGCCTCCAATGACTATTGTTTTTCTTCATCTAATTTCTTCATCCACTTACTCTTAATTTTTTCCCTTCTAGTTTTCCATTTTCAAGCCTTCCTTTCCTAGATCATTTTGATAGCTCTTTAAAAGCTTCTACCACCACAAGTGAGGATTCTTCCCTTTTTTTACTTTTTGAGCTTTTTGACACATGCTTACTGGGATCTTTTCCTTCTCCTTTGCTTAGGCTCCGGTTATAGCCTTCATAGGTACCATGTACTCTTTGTCACTACTAGAGGACTCAATTACTTCAATCACATTTATTTGAGTAGTTGAAGAAGCTTTGGAGGGGTTCTTTGGACAATCTCAAAAAGATGTTCCTCTCCACATTTATTGCAATATTCTTCCTAAGGTCTTTGGTGTGGTGGGTGATGGGCATTGAGCATGCAAGGTCCTCTTTGTGGTTTTGGACTTGTTGGTTGTCTCACTTGATTTGTGGCTTTAGGTGCAACATACATCATGCTGGCATATTCAGACCCATAAAAGTATCAATAGCAGTCATACTCATAATTATATTGCTCATAACTTGCTTCATGTTTTATGGGATTATTATCATAAGCCTAATAGCCACCATAGTTGTGTTTGTATCCTTGGCTGTTTTTTTCCATGCTAGTCAAGGGAGTCAATGGTACTACTACTACTCTCTCTGATTTCTCTTCCAGTTTTGTGTATTTCACTATTACAGCATTTAGAGGATGGGGTGGTTGTTGTCCTAATATAAGTTGAGATTGAGGGTATTTTTGATAATCATATGGCCTTTGAACCAATGGAGATCCCTCATATGGAGCACACCTTGGAGCCTCCATATCCTATTATCTAGGTGGGCAATTGTATTGCCTATATGGCTAAGATTGGGATTTCCTAGGTTATCTATTTTATGGATATTTCTCCTTAGTATGATTGGTATATTGTTGCTCAATGTGGAAATAAAAACTTGCAATTTGGGTGGGTGAGCAGCCGCAACACTTGTTTAAATTCATCCATATGTTCGTATGGGTCTCCTAAGCTATGACAATGATTCTTCATGCATTTGGAAACCTAAGATGGTCTCAGTCTTCTGCCCACATCTTGTGGTCAATGAATGATTTGAACAACAAGATGCACACTTTTTCCTCATCCTTGTGGAAGTCTCTAAGGAATGGGTGGTTTGTTAATGATCTCACCTCCATTTGAGGGTTAGGCATAGTGTTATTGTCTGGCATTGAGAAATGCACATGAGGTCTTTGAGGGATACTCTGTCAGTTGTATTTCCCTAAGTTAGGGTTTCCCTTGATTTGTTGCTAACCATGGGGGATGCTTGATGAAGTTGCATGTTCCCTAAAGGGAAACACCTACAATCCCATATATTTGAGTCTAGTTTCTCTAGAGCCTATCACTTCCCACTATCTCCTCTTATCTTGGTCCAAATAAGTCACCCTTGAGGATTCTTCTAGATCATGCAACTCATAAATGATAGTAGGGTTAAGATTGCTTCCTAAAATGGGTTTAGTTTCCTACAATATCATCAGTCCCATGAATTACATAGATGTTTACGAGGTCAACATCGTGAGGAATCATATCACCTCTCAAAAAATTCACCACTATTGATTCCCCTCCTTTCCCATTACCCACATTGGAATGATTGTGAGTTTCCTAAATCTCTCCTCATTCATTTATCTTTTTAGGTTGATTAATCACCAAATAAAAGCTTCTATCTATTTAAAATCCACCTTCAAATTTTACTACTAGTCTTTTTGTTATTTTTGTCACTCTTGAGTCTCTCAATTTTTCAACCTATCTATTAAGCCCATTAAGATATACACACTCCTTCTAGATCAGTGGACACACATTGTAGGGAAGTCCTATACTCTCCCTCAATCATAGACATAACTAAAAAAACTTCAATGAAAAAAACTTGGGCATGCATATCTTTTGTAGTCATTGGGTCAATCTTTGGATCATTATAGGTACAAAATAAGTTGAATGTAGGCTTCTTTAGGTCACACTTTCAACTGAGAAAATAATGCTTCTTCTACTTCCTAAGACACATTTGACCTCAGGTTCATTCACACGTGTGCTCTCCTTTCTATTTTTCCTAAGTCTTGAGCTCTTAGTGTATCTACACTTAGGATGTTTAGAGTTCTAGAGTTTAAGATTTGATTGTTTTTGCTTAACTTAAGTGTCATCTTCTGGTCTACATGTGACTTGATCCCAAAAAATCTTGATACACGATACTTGAAATTTGGATGATACATGACACTTGAGATCATGATAAGATTACTACATGATATGCAATACCTCACGATACTTTGTGGTAGTATCGAGGACACTCAACAATGGAAGCAGTGTTGGCAATACACAATTCTTGAAAACAATGTTACACGTTACAGGGGGTGCAGGATAAATGATACAACATAATCTCATGATATTTGATACTTGCAATTTAGAAGACACATGAAAATTAAGATCATGATACGATATTACCTACATTCCACAATACATGATACAAGATCTCCATGGTACACGACACCTAGGAACATACACAATACCTTGGTGTCATGACACATGATACTTGGTGGAAGTATCAACAATATATAACACGATGGAATGTCGATGATACATGATACAGGGTCACAAATGTGAAATGATACTCAAGGTTTCTACAACACATGATACTTGGATTCTTTGTGATACATGATACCTAAGAAGGTATCAGTGATACACGATACTAGACAAAATGATAGATGAAACTTGAGATGGTATCAACAATGAATGATACCTCCCTAAAAAGGGCACACGATAGTGAACACATAAGTATCATGTGATGATACTCACCAGTCATGACACATGATACTTACGTATTGGTGATACATGACTAGGAGTGAAGTGTCAGTGATACACAACACTTGCCAAAGTATCAACAACACAAGGGAATCCGACATCACGATGCCTGAGTCAACCCTTATTGCAAGACATGAACTTTTACCCACCTATTTTTTATTTTAAGTTTATGTATCTACTCCTTGTGCTCTCCTCTATCAGCCTATGTGCCTGGATCATAGAAATTATCTCTCCTTTAGCTAAAATCTAACTCACAACACTTGGATGATATTGTTTCTACCCACATGCATATGTGTTTGCAAATATGAATGGATAAGTGTGTAGAGCTCATTTCAATGATCCTTTCTCCTAAGTTTCAAGCTTTCAAATCAAGTGTATGCATTGTTTTATGTGTCTAAAGTTCTCATGATACTAGTTCCTTGTGATTGCTCATGCAATACTTGCAATCTACAAGTATTCCTAAGATCTGGATTTCTTGTTTCTTAACTTTTGCCAAGGTCGGTGTCCACTAAAAGTTCAATTTCTTTGATTTTTTGTGTGTTAAATTCTTAACCTACTTAATTGCACTCATTTCCTATGTCCTAAACCTTAATCTCCCAAAACTTAACCCAATCCTTAGGAACTTACTACACATGCTGAAGTATATAAGGAAACAAGTGCAAGTTTTGATGACTTGCCACAATGTTGAACTCCTTTCTCATGTACAATATCTCCACAATGACACTTTGACCATCATGTAGGCACCTTGACTTAGGCCTTCGTCCATGAAAATGGTTCCCAAAGCATGTATTTTCATGCTACTCATGACAAGTGAAGCTAGTTAGCTCTCACACATCCTAAAAGTGTAGTGAAGTGTTGGCTTGACACACACACAAATTGTCAAACCAAGAGTATGACCACGCCAAGTGCATAGAAGCATGTGCTCTTCATGATGTTTAATCTATGAATAGGTCAAATAAGTGCATACTAGGGTGATTTCTACCTCACATGAAACCTTCTACACATAGGTATGTGTCCCAATACTTGGTCAAATAGCATAAACTAAATCAAGCTTGTCTCCTAGCTCTGATATCCAAATATAGTGAATGCCAAGTTTCTTTGGAAGCTCTTAATGAGATGCATCTCTTGCAAGTATTCTATATGAAATCTTAGTTTCTTAGAAAAAGTTATGACTTAAAAACCAAGTATCAGAATCTCATACCTTCACCTAACAACTCCCTATGCTTCAAACATGCATAAAAACTATGAAAAAAGGTGTGGAAGGGGTCAAAGAAAATACATGCACACATTATATGCCATACATACACATACAAAATCATGAAGAAGGAGATAAGAGAGCAAGAATAGGGATTTAGGAGATTTTTGCTTCATGTTAGTTCTTCTTATAAATGACAAAAAAGTCTTTACGAAAGATTCACCAAGTGACTTATATACATGTGCCCATAATTTAAGCCTTTCACACAAGTGGACTGACACTTTGAGAAATTCCTAGAGAAAACTAACATTGTAGAAGGATATGATACATTATTTGTGGATTATGAAACCAAAGGAATCCTCTAGTGCATTTAAAAGGCTTCGATACATTCATGAGATTTTTGTAAAAAGAAGTAGTAAATCTAAAAAAATATATATGGGACCCTCCTCTTATTTTCTTCAATCCTTCTCTTCTTTCCCCTCTCTATAATTTTGAGCCTTTGAGTCTCTGCAACAACCACCTACAACCCTCAAGATAATGGAAATTTTGAACAATCTCATGCTTAAATTATGAAGGTGATCTGGAAGGCTTGAAATGGAGACATAAAG
This sequence comes from Ceratopteris richardii, assembly GCA_020310875.1. NCBI lineage: Eukaryota > Viridiplantae > Streptophyta > Polypodiopsida > Polypodiales > Pteridaceae > Ceratopteris > Ceratopteris richardii. Next base: position 15,028,041 of record CM035410.1, read on the forward strand.
CAATGGAGGATATATCTTCCATTTGCATTATGGGCAGATAGGATGACATATGCTAGAAATATAAGTGTTATGACTATAAAGTTAATGTATTCTCAACAACTATTATTCTATACCCATAGTCGGATACCAACTTGGATAACATTACCATGAAACTTTTCAAGTGAAAAACTATTAGAATTGAGAATTCAGCAGTTAGAACAGGGAAAAAAGAATTTAAAAGAAGTTGTTAAAAAAATTGAAGGAACCGTGTCTTAAGAACAAATTATAGCATGATAAAGCACATTGACTTAGGCTCCATCAGATTGAGATTCGGGATTGGGTATTATTATATGAAGATACTTTCAATTCCCAATATTATGGGTGAAAGAAATTAATGAAGAGATGGTTTGGTCCTTATGTAGTTGTGTCAGTTTACAAAAATGGAACGTATGTACTTCCCGAGTTTGACAACACTCCTCTTAGAACTTTAATTGTAGAAAAACAAATAATATTTTTGAAGAGAAGGATGACTATTGAGTATGAGAGAGATGATGAGCTGCTCGCAAACAAAGATATCAAAGACAAAGATGATGTACGAAGAGCAACCACTTCATAGTCTTACAGGAACTTTCAAAGCATTACATGCAGACATTGGGGCATTAGTGTTTCCAAATGTACCTCCTGCTAAACTTATTCGTGAAAGGATCTTCTTTTACACTCACAAGTACATTGTTCCTTCCACAGATGGTGAATATGGAAGGTTGGAGATTATCAAAGTTGACTCTCTTCTTAGTTTAGAGTGGCCAAAACCTGATTTTTGGTCCATATCATCTTTCAAGCGTAAGATGGTGATGGACATACATAACTCTTTGAAATTCACACGAGTGTCTAGATCAATAGGTCTTCATTGGACTCTACCAATCCTTTGCTTTGTTTTCATATTTCAAGGCATTCCTTTTGTAAAAACTCCTACAATGTTCCTATGTAAAGATATTACATACGAAGCAGTAGAAGGATTGTTTGGGGAAAACTGGGGTTATGTAGAAGGATTGTCAAAAGGGGATAGATATCATTGCAGAATTGGTGACACAGGTATAGGGTTTTGCTATTTAAAACATCACACCTCATTGTACATCAGATTTTATTATGATCGTTGGATGTGTAAACTAGGAGAGTGGATACCTTTGCAAAGCTCGAAGGGATCTTTAGCTTCATTTGAAATTAATGTGAAGTTACCAAACAATGATATGGAGGTGGTTTTAGTTAATCAACATTGGAACTTGGCCAACTTGAGAGAGCACTTACTTATCATGAGATATGATGATCTTCATGATTTCAAATTTCGAATACGAGGGAACGAGGTAAGAGTTGTATTCCATATATACATATAGATATATATATATCTTATTCTATCACTATTGTTCATGATTTGAAAATGTTTTACTCTTTTATGAATTGTCCACAGATTGGAAAGAGATTGGAAGACAAAATCAAGGTTCTTGCAGATTGGAGCATGGATGGAACTGAAATTTCATTGTCATAACTCTTTTTTGTAAAGATACTGTGAAACCTGTAAACAAACCTATTTTTGCAATGAAAAATTTTTCACATTTGCTTCAAGGATATTTTGGCCACATTCTACTTGTATCTGTACATTCTCAAGGTTTTTCTTGAAAGAGCATTCTTATTGTTTATTTTCTTTGATGTGATCTCAAATGTCAAAGTTTTCCTTTCCAAGACTCTTATGTTTTAATTTAAGGAAAAGTCACTTCTATGAAAAGTGGGACCCATCACTTAAAAATTCTAGAAAATTTATAAATAGGAGTCCTCTCTCCTCATTTCTCACTTTTGCAACTACATTGAGTGTTAGAGCAGTCTGCATTTGCAAGCTATGGCTTCCACCTCTGTACCTACTAAGAGTGCACGCCACAAGTTTCTAGAATTTTTGGAGGATTCAGTTTATAAAGGTCAACATGACCTATATGATCTTCTCTCCAAGGTTCCTGACCTCCATGGAACCGTGCAAATGAATGCCGATGCTTTGGAGGAGCTACTTCAATATATGAAAGTTCATATATTGTGTTTCTCCATCGAAATACCACCATATGATGGAACTTGGGTTCCATGTGGCCTTCTCACCTACATTCACAAAGGTGATGAGGCATTTGCAAAACGATTGAAACGGTTCCAGGTAATTGCAGAGGAAGCAGGGCACAAGTTCTTGATGAAACTGTGCCACTTATAAGGATTGAATAGGAAATGCAAGATGGGTGCAAAATATATTTCATTCATTGCTGCCACTATTTTCTTTGTGAATGAGGAACCAGAACCAATTCCTCATGAGATCCCTCATCTTCTTACACGTGGTTTTGTCGAGGATAAAAAGGAACCACCTCAAGAACCCTTGATTCTCCTATTAGAGAGAGAAGCTATTGGGAAAACTTATCCTCTTGGTGTGGATGATAAGTTGAAAGAAGTGCCTAAGCCATCCACCTCTTCGGAGCCAGAAGCAACTATTCCAGAGGTGGAGATTGAAACTTTTTCAGTGGTTCTTGTCGAGGGACAAGAATATTTGTTTTTACATGATGTAGAGAAGGCATTTGGGCTACGGCTGGATGAATGCCTAAGTTTGTTTTGTACTTTGTCAGAGTGTCCTTTGGATAGTACCTCTGACTTGTTGGAGAAAAAGTGTTTGCCATTTGGTGACTCAGTGGCCGACACAATAAAATTGGTTTGCAATGACATACTCACAAGTGAACATGAACATATCACAGAAGAACAATTTAGTAATGCACAAGAAAGGATATTGGAATCAAAAGTTCCCGCCTCACCAGTAATCGAGCAGAGTGGGATGTCCCACTCCAGCATTAATTTACAACTTCAAGAGAGAGGAGAAGAAGAAGATAGAGTTCAAGATGTAAGTATCTTCAATTCATGTCATTCATTCTTACAAACACATGCAGCTACTAATCATAAAACTTTGTGCAGGAGGTGATTGAAGTTGACAAGTTTGCAGCAAGGAGTGGAGGTGATCGAGTGGCTCGTGGAGGTGGCTCATCCCTTGCAAACTACATTGGGAAACTTCCCAAAGACCATTTTGTAATTATCCATAAAGAGTTCAGTCCTCAAGGCCACTTCATGAAATGGTGTCTAAAGGCCTTAAGTTAATTGCTTTGTTTATCAACCATTACACAGGGGAGTAATTGTATCTTTTTAGTTAAGAAATCCCTTGTAATTACAACCTTAGGTTCCAACTTCCGTGGAAAGGTCTTAAGTCAAATAGGTATATCTCTAGGTCTAGGAGTTAGAAATGTTGATGAAATAGCAAACTCAATTTTGACTTACACCCTACCCATGGCTTTGGAGCATCGAAAGAGAGTCATTGAGAAACTCAAAGCCAATTGATGTAAACAATTGAATTAATATCAAATTTTCACTTTGCTTTATTTACAATTGTCTCAAGTATTTCTTTTTTAGTATATTATCTAAAATTCTTTTGGACCTGCATGTGATGTATTGATGTCATGTAGGGCATTGGGAGGATCTTTAGTTTCATTCTTTTGGACCTTCTTTCTCTCATTTAAGGTCATGTAGGGCTTTGTGAGGCCAAATAAGGCACTGCCACAGAAACGCGGGAGAAGGCCCTGCAAAACGTTTGTAGGGCCTTCTCCCGCGTTTCTGTGGCAGGGCCTTATTTGGCCTCACAAAGCCCTACATGACCTTAAATGAGAGAAAGAAGGTCCAAAAGAGAGAAACTAAATATCCTTACATGCCCTAGGTGACCTTACATGAGACTGAAACTTCACTAGATGGATATTTTCAAGAATGCAAATGTTCTAAGTTTCAAAATGCTCTGCTCATATGTTTCAAAGGTATAGGGAGGTCAAAATTTGTTCATATTAACTACCCATGAACTAGATTTACTACTCATGATCCTTCTTTCATATTTCAAAGGTCTTGTAGGGCACTGGGAGGCCAAATAAGGCCCTGCCACAGAAACGCGGGAGAAGGCCCTGCAAAAGGTTTGTAGGGCCTTCTCCCGCGTTTCTGTGGCAGGGTCTTATTTGGCCTCCCAATGCCCTAGAAGACCTACATGACCTTAAATGAGAAAGAAATTTCAGTACATGGATATTATCACTAGATCAAAATGACAAGATAAGAAAACAATCACTGATATATGAGAGATTATCACAAGAAAACACATGGAAATGTAAAATGATTGCTCATGTTTCATTATAAATAATGAGATTATAAATGGAATAGAGGAAAAGTGCTAATGTTTCATTGAAAATGGAAATATTTACAAAAAATCTCTTGTCCGTAGAGATCAGTTACAAAACTTAGCTACGATCAGCCCTAATTCTCCTGGCTAACTGTATGTCCTTCGGTTGTATAGTGACTCGCTTAGCATGGATGGCGCACAGGTTGGAATCCTCTAGCATTGATGTCAAAAATGCTTCAGCTTCCTCTTGTAAAGCTTCTAAAGCTAGAGCTTGGATCCTTAACCCTGCACAATACCTTTGTAACTCTTCTTTGACCACCCTTGCAAAGGGTCTTCTAGGTATGAGAAGCTCAGCTATCTTTTGATAGTGCCTTATCTCTGCAAATGCCTTCGTATATCTTCTTCTTCATTGTGGTGCTCTAGCTTGTGGTTGTGGTGGTCTTCGTTGGACATTTTCTTGTGGTCTTGGTTGGGGTGGTCTACGACGAGGTTGAAAGACTTTCTTCTTCCGTTGCACGCGTCTTGAGCTTTCTCCTTGTTCAGGATGTTGTTGCTGGCTTTGCTCCCTCTCTTGATCATTGGGTATGGCCCCCTGATTTGATGGTAGTGTCTTTCCCGCTACAGTAACCCTATGATTTGTAGGTATTTCTTCGTTACCCCATGGTGGCAATGTTTGACTCTCATCACTTGATTGTGAACGTTGTTGAGACACATCCTCATGCGATTCATCAAAATCATCATCAGAAACTACCTGTCTATGAGCACGCTCCTTCACCCTTGTCTTTGTTGGTCTCTTTGGTGATGGAGGCTCATCATATGATGATGGTGGTGATTGGGATTGATTTACGGCCTCTTCCCTAGATTGCCCATGTTCCACTTGTTCATGCAACTATTCACTCCCAGAGGTATGGCCACCACCTGTTTCGTGATGGGATGCAGAGCGCGAGACACTACGTCGCCTTTTGTGGTGATTCATCCATGGTGGCTTTTGAGTGCCTTGCACATAGGTAGGAAAGTTAATGGGATCCTTCCTTGGAGTTTGCTTTGTTCGTGCCATCCTCTATAGTGCTAGAATGTTGAAATGAGACAATGAGTCTCCTTTTATAATGTTTCACTTAAAAAGGTTCTGTTCACATTTGAATGGACAAAATATAGTTTAAAAATTAAAAATTACCTTAAAAAATTGCAAACAAGAGATTAGTGTATAGCAAACCTTATGAATTATTCAGAAAATTCCATGAATGTATTAAATGACTTCACTTCCATGATGAACCCTGTCGTGTTCTTGTAGCCCGCCATTGAGCATGATGTAAAGGTCCCAATGATGACTTCCATTTTTCACTAGCTAAGTTGTGTTGATTAAATCTTGCAAGTTTTGCAACTTTCGACTCCTTGGCTCGTTCCATTGCATATGTCCTTGAAAATGCAGTACGATAAAACCAATTAAACATCTCTTCCATATAGTTTGATTGCATTGCACCACCACCATGTCATGTGTTCTTGAAGTAAACACCTCTAGCCTTGTAATGTGACTTCTCCATTCCTTGTGCACTAAAAATCTCCAATGAACCATATCGATGCATAAAAAATGCTCCATGTGCAAATAAAATATGCTGAAATGATATAAGTACATATAACACAATCTCATCAACAAGAAAATTGAAAAAATAAGAAAACTTACAATGTAATGTGTAATATTGCTCTCTCCCCAAGATAGGATGAAACACTTTGCAAACTCCATTAATGTATCTTGAAACAACTGATGGTCATTTTTGTTGGAGCTATTAAGACTCATTAAGCCTACCAACTTATCTAAGCATGACCAAACCTTCTTTCGCCTATTACTAAGGTCAATTTGAGAATCATTATCAGTGGTGATCATGCACAAGTCTTTCCATAGCTCCCTGCATTCATTTTTCTTAGGGCTTACACCTCTTCTGAAAAATTTTCTTGCCTTCTTCCCTGTCATTGACACTTGTTGCAAACTATTTTGCGATTCACTAGGTTTTTTGACAACTAGAGTTACATTACCACCATGACAACCAATCGAATTAAGAAACTCTTCCAATTTTTTGATTGCTTGTACAGATTTATCAATTGGCTTCATGGAAAATGCATATTCTATGTGGAGCTTCAATAATCTATCAAATATTCTCATGAAAGCATGCAATGTGCAAAAGTGAACATTAACTAATGGAAATGGAATAATGGGATTCCAATCTTTATCTAATATGTCACGGCTAGGTATTTCTAACATTGGACACCTTAACAAAGGTCTATCCCATTCCGTGGAAGTAGGTGCATCTATGTATTCATCTAAGCTAGATAGTACTTTTTGTTGTCCCTTTGTTACTTTGTAGCCTCGAGTACAAAATGGACATGCATAACGAGTAGATGCACCTTGCTTGCAACCTAACATGCATTTGATAGTTTTTAAATCCCCACCCAAGTGCCAATCTATCTCAAAATCACCAAAGTTTTCTATGTGGAGCTTTGCACCATGAATTTGAGAAACTATTACTTTAGTGATCCATGGGGTCCTACTAAATGTCCATGAAAGAACATCATTGGATTCTTTAGGTACTTCAATAGCACCTAACCACCATTTTTCTTTCTCGGATTGAACACTATATGTAGACTTAGAGCTAGAGTTACTACTTTCATCAGATATGGCATTTCTCATAGCTTCATTCATGAGTGTCAAACTCAATCTCTCCATTCGTCGTCCCTTTATGATCTGGCATTCATCTAACTTCAATATAAACTGTAATTTGGTATTACAATCTGCATAAATTAGCAAAATCTTTATAACATCAAGATACAATGTATATCAAGGTAACAATAGTGCACATACCTGGTATGGTAGATTTGTAAAATCGAACCATTGCCTGTTGAAGCCTCTCCAAATCCACGAATATGTTGTACTTTGTGTAAGGAAATCCATTTCCAACTGCGCTTTTCAACTCTTTTTTGGATGTAGATAAATGATAAATAGACATAGGCATAATATCCTCTACATATAAGTAGTTTCCAAGAATACTAGTTATATCTTCATTGGACATTGACTTCTTTAGTGATACCTTGTAAGGAGATGGAAACATATTCTGAAAAATACCTTCTCTTTCTAATGAATGCTTCAAAAGGTTGTACAATGCACTGTATCCTTTAGTACTAATTCCTGCTTCATCACATACCATCTGCACGTCTCTAGGAGTGATAATATCTTGTAACTTTTTTGTGAAATCTTTAATCACTTGCTTCTTGATAAGGTTTCCTATCCGTGACTCCAAAATACTACCCACCTGCTTGTTGGTCAAACAAGAATTTAATAACTTGAATTGATCCTCTGTTGTTGATGACGCACTAACATCTTCAACGAATGACCTACATAACAAGAAAAAATAAATAAATAAATAAATAATATATATATATATATATATATATATATATATATATGTATATATATATATATATATATATATATATATATATATATACATATATATATATATACATATAAAAGTCTTCCAAAAAGAGAAACAAATACATACCGAACCTTATCGCAAAAACTCGTCGTTTGCGTGCTCCACCACCAATTGAAAGAGAGTCAAAGGATGTTAATGATCGTCTCCTACGTCGCATCCCAAGTGGAGTCTCTCTAAAGTGTTGGACAGTGTTTTTTAATTTCTCAATTGTTCTCTCCTTTTCTTCCATATGCTTTTCAAGCTCTGCAAGCTTTTCTTGTAAAGATATGACTGTGCTTTCAAAAGCGACCAACCTTGTATGATTTAGTTGATATTGTTGAATCCAATACTTAGTAATGACAGTTGAATGTGTAGATAATCGTTGACAATAACCTAAGAGCCCAGCTTTACCAGCACCGATGAACTGAAGTAAAGTTGAGAGGTTATGGAATGTTGGATGGTAAGAAGACATTGGATCAGGAGAGTATAATGAACCATGAGTCCAAAGATCAATATTCTTTTCTCCAGCTTCACGACGCTCATTTTGAGAGTTCACATCATTGTTGCACTCTGTATTTGGAACAAACTCTCTGGGCACACGAACATGAATACTTGTTGATGTTGGGGCATGAGGATGTCCTAATGTGAGGTTTGTAATAGGTGTCAACACCATCTTTTCCAACAATTAAACAATACTGAGAAAGAGACCAGAAATTTGTTTGGAAGAGATGCTAGAACATGATTTTCATAGGAAAAGTTTGTTTTCTTGGATGTGGATGGGTCAGAGTGTGTTTTTCCACTAAGAATAGCCAAAAATGTTGAAATTTTGAAAAAGTCATTTTTTGGGTGAAGAGTAGTTACGGATTTGATGATGTGGCACTCTACTTTTGGAGGGATTTTAAAAATATTACTTTTTCAAAAGGAAAATTAAAAACTAAACTCAAAAAAAGTCACTTCTGACATATATATTAAAAAATGAGCCCTTTCAAGTAAATAAACACTAAAATTGAGACTTAAAAAAAAAGATCATTTTTTAATTCCCATACATGCTCGAGTTTGATGATATGGAAAGTAGATTCCCTTTCTCTCTCTCTCTAAAAGAAGAGAGAGAGGAGCCTAGTAAGCCTTAAAAAAAGCCTACTCCAGCCTACTAAAAAGTGCCCTATTAAATGCACTTTGTCCCCTTAGACAACAATAGAATTAAGCTTGATCCCTAAAAATTAGGAATCCTTACAAGGCCCATGCAGGGTTCACCTTTTTTCCTAATGTGCCTTATGGCGTTCAAGGCTTATCACTACACCACACCCATTTGGACCGATCCTCCCAAGTCTTGCTACCCAATCCTCTCACAATCTTTACTATGCAAATGGTAAAGCTATAAAATCTTCTTGAGATCCGTGCTATGTGACCCTTAATGGGGCATGTTGGGTGATGTCTTTCTCAAAGAACGCTACGTGACCCTCGACAAACTAGTCGTTGAAGTTGTTATTCGATACCTTGAGTGATACTCCCAAAACCAAACTATTCAACTCCTATTTACTTAGTCTGGAATCCTTGGAGGTAGTCGATAATCTGCACACACTAAATGGGATTTTGAGGAGAAGTATTTACTTGGAGGTCCTATAGATCTAAGCTATTTGATGTACAAGCTATGTGATCCTATAGATTGTACACTATTTGATGCTTGATTGCATTGATGAAGATGCTTCACACGGACCTTCCCACCCATCACTTGCAAGTCATGCTAGTTCATCAATTTTCTATAAGACTTTTCCTCAATGAAATGCTCTTTCAAAACGTTACACGCTTTGAGATGATTGTCTAAGATGAGTTCTTCACAAACTCGTCCCTTCCATGGTTGGAGTTCAATCCCTTAGTCTGATGCACTAGTGGCTGATAGATGTTCTTCTCCAAAATCAATATTTGATGCAAAGAACTCCTTGAGCTTAGCGAATTACCACACTCCTTGTAATGTTTTTACTCATGCAATATTTCGTGAGCTTTAGTCCCATGCTCCTTGTTTAATTTCCCAATGTGCCCTTCTAAACTTGAGGTTGAGAAAGGGTAGTTGACACCATAGATCATTGCCATGGTCGGAGCAAGATGTTAGAAACTCATCTGATGCCCCCCTTGAACGTGCAATCATTGCATTGTTATAGAGTCAATCTTCTAAAATGAGCATGTCAAAAGCTTTCCACTATCCTGGAAACTCACACTATAATAATCAATGGAAAAAACAAAGCGTGTCGCTATTTCTGCTTAAAGTTTGATTCATGCGATGCCTATCACATTCGATATGTCTGTCGCTATTGTTATCTTCATTAAACTCTATTTTTACAAAGCTGATCTACTTCAATTTCTTTTCCCACATTACGAAATGCATCAACTGCCTTATGGCTTTCATGTGTTGATGCAGAGCCATCAATACGCACATATTACAGCCCCTTACTACATACTATTTCCTATATGTAATCAAGAACTTTTAGATGGTGAACGAAGACTATCATTTTTCTCACCCATTGCTTAGTCCCACTTGAAATAACATCATCATCCTCTGATAATACTACTGGATGATTTGATAGCCATTTGTGATTTTCCCTGAGTTTTTCCACTCCAAAGTTATCAAATAGAACATTTGTAGGTTTCAAGTCATATTGTATTATTCTTTGAGTACAATTGTTCATGTAAACAAGGCCAGAGAATAGTTGAACAAGAATGCAATGCGTTTCTCTTTCTTTCTAAAGTCTTTGATGAATCTGTTTCCATGCTTCAGGGTTAGGTTCATTAATACTTCAAAATTATCATAATCTGAGAGAAAATCTCCCTTACTTCCATCCCCACCAAACCTGCACACCATCTTGATGGGCCACATTAAAAATAATCCATTGAGCAATATCAAATTTCTTTGAAAGGAATCAAATCATTATCAAATTTTAATTTAATTTCTATGTAAGATACAAATGATTTCTTTCATATCAGCATTTGGTTGATGAAAATATCAAATATAAAGCTCCACTAATAACCATTTTGATCAACAATACTTGAGTTTAGGTTCAAAACATTCATAAATCTAGTAGTGATAGTGAAGAAATAAATTTCATCATCCATTAATTCAAAATTAGATTTCCTCTTAGATAAATGATCACATATATACATTCATTCATATAAAAAAAAATCAACAAACTCTATGCATGCAGACATCTGCCTTGTTTGCCCAATTTTAAAACTAGAAGTGTTTTGCACAACTAGTCTTCATAACCTTTTTCCATCATTAACTTCATCAACATCTGCTTCACGTAGGCGTAATTCATGATTTACTTTTTTGGGGTGGAAGAAAGTATAAACTTATGTTCATAATATTTTTGTTTTTTACATTTGCAACTTTTTTTTTAAGAGGAAAGGCTTAACCCCTTATTCTCAGCTAAGGATCTAGATGCATGTTGAAGGAAGAATTAGGATTTCACATTTGAATTGAATTTCAAAATCCTTTTGTTCAATCATATCACAACTGAATTTATAAATTTTTAAAACACAAAAATCAAATATTTGTTTTCCTACTTTGGCCAAATAGTTTTACTTCAAAATTTGACAAATCCATAATCCAGATTTTATAATTTTAGTAATTCATAGATGCAAATGATATGCATGATACAAAAAGAAGAAATAGACATCATAGAAAAACACCATCTAAAATTTAGCTTCAACTTCAATCTAAAAATCTTCAGTATCATCTTCAAATCATCAACAAACTCCTGCTAGAAAATCATCAAAATCTACAAACTCAAGTATAATTAGCTTTCTTCATGGATGTGATTCATAATAATTTTTGCAATCAATTCATATTCTTCAATCGAATTTAAGAGCACAAAATGGAAAGTATCCTTTTCATGCATTAAAAAATCTAGAATCAAAACTCTTAGAGAAAATAGCTAAATAAGCTTGGGGAAAACTTCAAAAACTAGGGAAGGTAATAAATTATACATGCCTCCAATCTATCTTCATAAACATCTTGAACTTCAAATAGGATAGAGAAAGAGTGTAAAGATGAACACCAACCATATAAACCATGCGATCAAAGAATTGTCATAAATTGTATCGCTCCATGATAATATTTCTTTATAGTCAAAATAATCTTCAACATTGATGAACTCTCTAGGCACCTCATTATTTTCAACCTATTCATTCTCATCATCACCCATTTGTGGCCCATATTCATATGTATCAAAATTTTTATTTTCATTCTGAAAACTTCCATATGGTCATGCATTTTATATATCTCTCACAAGCATTAATCTCTTTTTTCTTATCATTCCCTAGTTGTAGAACATCATAACTTTCATTTCCATATGGTTGTGCATTGTTATGTCTCTCATAAGTATTTATATCTTCATTCACTTTCCTTAAACCATCGTAGTCCCTGCTTATATGGATAGGAGAAGATAAATCAAATAATGCAAACTCATTAAACTCATCACAAATTTCATTACTAATATTTAAATATTCATTCCATGCGTCATCTTTTTCATTCTCTGTGTTTTGATCATCAGATCCATTAATTAAATTCAAGCAATTAAGATGTAAAACATTGTGAAATTTCATATAATCTTCTTCATCATAATCAAAAGAAGGAGAATCTTGCATCAATTGAGTCACATCAACAACATCTTGCATTTCCACTTCTTGTGGAAGAGGGAATCTCTTCTTTTTTTATCAACTTGATAAAATTCTCTTTGAATTCAATCTTGACAATCCAAAATCTCTGCTCAAGTGTCATGGTTACTAGGCTTTTTAAAAAATATCATATAATATTTCTCTTGAATCAATTTTCTGCTCAAGCTCAGATATTAAAATAGCTTTTGGAGTTCTTTTAGGTTTCTTTAATTGTTTCTCATTAGGTTGTTTTTCATCATTTTATATTTCATCAATAGGAGATTCCTTTAGTTTTTCTAAAGATTTATTTCTATTTTTATTAGTTTGTTTTGGATCACTTATCATAGGTTGTTTACCTTATTTAATTTCCTTTCGTCTTTGTTCAGTTGCTTTTGAACTTTCTCCTTGTTCAAAATGTACTTTCTTTGGTTTTGGTTCTTCTTTCATTTTTCTCCTTGTAATTCTTCTTCATGAATCATGTAAGTCTTGTTCATTGGAAGATGCCACATTGATTTTCCACCCGGGAAAAAAAAAAGATGTGTAGGTAAAATGAAATTTTATGTTTAGGATATTCTGATCATGTCTGCAAAATTTTGAAGCAATAAGTTTTTACATTCTCTCTCTAGAAAGTTGTTGCATGAAATTTGTATGTTAATTTCGAGCATGAAGATGAAGGAATCTGAAAAAGTGTTGTATGAGAGAAAGGTAGAGTACTCTTAGTAGAAACACTTTACCTGATTGAATTCTTTGTAGTTCCTATGTTTTATGTCTCGTTTGGTTCCATGAAGATAGGTTAATGAAGAGATTTTTCATGTTTTTCATCTCTCTCTAGAATTTTCGATTTTGCAGGGCCCAAAAGTGATATCTAGAAGCAGATTTGGACCTGAGGCGTCTCTAACATGATTGTACAGATTTAAGAACTGAATATTTTTGTCTCTCACAAGCTCAAGCTGATTCCTCACTGTTTTTGAGTTGATGGGTTTTGAAAAGTGTCGTTTTCCAACACTTCAAAAAAAAAAAAGAGAAGCCTTCATTCATTCATCTTATTCATGTTCACGGATTTACAAAATGCACATGGGTATATGGGTTATTTTTGGGTGATTGACACGTGTGTGAGTGCGTTGCAGGGATCACCTATATTTTTGCAGGTACGATTCTTGATGGTCGACATGAAAAGTAGATGCATGGGTGGTCTGGAAGTCTTGCATGAGACATGTGAAAAGATGCTATCTTGGAGCCTGCAGATTCTAAAAGTGCGGGTCTAGGAAGGCGTGATTGGTCGTGCGCTGGTGAAAGGCGGAGATCCCAAAAAGAGGAAGATTGAGAGATAGAAAGGGATGATGGTCGTACAGTCATTACGATCGTTTTTCGGCTTCTGGAATTGCAATTGACATTGAGATTGAGATTGAGATTGAGATTGTGATTGTGATTGAGATTGGGATTGAGATTGTGATTGTGATTGAGATTCAGATTGAGATCAGCTCGGGGGTGGTTGGGTGGATGAGGCTTCACATTGAAGCAATCTGATAGATTTTGTAACGCAGATCAGAACTACTTGTAAACCTGCACAAATAATAAAATTCTCTCTCTTCTTGTTCTGTGTATACTCTATTTTCCTTCTTTATATCTTGTGGTGTCGAAACCTATTATTCTATGTGAGATTGTAATGCAAGTTTAGGAGACTTGTTACAAGTGGTATCAGAGCAGAGTTGGATTCTAGGACAAGATGCAGGCTTTGAAGAAGAAGATAGAAGAACAAGACGAGCTTATCCATAGATTGAATGTAGAATTACATAAAGAAAGATCCTACAAACAAAAAGAGGCTACTACAAATGCTTTCATGGACCTCAATGCTAAAGGTGGTAATGGTGCAGGCACATCAAACGCACGTTGAGCTAGACAACAACGTGAACCTGAAGAGGACGATGATGCAGGTGAATCTGCACTCAAGCAAGTGTTCAAAAGAGCAAAATTAAATGAATTTGATGGTGAGAAGAAAACTGGAGAGGATCTTGAAGCATGGATGAGGAACTTGAAGATTTCTTTGACCTACGCGTATTTAGTGAGGAATCAAAAGCAAAGGTGGCAATTCTGCATCTGCAAGGAGTCGCAAAACTCTGGTGGAAATCTTACATACAGACAAGAACGCGTGAAGGTCCGATCCTGTGGAAAGAATTTCGAGAGCAAGCAGAGATTCGTTATTGTTCTCCATATTATCGGATGGAAAAAAAATGGAATTCTACTCTTTCAAGCAGCATGAGGATGATAGATATAACTTGTCTGTTGAAGAATATAAGAAGAAATTTTTGTGTTTACATAAGTATGCACTAGAAGTTTCTGGAGATGCATAGAAAAGCAAGTTTATTGACGGTTTGCGGGAAGAGCTTCGCTATCAAGTAAAGGGGCTCGGATGTGTAGATTTTCTTGATGTGGTTGTAAAAGCAGAAAACTTTGAGAAGATGGAGAAGTTTACCATGAAAAAGGCATTCAAATCAAGGTTTATCTCAACAGGACATCGACCCCCAAGACCTATTTCAATGAATCAAAATGGATAGAGATCGACTAACTCTATTAACGGTCAAGGAGGAAAACCAAAGCCGAAGCAAACAGATACACCTAAGAAGCAAGAAGTTGTGCACTGGCAACGTGATTCTGATTTCTTGGAGCGGGCTAAGAGGTTGGGACTTTGTTTTCGATGTGGAGAACAAGGACATCCCACTTTTGAATGTCCAAACAAGGCCATCAACCGTTCTATGCAAGCGAAGATAGCTCATCTACAAGAAGAAAACATGAAAATTGAGGAAGCGGATGATCAAGGTAAGTGTTCTAGCCCTAGACTTCAATGCATGAAAAATTCTTCTCATTCAAGGGCATCGGTGATTAGGATTATGGGGGACATATCCTCACGTAAGGTTAGTTTCTTGATTGACTCGGGTAGTACAAATTGTTTCCTTTCACTTAAGATGGCAGAAGCTTTAGGGTTGCATATTGAGATGCAGACTAAAAGACCTATACAGATGGCTAATGGTAGGATACACTATACTCGAGGCTGTATTGAGAATCTTTATTTTATGTTAGGAGAACATAAGTTTTTGGGTACCTTCCATGTAATTGAAATGAGAGAATGTGATGTAATCATCGGAATGGACTGGTTAGTTCATAACACTGTCGTGATTGATTGTGAAAGTGGGATCCTTACTTTGAAAATAGAAGGGAAGGAACATCATCTTGCAGGCAAGTGTAATTCAAGTTTTTCTCCTATTTCTGCAATAAAGTTGATTAGGGGTATTCGACAGGGTTGTGAGACATATTTGGTTTATGTGCATGACCTTCAGGAGAAGAAGAAAGAAGAGCAAATACGGGAATATGTTAAAAAACTTTTAGATGAGTACGCAGATGTATTTCTTGATGATCTATCGGGCATGCCTCCTCCTAGGAAAATTGATCATGCTATAGACCTTTATCCAAGAAGTGAGCCTTATTCTATAGCACCTTATAGGTTCAATATTGATGAATTCAAAGAGTTGAAGCTCCAATTGGATGATCTATTGAAGAAGGAGTTGATAAGACCTAGTGTTTCACCTTCGGGAGCACATGTTTTGTTTCAGAAAAAAAAAGATAGTTCATACAGAATTTGTATTGACTATAGGGGATTGAACAAGAAAACCATTAAGATCAAGTATCCACTGCCACACATAGATGAACTGCTGAGTCAATTGAGTGGTGCCACAATATTAAAATTGACTTAAGATCAGGATATCATCAAATTAGAGTAAAGTCTGAGGACATACCCAAAACTGCTTTTAGAACACGATATGGTCATTATGAGTTCACAGTTTTGCCTTTTGGATTCACAAATGCTCCTGCAACATTTAGGTGTTTGATGAATAATGTGTTTCATGAATATCTCGATGAATTTATATTAGTTTTTCTTGACGATATTTTTGTGTATTCTAAGGATGATGATGAACATGCATTGCATCTCAGGAAGACTCTACAAAAACTAAGAGAGCATAAACTATATGGTAAGATGAGTAAATGTTTTTTTTGCAAAAGGGGAAGTGACTTATTTGGGGAGAGTTGTTTCTAAGGAAGGGATTCATATAGATCCTGAGAAAGTTGAAAGCATAGTTCACTAGCCTACAACCAAATGTGTGAGGGATGTGAAAAGCTTCCTTGGTTTGGCACAATATGAGAGGGCACACATTAGGGAGTTTTCTCGAATTGCAAATCCTCTTACAAAATTGACAAAGAAAAATTGAGAGTTCACATGGAACGATGAGTGTCAAAACGTGTTTGACGAATTAAAACAGAAAGTTATCAAAAATTGTGTGCTAAAGATACCTGAGTTAGGGAAGCCTTTTATTGTTGTATGTGATGCTAGTGGAAGCCAAATCGGATGTGTACTTTCACAAGAAGGGAGGGTAGTGGCTTATGAGTCAAGGAAATTAAGTAAACATGAATTAAATTATACAACACATGACTTAGAAATGCTTGCAGCTGTTCATGCACTTAAACATTGGAGACACTTATTGCGAGGAGTAAAGTTTGAATTAAGAAAAGATCATCAGAGCCTTAACTACATATTTACTCAACCCTTACTTAACAATAGACAAAAACGATGGATCCAATTGCTAAGTGAATATGATTTTGATATTAAATACTTAGCAGGAAAAGAAAAAAAGGTGGCCGATGCTTTGAGTTGTAAACCCTTATGTAGTTAAATTTCTATTTTATCCTCTGATTTTGATATTGGAAAAGAATTAAAAGAAGATTTATTTTATGCAGCAATCTTGAAATTTTTAGGTATGAATCCAGGTTCAATGTTTCAGGGAAAATTTCATTTGAGAAATAATGCTTTGTATTGTGATTCTCGCTTATGTATCTCTTCAAAATCTGTTTTGAAAGAAAAGATCCTGCATGACTGTCATGATGCACCTTTCTCTGCATACCCTGGTTTTTCTAGAACTTATGCAAAAGTGAAAGCTTCATATTACTGGCCACATATGAAATATGATATTAAGAGGTATGTGGAAGAATGTCTGAAATGTCAACAGGTTAAGGCCGTATTTAAAAGGAGTCCTGGCATGTTACCACCACTAGATGTGCCTGATCAAAAATGGGAATCCTTCTCTATGGATTTCATAACAAAGTTGCATGTGACCAGAAGTGGGCATGATACCATGTTTGTTGTCGTGGAGTGTCTTACAAAGATGGCACATTTTCTTCCTCAAATCGATGGTGAGACCGAGAGGGTTAACAGGGTGCTTGAGGATATGTTACGCATGTATGTGAATGATAAGCAAAACAATTGGAACTGAATATTTTCCCTTGGTTGAGTGTGCATATAATAGTGCATGGAATTCCTCTATTAAAATGACACCTTTTGAAGCAATGTATGGCTATAATTGCTTGCTGTCGCATTCACTTTTTAATTCACAGAATCAGGTTGAAATATCCAAACAGATGCTTGAAAACATGGATTTGGAGCTAAATAAGGTAAGGAAAAACATGAAAGATGCACAGAAACGTCAGAAATTATATCATGATCTCAAAAAGAGACCCTTGGAATTCACAACAAATGATCTGGTTTTTTTGAAAGTGAGTCCTTCTAAGTCAAATCTGGTTTTAGGCAAAGATCGTCGATTGTCTCCTCGTTATGCTGGTCCTTTCAAAATCTTAAAGAAAATTGGTTATATTGCATATTTACTTGACCTACCTAATACTTTGAAAATTCATCCAGTCTTCCATGTTGGATTGCTTAAAAAGTATGTTCCTAATGCTGATCATGTTTTGCAGGACAAATCTAAGTTGAAGGAAGATGCCACTTTTGAGCTTGAACCAAAAGCTATAATGGATAGGAGAATTAGACATCTTAGGAATCGTGAAATAGTGGAAATTTCAGTAAAGTGGTTTGCATATCCTATTGAAGATTCAACATGGGTTGGTTTAGATGAGTTTATGGAACACCATCCTTCTTTCCAACTCTGAGGACATAGTTCTTTAAAGAGGGGGAGAATTGTAAGATGCCACATTGATTTTCCACCTGGGAAAAAAAAAAGATGTGTAGGTAAAATGAAATTTTATGTTTAGGATATTCTGATTATGTCTGCAAAATTTTGTAGCAATAAGTTTTTACTTTCTCTCTCTAGAAAGTTGTCGCATGAAATTTGTATGTTAATTTGGAGCATGAAGATGAAGGAATCTGAAAAAGTGTTGTATGAGAGAAAGGTAGAGTACTCTTAGTAGAAAACCTTAACCTGATTGAATTTTTTGTAGTTCCTATGTTTTATGTCTCGTTTGGTTCCATGAAGATAGGTTAATGAAGAGATTTTTCATCTCTCTCTAGAATTTTCGATTTTGCAGGGCCCAAAAGTGATATCTGGAAGCAAATTTGAACCTGAGGCATATCTAACATGATTGTACAGATTTAAGAACTGAATATTTTTGTCTCTCATAAGCTCAAGCTGATTCCTCATTATTTTTGAGTTACAGGGTTTTCAAAAGTGCCGTTTTCCAACACTTAAAAAAAAACAAAGAGAAGCCTTCATACATTCATCTTATTCATATGAGCTCGCAGATTTAGAAAACGCACATGGGTATATGGGTTATTTTTGGGTGATTGACGTGTGTGTGAGTGCGTTGCAGGGATCACCTCTATTTTTGCAGGTACGATTCGTGATGGTGGACATGAAAAGTAGATGCATGGGTGGTCTGGAAGTCTTGCATGAGACATGCGAAAAGACGCTATCTTGGAGCATGCAGATTCTAAAAGTGCTGGTCTAGGAAGGCATGATTGGTTGTGTGCTAGCAAAAGGCCGAGATCCCAAAAAGACGAAGACTGAGAGATAGAAAGGGATGATGGTCGTACAGTCATTACGATCGTTTTTCGGCTTCTGGAATTGCGATTGAGATTGAGATTGAGATTGAGATTGAGATTGTGATTGTGATTGAGATTGGGATTGAGATTTTGATTATGATTGAGATAAGCTCGGGGGTGGTCGGGTGGATGAGGCTTCACATTGAAGCAATCTGATAGATTTTGTAACGCAGATCAAAACTACTTGTAAACCTGCACAAATAATAAAATTCTCTCTCTTCTTGTTCTGTGTATACTCTGTTTTCCCTCTTTATATCTTGTGGTGTCGAAACCTATTATTCTTTTTAAGATTGTGATGCAAGTTTAGGAGACTTGTTACATGTGGTATCAGAGCAGAGTTGGATTCCGGGACAAGATGCAGGCTTTGAAGAAGAAGATAGAAGAACAAGAGGAGCTTATCCGTAGATTGAATGCAGAATTACATAAAGAAAGATCCAACAAACAAAAAGAGGCTACTGCAAATGCTTTCATGGACCTCAATGCTGAAGGTGGTAATGGTGCGGGCACATCAAACGCACGTAGAGCTAAACGACAACGTGAACCTGAAGAGGACGATGATGCAAGTGAATCTGCACTCAAGCAAGTGTTCAAAAGAGCAAAATTAAATGAATTTGATGGTGAGAAGAAAATTGGAGAGGATCTTGGAGCATGGATTGAGGAACTTGAAGATTTGTTTGACCTGCACGTATTTAGTGAGGAATCAAAAGCAAAGGTGGCAATTCTGCATCTGAGTGGAGTCGCAAAACTGTGGTGGAAATTTTACATACAGACAAGAACGCGTGAAGGTTCGATCCTCTGGAAAGAATTTCGAGAGCAAGCAGAGAATCGTTATTGTTGTCCACATTATTGGATGCAAAAGAAAATGGAATTCTAATCTTTCAAGGAGCATGAGGATGATAGATATAACTTGTCTGTTGAAGAATATAAGGAGAAATTTTCGCGTTTACATAAGTATGCACTAAAAGTTTCTGGAGATGCGCTGAAAAGCAAGTTTCTTGAGGGTTTGTAGGAAGAGCTTCGCTATCAAGTAAAGGGGTCTAGATGTGTAGATTTTCTTGATGGGGTTGCAAAAGCAGAAAACTTTGAGAAGATGGAGAAGTTAACCACGAAAAAGGCATTAAAATCAAGGTTTATCTCAAGAGGACATCGACCCCCAAGACCTATTTCAATAAATCAAAATGGACAGAGATTGACTAACTCTATTAATGGTCAAGGAAGAAAACCAAAGCCGAAGCAAACGGATACACCTAAGAAGCAAGAAGTTGTGCACTGGCAACGTGATTCTGATTTCTTGGAGCGGGCTAAGAGGCTGGGACTTTGTTTTCAATGTGGAGAACAAGGACATCGCACTTTTGAATGTCCAAACAAGGCCATGAACCGTTCTATGCAAGCGAAGATAGCTCATCTAGAAGAAGAAAACATGACAATTGAGGAAGCGGATGATCAAGGTAAGTGTTCTAACCCTAGACTTGAATGCATGATAACTTCTTCTCATTCAAGGGCATCAGTGATTAGGATTATGGGGGACATATCCTCACGTAAGGTTAGTTTCTTGATTGATTCGCGTAGTACAAATTGTTTTCTTTCACTTAAGATGGCACAAGCTTAGGATTGCATATTGAGATGCATAAAGACCTGTACAGATGGCTAATGGTAGGATACACTATACTCGAGGCTGTATTGAGAATCTTTATTTTATGTTAGGAGAACATAAGTTTTTGGGTACCTTCCATGTAATTGAAATGAGAGAATGTGATGTAATCATCGGAATGGACTGGTTAGTTCATAACAGTGTCGTGATTGATTGTGAAAGCAGGATCCTTACTTTGAAAATAGAAGGGAAAGAACATCATCTTGCAGGCAAGTGTAATTCAAGTTTTTCTCCTATTTCTGCAATAAAGTTTATTAGGGGTATTCGACAGGGTTGTGAGACATATTTGGTTTATCTGCATGACCTTTTGGAGAAGAAGAAAGAAGAGGAAATACGGGAATATGTTAAAAAACTTTTAGATCAGTACGCAGATGTATTTCCTGATGATCTACTGGGCATGCCTCCTCCTAGGAAAATTGATCATGCTATAGACCTTTATCCAGGAAGTGAGCCTTATTCTAGAGCACCTTATAGGTTCAATATTGATGAATTCAAAGAGTTGAAGCTCCAATTGGATGATCTGATGAAGAAGGAGTTGATAATACCTAGTGTTTCACCTTGGGGAGCACCTGTTTTGTTTCAGAAAAAGAAAGATAGTTCATACAGACTTTGTATTGACTATAGGGGATTGACCAAGAAAACCATTAAGAACAAGCATCCACTACCACACATAGATGAACTGCTGAGTCAATTGAGTGGTGCCACAGTATTCACTAAAATTGACTTAAGATCGGGATATCATCAAATTAGAGTAAAGTCTGAGGACATACCCAAAACCGCTTTTAGAACACGATATGGTCATTATGAGTTCACAGTTTTGCCTTTTGGATTGACAAATGCTCCTGCAACATTTATGTGTTTGATGAATAAGGTGTTTCATGAATATCTCGATGAATTTATATTAGTTTTTCTTGACGATATTTTTGTGTATTCTAAGGATGATGATGAACATGCATTGCATCTCAGGAAGACTTTACAAAAACTAAGAGAGCATAAACTATATGGTAAGATGAGTAAATATTTTTTTGCACAAGGGGAAGTGACTTATTTGGGGAGAGTTGTTTCTAAGGAAGGGATTCATATAGATCCTGAGAAAGTTAAAAGCAAAGTTGACTGGCCTACACCCAAATGTGTGAGGGATGTGAGAAGCTTCCTTGGTTTGGCACAATATGAGAGGGCACACATTAGGGAGTTTTCTCGAATTGCAAATCCTCTTACAGAATTGACAAAGAAAAATAGAGAGTTCACATGGAACGATGAGTGTCAAAAGGCGTTTGACGACAGAAAGTTATCAAAAATTGTGTGCTAAAGATACCTGAGTTAGGGAACCTTTTATTGTTGCATGTGATGCTAGTGGAAGCCAAATCGGATGCGTACTTTCACAAGAAGGGAGGGTAGTGGCTTATGAGTCAAGGAAATTAAGGAAACATGAATTAAATTATACAACACATGACTTAGAAATGCTTGCAGTTGTTCATGCACTTAAACATTGGAGACACTTATTGCGAGGAGTAAAGTTTGAATTAAGAACAGATCATTAGAGCCTTAAATACATATTTACTCAACCCTTACTTAACAATAGACAAAAACGATGAATCCAATTGCTAAGTGAATATGATTTTGATATTAAATACTTAGCAGGAAAAGAAAACAAGGTGGTCGATGCTTTGAGTCGTAAACCCTTATGCAGTTCAATTTCTATTTTATCCTCTGATTTTGATATTGGAAAAGAATTAAAAGAAGATTTATTTTATGCAGCAAATCTTGAAATTTTTGGGTATGAATCCAGGTTCTATGTTGCATGGAAAATTTCATTTGAGAAATAATGATTTGTATTGTAATTCTCGTTTATGTATTTCTTCAAAATCTGTTTTGAAAGAAAAGATCCTGCATGACTGTCATGATGCACCTTTCTCTGCACACCCTGGTTTTTCTAGAACTTATGCAAAAGTGAAAGCTTCATATTACTGGCCACGTATGAAATATGATATTAAGAGGTATGTGGAAGAATGTCTTAAATGTCAACATGTTAAGGCCGAATTTAAAAGGAGTCGTGGCATGTTACAACCATTAGATGTGCCTGATCAAAAATGGGAATCCATCTCTATGGATTTCATAACAAAGTTGCCTGTGACCAGAAGTGGGCATGATACCACCTTTGTTGTCGTGGACCGTCTTACAAAGATGGAATATTTTCTTCCCATGAGGAAAACTGATACAACTTTGCATGTCGCAAAACTTTTCATAAAAGAAATTTCTAGGTTACATGGTATACCCAAAAGTATAATTTTTGATAGGGATGCAAGGTTCACATTTAATTTTTGGAAAGCAACATTTCAATCCATAGGAATAAAATTGCGCATGAGTACTGCATTTCATCCTCAAACCGGTGGTGAGACCGAGAGGGTTAACAGGGTGCTTGAGGATATGTTACGCATGTATGTGAATGATAAGCAAAACAATTGGACCAAATATTTCCTCTTGGTTGAGTATGCATATAATAGTGCATGACATTCCTCTATTAAGATGAAACCTTTTGGAGCAATGTATGGCTATAATTTCTTGCTGTCGCATTCAATTTTTAATTGACAGAATCAGGTTGAAATATCGAAACAGATGCTTGAAAACATGGATTTGGAGCTAAATAAGATAAGGAAAAACATGAAAGATGCACAGAAACGTTAGAAATTATATCATGATCTCGAAAAGAGACCCTTGGAATTCAGAACAAATGATCTGGTTTTTTTGAAAGTGAGTCCTTCTAAATCAAATCTGGTTTTAGGCAAAGATCGTCGATTGTCTCCTCGTTATGCTGGTCCTTTCAAAATCTTAAAGAAAATTGGTTCTATTGCATATTTACTTGACCTACGTAATACTTTGAAAATTCATCCAGTCTTCCATGTTGGATTACTTAAAAACTATGTTCCTAATGTTGATCATGTTTTGCAGGACAAATATAAGTTGAAGGAAGATACCACTTTTGAGCTGGAACCAGAAGTTATAATGGATAAGAGAATTAGACATCTTAGGAATCGTGAAATTGTGGAAATTTTAGTAAAGTGGTTTGCATATCCCATTAAAGATTCAACATGGGTTGGTTTAGATGAGTTTATGGAACATTATCCTTCTTTCCAGCTCTGAGGACAGAGTTCTTTAAAGAGGGGGAGAATCGTAAGATGCCACATTTTTCCACCCGGGAAAAAAAAAAAGATGTGTAGGTAAAATGAAATTTTATGTTTAGGATATTCTGATCATGTCTGCAAAATTTTGTAGCAATAAGTTTTTACATTCTCTCTCTAGAAAGTTGTCGCATGAAATTTGTATGTTAATTTCGAGCATGAAGATTAAGGAATCTGAAAAAGTGTTGTATGAGAGAAAGGTAGAGTACTCTTAGTAGAAAAACTTTACCTGATTGAATTTTTTGAAGTTCCTATGTTTTATGTCTCGTTTGGTTCCACGAAGATAGGTTAATGAAGAGATTTTTCATGTTTTTTTTCATCTCTCTCTAGAATTTTCAATTTTGCAGGGCCCAAAAGTGATATCTTGAAGTAGATTTGGACCTGAGGCGTCTCTAACATGATTGTAGAGATTTAAGAACTCAATATTTTTGTCTCTCACAAGCTCAAGCTGATTCTTCACTGTTTTTGAGTTATAGGGTTTTTAAAAGTGCCGTTTTCCAACACTTAAAAAAAAAAAAAAGAGAAGCCTTCATTCATTCATCTTATTCATGTTCGCGGATTTAGAAAACGCACATGGGTATATGGGTTATTTTTGGATGATTGACGTGTGTGTGAGTGCGTTGCAGGGATCACCTCTATTTTTGCAGGTACGATTCTTGATGGTGGACATGAAAAGTAGATGCATAGATGGTCTGGAAGTCTTGCATGAGACATGCGAAAAGATGCTATCTTGGAGCATGCAGATTCTAAAAGTGCAGGTCTAGGAAGGCGTGATTGGTCGTGCGCTGGCGAAAGGCGGAGATCCCAAAATGACGAAGACTGAGAGATAGAAAGGGATGATGGTCGTGTAGTCATTACGATCGTTTTTTGGCATCTGGAATTGCGATTGAGATTGAGATTGTGATTATGATTGTGATTGAGATTGGGATTGATATTGTGATTGTGATTGAGATTGGGATTGAGATCAGCTCGGGGGTGGTCGGGTGGATGAGGCTTCACATTGAAGCAATCTGATAGATTTTGTAACGCAGATCAGAACTACTTGTAAACTTGCACAGATAATAAAATTCTCTCTCTTCTTGTTCTGCGTATACTCTGTTTTCCTTCTTTATATCTTGTGGTGTCGAAACCTATTATTCTGTGTGAGATTGTGATGCAAGTTTAGGAGACTTGTTACAAGTGGTATCAGAGCAGAATTCGATTCCGAGACAAGATGCAGGCTTTGAAGAAGAAGATAGAAGAACAAGAGGAGCTAATCCGTAGATTGAATGCAGAATTACATAAAGAAAGATCCAACAAACAAAAAGAGGCTACTGCAAATGCTTTCATGGACCTCAATGCTGAAGGTGGTAATGGTGTGGGCACATCAAATGCACGTAGAGCTAGATGACAACGTGAACCTGAAGAGGACGATGATGCAGGTGAATTTGCACTCAAGCAAGTGTTCAAAAGAGCAAAATTAAATGCATTTGATGGTGATAAGAAAACTGGAGAGGATCTTGAAGCATGGATAGAGGAACATGAAGATTTCTTTGACTTGTGTGTATTTAGTGAGGAATCAAAAGCAAAGGTGGCAATTCTACATTTGCGAGGAGTGGCAAAACTGTGGTGGAAATCTTACATACAGACAAGAACGCGTGAAGGTCTGATCCTCTAAAAAGAATTATGAGAGCAAGCAGAGAATCATTATTGTTCTCCACATTATGGGATGGAAAAGAAAATGGAATTCTTCTCTTTCTAGTAGCATGAGGATGATAGATATAACTTGTATGTTGAAGAATATAAGGAGAAATTTTTGCGTTTACATAAGTATGCACTAGAAGTTTCTGGAGATGCGCTGAAAAGCAAGTTTATTGAGGGTTTGGGGGAAAAGCTTCGCTATCAAGTAAAGGGGTCCGGATGTGTAGATTTTCTTGATGCGGTTGCAAAAGCAGAAAACTTTGAGAAGATGGAGAAGTTTACCACGAAAAAAGCATTCAAATCAAGGTTTATCTCAACAGGACATCGATCCCCAAGATCTATTTCAATAAATCAAAATGGATAGAGATCGACTAACTCTATTAACGGTCAAGGAGCAAAACCAAAGCCGAAGCAAACGGATACACCTAAGAAGCAAGAAGTTGTGCACTGGCAACGTGATTCTGATTTCTTGGAGCGGGCTAAGAGGTTGGGACTTTTTTTTCGATGTGGAGAACAAGGACATTGCACTTTTGAATGTCCAAACAAGGCCATCAACCGTTCTATGCAAGCGAAGATAGGTCATCTACAAGAAGAAAACATGACAATTGAGGAAGCGGATGATCAAGGTAAGTGTTCTAGCCCAAGACTTCAATGCATGAAAACTTCTTCTCATTCAAGGGCATCGGTGATTAGGATTATGGGGGACATATCCTCACGTAAGGTTAGTTTCTTGATTGATTCGGGTAGTACAAATTGTTTCCTTTCACTTAAGATGGAAGAAGCTTTAGGGTTGCATATTGAGATGCAGACTAAAAGACCTGTACAAATGGCTAATGGTAGGATACACTATACTCGAGGCTGTATTGAGAATCTTTATGCTATGTTAGGAGAACATAAGTTTTTGGGTACCTTCCATGTAATTGAAATGAGACAATGTGATGTTATCATCAGAATGGACTCGTTAGTTCATAACAGTGTCGTGATTGATTGTGAAAGCAGGATCCTTACTTTGAAAATAGAAGGGAAGGAACATCATCTTGCAGGCAAGTGTAATTCAAGTTTTTCTCCTATTTCTGCAATAAAGTTGATTAGGGGTATTCGTGAGGGTTGTGAGACATATTTTGTTTATGTGCATGACCTTCAGGAGAAGAAGAAAGAAGAGAAAATACCGGAATATGTTAAAAAACTTTTAGATGAGTACGTAGATGTATTTCCTGATGATCTACCGTGCATGCCTCCTCCTAGGAAAATTGAACATGCTATAGACCTTTATCCAGGAAGTGAGCCTTATTCTAGAGCACCTTATAGGTTCAATATTGATGAATTGAAAGAGTTGAAGCTCCAGTTGGATGATCTATTGAAGAAAGAGTTGAGAAGACCTAGTGTTTCACCTTGGGGAGCACCTGTTTTGTTTCAGAAAAAGAAAGATGGTTCATACAGACTTTGTATTGACTATAGGGGACTCAACAAGAAAACCATTAAGGACAAGTATCCAGTGCTACACATAGATGAACTGGAGTCAATTGAGTGGTACCACAATATTCACTAAAATTGACTTAAGATCGGGATATCATCAAATTAGAGTAAAGTCTAAGGACATACCCAAAACCGCTTTTAGAACACGATATGGTCATTATGAGTTCAGAGTTTTTCCTTTTGAATTGACAAATGCTCCTGCAACATTTATGTGTTTGATGAATAATGTGTTTCATGAATATCTCGATGAATTTATATTAGTTTTTCTTGACGATATTTTTGTGTATTCTAAGGATGATGATGAACATGCATTGCATCTCAGGAAGACTTTACAAAAACTAAGAGAGCATAAACTATATGGTAAAATGAGTAAATGTTTTTTTGCAAAAGGGGAAGTGACTTATTTGGGGAGAGTTGTTTCTAAGGAAGGGATTCATATAGATCCTGAGAAAGTTAAAAGCATAGTTGACTGGCATACACCCAAATGTGTGAGGGATGTGAGAAGCTTCCTTGGTTTGGCACAATATGAGAGGGCACACATTAGGGAGTTTTCTTGAATTGCAAATCCTCTTATAGAATTGACAAAGAAAAATAGAGAGTTCACATGGAACGATGAGTGTCAAAAGGCGTTTGACGAATTAAAACAGAAAGTTATTGAAAATTGTGTGCTAAAGATACCTGAGTTAGGGAAGCCTTTTATTGTTGCATGTGATGCTAGTGGAAGCCAAATCGGATGCGTACTTTCACAAGAAGGGAGGGTAGTGGCTTATGAGTCAAGGAAATTAAGGTAACATGAATTAAATTATACAACACATGACTTAGAAATGCTTGCAGTTGTTCATGCACTTAAACATTGGAGACACTTATTGCTAGGAGTAAAGTTTGAATTAAGAACAGATCATCAGAGCCTTAAATACATATTTACTCAACCTTTACTTAACAATAGACAAAAACGATGGATCCAATTGCTAAGTGAATATGATTTTGGTATTAAATACTTAGCAGGAAAAGAAAACAAGGTGGCCGATGCTTTGAGTTGTAAACCCTTATGCAGTTCAATTTCTATTTTATCCTCTGGTTTTGATATTGGAAAAGAATTAAAAGAAGATTTATTTTATGCAGCAATCTTGAAACTTTTGGGTATGAATCCAGGTTCTATGTTTCAGGGAAAATTTCATTTGAGAAATAATGATTTGTATTGTAATTCTCGTTTATGTATTTCTTCAAAATATTTTTTGAAAGAAAAGATCCTGCATGACTGTCATGATGCACCTTTCTCTGCACACCCTGGTTTTTCTAGACCTTATGCAAAAGTGAAAGCTTCATATTACTGGCCACGTATGAAATATGATATTAAGAGGTATGTGGAAGAATGTCTTAAATGTCAACAGGTTAAGGCCGAATTTAAAAGGAGTCCTGGCATGTTACAACCATTAGATGTGCCTGATCAAAAATAGGAATCCATCTCTATGGATTTCCTAACAAAGTTGCATGTGACCAGAAGTGGGCATGATACCATCTTTATTGTCGTGGACCGTCTTACAAAGATGGCACATTTTCTTCCCATGAGGAAAACTCATACAGCTTTGCATGTTGCTAAACTTTTCATAAAAGAAATTTTTAGGTTACATGGTATACCCAAAAGTATAATTTCTGATAGGGATGCAAGGTTCACATCTAATTTTTGGAAAGCAACATTTCAATCCATAGGAACAGAATTGCGCATGAGTACTGCATTTCATCCTCAAACCAATCGTGAGACCGAGAGGGTTAACAAGGTGCTTGAGGATATGTTACGCATGTATGTGAATGATAAGCAAAACAATTGAACTGAATATTTGCCCTTGGTTGAGTATGCATATAATAGAACATGGCATTCCTCTATTAAGATCACACCTTTTG
The DNA here is from genome assembly GCA_020310875.1 of Ceratopteris richardii. Taxonomy (NCBI): domain Eukaryota; kingdom Viridiplantae; phylum Streptophyta; class Polypodiopsida; order Polypodiales; family Pteridaceae; genus Ceratopteris; species Ceratopteris richardii. The sequence goes on from CM035410.1 coordinate 15,057,124, forward strand.
AAGCAATGTATGGTTATAATTGCTTGCTCTCGCATTCATTTTTTATATCATAGAATCAGGTTGAAATATCCAAAGAGATGCTTGAAAACATGGATTTGGAGCTAAATAAGGTAAGGAAAAACATGAAAGATGCACAGAAACATCAGAAATTATATCATGATCTCAAAAAGAGACCCTTGGAATTCAGAACAAATGATCTTCTTTTTTGAAAGTGAGTCCTTCTAAATCAAATCTCGTTTTAGGCAAAGATCGTCGATTGTCTACTCGTTATGCTGGTCCTTTCAAAATCTTAAAGAAAATTTGTTCTATTGCATATTTATTTGACCTACCTAATACTTTGCAAATTCATCCAGCCTTCCATGTTGGATTACTTAAAACGTATGTTCCTAATACTGATCATGGACAAATCTAAGTTGAAGGAAGATGCCACTTTTGAGCTTGAACCAGAAGTTATAATGGATAGGAGAATTAGACATCTTAGGAATCGTGAAATATTTGAAATTTTAGTAAAGTGGTTTGCATATCCTATTGAAGATTCAACATGGGTTGGTTTAGATGAGTTTATGGAACATTAGTTAAAATCATAGTTGACTGGCCTACACCCAAATGTGCGAGGATGTGAGAAGCTTCCTTGGTTTGGCACAATATGAGAGGGCACACATTAGGGAGTTTTCTCGAATTGCAAATCCTCTTACAGAATCGACAAAGAAAAATAGAGAGTTCACATGGAACGATGAGTGTCAAAAGGCGTTTGACGAATTAAAACAGAACGTTATTGAAAATTGTGTGCTAAAGATACCTGAGTTAGGGAAACCTTTTATTGTTGCATGTGATGCTAGTGAAAGCCAAATCGGATGCGTACTTTCACAAGAAGGGAGGGTAGTGGCCTATGAGTCAAGGAAATTAAGGAAACATGAATTAAATTATACAACACATGAATTAGAAATGCTTGCAGTTGTTCATGCACTTAAACATTGGAGACACTTATTGCTAGGAGTAAAGTTTGGATTAAGAACAGATCATCAGAGCCTTAAATACATATTTACTCAACCTTTACTTAACAATAGACAAAAACGATGGATCCAATTGCTAAGTGAATATGATTTTGATATTAAATACTTAGCAGAAAAAGAAAACAAGGTGGCCGATGCTTTGAGTCGTAAACCCTTATGCAGTTCAATTTCTATTTTATCCTCTGATTTTGATATTGGAAAAGAATTAAAAGAAGATTTATTTTATGCAGCAATCTTAAAATTTTTGGGTATGAATCCAGGTTCTATGTTTCAGGGAAAATTTCATTTGAGAAATAATGATTTGTATTGTAATTCTCATTTATGTATTTCTTCAAAATCTATTTTGAAAGAAAAGATCCTGCATGACTTTCATGATGCACCTTTCTATGCACACCCTGGTTTTTCTAGAACTTATGCAAAAGTGAAAGCTTCATATTATTGGCCACGTATAAAATATGATATTAAGAGGTATGTGGAAGAATGTCTGAAATGTCAACAAGTTAAGGCCGAATTTAAAAGGAGTCCTGGCATGTTACAACCATTAGATGTGCCTGATCAAAAATTGTAATTAATCTCTATGGATTTCATAACAAAGTTGCCTGTGACCAGAAGTGAGCATGATACCATCTTTGTTGTCATGGAGTGTCTTACAAAGATGGCACATTTTCTTCCTCAAACCGATGGTGAAACCGAGAGGGTTAGCAGGGTGCTTGAGGATATGTTACGCATGTATGTGAATGATAAGCAAAACAGTTGGACTGAATATTTGCCCTTGGTTGAGTATGCATATAATAGTGCATGGCATTCCTCTATTAAGATGACACCTTTTGAAGCAATGTATGGTTATAATTGCTTGCTGTCGCATTCACTTTTTAATTCACAGAATTAGGTTGAAATATCCAAACAGATGCGTGAAAACATGGATTTGGAGCTAAATAAGGTAAGGAAAAACATGAAAGATGCACAGAAACGTCAGAAATTATATCATGATCTCAAAAAGAGACCCTTGGAATTCAGAATAAATGATCTGGTTTTTTCGAAAGTGAGTCCTTCTAAATCAAATCTAGTTTTAGGCAAAGATCGTCAATTGCCTCCTCGTTATGCTGGTCCTTTCAAAGTCTTAAAGAAACTTGGTTCTATTGCATATTTACTTGAGCTACCTAATACTTTGAAAATTCATCCAGTCTTCCATGTTCGATTACTTAAAAAGTATGTTCCTAATGCTGATTATGTTTTGCAGGACAAATCTAAGTTGAAGGAAGATGCCACTTTTGAGCTTGAACCATAAGTTAAAATGGATAGGAGAATTAGACATCTTAGGAATCGTGAAATAGTGGAAATTTTAGTAAAGTGGTTTGCATATCCTATTGAAGATTCAACATGGGTTGATTTAGATGAGTTTATGGAACATTATTCTTCTTTCCAACTCTGAGGACAAAGTTCTTTAAAGAGGGGGAGAATTGTAAGATGCCACATTGATTTTCCATCCGGGAAAAAAAAAGATGTGTAGGTAAAATGAAATTTTTATGTTTAGGATATTATGATCATGTCTGCAAAATTTTGTACCAATAAGTTTTTACATTCTCTCTCTAGAAAGTTGTCACATGAAATTTGTATGTTAATTTCGAGCATGAATATGAAGGAATCTTAAAAAGTGTTGTATGAGAGAAAGGTAGAGTATTCTTAGTAGAAAAACTTTACCTGATTGACTTTTTTGTAGTTCCTATGTTTTATGTCTCGTTTGGTTCCATGAAGATAGGTTAATGAAGAGATTTTTCATGTTTCTTCATCTCTCTCTAGAATTTTCGATTTTGCAGGGCCCAAAAGTGATATCTGGAAGCAGATTTGGACCTGAGGCATCTCTAACATGATTGTACAGATTTAAGAACTAAATATTTTTGTCTCTCACAAGCTGAAGCTGATTCCTCACCATTTTTGAGTTACAGGGTTTTGAAAAGTGCCGTTTTCCAACACTTTAAAAAAAAAAAGAGAGAAGCCTTCATTCACTCATCTTATTCATGTTCGCGGATTTAGAAAACGCACATGGGTATATGGGTTATTTTTGGGTGATTGACGTGTGTGTGAGTGCGTTGCAGGGATCACCTCTATTTTTGCAGGTACGATTCTTGATGGTGGACATGAAAAGTAGATGCATGGGTGGTCTGGAAGTCTTGCATGAGACATGCAAAAAGACGCTATCTTGGAGCATGCAGATTCTAAAAGTGTGGGTCTAGGAAGGCATGATTGGTAGTGCATTGGCGAAAGGCGGAGATCCCAAAAAGACAAAGACTGAGAGATAGAAAGGGATGATGGTCGTACAGTCATTAAGATCGTTTTTCGGCTTCTGGAATTGCGATTGAGATTGAGATTGAGATTGAGATTGAGATTCTGATTTTTATTGAGATTGGGATTGAGATTGTGATTGTGATTGAGATTGGGATTGAGATCAGCTCGGGGGTGGTCGGGTGGATGAGGCTTCACATTGAAGCAATCTGATAGATTTTGTAACGCAGATCAGAACTACTTGTAAACCTGCACAGATAATAAATTTCTCTCTCTTCTTGTTCTGCGTATACTCTGTTTGCCTTCTTTATATCTTGTGGTGTCGAAACCTATTATTCTGTGTGAGATTGTGATGCAAGTTTAGGAGACTTGTTACAAGTGGTATCAGAGCAGAGTTGGATTTCGGGACAAGATGCAAGCTTTGAAGAAGAAGATAGAAGAACAATAGGAGCTTTTCCGTAGATTGAATGCAGAATTACATAAAGAAAGATCCAACAAACAAAAAGAGGCTACTGCAAATGTTTTCATGGACCTCAATGCTGAAGGTGGTAATGGTCCAGGCACATCAAATGCACATAGAGCTAGACGACAACGTGAACCTGAAGAGGACGATGATGCAGGTGAATCTGCACTCAAGCAAGTGTTCAGAAAAGCAAAATTAAATGAATTTGATGGTGAGAAGAAAATTGGAGAGGATCTTGAAGCATGGATTGAGGAACTTGAAGATTTCTTTCACCTGCGCGTATTTAGTGAGGAATCAAAAGCAAAGGTGGCAATTCTGCATCTACGAGGAGTCGCAAAACTGTGGTGGAAATCTTACATACAGACAAGAACGTGTGAAGGTCCGATCCTCTGGAAAGAATTTTGAGAGCAAGCAGAGAATCGTTATTGTTCTCCACATTATCGAATGGAAAAGAAAATGGAATTCTACTCTTTCAAGCAGCATGAGGATGATAGATATAACTTTTCTGTTGAAGAATATACGGAGAAATTTTTGCGTTTAGATAAGTATGCACTAGAAGTTTCTGGAGATGCGCTGAAAAGCAAGTTTATTGAGGGTTTGCGGGAAGAGCTTCGCTATCAAGTAAAGGGGTTCGGATGTGTAGATTTTCTTGGTGCGGTTGCAAAAGCAGAAAACTTTGAGAAGATGGAGAAGTTTACCACGAAAAAGGCATTCAAATCAAGGTTTATCTCAACAGGACATTGACCCCCGACACCTATTTCACTAAATCAAAATGGACAGAGATCGACTAACTCTATTAACTGTCAAGGAGGAAAACCAAAGCCGAAGCAAACGAATACACCTAAGAAGCAAGAAGTTGTGCACTGGCAACGTGATTCTGATTTCTTGGAGCGGGCTAAGACGCTGGGACTTTGTTTTCGATGTGGAGAACAAGGACATCGCACTTTTGAATGTCCAAACAAGGCCATCAACCGTTCTATGCAAGCGAAGATAGCTCATCTACAAGAAGAAAACATGACAATTGAGGAAGCGGATGATCAAGGTAAGTGTTCTAGCCCTAGACTTCAATGTATGAAAACTTCTTCTCATTCAAGGGCATCGGTGATTAGGATTATGGGGGACATATCCTCAGGTAAGGTTAGTTTCTTGATTGATTCGGGTAGTACAAACTGTTTCCTTTCACTTCAGATGGCAGAAGCTTTAGGGTTGCATATTGAGATGCAGACTAAAAGACCTGTACAGATGGCTACTGGTAGGATACACTATACGCGAGGCTGTATTGAAAATCTTTATTTTCTGTTAGGAGAACATAAGTTTTTGGGTACCTTCCATGTAATTGAAATGAGATAATGTGATGTAATCATCGGAATGGACTGGTTAGTTCATAATAGTGTCGTGATTGATTGTGAAAGCGGGATCCTTACTTTGAAAATAGAAGGGAAGGAACATCATCTAGCAGGCAAGTGTAATTCAAATTTTTCTCCTATTTCTGCAATAAAGTTGATTAGGGGTATTCGACAGGGTTGTGAGACATATTTGGTTTATGTGCATGACCTTCAGGAGAAGACGAAAGAAGAGGAAATACCGGAATATGTTAAAAAACTTTTAGATGAGTACACAGATGTATTTCCTGATGATCTATCGGGCATGCCTCCTCCTAGGAAAATTGATCATGCTATAGACCTTTATCCAGGAAGTGAGCCTTATTCTAGAGCACCTTATAGGTTCAATATTGATGAATTGAAAGAGTTGAAGCTCCAATTGGTTGATCCATTGAAGAAGGAGTTGATAAGACCTAGTGTTTCACCTTGGGGAGCACCTTTTTTGTTTCAGAAAAAGAAAGATGGTTCATACAGACTTTGTATTGACTATAGGGGATTGAACTAAGACAACCATTAAGAACAAGTATCCACTGCCACACATAGATGATCTACTGAGTCAATTGAGTGGTGCCACAGTATTCACTAAAATTGACTTAAGATCGGGATATCATCAAATTAGAGTAAAGTCTGAGGACATACCCAAAACTGCTCTTAGAACACGATATGGTCATTATGAGTTCACAGTTTTGCCTTTTGGATTCACAAATGCTCTTGCAACATTTCTGTGTTTGATGGATAATGTGTTTCATGAATATCTCGATGAATTTATATTAGTTTTTCTTGACAATATTCTTGTGTATTCTAAGGATGATGATGAACATGCATTGCATCTCAGGAAGACTTTACAGAAACTAAGAGAGCATAAACTATATGGTAAGATGAGTAAATGTTTTTTGCAAAAGGGGAAGTGATTTATTTGGGGAGAGTTGTTTCGAAGGATGGGATTCATATAGATCCTGAGAAAGTTAAAAGCATAATTGACTCGCCTACACCCAAATGTGTGAGGGATGTGAGAAGCTTCCTTGGTTTGGCACAATATGAGAGGGCACACATTAGGGAGTTTTCTCGAATTGCAAATCCTCTTACAGAATCGACAAAGAAAAATAGAGAGTTCACATCGAACGATGAGTGTCAAAAGGCGTTTGATGTATTAAAACAGAAAGTTATCAAAAATTGTGTACTAAAGATACCTGAGTTAGTGAAGCCTTTTATTGTTGCATGTGATGCTAGTGGAAGCCAAATCGGATGCGTACTTTCACAAGAAGGGAGCATAGTGGCTTATGAGTCAAGGAAATTAAGGAAACATGAATTAAATTATACAACACATGACTTAGAAATGCTTGCAGTTGTTCATGCACTTAAACATTGGAGACACTTATTGCTAGGAGTAAAGTTTGAATTAAGAACAAATCATGAGAGCCTTAAATACATATTTACTCAACCTTTACTTAACAATAGACAAAAATGATGGATCCAATTGCTAAGTGAATATGATTTTGATATTAAATAATTAGCAAGAAAAGAAAACAAGGTGGCCGATGCTTTGAGTCGTAAACCCTTCTGCAGTTCAATTTCTATTTTATCCTCTCATTTTGATATTGGAAAAGAATTAAAAGAATATTTATTTTATGCAGCAATCTTCAAATTTTTGGGTATGAATCCAGGTTCTATGTTTCAGGGAAAATTTCATTTGAGAAATAATGATTTGTATTGTAACTCTCGTTTATGTATTTCTTCAAAATCTGTTTTGAAAGAAAAGATCCTGCATGACTGTCATGATGCACCTTTCTCTGCACACCCTGGTTTTTCTAGAACTTATGCAAAATTGAAAGCTTCATATTACTGGCCACGTATGAAATATGATATTAAGAGGTATGTGGAAGAATGTCTGAAATGTCAATAGGTTAAGGCCGAATTTAAAAGGAGTCCTGGCATGTTACAACCATTAGATGTATTTCTGATAGGGATGCAAGGTTCACATCTAATTTTTGGGAAGCAACATTTCAATCCATAGGAACAGAATTGCGCATGAGTACTGCATTTCATCCTCAAACCGATGGTGAGACCGAGAGGGTTAACAGGGTGCTTGAGGATATGTTACGCATGTATGTGAATGATAAGCAAAACAATTGGACTGAATATTTGCCCTTGGTTGAGTATGCATATAATAATGCATGGCATTCCTCTATTAAGATGACACCTTTTGAAGCAATGTATGGTTATAATTGCTTGCTATCGCATTCACTTTTTAATTCACAAAATTAGATTGAAATATCCAAACAGATGCTTGAAAACATGGATTTGGAGCTAAATAAGGTAAGGAAAAGCATGAAAGATGCACAGAAACGTCAGAAATTATATCATGATCTCAAAAAGAGACCCTTGGAATTCAGAACAAATGATCTGGTTTTTTTGAAAGTGAGTCCTTCTAAATCAAATCTGGTTTTAGGCAGAGATCGTCGATTTGTCTCCTCGTTATGTTGGTCCTTTCAAAATCTTAAAGAAAATTGGTTCTATTGCATATTTACTTGAGCTGCCTAATACTTTGAAAATTCATCCAGTCTTCCATGTTGGATTACTTAAAAAGTATGTTCCTAATGCTGATCATGTTTTGCAGGACAAATCTAAGTTGAAGGAAGATGCCACTTTTGAGCTTGAACCAGAAGTTATAATGGATAGGAGAATTAGACATCTTAGGAATCGTGAAATAGTGGAAATTTTAGTAAAGTGGTTTGCATATCCTATTGAAGATTCAACATGGGTTGGTTAAGATGAGTTTATGGAACATTATCCTTCTTTCCAACTTTGAGGACAGAGTTCTTTAAAGAGGGGGAGAATTGTAAGATGCCACATTGATTTTCCACCCGGAAAAAAAAAAGATGTGTAGGTAAAATGAAATTTTATGTTAAGGATATTCTGATCATGTCTGCAAAATTTTGTGGCAATACGTTTTTACATTCTCTCTCTAGAAAGTTATCGCATGAAATTTGTATGTTAATTTCGAGCATGAAGATGAAGGAATCTGAAAAAGTGTTGTATGAGAGAAAGGTAGAGTACTCTTAGTAGAAAAACTTTACTTGATTGAATTTTTTGTAGTTCCTATGTTTTATGTCTCGTTTGGTTCCATGAAGATAGGTTAATGAAGAGATTTTTCATGTTTCTTCATCTCTCTCTAGAATTTTCGATTTTGCAGGGCCCAAAAGTGATATCTGGAAGGAGATTTGGGCCTGAGGCATCTCTAACATGACTGTACAGATTTATGAACTGAATATTTTTTTCTCTCACAAGCTCAAGCTGATTCCTCACTATTTTTGAGTTACAGGGTTTTGAAAAGTGCCGTTTTCCAACACTTAAAAAAAAGAGAAAAAAAGAGAAGCCTTCATTCATTCATCTTATTCATGTTCGCGGATTTAGAAAACGCACATGGGTATATGGGTTATTTTTGGGTGATTGACATGTGTGTGAGTGCGTTGTAGGGATCACCTCTATTTTTGCAGGTACGATTCTTGATGGTGGACATGAAAAGTAGATGCATGCATGGTCTGGAAGTCTTGCATGAGACATGCAAAAAGACGCTATCTTGGAGCATGCAGATTCTAAAAGTGCGGGTCTAGTAAGGCGTGATTGGTCGTGTGTTGGCGAAAGGCGGAGGTCCCAAAAAGACGAAGACTGAGAGATAGAAAGGGATGATGGTCGTACAATCATTACGATTGTTTTTCGGCTTTTGGAATTGCGATTGAGATTGAGATTGAGATTGAGATTGTGATTGTGATTGAGATTGGGATTGAGATTGTGATTGTGATTGAGATATGGATTGAGATCAGCTCGGGGGTCGTCGGGTGGATGAGGCTTCACATTGAAGCAATCTGATAGATTTTGTAACGCAGATCAGAACTACTTGTAAACCTGCACACATAATAAAATTCTCTCTCTTCTTGTTCTGCTTAAACTCTGTTTTCCTTCTTTATATCTTGTGGTGTCGAAACCTATTATTCTGTGTGAGATTGTGATGCAAGTTTAGGAGACTTGTTACAAGTGGTATTAGAGCAGAGTTGGATTCTGGGACAAGATGCAGGCTTTGAAGAAGAAGATAGAAGAACAATAGGAGCTTATCCGTAGATTGAATGCAAAATTACACAAAGAAAGATCCAACAAACAAAAAGAGGCTACTGCAAATGATTTCATGGACCTCAATGCTGAAGGTGGTAACGGTGCGGGCACATCAAATGCACGTAGAGCTAGACGACAACGTGAACCTGAAGAGGACGATGATGCAGGTGAATCTGCACTCAAGCAAGTGTTCAAAATAGCAAAGTTAAATGAATTTGATAGTGAGAAGAAATTGGACAAGATCTCGAAGCATGGATTGAGTAACATATTTAGTGAGGAGTCAAAAGCAAAGGTGGCAATTCTGCATTTGCGAGGAGTCGCAAAACTGTGGTGGAAATCTTACATACAGACAAGAACGCGTGAAGGTCCGATCCTCTAGAAAGAATTTTGAGAGGAAGCAGAGAATCGTTATTGTTCTCCACATTATCGGATGGAAAGGAAAATGGAATTCTACTCTTTCAAGCAGCATGAGGATGATAGATATAACTTGCTTGTTGAAGAATATAAGGAGAAATTTTTGCGTTTACATAAGTATGCAGTAGAAGTTTCTGGAGATGCGCTGAAAAGCAAGTTTATTGAGGGTTTGCGGGAAGAGCTTCGCTATCAAGTAAACGGGTCCGAATGTGTAGATTTTCTTGATGCGGTCGCGAAAGCAGAAAACTTTGAGAAGATGGAGAAGTTTACCACGAAAAAAGCATTCAAATCAAGGTTTATCTCAACAGGACATCGACCCCCAAGACCTATTTCAATAAATCAAAATGGACAGAGATCGACTAACTCTATTAACGGTCAAGGAAGAAAACCAAAGCCGAAGCAAACGGATACACCTAAGAAGCAAGAAGTTGTGCACTGGCAACGTGATTCTGATTTCTTGGAGCGGGCTAAGACGCTGGGACTTTGTTTTCGATGTGGAGAACAAGGACATCACACTTTTGAGTGTCCAAACAAGGCCATGAACCGTTCTATGCAAGCAAAGATAGCTCATCTACAAGAAGAAAACATGACAATTGAGGAAGCGGATGATCAAGGTAAGTGTTCTAGCCCTAGACTTCAATGCATGAAAACTTCTTCTCATTCAAGGGCATCGGTGATTAGGATTATGGGGGACATATCCTCACATAAGGTTAGTTTCTTGATTGATTCGGGTAGTACAAATTGGTTCCTTTCACTTAAGATGGCAGAAGCTTTAGGGTTGCATATTGAGATGCAGACTAAAAGACTTGTACAGATGGCTAATGGTAGGATACACTATACTCGAGGCTGTATTGAGAATCTTTATTTTATGTTACGAGAACATATTTTGGGTACCTTCCATGTAGTTGAAATGACAGAATGTGATGTAACCATGGGAATGGACTGATTAGTTCATAACAGTGTCGTGATTGATTGTGAAAGCGGGATCCTTACTTTGAAAATAGAAGGGAAGGAACATCATCTTACAGGCAAGTGTAATTCAAGTTTTTCTCCTATTTCTGCAATAAAGATGATTAGGGGTATTCGACAGGGTTGTGAGACATAGTTGGTTTATGTGCATGACCTTCAAGAGAAGAAGAAAGAAGAGGAAATATTGGAATATGTTGAAAAACTTTTAGAAGAGTACGCAGATGTATTTCCTGATGATCTACCGGGCATGCCTCCTCCTAGGAAAATTGATCATGCTATAGACCTTTATCTAAGAAGTGAGCCTTATTCTAGAGCACCTTATAGGTTCAATATTGATGAATTGAAAGAGTTGAAGCTCCAATTGGATGATCTATTGAAGAAGGAGTTGATAAGAACTAGTGTTTCACCTTGGGGAGCACCTGTTTTGTTTCAGAAAAAGAAAGATGGTTCATACAGACTTTATATTGAATATAGGGGACTGAACAAGAAAACCATTAAGAACAAGTATCCACTACCACACATAGATGAACTGCTGAGTCAATTGAGTGGTACCACAGTATTCACTAAAATTGACTTAAGATCGGGATATCATCAAATTAGAGTAAAGTCTGAGGACCTACCCAAAACCGCTTCTAGAACACGATATGGTCATTATGAGTTCACAATTTTGCCTTTTGGATTCACAAATGCTCCTGCAACATTTATGTGTTTGATGAATAATGTGTTTCATGAATATCTCGATGAATTTATATTAGTTTTTCTTGACAATATTTTTGTGTATTCTAAGGATGATGATGAACATGCATTGCATCTCAAGAAGACTTTACAAAAACTAAGAGAGCATAAACTATATGGTAAGATGAGTAAATGTTTTTTTGCACACGGGGAAGTGACTTATTTGGGGAGAGTTCTTTCTAAGGAAGGGATTCATATAGATCCTGAGAAAGTTAAAAGCATAATTGACTTGCCTACACCCAAATGTGTGAGGGATGTGAGAAGCTTCCTTGGTTTGGCACAATATGAGAGGGCACACATTAGGGAGTTTTCTCGAATTGCAAATCCTCTTACAGAATTGACAAAGAAAAATAGAGAGTTCACATGGAACGATGAGTATCAAAAGGCGTTTGATGAATTAAAACAGAAAGTTATCGAAAATTGTGTGCTAAAGATACCTGAGTTAGGGAAGCCTTTTATTGTTGCATGTGATGCTAGTGGAAGCCAAATCGGATGCGTACTTTCACAAGAAGGGAGGGTAGTGGCTTATGAGTCAAGGAAATTAAGGAAACATGAATTAAATTATACAACACATGACTTAGAAATGCTTGCAGTTGTTCATGCACTTAAACATTAGAGACACTTATTGCTAGGAGTAAAGTTTGAATTAAGAACAGATCATCAGAGCCTTAAATACATATTTACTCAGCCTTTACTTAACATTAGACAAAAACGATGGATCCAATTGCTAAGTGACTATGATTTTGATATTAAATACTTAGTAGGAAAAGAAAACAAGGTGGCCGATGCTTTGAGTAGTAAACCCTTATGCAGTTCAATTTCTATTTTATCCTCTGATCTTGATATTAGAAAAGAATTAAAAGAAGATTTATTTTATGCAGCAATCTTGAATTTTTTGGGTATGAATCCAGGTTCTATGTTTCAGGGAAAGTTTCATTTGAGAAATAATGATTTGTATTGTAATTCTCGTTTATGTATTTCTTCAAAATTTGTTTTGAAAGAAAAGATCATGCATGACTGTCATGATGCATGTTTCTCTGCACACCCTGGTTTTTCTAGAACTTATGCAAAAGTGAAAGCTTCATATTACTGGCCACGTATGAAATATGATATTAAGAGGTATGTGGAAGAATGTCTGAAATGTCAACAGGTTAAGGCCGAATTTAAAAGGAGTCCTGGCATGTTACAACCATTAGATGTGCCTGATCAAAAATGGGAATCCATCTCTATGGATTTCATAACAAAGTTGCCTGTAACCAGAAGTGGGCATGATACCATCTTTGTTGTCATGGACCGTCTTACAAAGATGGCACATTTTCTTCCCATGAGGAAAACTCATACAGCTTTGCATGTTGCTAAACTTTTCATAAAAGAAATTTTTAGGTTACATGGTATAATTTCTGGTAGGGATGCAAGGTTCACATCCGATTTTTGGAAAGCAACATTTCAATCCATAGGAACAGAATTGCGCATGAGTACTGCATTTCATCCTCAAACGGATGGTGAGACCGAGAGGGTTAACAGGGTGCTTGAGGATATGTTACGCATGTATGTGAATGATAAGCAAAACAATTGGACTGAATATTTGCCCTTTGTTGAGTATGCATATAATAGTGCATGGCATTCCTCTATTAAGATGACACCTTTTGAAGCAATGTATGGTTATAATTGCTTGCTGTCGCATTCACTTTTTAATTCACAGAATCAGGTTGAAATATCCAAACAGATGCTTGAAAACATGGATTTGGAGCTAAATAAGGTAAGGAAAAACATGAAAGATGCACAGAAACGTCAGAAATTATATCATGATCTCAAAAAGAGACCCTTGGAATTCAGAACAAATGATCTGGTTTTTTTGAAAGTGAGTCCTTCTAAATCAAATCTGGTTGTAGGCAAAGATAGTCAATTGTCTCCTCGTTATGCTGGTCCTGTCAAAATCTTAAAGAAAATTGTTTATATTGCATATTTACTTGACCTATCTAATACTTTGAAAATTCAGCCAGTCTTCCATGTTGGATTACTTAAAAAGTATGTTCCTAATGCTGATCATGTTTTGCAGGACAAATCTAAGTTGAAGGAAGATGCCACTTTTGAGCTTGAACCAGAAGTTATAATGAATAGGAGAATTACACATCTTAGGAATCGTGAAATAGTGGAAATTTTAGTAAAGTGGTTTGCATATCCTATTGAAGATTCAACATGGGTTGGTTTAGATAAGTTTATGGAACATTATCCTTCTTTCCAACACTGAGGATAGAGTTCTTTAAAGAGGGGGAGAATTGTAAGATGCCACATTGATTTTCCACCCAGGAAAAAAAAAAGATGTGTAGGTAAAATGAAATTTTATGTTTAGGATATTCTGATCATGTCTGCAAAATTTTGTAGCAATAAGTTTTTACATTCTCTCTCTAGCATGAGATTTGTATGTTAATTTCGAGCATGAAGATGAAGGAATCTGAAAAAGTGTTGTATGAGAGAAAGGTAGAGTACTCTTAGTAGAAAAACTTTACCGGATTGAATTTTTTGTAGTTCCTATGTTTTATGTCTCGTTTGGTTCCATGAAGATAGGTTAATGAAGAGATTTCTCATATTTTTTCATCTCTCTCTAGAATTTTTGATTTTGTAGGGCCCAAAAGTGATATCTGGAAGCAGATTTGGACCGGAGGCGTCTCTAACTTGATTGTAGAGAATTAAGAACTGAATATTTTTGTCTCTCACAAGCTCAAGCTGATTCCTCACTGTTTGTGAGTTACAGGGTTTTGAAAAGTTCCGTTTTCCAACACTTAAAATATATATATATATATATATATATATATATATATAAGCCTTCATTCATTCATCTTATTCATGTTCGCGGATTTAGAAAACGCACATGGGTATATGGGTTATTTTTGGGTGATTGACGTGTGTGTGAGTGCGTTGCAGGGATCACCTCTATTTTTACAGGTACGATTCTTGATGGTGGACATGAAAAGTAGATGCATGGGTGGTCTGGAAGTCTTGCATGAGACATGCGAAAAGACGCTATCTTGGAGCATGCAGATTCTAAAAGTGCAGGTCTAGGAAGGCCTGATTGGTCGTGCGCTAGCGAAAGGCGGAGATCCCAAAAAGACGAAGACTCAGAGATAGAAAGGGATGATGGTCGTACAGTCATTACGATCGTTTTTCGGCTTTTGGAATTGCGATTGAGATTGAGATTGATATTGAGATTGTGATTGTGATTGTGATTGAGATTTGGATTGAGATTGTGATTGTGATTGAGATTGGGATTGAGATCAGCTCGGGGATGGTCGGGTGGATGAGGCTTCACATTGAAGCAATCTGATAGATTTTGTAACGCAGATCAAAACTATTGTAAACGTGCACAGATAATAAAATTCTCTCTCTTCTTGTTCTGCGTATACTCTGTTTTTCTTCTTTATATCTTGTGGTGTCGAAACCTATTATTCTGTGTGAGATTGTGATGCAAGTTTAGGAGACTTGTTACATTCATCATCCTGTTTTGTGTTCCCTTTAACATTTGCAATATGTGCATAAATAGAGAATCGATCAACAGGTATATTCCAGGTGGTCTTTTGCATGATATAATCTCTGACTTTAATTAGAGATTTGATAGAATAATTTCTTGCTTTTAGAATCACTATGTATGCACTCGAATATTACTATAGAAGATCCTTTCTTTGATTCAGAAAGATTCTCATAAGGTATTTGAATTCCTCCTTTTCCCCAATTAACAGCTAAAGGAAGATGTGTCCTATAATAACACAACTTCTTGTCAATATCAATAACAAGTTTTTGTTTTGTAGCTTCCTTTAAAGCCTCACAAGTATAGGTGATATGATCAGTGGAATCACACCAAACACATCTCCTAATGTTAGGTGTTCGATGTTCATTAAAATTTCTTTGATTGGTCCATTGACGAATAGGTGATGGTGATAATAAAATAGGTTGAAGAAATTTAGTAGGTTGAGTTTGTGTAAAGGATTTATCCTAAGAATTTAGTGCATAGATGACATTTTGTAAGGCAGACACTTCCTTTGATATATATGCATGCATCTGCATCATATTATCTAATTTATTAAACAAGTTTTCAAATTGTAAATCACTTGGTACCTTTGATGTAGATGCTGATAGTTCAACCTTTACAGCTATATGAGTCTCTTGAGTTTCATGAGTGGAGGGGAAATTAAGAGATAGATTAGGCACTAATACATAAAGAAAAGATTGACATTGCTTCATATGTGCACTGCCTCAACCACTCGCTTAATAATGTTCCAATGGTTAGTAAGTCCATATCGCTTACCTGACTCCTCAAGTCTTCTCTCAACCTCAATTCTACATCCAGAGTCAAAATCTTAAGAAAGTATAATATTATATCCAGAGTAAGGGTTACCCTATCATTCTCTCGTAATAATGAAAAATGTTTCATAAATTTTCCATCAAGTTGGGTAATTGAAACTTAAGGCTTTGGGGCATTAATCCACTTCATAAAACCCTCCCTACTACGTTGATGTAAGTCTTCTAAATAGGACTCTTTATGCAACAACTTCCTGAATTCATCCCATTCAAGTTCACCATGTTGAGTTTGTGTAAAGGATTTATCCTAAGAATTTAGTGCATAGATGACATTTTGTAAGGCAGACACTTCCTTTGATATATATGCATGCATCTGCATCATATTATCTAATTTATTAAACAAGTTTTCAAATTGTAAATCACTTGGTACCTTTGATGTAGATGCTGATAGTTCAACCTTTACAGCTATATGAGTCTCTTGAGTTTCATGAGTGGAGGGGAAATTAAGAGATAGATTAGGCACTAATACATAAAGAAAAGATTGACATTGCTTCATATGTGCACTGCCTCAACCACTCGCTTAATAATGTTCCAATGGTTAGTAAGTCCATATCGCTTACCTGACTCCTCAAGTCTTCTCTCAACCTCAATTCTACATCCAGAGTCAAAATCTTAAGAAAGTATAATATTATATCCAGAGTAAGGGTTACCCTATCATTCTCTCGTAATAATGAAAAATGTTTCATAAATTTTCCATCAAGTTGGGTAATTGAAACTTAAGGCTTTGGGGCATTAATCCACTTCATAAAACCCTCCCTACTACGTTGATGTAAGTCTTCTAAATAGGACTCTTTATGCAACAACTTCCTGAATTCATCCCATTCAAGTTCACCATGTGGTTCAATTGTGGCCATAATTGTCCCTATTGCAAGCCTACCTAGGTACATTTTCCACTTAGATTCTGGTAAACCATGTAGGTTAGCTAAATCTTCAAATGTATCTAGATAGTTTGTAACATTTATCCCTGTAGACTTGCCTTTATCTCTTAATAAAGTTTCCACAAACTTTTTCCCTAGGTTTCATTCATCATATTTTTTAATAATTCATCCATTCTTTCTTTTTCATGTGATTTAAACTGAACGATTCTAACAATAAGTTGTGCTTCTTGCTTGACCCTCTTTATGTTCTACTACTAAATCTACAAGCCTGTTGGTATCCAGTTTTGTTGATTTATAGTGTCCTAAAGATATGCAATTAAACCAAAAAACTTTGAGAATATAAGGAAAACTTACCTATCATAGGTCGAAGAAGAGGTCCAATAACTATGCACATGTGAATTTTGGATACATTGATTTTCAATTTGTAAAATCCTAAATACAACAATTGCTAAGAATATGGTGTGTATGTGCAATCATTGCTTCTTCAATTGTTGAAGGAATGGGTGGTGTGAAAAGGATCACCCACTTGCCAATCTCCATGGAGGTGCTCAAATCAAGATGACCAGCCCTCAACACTCAAAAGATTGCACAAGTTCTAGGAAAAGCTATTGCTCCCAAGGAGGAAGAAGCAACCATGACAATTCCCAATTGACATGTATGCATATTCAAAATATGCAAAGATATCTCACCTGAGTTGGAGTGCTAGATCTTCATGTCAGATTCATAAATGTCAAAAAGATGGGAATGCTCAGTTGGTGGATCAAGTCAACTTCCAAGTTCAACAGCTTAGACAGGGTGATTTTAGCAAACTTAGATGACTAATGAAAATGCAGAGAGATTATTAGTAACTCAATTGCAAAACACTTCATCATATCCTTATGTGCTTTGGAAACATTGTTCAAATCCTTTACCATTTATCTTAATACTTAAAAACTCAATAGCATGTGTGATGCAAAAGTGACTTCTATATCAATCCTACAAACCAAAGGATTTGACTTATTCATGTAGACTAGAACATTTCAAACAATGCACCTTGAAAGTAAAATGCCAATCAAAATGATTATAGAGCATCTCTTCAATAATGATTAATCATCACGTACAACAACATCGTGTAATAAAGTAAGTCTATGATCGAAGGGTCTGGCCGGTTCAGACGGATCTGCAATCGGACACCGTTTGGTCATCCATGTATATGACCAAAGATCTCGAGTTTAGACTTACTAGGAGGTCTTGTACTCTTGTGAGCAAGTAATCCACTTAGCCTAGTGGTTTAGACTCAAGGGTGTGAAGGAAGAGGTCTTGGGTTCAACCCCCATGGGGTACATGGGGAGAGTGTTTTGCCCAAAGAGCTCTAGAACCTTCTAGAAGCATCCACTAGAGTGAACTCTGGCTAACTAGGACACTTGGTGCACATGTAGTTACATGGCTGACACTTGGATGGTTAGTATCCACCTGCCCATGCAGGCAGTCCCTTGGAGAGAGCTATATATAGAGGCATTTGGTTGGGAGGAGAGTCATCTCTCAAGCATGTGGTGGTTGTAATATTCATTCTCTTGCACATCGAGCCAGGTCATAGAAAATGAGAGAAACAAAATCTCAATATGTCTAGATAACGACCATAGTAATTGTCTACATGTGCAATACATGAATCAAAAAATCTTTATGATGATGGTTACTTATGATTGCACAATGGTTGCATAACAGTGCCGATAAAATCTAACTCCAGAGTCGTTTTGAGATTATAAAGATTTAAAAAAGACTTTATAGAATTGAAATTGTTGTGCAATAACCTATAAAAAATAGACATATGGATTGTGTATAGATAGCACTCAACATAGCATTCCAGAGTCATATTTATAATCATAGATGAGGTCACTGGCAAATTATTATTCTCACGACAGAAGATTAGAAGTTGGTTTTGAAGCAGAGATCCATGGCAGGTGTGTTGAATGGAATAGTAGAAGCATCGAAGGAGAAAGACCATAGTGTCATATGGATCAGCTTATTAGAGAATGTATGCATGGTGTCAAAAGTGGGATGGATGAAGAGGTGCATAGATAATGTTGGGCATCAGAGAATTAATGAGTGAAAAATAGTGGATATGAGATCATTATCATCAGACCTTAGAGCTTTTGAATTCCTCGATGTTGACAGATCACGTGCAAAATTAGAATTAAGGAGCATGCGTCATCATTGTTAGATGGATCAAATATGGTTCTTCTCCACCAGCCCCATCTTCACGTGTACAGACACCATAGATCACTGCCATTTTTGGACCAAGGTGTTAGTGCCCCCCTTTGAATGTGCAATCATTGCATTTTTATAGCCTGAGTCTTCTAAAATTAGCATGTCAAAAGCTTTCTACTATCGTGGAAACTCACGCTATAATACTCAATGGAAGAAACAAAGCATGTCGCTATTTCTGCATAAAGTTTGATTCACGCGATGCCCATCCCATTCGATATGTCCGTGGCTATTGTTATCTTCATTAAACTCTAATGTTAGAGTTTTCAACAGATCAATCTCTTGATAAGACAAAGCTAATCTACTTGAATTTCTTCCCCACATTACAAAATGCATCAATTGCCTTATGGCGATCATGTGTCAATGTAGAGCCATCAATATGCACATTCTAGCCCCTTACTATGTACTATTTTCGGAAATGGAATCAAGAACTTTCAGATGGTTACCAAAGAGAATCATTCTCTTCACATGTTGTTGAGTCCCACTTGAAATAATATCATTATTATCTGATAATATTGGATGGTTTGATAGCCATTAATGATTTGCTCTCAGTTTCACCCCTCCAAGATTTTCAAATAGAACATTTCCAGGTTTCAAGTCATAATGTATTATTCTTTGAGTAGGATTACTCATGTAAACAAGGCCAGAGAATAGCTTAATAAGAATGCAATGTTGATATGTTTAGCTAGTGATGTGCATGAACACACTAGGACCGTCAGGGCACTTTTTTCCCTCTTCACAAGGTTTTTTTCCCCTAGCTTGTATATATTCCTATAGCCCTAACAGGTTGCTTATCTTTGTACATTCTAGTGGTAATACATTCAGTATTGTGTGTTGTGCTCCAAGCTTGTTCTTCCTCCTTGTGTTGTTTGTGTGCTTCCATAGACATGTAACTCCAACAACTGGTATCAGGGTAGGTCATTGCTTCATCTAGGGTATTGTCGACACCCCTGCGATCACAGTCTCAAAACTGCACGAAATTTGGTGAGCATACTCAAGGTGATTAGGAATCAAATGAGCTTCGCTTTGTCTTTTTTGTGCCAAAGATATATACAAGTTTTGATTTGCCAATATAAACATCTAAAAGTCTGCTACAGGTCTAGCAGAACTCCTCATGATAATTTTGCTTAACTTTTTCAGATATAGTCATTTTTCTACATCAGTGTATTTTTTAGTCAGTGGCCATGGTTGAAAGCAATTATGTATTCTGTATGTTGGTTGTTGAGGATAAGTTGGACGGTACCAATTACCCATTCTGGGCTTATATGATGCGACATGTATTGGTTGCAAAAGGACTGTGGAACATTAAGTAGGGTGTTGAAAAACGTCCTAAATTTCTCTATCTGAAGAGAATCTCCCATCCTTCCTTTACCTGTGTACTGAATTCTTCAATCTTTATAAAGTATAAGGTTACCTTTACTTCGAAAGACACTCCTTTCATCCTTCTTGATGTCATATGATCTCTTCCTCAAGCTTTTCCTTCAGGCTTTCACCTTTTAATCCTTCAGATGTTGAATTCTTTGCAACTGCAGTAGTCGGGATCCTCCTTTTCTCAAATTTGATGTTTCCTGCTCTGATACCACTGATGGAGAGTGTTAATCTCCAAAAGAACAACCTACTCTTGAACTTAGAACACCTCTATATCAAGAGTAAGTCAAAACCTTCACCAATTTAAAAGATCAATGACCAAATATCAAATTCTTGAACAAACTGTGAAGAAGGAAATTACTCAGAAAGTCTACTGCATATATCTTTCTCATTGACTGAGTAAATGTGTAAAGTTTTTTATGAAACTTTGCACAAGGTGTCGCCTAAAGATTGCGCACCTCCTCTAAGTCAAATCACTCCAAAAGATTCAGTAGATCTTGAGAAATCTACTTAGCAAGTTACCTATGTCTAAATCTGCACTTCTGAGAAATCGATTTGGACATCCCTAACTTTTAACACATAGTTCTCTCAGTATAGAACCCGTTTAAGCAAATGCTTTTAGCCACGAGTAGCTTACCTTCCAACTTAAAGATTAAGTGCTTACTTGCACAAAACTTTAAACTGTGGAGTGAGAAATGATCAAATCATTAAGATCGAAAGTTGCGCCTGTTTCAGGAACCAGTGAATACTTTGTCACATGTAAATGTTCCTACACACAATTCTCTTAGCCTGATCACAATTGGAAGCTAAAACTTTGTACAGAGATCTATCAACTCTAGATTTAGACTTGTACAAAAGCATTCCACAGAAGATCTATCATAGAAGGAGAAGACACGAAAACTTCGGGCGCAACTTTTTCTTCTATTCCTCAGAAAATTACAACTGAGTTATGAGAGAGACTTCTTCTCATTCCTATGAACTCTAATGAGTCTTACAACTTACAAATGCACTATTCTCATACTCTCCTATTGTCTCCTCTATTGCCCCGACATTTTTCCAAAGTATTTATAGGCAAATATGTACAAGCTTATAACTAGACAAAAGTATAAGTGATCTATGTCTTCACTAATGTACATATGTGTACATATCATTCATCCTGTGAATGTAACCACCTTCTTTGCTTCAAGACTTGATCTTATCTCCATCTTTTTGTCTTCAAAACTTCAATTGGTGATTGGTCTGCACCAACAAAATTGCACATGGATTTGAGAACAATGAAGCTGAGGGCACCTTATATGTCAAGCTTACAAATGATGTGCTTCTAATCATTGTTGTCTATGTTGATGTCATGTTTCTCACTGGTCATAATGAGAAGCATATTGCTAATGTTAAGGTTGATTTACATCCCTCATTTGAGATGTGAGATTTGGGGCATTGCCATCATTATTTTGGCATTCAATTTATGCAAGCTGATGGTGAAATAGCTTTCTGTCAAACAAAATATATTGACACATTATTGCAATGTTTTGGCCTTGAAGATTGCAAACCTATTTCCACTCCTATGGAAATAGGTTTACGGGGGAGTCTTCATGATGCTGGCAATGCATTTGATGTTGTTCTCTATCAACAGGTTGTTGGATGCTTGAGTTAATTATGCATAGCTCATCCTGATACTTAGATTGTTGTCTTAGAGATGAGCAGGTTCATGCATTGCCCAGGTGTGAAGCATTAGAAGGTGGTTAAGCACATCTTTTGCTACTTGAGTGGTACCCATCTACTTGGAATGTTTTATCCCAAGGGGGGGATCACTACCGCTAGATTCACATGCTTTTTTTTACTCTAACTAGGATACTTGCTATGACACTCATGTGTCCACAAGTGGTTTTATATTCATGCTTGGTAGCTCATGCATATCTTGGTTGAGCAAGAAGAAGCCTACTATGGCCACTTCTAGTTGTGAGGTTGAGTATAGGATAACTTTCACAGAGGCTATTGAGTGTGTGTGGATCACATGCATTATGGCTGATTTGGGTGTTGGTCAATCTTCTTCCATCACCATCTTCACTAACAGTTACAGTGTATTGGTAGTCGCATGGAACCCTTTGTTCCATGCTCATACTAAGCACATTGAGGTGCACTATCATTATGTCAAGGAGAGGTTCTCTATTGGAGAGTTCATTTTGGCATATCCACCCACATAGGAGAACGTTGCATACCTTTTCACAAAGGTTGTGCCTAGGGAGAAGTTTGAGCTTTTTGTAAAGATTTGGGCTTACTTCCTTTTTTGGATTGATTCCACGTAGCTTGGCACTTCCTTATACATGAGTGTGAGCTCCTTGTTCATGGCATCACTCCCAGGGGGATTTGTTGATATATTTTGTTAGTGATGTGTGTGAACACACCAGGATAGTCAGGGCACTTTTTTCCCTCTCTAGGAGGTTATTTACCCCTAGCTTGTACATACACCTATAACACTATCGGGTCACTTATCTTTGTACATTCACTTGGTAGTACATTTAGTATTATGTGTTGTGATCCAAGATTCTTCCTCTTCCTTGTGTTCTTCACTTGCTTCCGTGGACATCAAACTCCAACAATTAGCCTCCTAGAAGATACACAAGCATGTCCTTCTCCAAGCTCAAGATCCCAGATTCTCGATACTAGATTTGGTTGCATGCATATCCAATGCATCCAAGTCCTTACTATCCAATGCATCCAAGGATGCATACTATCCATTGCTTCCAAGCCCTTGGTATTTGATTCATTCAAGAATGCATGCCATCTCATGCTTGTAAAGGTGCACTACTCTTCAATGCTTCAAATAAGGAGGAATCACCAAAATGCTTGTAAGTCCCTAAATACTTTTCCATTTGATGCATGCCTTAGCTTGTTTTTATGCATCAACAAGGATTACAAACAAAAATGCAAAAAGGGAAGTTTTAAAACCCTATATAGAGCTCACAAACTTGCTAAATTCCTTGTTTGCGAGCATTAATCACATAAAACAAGAGTTTACTGCATTTAATCACTTCAAAATGATGTAAATAGGATAGATGTTACTTCCACAACCCATAAAAAAGTGTCACACACCCACAATCACTCATTAAGATCACTCAAAATGCACACATAAGCACAAATTCAAATTTGCAAGAAGATAGCTCACAAATTCACTCACCAAAAAGTCTTTGTAGAAGTGAGGTCTTGGCCTTTACATAGGCTTCTACCAAGAACTTTCCCTTTTTTTAATTGAAAATTTTCCTAAAAGGAAAAACTCTAAAAATCTTCTTTCCTGTGTGAACTTTGAGAGAAGACTCTTCCCTACAATTTCAGAGAAATGCTAACAAAGCTTTGAATATATAGATCTCTTCGTGCTATATAATTCAAAGGTTTTTTACAATGGTAGATAATAAATACAAGTGTTATCTATCTAAAAATGTGCTAACTCAAAAGTAAGTTTGAAGAATTTTTGGGCCTTGCCATACCCATGTAACATGTTTCTTGAATGATTTGGATAGATTTTCATAACTTGGAGTGAGTGCAAACCAATTCATGCACATATATTGGCATAATAGAATCCATCATACATAGCCTTTGTTTCGATTCATTTCATTTATAAAGGCTAGCCAAAAATAGCTTCATATGAGCAATTTTCCTGAACACAGAAGTGGAATTCCTTGGAAGCTCCACCAATCATAACATGAACATTGAAACACCCTCTTAGTGGGACTCTTGATCCATTATTCATTGTTCTCTTTCTCCATCCATGCTCCTTATCAATGGGTCATCTAAATTTTCCGTACAATATTTTGGAAATCACATTGATCACTTACCCGAAATCAACTAAGCTAAACATGATTCATTTTCATCTCCAATATTTTTCTTAACTTTTGGGGTACCTCTTGCCTAGAAGTTCTTACTATAATGGATCTCTACTTCTTTTAATTCTTCATTAGGTTTTATGGATCCAAGAAAATTTCTATTTACTTGATAAGCCACACCACTATCTTCTTCTTTAGATTCACTCTATGCAGCTGCATCATTCATGGTTTTCATCAAGTCTGAAAGATATATCACCCATTAGGGTTATGGCATATATACAAGCCAAGAAAAAAAATCTTAAAGAGGGAAAAAAGTGCGCCGATGGTCCCAAAGTGTTCACATACATCACTACCAAAACATATCAACAAATCCCCCCTAGGAGTGATGCGGTGAACAAGCAGCTAGTACTCATGTATAAGGAAGTGTCAAGCTATGTGGAAAGAGATCAATCCACAAACAGAAGTAAGCCTAAAGCTTTGAAAAAGCTTCAAACTTCTCTTGAGGCAAACCCTTTATGAGAAGCTCTACGATGTTATTCTGTGTGGGCACGTATGCCAAATGATCTCTCTAGCAGACAAACTCTCCTTTACATAATGATAATGCATCTCAATGTGCTTTGTGTGATCATGGAACATAGGGTTCCTCACAACTACCAATGCATTCTGAGTGTTAATAAAGATGGTGGTGGTAGAAGATTGGCCAGCACCCAAATCAGCCAAAAGGTATATGAGCCATACACTCAACAGTCACTATGAAAGCTGCCCTAAACTCGGCCTCACAACTAGAAGTGGATGGCCACAATAGGTTGCTTCTCTCTCAACCAAGATATGCATGAGCTACAAAGCACAAACCAAAAACCACTAGCATCATAGCAACCAACCTAGTGAGAGTTAGAAAAAACATATAAATTTGGCGGTATTGATCCCCCTTGGGGTAAAACAATCCAAATAGTCGGGCATCACTCAAGTAGTGAAAGATGCACTTAACCGCCTACCAATGCTTGACACTTGGGCAATGCATGAACCTACTCATTTGTGAGACAATAAATTGAATATCACGCCAATTTATTCATAAGTAAATCAAGCATCCAACAGCTTGCGGATAGAGAAGAACATCAAATGCATCTCCAACATCAAGAAGACTCAACCATCAATGTGTTTCCATAAGAGTGGCAATAGGTTTGTAGTATTCAAGGCCCAAATGGAGCAATAATGTTTCAATATGTTACATAAAGCTATTCCACCATCAACTTGCATAAATTGAATGCCCAAATAAGGATGCAAATGCCCCAAATGTGACATCTCAAAAGAGGCATGCAAAGTAGCCTTAAAACTAGCAATATGCTTCCCATTAGGAACAATGAACAACATGTGATCAACATAGACAACAGTGATCATAAGCACATCATTTGCATGCTTAACATATAAGTTGCTCTTAGTATTCCTTTTTTAACCTACACACTTTGTTTTCATGCCCTTTGTGCACAAAACCATAGTGTTGAAATACATACACTACTTCATGTAACCCTCCTGTTTGTTGTTACCCTTTGGAGTTGTCCTCTCCAATCATTTTAGCATAAAGAATCAACAATACATCTTACATTTGTCAATCCTGGAAGTATACAAGAGACCACAACCCCTTCTAGATGATAGAGTCAAAAAAATAAGAGAAAACTGACTGGATTTCTAAGAAATAATGAAGATGAAGAAGAATTTCTAGGGTTTTGGTTATCTTGAGCAATACTACATCGTTTCCAATGATCTTGGTGTCTAAAGCATGTTATTTTCTTAGCAGAACACAATCATGAAGTCAAATCTCAAAAATGATACCTGTAAGCTTCAGATGAGACAATCGCGATTCTGTGAAAATTGACGATTTTCATTTCCATCACTATTCTTCAGCAGTTTCTCACTCAATACATCATGAATCAACTCTCTTCATACACATTCATCAGAAATACACAATAGAAGCTTGGAAATTCCATGGATACACATAGAATAGACTCACAAATCAAAGAAAGTACTTGAAAGGAAGAAATACGATTTTCTGCAGGAAACTCTTCTCATTACTTGGATAGCATTAATTACAATTAACCAACCCTCTCAAAATAGAGGAAATTATCTTTTATACATTTTCAAGTGTCCCTTTTCACACTTGAATTTTGGTCCTTTTCCCTTCTAATCTAAAAATATGCTATCAGGAGTTTCCAAAAATTCTAGAAAAATTACATATGATTCTAATTTACATGAGGAAGACTCTTCCTCATTTTTACATCATTTGCATAAATACAATTGTTTATCATTTCACAAATATTTCTCTTCAAAAAATGCTTCTTCTAACATTCTTCCCCTCCTAGACCTTTTGGCTCCTGACAAAAGATATTCTTGCTGATATTCAATGAATGCTTCCTTCACTTCTTCTTTCTCTGATATACATGTGAGAGTAGATCATGGCTTTTTCTTTCTGTAATGTTTAAGTTGTTCACCATCTCAAATAATTCTTTTCTCCATTGCACAGCAGCTTTTGGTTTATCTATTACATCTTTCTTCAGATATTCTGTGTATGGAGCTTCATAAGCATTGAGTCGAGACTTTGTTACTACTGACAAATTTCCAAATATTTCTGATTCTCTTTCGAAAAATCCATAATCAACCGCATCTTCAAAAATCTGAAGATAATGACTACCCAAAAATATTGTTCTGCTATAATAAGCCATCAAACATATCCTGTCTGGGGTTTCACTGAGATCAAATAATAAAGCATCAGCTGGTGAATTAAAGCCAATGTAATTGAAAATTCTGACATCTGTATCTGTAAAAGTCTCTATACATGCGAATATGTGTCTCATTACTCTGACCAATAAAATACAAGATGGGTCATTAATATCTTTGTATGTAGATATGACAGACTCTGCAGTGTCAACCATATATTTCTTTGTTGGCCATGTTCCTGCCTTTGGTCCTGCTATCTTTGGGAAATTCAACCATTTTGATGGAATCTGTCTTGCATTCCTTCTTTCCTAGAAAACTATCCACTCCCTTCTCCTTGCTACTGGACAATAAGCTGGATTAATTTTTAACTGAATTGGTGCTTCTTTCCATATTTTCCTGCATTCTTTGTTGGCATCCAACCACCTGTTTCTCCATTTAGGATTGGCTTTTTTCAAATAATTCCTTTGTCACGTTGATGTCTTCTTCATATTCTAAATACTTGTTTGGAGGTAATCCCACCCTTGACAACTGATAATTTCTAATACTTTCAATAATCATGCAAAAGGGTATACCTAAGCCATCTACAGCCCAATGGTGTTGATCCGGATTTATTCCTTTATTCAGAGCAAAATTAACAATTTGTTACTCGTATTCATTATGCATTTTTCTAATAAATTCCATTCTGGATTCTCTGTCTGTTAGAAGTCTCTGAACAAACTCCTCTCAGTATTCCTCTATTGCTGTTTTATTTTCTTGTTCATCATCATGCTGGGTTCTGTTATCATCTCCTACTTCATAGTCCTCTACTTGTGTAGTCCCTTCCTGCTCTTCAATCTGAGTTTGTGGTTTTCCCAATTTTTTATGTAGCTCTTCTATCATCAACATTAAACTTTTATTTTGAGAGGTCCACAACTCTCTTTTTGATTTCCACTCATCTCTTTCCTTTTCTATACTCAACTGCCAATCACTTCTTTCTTTTTCTATATCCATATGTAACTTATTATATCCCCTCATTGAAGTAGCAGCATGTATACTTGCTTGTTTTTCCAACTCTTTAGCTTCTTTCAACTCTGTTTGCAATCTCATAATTTCTTTGTTCAGATCTTCCTTCTCATCCTGTGTCACCTGTACAGTCTTGCTTTCTTCCTTCAATTGGCCTTCTTCCATTAATAAATTGTTTATTTCCTCATTGGCTTTGACCATAATTTGATATGAACTCTGCAGGGTTCTGTATCTTCCTTCAATTTTCTTCAGTTCCGTCTCCATTTTGTTGCTATGCTCTACCTGTTTTGCACATTTCTCTTCAAGAAATTGAATTTTGTTCTGTTGTTGAACTTCTAATTCTTCCAAGGAAATCACTCTGTTGGTCAAATCCTCATTCCTTTTTTGAACAATTTTCAACTGTTCTACTAACTGTTCCTTTTCTTTCCTGTGCTCATTAATGATTCTGTTGCCTCTTACAAACTCAGATTCAGCCACCATTCGTGATATGATCATGTTTCTACTTGATGGTCTAAACTATTCTATATTGCTCATAATAACCTTGCAAGCAGTTCTTATATCTTTAGGTATTCTTTCCAACCCATCTTCTAATTCCAGTTGTTTTACTTCTATCTGCTTGTCTTCTTTGCAGTCATTCTCTTCTTCATCTTCTTCCTCATACTCTATGACCTGGTGCTTTTGTTCTTCATAGCCCTTATCTGCTTTCATTTCTTCTTCGTCTGCAACATTTTCCTCATGTTCTAATATCTGATCCTCCTTCTTCTCATATCCTGATGTGTCTTTAATTGTCTCCATTTCTTCTGCCTCCTTTTTCTCCATTCCTTGTTCTTCTTCTTCAAGGAGATGTCCTTCCTTTTCCTGTACTTCCTTTTCCTGATTTAGAGTTGAATCAATCTCCATAGAGAGTTTTATTTGATCATTAATTATTTGCTCCTTTTGTCCTTCCTCTTGCTCATCTATATCCATGAGATCCAGATCTTCCTCTTGTCCCTGGTCTTCTGTAGTTGTAAATTCTTCATTATGATTCAAGTCATATAGTATGTCTTCTATGCTTTGGTTTATCTCTTTTTCTGTATCACCATCCTACTTCTTGAGCATTCCTCTTCTCCACTACTTCCTCTATTACCTTGATTTGATTTGTATCTTTTTGTTTGTATACTGAACTGCATAACTGAACTTCTTTTTCTGCTTCTAACTTTCCTTCATCCAATTTGAAACAGGTTTTATGTAAAGGTTTTGTCCATATTGTCTTTAATCCTGAATCCACTACATTTAGTTCTGAGAACTTGTTTTGATGAGCAGTGCTTGTGTGTACTTTGTTTCCACATTCTTCTCATTCTGATGCCTTGATGCTTCTGACTATTCCATGGTTGCCACCTTTCTTCTATCTCTTCACCATCTTTTGGTCCTTCAATTTCCTCATGTTTTTTATTGAATGAAGCTTGATCATAAAGTGGTGGTATTGATAATGCCTTTGTATCTTCTAATGAAAAAGTAAATCCTTCCAGGTCCTAGTCATGAATCTCCTGTTGATATTCCTGTTCTTCATTACTCCACAAAAACATTAAAAACCTTTTGTCATTTACTATTAACTTAAGCTTCATTTTTTCAGAATCCAATATTACTTTACCTTGCCTTTTACATGGTTGTCCCAAAATCAATTTCTCAATCATCATGTGGTTTGGCCATTCTTCACAATCTATTCCCATATATTCTTCATTGAACTTAACTTTAATAGATGGTGAAGACAAGCTTTGTATTATCTGCCCTTCTAAGGTTTTGATAAATGTCTTGCTTTCAGTCCTTTTACACTTAAACTTATTCAACAAAGCTGAATTGATCAAATTTACTTGTGCACCTGAATCTATCAAAACTTTGATTATTTCATCCTGAAAATTCATTGTTATAACAGGCAAATGTTCTCTTATTCTTAAAGGTGTTTCACACAAAAGGACTTCTCTAAAAGCTTTGGTTTTTCTTATCCTTTCCTTTGCCTCCTATTGAGCCTCCTTTCTTATATTTTCCTCTTCTTTTTTCCTATTTTGAGCTTGATGTATTCTTCTACATTCAGAGACTGTTAATGGAAAATCATACCTTTTAACTCTGCATCCACTTATGAAATTTGGCATAATTTCTCCATCTATGTTAGCTAGTTGGATAGCTCCACTGTTACTTATTTGATGTATAATATAAGGCCCATGTCCTTTTTTCTGAAATTTCTTCTGATGTTCCTTTACTGTGTATGCCAGAACTAGGTCTCCTTCTTGTAGATCTTTTTCTTTAATATGAACATCATGATAAGCTTTTTGTCTTTTCTTGTCTGCATATATGCTCATAATTGCTTGAAGTCTAGAAGCTCCCAGTTTTTCCAATTCCATCATTCTCTCAGATAATTCATGTCCAGTCCATTTGTATCGACTTCCCACCTTTAGTGTTGGAATAAGAAATTCTATGGGCAGAACTGCATTTTGTCCATATACTAGATTGAATGGTGTGGTTCCTAATGCAGTTTTGTATGCCACTCTATAGGCCCATAGGACATTATTAAGTTGTAAATCCCAATCATTCCTGTTTGTGTTTACCAATTTTGACAATACAG
Source organism: Ceratopteris richardii (assembly GCA_020310875.1). Taxonomy (NCBI): domain Eukaryota; kingdom Viridiplantae; phylum Streptophyta; class Polypodiopsida; order Polypodiales; family Pteridaceae; genus Ceratopteris; species Ceratopteris richardii. The sequence goes on from CM035410.1 coordinate 15,087,470, forward strand.
TGCAAAGTACTTTATTAGTACTTTCTGCTAACCCATTGGCTTGTGGGTGATATGGGGCTGACTTTCTATGACTGATCATGAAATATTCAGTTATGTTTTCTATGATTTGGTTCAAAAAATGAGTCCCCCTATCACTTACCAATTCAATTGGTAGTCTAAATCTGGTAATGATATTTTCATAGAGAAACCTTGCAGTAGTCTGAGCATCATTTCTTTTTGTAGCCTTGGCCTCTGCCCATTTGGTCAGGTAATCTGTGGCTACTAGTATATATTCAACATGGGATTGTTTTGCTGGAGGATGTATGGGTCCAATGAAATCCAACCCCCATTTACTAAATGCTCTTGCTGAAATCAATGGAAATAATGGCATATTGTCTCTTTTATTTGGTTGACTCACCCTCTGACAAATGTCACATCTTTTTACATATGTTCTTGCATCAGGAAATAGGGTTGGCCACCAAAAACCAGAATATAATATGAGTTTAGCAGTCCTTTCACTTGAGAAATGTCCTCCTACCACTCCAAAATGTGCCATTTCTAACATTTCCACATATTTATCTTCAGGAACACAAATTCTTAAATATCCATCCATCCCTCTCTTATACAATTGTTCTCCTGTTAGTTGATACTCTTCAGAAATCATTTGTAGATTCTTTGAGTCTGCACTAACTCTTTCTTGTTTTCCTTTCTTATTTATTTTCAATTCCTCAATTATGTTCACACTCCATTTTGGGTTTTTCTGAAACCAATATAGAGTTATGAGTTCTGAATTTTGCAAGGATTGGCATTCCCAATAGTTAGCAATATATTTTGTTACATCTTGAATCTTATTAGGCCAATGTACTCCCATCCTATTGAGATTTCTTAAGGTGACTATTATGGAAGCATCAGTACAAGGGTTCAAACAATGAGCTCTTTTCAGGTATTCATGTTGCTCCTCTTCTGGAGTACAATATTCCAATATGCCTGTATGGTTGAGGTGATACAAGTGCCCAGCTAACAGCATAAAATTCCTGCTTTGTAATACTAAATGTGTGTTGTTTCCAAATGTTCTACAAGGTCCCATGGTTAGCAAAGGTACTAAAGTCATGGCCCATTCATGAATACTTTCTACTTTGAACAGATATGTATCTGGCAGGTCATCATCTAAAGGTGAACTTGGTTCTTTAGCCTGGATTCTAGACAAGTGATCTGCTCTCAAATGTGTTTTACCCTGTCTGACCACCACCTCAAACTCAAACTCCATTAGTAGAAGAAACCATCTGACTATCCTACCAGTGTGACAAGGTTTGTTTACTAGATAGATTAAAGCTTGGTGATCCACAAAGAATTTAAACTTGTTGGCCAAAAGATAATGTCTATATTTTTTCACAGCAAATATCATTCCCAACCCTTCCCTTTCAGTGTTTGTGTAATTTTTCTCTACTGAATTTAGCTGCCTACTAGCATAAGCAACTGGAAAGTCCAATTTGCTTCCTTCTATTGGTTGTGCTAACACACATCCCAAAGCATAATTTGAAGCATCCACATGGACATGGAAAATTTTATGCCACTGTGGTGTTTTTAGAATTGGTGTTGTTACCAAACAAGTTTTTAGAGTCTCAAAAGCTTGGTCATACTCTATGGTCCACTCAAATTTTGTGATCAAAGCATACAAAGGTTTTGCTATGTCAACAAACTTGTGTACAAATTTTCTATAATACCCGCAATGTCCCATGAAAGTTTGAAGTTCCTTTACATTTGTTGGTCTTGGAAGTTTCACTATTGCCTTAATTTTTCTCTCATCAGTTGAAATTCCATTTTTGGAGACTATGTGACCTAACATTCTTCCTTGTCTTACAAAGAACACACACCTCTGGATTTAAACATACTCTGTATGTTCTGCATTTCCTGAATATGTTTCCTAAATCTTCCAAATGATCCTGTCTTTTTAATGAAAAAGTACATAGATCATCCACATAAATTTCCATTACATTCCTCAGGAATTCTTTGAAGATATGACACATCAATCTTTGAAAAGTTGTTGGGGCATTAGTTAACCCAAAGGGCATAACCCTAAAAGCATAAATTCCCCATTTTGTGGAAAAGGCAGTTTTATGTTGGTCTTCCAAAGCTATGGGTACCTGATTGTATCCTAAAAAACCATCCAAAAAACTATAAACCTCCTTCCCTGCAACTCTTTCTAGAAGATGGTCTGTTATAGGCAATGGGTAGCTATCCCTTATAGTTGTAGCATTCACTTTTTTCAAATTAATGCATACCCTAAGTTTCCCATTCTTTTTTGGTACTACAACTATAGGAGATATCCACTCTATGTATTCAATCTCATAGATGAAATTGGCAGCTAGCAGCTTATCAATTTCTTCCTTTATTTTAGCAGAGTATTTATCATTGAATGTGTAATGTCTTTGTTTGCTAGGCTTTGCATCAGGTGTAATAGGAATCTTATGCTCACAAATTTTAGGATCAATACCTTTCAAATCCTTGTAGCTATAAGCAAACACATCCCTATAGTTTCTGGCCAAATTTCTTAATGCTTCCTCCTCTTGATTTGTCATGACATTAGCTATTACAATATGTCTTTCTTCCCCCTCTTCCTGGGTGATCATTACCTTCTTAGTTTGTTCTTCATTGTCATATGCCTCCCCTTTTTTCTTTTCTCTTTTTGGTTTAATTTTTAGAAGTAATCTGTCTTCTACTTCATAAGCCTTGAAATTTGCAGGTACATCAAACTGTTGATCCTTGTTTGTCATTTTCTCATTTTTTTCATCCTCTTGATCTTTTTCTATTTCCTTATGTTTGTTTTTTCTATATTTGCCTGAGATTTTATCTTTTATTGCATCTACAGCTTTTCCTCTTCCAAATATTGTGTTTTTCCATTTTTCAATATCATTTCTTTTTCTTGGTCCTCTTCTGTTTTTGATACCTTTATCATTTGTATTCCTATGTGAAAAACATCATATCCTTCTTCATTTTGGAAATTCACTCCCACATACTCATCATTGGCTAGATCCATGGTAGCCAAAATCTGGTTCCAACCATAAGGCTCAAATTCTTCATCTTTGAATTTTTGTGGTACATAGCTCTCATCTTGTAATTTTCTCCCTTCTACACAATCTTCTTTTCTTAATCTTCTTTTTCTATTTGTAAGATTTCTTAACACATTGCACTTCCATATTGATGATTCTGTTTCATTCTGATCTTCAAACTCTGATTCTTCACTTAATTCTTGATTTTGATGAATTTTGAACCATTCCTGAGGGGACATGTCACAATAATGACCATTTCTTAGATTCACTCTGGTTATCCTTCCTTTGCTCTGAAGATATAGGCAATCATTACCCCAACCTTGCACAATTTGCATTTGTCTCATAAATGGTCTTCCTAGGATGATTTCATATGAAGTGGATTGTGGAAATTCAACTATGGAAAAAGTATGCTCTATTTCTATTCCACATATATCCACAATCACCTTTTCCCATATTCCTAGGGGTTTTTCTATGTGTCCATCTGCAAGTTGCAATCTCATTTTGGTGGGTATTAATTCATTTTTTCCCCATCTTTCCCAAGTTTGTTTAGTCATGATAGCCACACCTAATCCACTATCCAATATAGCTTGGGCATGATTTGTACCAAATTGTATTCTCAGAGATGAGTTCCCTTCTTCTCCTTCACAATATCCTCCTATTTTATCAATAGGAATGTACAGCAACTCTTCCAATTCTTGTTGTTGTGGATCAAAATTCTCTGGTATTGCTTCCCATTTTACCATTTTGTATTGTAAGTGCGGATTCTGTTTTACCAATTCCTCCATTGTGGTGTGGTATAAGATTGTACATTGTTTATCTATATTTACCTAGAATGTTATTTGTGATTTATCTTCTTGATCAATAATTTCCCTTGTTCTTGTTACCTTTGTTTCTCCACCTATTGTTTGAGAATTTTCTAGTTCCCCCAGTTTAAGTTGTGCTTCTTGTATGATTTGTTTGCATTTTGGCATTCTTTCATGCTCTATATCCGGTATAGGATAAGCCATTACATGATCTGTGGGATTTGGTCCATCTTGAATTCTTCCCTTGTATGCTTTTATCATAGTTGATGGAGAGTGTTAATCTCCAAAAGAACAAGTTACTCTTGTAATTAGAGCACCTCTATAACAAGAATAACTCAAACCTTCACCAATTTTAGAGGATCAATACTCAATTGTCAAGTTCTTGAACAAACTATAAAGAAGGAGATTACACAGAAAGTCTGCTGCACATAATTCACTCATTGCCTTACCAAATATGTAAAGTTTTTTATAAAACTTTGTATGAAGTGTCGCCTATAGATTGCGCACCTTCTCCAAGTTTTCAGTAGATCTTGAGAAATGATCTCAACAACTCACCTATGTCTAAAATTGTTCTTCTGAGAAGTCGATTTAGACACCTATGACTTTAAACCTTTGGTTCTCTCAATCTAGAACCCGTTTCTACAAATGATTTTAGCCACAAGTAGCTTACCTTCCAACTTAAAGATTAAGTACTTGCTTGCTCAAAACTTTAAACTGTGGAAGGAGAATTGACCAAAACATTCGTATCAAATTTTGCGCCTCCTGTAACTTCACTTCTTCTCATTCACATATGCAAATGTTCCTACACTTAATTCTCTCAGCCTGATCACAATTGGAAGCTAAAAATTTGTACAGAGGTCGATCACCTATAGACTTAGACTTGTACAAAAGCATTTCACAAAAGATCTAACACAGAAGGAGAAAACTCAGAAATATCGGGCGCAACATTTTCTTCATTTCTGAGAAAAATTACAATTGAGTGATGAGAGAGTCTTAACTCACTTCTAAGATGTCTAATGACATATACAACTTCTGATTACTCTATTCTCATGCTCTCTCATGCTTGCCCTGACATTTTCATAGTATATATATACAAAAAATTTACAACCTTATGACTTCTTAAAGATATAAGTGAACTATCTGTACATATGTGTACATATCTTCCTCTTCTGAATGTATTCTTCTTCCATGCTTCATAACTTGAATCTTTCCTTCAAACCTTGACTTCAACTCTTCATCAAAACATCAATTGCTGATTGTCCTACACCAACAACTCCCCCTTAATCATCAATTGAGGTTTTTTCTATCTTCTTTATGCCTGCCATGTCTTTGAATCTCTGTAGCTTTGGTCCATCCAAGCTCTTGGTAAGCATATCAGCTATTTGAACTTTTGTTGAAGTATGTATGACTTCAATCTCTTTATCCATCACCTTCTCTCTCAGAAAGTGATACTGAATCTCAATGTGTTTAGTCCTTGCATGAAACACAGGATTAGTAGCTAAATACAATGAACTCATGTTATCTCCATAAATGATAGGTATACTCTGTATGATGTCAAAACTCTTCATGAGAGTCTTAAGCCATATCACTTCCTTTGCAGCTTCAACCATACCTTTGTAATCAGCTTCTGTAGATGATAAAGCAACTGTGTGTTGCTTCTTTGAACACCAAGAGATTAACTTATCTCCCACATAACACAAGTATCCATATGTTGATCTTCTATCATCAGGATTACCTGCCCAATCTACATCACTATATATTTTGATGTTTGTATCTGATGTAAAACCATAATACAAACCCTCTTTAAGTGTACCCTTAATGTACCTCAACACTCTTTGACCTGCAATCCAATGTTCTTTCCTAGGACAATGCATGAATTGAGACAAAAATCCAACTGCATATGATAATTAAGGCCTAGTTAATGTAGCATAGATAAGACTACCAACCAAACTCTGATATAACTTCATATCCTTGAATTCTTCTCCACAATATCTGCTCAATTTGTGATTTACCTCCATTGGAGTAGGTGCTACCCTGCAATCATTCATTTTAAACTTGATTAACAAGTTTCTCAAATACCTTTCTTGAGTCACATACACTCCATGTTGAGTGTATGAAATCTCCATGCCCAAGAAATATGACAAGTCTCCCAAGTCACTGATTTTGAACTCTTTCTCCATTTGCTTCTTTAGGCTTTGAATGTCTTTCTCATCTGTACCTGTAAGAATTATATCATCAACATATATGCACATGTAAATGAACCCATCATCACTTGCTTTAACAAGCAAGCTACTATCTGCCTTAGATACTTGAAATCCAAGTTCTTTCAAGAACTTCACAAGTCTATAATTCCATGCCCTTGGGGCCTGCTTCAAACCATACAAAGCTCTCTTAAGCTTACATACATGATCTGGATACCTTCCATCTCTGAATCCTTGAGGTTGCTCCATGAAAACATCATCTGAAATGTAACCATTTAAAAAAGCATTCTTCACATCTAATTGACATAATTTCCAACCTTTACATGCAACAATGGCTATGAGTGTCCTGATGGTTGTCATCTTTGCCACAGGACTATAGGTCTCATCATAATCAATACCATATGTTTGAGCAAACCCTTTCACAACAAGTCTAGCTTTATACCTAGACACACTTCCATCTGCAAACCTCTTAGTCTTCTAGACCCATTTGCATCCAATGATCTTCTGACTATTTGGTTCAGGAACCAAATCCCATGTCTGATTCTCCATTAATGCATCATATTCTTCCTGCATAGCTTTCTCCCAATTTTCCTTACCTTTTGCCTCTTCATATGTGGAAGGGTCTTCATCTGCCTTTACCATGTAAGCATAATCTTTGGTAGCCAAAAAAGAAGTGTCATAGCTATACCTTGTAGGTTGCCACTTGTGTCTTGATGATCTTCTGAGTTCTCCACTCCTTGAAGTTTCTGGTTCTTCACACTCAGGATCAAATCTTGGCATTTCTTCAACTTCAACCTGCACTTCATTATTCTCCTCTTCATCAAATATCTGAACCTTTGATTTACCTTTCTTTTGACTCACAACTTCTTCATCACCTAAATTAATATTGATTGTACCTGCATACCAAGTACCTTGCTCATCAAATGTAACATCTTTTGATACAAGAAATTGTTTTGTGGATGGACTTCACAACCTATATCCCATTTGCTTATCATCATAATTCTCTAATGCTCCCAAGTTGATCTGCTATGTCCATTTTGGTGACAAAATCAGTCACACTTATCTTCGGCATCTTCTTGAGTGTGGTGAACTCCATCCATAGTTGATTCTTCCTAGCCTTGGTACTTGATGAGAAGAATGCTTCAAGAGCATGCCAAGTATCTTGTGAAGTCTTGCAACTCTTAATGTGTGGAAGTAAAAAAATCAATGTACCTATGGGTTATGGTATTACTTATGAGCAACGATGGAGTTGGTTTCTAGATAAGTTTCGTAATAAAGTTTTCAAATGGATTGAATTTCACCATAGTTTGTTCCAAAGAGTGTTTGTGTTGAAGCATTATATCCTTCCCTCGCTAACTTACTTTTCCACTTATTGGAAGCCTACCAAAGTAGTTGGCTTAAGCTATTGATATTGCAAGAAGGTTTCTATGGGGTGGATCCTAGATCCCTAAGGTGGCTTTGAGTACTTGCTGCATGAGAAAATCTGATGGTGGGCTTGGTTTAATATGCCCTTCTAGGATGGCCATACAAATGTCTGCAAAATGGATTCTAAGAGCTATTCACTTTGAAGACTTCTAGGCTTGCTTGATAAAGAGGAATATAGACAAATTTCATATCAAGCATTGTAAGAAGTGGACTAATCTTCAAGTTTGGGATGTGATTACCTCTCCTATAAACTTTGTTCCTAAAGGTAGCAAACTTGTCTGTAACTTTTGGAATTCTTGGATGAGGGTAAAGGAGTGTTACACCATTTTTTTTAATTTAAAAAATAACCTTTCTTTTCTACCAAGTGCCATATCAAGCACAGCCTAGACCTCGACCTATCCTAGGACAACAACCTTCACCCCCTACTAATATAGTCTCTATAAAGTACACCACACCAGAGGAGAATTCAAACATGGCATTAGTACCCACGACCCCTTTGATCACAGATAATGACCCTAATGCAAATGGCTTTGACTCTACCCACATGGATAGCCCACCAGCCTACTATACGGAGTCACTGGAAAACTTAGACCCTTACTATGAGAATCCCGTGTATGAGCAAAAAATGGGGAACCAGATTACGCTCAAGTCATGTATACAAATCCTAACTCGAGACCATAGGCGAGACAACTAAGACCATTGGAGTTAGACATCTGCGGAAGCACACGAACAGCATAAGGAAGAAGAAGAAGCTTGGAGCACAACACACAATGTTGAAAAATATTACCACTAGAATGTACACAAATAAGTAGCCCATTAGGGCAAAAGGCATATATACAAGATGAGGGAAAAAAACCTCCTAAAGAGGGAAAAAAGTGCCCCGGTGGTCCTAGAGGGTTCACACATATCACTAATCAAATATATCAACAAATCCCCCCTGGGAGTGATGCGATGAACAAGGAGCTGGCACTCATGTATAAGGAAGTGACAAGCTATGTGGAATCAATCCACAAAAGGAAGTAAGCCCAAAGCTTTGCAGAAAGCTTCAAACTTCTCCCTAGGCAGAGCCTTCGTAAAAAGGTCTACAATGTTCTGCTGCATGGGCACATATGCCAAGCTGATCTCCCCAGTAGAGAACCCCTCCCTGACATGATGATAATGCACCTCAATGTGATTACTGCGAGCATGGAACACAGGTGTTCAAGGCAAAGGATCGAGTACCAACTCTCGTCATAGAAGAAGAGGAAGTACATAAACTACTCAGGTTACTTCATCATGTCAACAATTACTTTTATCACTAAAAATATGAGAAGTGGAGAATGACATGCCTGGGACTCACCTCCCAACCTATTTATAGCCCTTGCCTAGTCACTATCTAGAGTTCTCTCTAAGGTCCCTCTACTCATCTGGCCATCATGAGTAGGTACCTCGTATGATCTCTCTGGCTTTTGGCCTTGGCTATCCCCCGAGCAAGGAACTTCTCGTTCCTTCAAGCATGTACATCTCTAGAATATAACACTCTTTCCCCCTTCTAAAGATCATTGTCCTCAATGATATAGAAGGAGCTACAAACCTGGGAATCAAAATCTGTGATTCCAAATAATAAGAGTAGAGTGTACTAGATGTCTGAAATACTAGATAATCAAAAAGTGGACGACTCATCTCTCTGCTTCATATCTAGCATTTCCATCTATAAATAGTAGTCCTTGCCTTGGGCATACTGTAGGAATCCCTTTGAGGCCTAGTGAGTCCATATGTGTGCAACATAACCACTCGGAATATCCTCAGACTCCCTATGCCTAGACATTGACCACTAACTTGTGACGGCTTGTCACTTGTAGAAACCTTGGCAACTTGCCCTTGTCTCCCTGGAATACCCATTGAAAGCTTGTCATATGGTATAATTGTGCGAAATCACTTACTCCACTAGAGTAATGAAAACTATTATGCTAATCCAAAACAATGTGACTATGTCCCAATCTCTGTGGAAAAATGCTTAAGATAAATGGAAATCTTTTCCAAATAGTGCTTAATCTCTAAGCTCGAGTAAATCTGCTTGATTTACTTACTATAATGAAATGAAACTCAAGAAAATATCATCATGATCCAAACTGCAAATCCCGACTATGGACCAAGATATCAATATGTCAATGACCTAGACTATGGACCAAGATATCAATCTGTCAATGATCCAGACTATGGACCAAGATATCAATCTATCAATGATCCGAACTATGTACTAAGATCTCAATCAGTCACATCCAAACTATGGATTGAAATCTCGATGTATCATATATATATAATCCAAACTATGGATCAAAATCTCTCCCATACAAAGTAAGTCTCAATACACTCTATGGAACTAAGTCCATCATGCCAAATGAAGACGTACTAAGAAAGTGTAGCAACTAGTGGAACTACCACCGCCTTCTCAATAATAACATGCAAGATGTTCCAAGTGGATGAAACTTGATTTATCCATGAGCACCATCTAATCATCACTATGATCAAATCATTCCTAACTAGGAATAAGGTGTCTCAAGTAAACTATTGTGATAATCTGGCACTCCCAGATATAATGGGACCATAATATGAGTCCACCAAATACACTGAAAAATGGTAAGTAGATCTGTGCACACTCATAGCCCACTAGGCTAAGCATCTAGCTCACCTCATACACACTATGTATGAACCATGGTCTATTCTCAGGCATATCAAATAAAGTAGTATGTACTCTATGAATTTCTTCTATGCAATTTCCTATTCATAGTTCTTATGTGCCAACCTTGCCTTTCTGCTTCTAGGCTACTTGCTTGCTAACTTGCCTTGTTTGCAATCATATACAGAGTGACTACCTCAATTGCCCCTTTGTTGTCTAATAATAAGAAGATCATATGAATGAACTCCAAATCATATCAAAAATACAATCTCAAAGACTTCTCTCCAATACCATCTGTCCTACACCTAGGTATAATAGAAAGTTTGATGTCCCATACCACCAAACTTTATACCCCACAAAGATGCATCTACGAGATTAAAGTCGAACACTTCTCTCAAAAGACAAGAATAAATCAGTGAGTACTCGTGATAATAAATAATAATAAATGCAATTGTGAAGTTTTCTTGAAGTGTTTCCTTCCCTCTATGGAAAGAACAGATTCATTCCTATGGCTCTATCACTCATAACTATCTGTAACATCAACTCAGCTTGAGTTGAGAACTGAGAAACTATTTAATAAATCAACTCAACTAGAGTTGTGAAGGATGCTGCTCGCATCAAATATCAACTCATGCAACTTGAATCAAATATTAATTCACAAGAAATTGGAATTTATACAACTTCTATGAATCCAATTATATGAAATGAGAACAACTATCAAAGTTCTCCCGTTCCATGCTCTCATGGCACTATATATATTTCTAAAAATTTCGACAGAGTCTCCTCTATCCTACTAAGAATGATCACCATCAACCAATGTTAAAAAACAAGTATGTAGGGCATTTCTAGCCCATGGTGATCACACCATATCAAAAATATCATAAAAAACCTATGCAAAATCCTTTCCTTTCAGCAATGTCTCCTCCATAAACAATTTCCAACAGCAGAAAATTAAAGTTTAATTTTAGCTAACTTTTACTCATGCAAAATCTATGAAATTTTTCATGCTTTTGTAACTTTTCTCAACCTTTCATTAGACACAAAAATCACTTGATTTGGATATTTTCTCAGAGTTTTATAACCATTTTACTAGAAGGGTCGAACACTTGATGACCAACTCTGAAAATGTATAGGGTCATCTTTTTGAAGCCCTTAGACTGACTAAACAAACTCCAAATTTCATTTTCTTTGTGCCCAAATCTAGATGAACTTATCTAGTTTAATCGCACAAAAGTTCAATTTAAAATGCAATCAAACTCATTCCAATGTATCATTCTATCTCTACTATACCTGCGCTTAGGTGAGGCTAGAAACAATGTTGTTGCCCTTTTATAATATCTTATTGTTACACTTACGTGTTCCTCGAGTAGCTTTGATGTGAAACTTTTCCCTATACATGGGCATTTTTTACTCTAGTGCTAGCTAGAGGTTTTTTTCCCCATGTTACCACATACTTGATACTCTCATATATGGTGGTACTTTGTACTTAGGGATATTTTTCAGCTCTTACTTCAGTTCAGTTCATCATCAATAGAGAGAGCTATTACAGCGATCGTCTTCTCGGTGTGCCTTTGCTACGTTTGTGCTCCTTGTGTGTGCTTCTCGTGTGTCTCTTGCACTTATACACACACCCAAAAGTGGTATCAGAGCAGTTTCACCTTCTTCTCAAGTTTTGGTTTTTCGCGTCGCAGCGAGCGTGCACTTTTAACGGTGCAAATCGACTTCGGAGCATAGAACAGTGAATTTCAGCAGCCAAGAATCATTTCAACCACGTGCATTGGGGTTTTACCCCCATTTCAAAGCCATTCGTGCAGTCAGAATCGCCATCAGAGTGATGGTTTATGAGCTTAAATTTTAGCTTTTGTCGAAGTGAAGATTTTGTCACATTCTTGTTCTTTAGTGAAATGGTGGGAAACAATGACTTGTTTGGCATGCTTCAAGCTGAAGATACGCTTGATGGGACCAACGATCTGATGTGGTCTTACATGATGACGCATGTTCTTGTTGCAAAACAACTTTGGAACATAGTGGCTGATGTAGATCGAAGACCGGCAGGTTCTTCTACTTCACAATCTACTGTCACAGATGGAGCTTCTTCTTCGAGTACAGTGGTTTCTCCTTCTCCACCTACATAGGAACAACTTAGATGGGATGGAAAAGATGCTCAAGCTCATGCATTGATTCCGCTTTCTGTGAAGCGACATATAGTTCCACACATTCGGTCATGTTCTACATCACGACAAGCATGGGACACTCTTGCTTCTTTGTATGCCGTGTGTAACGAAGCACGTGTTGCATACTTGAGGAAGCAACTTGAGGATGTATGTATGGCTGAAAATGAGTCGGTGGATGTGTATGTGACATGCATCAAGGACTTGAAAGAGTAATTGGAAAACATAGATAAGATTATTCCGAATGCATAACTCATTTCTACATTGTTGAAAGGATTACCAGAATCTTTTCAAAGCTTTGCTACTACACTCCGTTTGGTTGCAAAAGGAAATCCTAAATGTATGCATTTGATGAGGTTGTGTCTCTTCTTTTGCAAGAAGAACAATCTAGAGTGAATAGGAGTGGTTTGATTGCGGGAACACAAGCACTTGCTATCTCACAAAAGGGGAAAAGCAAGTATGGTTCAGCTTTGGGTTCATCAAAAACAAAGCCTCAAGCTTCCTCTTCCACTCATTCCCTAATGATGCCAATTTGCAAAAGAAGAAGAGATGCAAATATTGTCGAAAGGTTGTTCATACTATTGATAAGTGTAGAAATCTTGCTAAACGCAATGAAAAGAAGAAGGAATCCGGCATGTCTATTGCTGAAAATTCAGTAAATGTAAAGAATGGTGAAGCTAAGATGGCTCCATATTTTTTGGCATGTGTTGTTACATGTCATTATGATGCTTCTTTGCATTCTAAATGTATGGTTGTGAGTGAGGCTGATTCGGATTGGTTCTTTGATAGTGGTGCTTCAAAGCACATAACATCATGCAAAAGATTTTTTGCCTCTTTGAAAGATGCACCCAAAGGAGGACATGTGGTGTGTGCAAACAATGCCTCTTATCCTATCATTGGAGTAGGAGAAATTGAGCTTATGGTTGCAAATGGAGGTGTGATTCTCTTGAAAAATGCATTGTATGTGCTCAGTATAAAGAAGAACTAAATTTCAGTTCTGTTGATTCCCAAAGCTGGACTTCATGTACACTTTGTTGATTAGACACACCACAAGAAAATTGCAGCTTATTCATAGTGATGCATGTGGTCCCGTCAAGACTCCATCTTTTGGGAAGCATGTATATTTTGTTACCTTCATTGATGATGCTACTCGTCATACATGGGTGTATCCTATGAAAGCAAAGAATGAGGTATTTTCTTGCTTCAAAGCATTTTTAGCTATGGCTGAAAATTTTTCTTCACAAAAGCTTTTGACTCTACGCACAGATCGTGGTGGTGAATACATGTCACATGAGTTCAATGCTTTTCTTCGTGAAAGAGGTATTTCACACCAATGTACAGTGCCATATCCACCTCAACAAAATGGTGTTGTCGAGTGTAAAAATAGAACTCTTCTTGAAATGGCACAACGTATGGTTAAAGAAAAGCATCTTCCTGATAAGTTTTGGATGGAAGCGATCATGTGTGCAAATTATTTGTTGAATCGCTACCCTACAAAAGCATTGAGAGTCATCACTCCTTATGAGGCTTGGAATGGTCATAAGCCTATGGTTAGTCATATGCATATGTTTGGTTGTTTGGCATACGCTCTTGTGCCATCACAACAACGTCACAAACTTAATGACAAGGCAAAGAAATGTATATTTGTTGGTTATAGTGCTGAAAGTAAGGGATATCATTTGTACTATCCATTGATGAACACAATTATTGTGAGTCCAGATGTGGTATTTTTTGAAAATTTAGTTTTCCCTCTACTTGAATGCAAAAAACAACCAACAGTTAGCTCACAAGATGTGTTCGATACACTCATGCCTTTGTTCCAAAATGGTGCGCATGACTATGGCCATGTAGAACAGCCAACTGAGGCTCAAAGGAATGAAAAATTCTAGCCAAATAGGGCTGAAAATGCAAAAAAAATTTAGCCAAACATGGCTGAAAAAATTCAGCTAGAAATTATCAAAACTACTGGAAATTTCCAGCCACATATGGCTGAACATTTGCATCAAAATATGGCTGAAAATGAGCATGAAATTCAGCCCACGCATGATGTACATGTTGAAGATGTATTACATAATGAACGCATGTCTATCAAGAGTGCACAATCTATGCCAAAGTGGCTGAAACAAACTTTGCAGGACAACAAATTGAGTGCACCTTTACTTGGTAGAACAAGATCAAGCTCTCACCATGCATCAAGTAATTTTGTGGATTATTCTGTTATTGCTACAACATGTAATGAAGAGCCACTTTCTTTTGAAGATGCATGTGACAATCCATAATGGATGAGTGCTATGCAATCAGAAATGGATTCCATACATAGAAATGGTACTTGGGAGTTATGTGAATTGCCAAAAGGGAAGAATGCCATTGGTACAAAGTGGGTTTACAAGATTAAGAGAAAATCTGATGGTAGCTTTGATCGCTACAAAGCTAGATTGGTTGCCAAAGGATATGCGCAACAATATGGCATTGACTATGAGGAAACTTTTGCAGCTACTTCATGCATGACTACCATTCATATCGTGGTTGCATTGGCTAACCATCGAGGTTCGAAAGTGCATCAGTTGGACATAAAAACAGCCTTCTTGAATGGTGATTTGCAAGAAGAGGTTTATGTGAAGCAACCTCCTAGATTTGCTATGAAAGGGAAAGAGCATATGGTTTGTCGCTTGCATAAAACCTTGTATGGTCTCAAGCAAGCTCCACGTGCATGGTATGCCAAAATCCATAAGCACTTGATTGCTCTTGGCTTCACATGTAGTCCAATTGAAAACACACTCTACGTATGCAAAAATGGGACTGATCTTATAGTGCTTGTTCTTTATGTCGATGACATACTCTTGATTGGGTCATGTGATGCAAAACTTGACAGTCTTATGGCTGATTTGTAGCATACTTTTGATGTCACTTATCTTGGTCTTTTGAGCTACTATCTTGGCATCTGGTTTGTATCCGTTGAGGGGGGAATTGTTATGCATCAAGAAAAGTATGTTGAAAAACTACTTCAGCGTTTTGACTTTGGGGATTGCAAGCCAGTTTCCACACCAGTTGAGATAGGATTTAGGTTCTCAGTTGAGGATTCCAGTGATGCATTTGACACTTCTCTTTATCAGCAGGCTGTGGGATGTCTTATATATGCATGCAACACAAGGCCGGATATACAGTATGCAGTTTCCCAGTTGAGTCAATTCATACATAGCCTTGGCACTAAGCATTGGCAAGCGGTGAAACGTGTGTTTAGATATCTCAGAGGCACTTTGAGCTTAGGTCTCTTTTATGGTAGAGATATTCAGCCATGCTTGCATGCTTTTACAGATAGTGATTGGGCTGGTTGTTATGATACTCATGTGTCCACTAGTGGTAATTGCTTTTTCCTTGGTGACTCATGCATATCTTGGTTGAGTAAGAAGCAACCTACAATGGCGACATCGATTTGTGAAGCTGAGTATAGGGTAGTTTTCACAGCTATAGTGGAGTGTATGTGGCTGAGACGCCTATTGATGGATCTTTGCATGGAGATTGATGCTGCTATGCATATTCTCACTGATAGTCAGAGTGTTTTGGCTGTTGCACAAAACCCAGTGTTTCATGCACGGACCAAACATATTGAGGTGCATTATCACTATGTGAGAGAGCACCTTCATGCAGGAGATATTGATTTGGTATATGTGCCTACACAAGATAATGTGGCAGACATATTCACCAAAGCTTTTTCACGGGAAAAGCTTGAAGCTTTTCGCAAAGCTTTAGGCTTATTACCTTGTGGGGGTTGATCTGTCACTCCTTGTATGTGTTCACATCATTCGTTCTAGGGGGGTTTGTTACACTTATGTGTTCCTCGAGTAGCTTTGATGTGAACCTTTTCCCTATACATGGGCATTCTTTACTCTAGTGCTGGCTAGAGGTTTTTTCCCCATGTTACCACATACTTGATACTCTCATATGTGGTGGTACTTTGTACTTAGAGATATCATTTAGCTCTTACCTCAGTTCAGTTCATCATCAATAGAGAGAGCTATTCCAGCCATCGTCTTCTCTGTGTGTCTTTGCTATGTTTGTGCTCCTTGTGTGTTCTTCTCGTGTGTCTCTCGCACTTCTACACACACCCAACACTTATAACTATGAAGATGAACTCCAAAATTCTTGAATTTTGGGTATATCGTTTGGTCTGTACTGGAGTAGCTTTTGCACCAAAAATTTTTGAAATTTGAGTTTCCAATATGAAAATATCATGTGCTCATCAGACACATGTACCACTCTTTGGAAAATCCTTGCTAGAGATTGGTCTGAGAAGAATAGGTCATTTTACCTACCACTTGATATCCAATTTCTTCCAAATTTTAATAACACATAGCTACTACTATATACTTTTAGTATATAAATTTCATAGTATTTGGACATTTGGATCTTTCACAATGACCAAAATACTAAGCCTCTATACTTGCAATAGTTTAAACATTTGCAAAGGCTAACTTTTACTGTTTTCTTTATAGCTCCTAGACGGAGAAACATTTCATCTTGAAATTTTGTAAACACCATCTAGAGGTGTTTATCTAATGTTAGAAACAACAATCATTCAATTTGCGTAAATGAGCTAAGAAGCAATCACCTCTAGGTGACATGGTCTCTGATCATTTCATAAATTCCAGAGGCTTCACTTTGATGTGCAGAGATTATTTGATCCATTGAATTATCTCTAAAAATAATGGAAATTAATATGCACAAAGTTCATCTATCAATCTTTCATTTCCAATAAAAATCATTCAATTTGGATCTACCAAGTAAGTGAAATGCCCTTTGTAACAGGCATATGTCACTTGTTTCAGGCCTCTAGCTCTATTAGCAGCACTTTTAGTGCAGAGTTTATTTTGTTGAGGTAGCTTGCTCAGTGGAGAGCTCTGAGAGCTATGGCAGAGAAGCGCAGTCTGTAGACTTCAGTGGTCCGATGCAACAGAGGGGATGAAGATAAGACATATAAGATAGAGAGAGAATCAAGGACTCTCGTGGAGATATGGACACACAAATATGAAACAATGGTGTGCCTTGAATTATGCGACCCAAAAAGGCCTATTTATACAAAAACAGAAGGCTATATGGCCAATCAAACAAGAGATAAGGCTTTAGATAGGATTGCTCTCTTTTTAGGAGAGGGATCACACACAAGATGAAGGATCAAAGCTCATAGCCAACAATCCCCCCTTGAGCTTGATTCTACAAATAGCTCTTTGGGAACTATCCTTTCCTCACAACTAGACTAGGGTGGTCCAAAAAATATGATTCCTTCCCATGTACAAAGAAGGTGGTACAATGTTTATATCCTTCCTTCAACAAACTCATGGGTGGTACAAATCCTTCCCTATACATATGAGGATGGTACAAAGGGATGTTTTAGAACACATAATCATAGACAAAATTGACTTGAGCTTCTTCTTCATTTGTCTCCTCTGCTATGTTGACATTGCTTGAATTTTTGTTGAAAGCTCCTTTGTTGTTGTTGATGTTGTTGTTGCGTAGACGACAATGCTTTGTAGCATGGTTGGTTTTACCACATATTTTGCAAGGGTTGACTTGGTAACAATCCTTCGACAAATGGTTGGTGCGATTACAATGAATGCATTTTGTAGCTCTTACAACCAAGGCATTTGTTGTGAATTCATCATGTGTTTTCAACTTATTTTCATGTTGTTGGAGAGAGTTTATGACATCTTCTAATCTAGGGATAGGATCTTTTTCTTTAAGAACAGTTACAATTTGTCCAAACTTATCATCGGGAACCGCTTTGAGTAGGACGGCAACTTGATCCTCATTTTCAATGGGGCACTGCACATAAGCTAACTGGGTACATATGCTTTTTAGCTTGTTTACAAGAGTAGGTATATATTCTCTTGGAGACATGTTTAGAGAATAAAGTTGCATTTTAAGAGCTATTTTGGAGTTTCTAGAAATAGCTCCAAAGTTTTGTTCTAAAGTAATCCATGCTTGTTTTGCAATGGTGCAATCATCCAAGAAATGTACATAGTTATCATCAAGGGATGTGAGTAACATTCCAAGTGCTTGCTCATCCTTTTCCGTGAAATATGGTAGCCCTCTTCTATGTTCAAGTGTTTCGTTTTGTGCTAATGGTTTTGTAACAGACCATAGTTGTTTGGTCATAAGATACCCTTTGATCTTTGTTTTCCATGTATGGAAACCTTAGCCATTGAATTTGTCTAGAGGCTTGTCACTCATTTTGGAGAGGTCTTACCAAAGTGACTCACTTTAGCAGTGTCTAACTCCTTACAACAACCTTTATTTTGGCGAATTTATTGTGATGGGAAGGTCTTACCACTCAATGATGAGGGCAATGTCTAATCCCATGAAAAACTGAAATTAAACATTTATACATGGCATGCTGAAATCTTCCATCTTATGTTGACCAATGAAAAACGGTGACGCTCTCTATCATCTTCGGAAACAGCAGCATGTTTATATACTACACAAAACATATCATCTATTGGAATGGTATTCACTGGTTACTCGCGTACCTATCATGATGCTGGCTGCATCGCTCATGATGGGGAAATACTGTTCCTCAAGGTCTCCTTTCTCGTCGACGTTGCCTGCGAGCTTTGCAAGAGCAAGTCAATGTACCGAAAAGTCCAGAATGGACCTTTCTTTGCGTAGCTAAACTGCCGTTCTTTCTTTGCGTAGTACACTGAAGCACGCCCGCTGTGTTGTGAATTGGATGAACACCGAATTACCCTTCTCTATGTGCGGGAAGTATGTAAATGGACTGCTTCGTATCCAAGACATAACTGTTAGAGCAAGAATTCCATTGATGATGCCCTCGGAAATCTTCTTCTTTTGAGAAAATGCAATGATGAGTTGGTCGTTATGCCCGAATAGCGTTCTGCACATGTACTCTCGGATGCCCCAAATTTTGGCTGCTGCAGACGCTTCTTGCTTAAAACGTGCCGCTTGATTTGCCCACAAACTACTGCGGTCATTCGAAGTTGTAGAGGTGGCACAGGGGGCGCTAAAATACAAGGAGACGACGGAGGAAAGCAACGGCTTAAGCGGTGGTATCACAGGAAAAGAGCTCCACTATATATCCCTCTCGCCACTGTATCGCTCTGATACCAACTGTTGAGGTAGCTTGCTCAGTGGAGAGCTCTGAGAGCTATGGCGGAGAAGCGCAGTCTGTAGACTTCAGTGGTCCGATGCAACAGAGGCGATGAAGATAAGATAGATAAGATAGAGAGAGAATCAAGGACTCTCGTGGAGATATGGACACACAAATATGAAACAATGGTGTGCCTTGAATTATGCGACCCAAAAAGGCCTATTTATACAAAAACAGAAGGCTATATGGCCAATCAAACAAGAGATAAGGCTTTAGATAGGATTGCTCTCTTTTTAGGAGAGGGATCACACACAAGATGAAGGATCAAAGCTCATAGCCAACATATTTGACCTATCTAAAAGTCTCCAAATTACTTGAAAATTGGTCAGATTAGGTTAAATTCTAGGAGCTACTTACCCTACAAATGTCAATAAATTTGGGCATTCCCTCAAAGAGTAACATCCAAATCTCTATGAGGCTGCTACCTCACTAACTATTTCCTCACTTTTTTTTTTAACTTAAAAATGATGAGACATGTTAATCCTTATGATTAAACAAACTCATTCATTATCTTGGATGGATTATTACATGGAGATATATCCATACATGTAATGATCATCTAGATCAATGTAAGTCAATTAACCATCACAAATCATCTCCTGGAAAAATCGATTCTTTATAATATCCACTTTTCAATGAAAGTGAATATGAATGGATGTCATTCTATACCTATAAGATGAAAGATAATACCTTCTTTGATGATAACACATCCTGCTTTACTGACACAATCAAGAATGACTTTATTGGAAGCAAAAAAGCCAGTTTTTTAATGGTTAACAACAGAACCACTAGTAAGCAAAATATATGTTATCTGTAGAAAAGTTATAAGCCCTAACTATCATGTTAGTATCATCAACAAACATCTGTAAACCTAGTTGGTTAGGGCCATTGGGTACTTTGATAGTGCCTTTTTCCATACAATCCTTAATTATCAAGCCAAGGGTGTTGGAGTTAGACCTCTGCGGAAGCACGTGAACAACACAAGGAAGAAGAAGAAGCTTGGAGCACAACACACAATACTGAATGTATTACTAGAGAATGTACAAAGATAAGTAGCCCATTAGGGCAATAGGCGTATATACAAGTCGGAGGAAAAAAACCTCCTAAACAGGGAAAAAAGTGCCCTGGCGGTCCTAGAGTGTTCACACACATCACTACCTAAATATATCAACAAATCCCCCCTGGGAGTGATGCGGTGAACAAGTAGCTGGCACTCATGTATAAGGAAGTGCCAAGCTATGTGGAAATCACTTCACAAAAGGAAGTAAGCCCAAAGCTTTGCAAAAAGCTTCAAACTTCTCCCTAGGCAGAGCCTTCATGAAAAGGTCTGCAATGTTCTCCTGCCTGGGCACATATGCCAAGCTGATCTCCCCAGCAGAGAACCTCTCCCTGACATAATGATAATGCACCTCAATGTGCTTAGTGCAAGCATGCAACACAGGGTTCCTTCGCAACTACCAATGCGCTTTGATTGTCAATGAAGATGGTGGTGGCAGAAGACTGACCAACACCCAAATCAACCATAAGGCGTCTGAGCCACACACACTCAAAAGTCACTGTGAAAGCTGCCCTATATTCAGCCTCATAGCTGGAAGTGGCCACAATAGGCTGCTTCTTGCTCAACCAAGATATACATGAGCTACCAAGCATGAAGCAAAAGCCACTCGTGGACACACGAGTGTCATAGCAACCAGCCCAATCAGAGTCAGAAAAAGCATGCAAATCTAGCAGTAGTGATCCCCCCTTGGGATAAAACATCCCAAGTAGCCGACTACCACTCAAGTAGCGAAAGATATGCTTAACCGCCTGCCAATGCTTGACTCTTGGGCAATGCATAAACCTGCTCATCTGTGAGACAACAAACTGAATATCTGACCGAGTAATGCATAAGTAAATCAAGCATCCAGCAGCCTGCTGATAGAGAACAACATCAAATGCATCTCCAACATCATGAAGACTCAATCATAAACCTGTCTCCATAGGACTGGCAATAGGTTTACAGTCTTCAAGGAGAAAACGCTGTAATAATGTATCAATATATTTTGTTTGACACAAAGCCATTCCACCATCAAAGTGCATAAACTGAATGCCCAAATAATTATGCAAATGCCCCAAATCAGACATCTCAAATGAGGCATGCAAATCAGCCTTAAAATCAGCAATATGCTTCTCAATAGGACCAGTGAGCAGCATGTCTTCAACATAGACAACAATGATCAAAAGCACATCATTAGCACGCTTAACATACAAGGTGCTTTCAGTTGGACTGTTCTAGAAACCATGTGCAATCAGATAGGCATGTATCTTCTCATACCAAGCACGTGGTACTTGCTTTAAACCATACTTCTTTAACCTGCACACCTGGTTTTCATGCCCTTTCGGCACAAAGCCACGAGGCTGAAAAACATACACTTCTTCATGCAAGTCACCATTCAGAAATGTTGTTTTAATGCCCAACTGATGTACATTCCAACCATGATGGGCTGCAAGTGCATAGATGCTCCGAACAGTAGTCATACAACATGTAGGTGCAAAGGTCTCATCAAAATCAATGCCTCTTTCTTGTGCATAACCCTTTGCAACAAGCCTAGCCTTATACATGTCAACTGTACCATCAAGTTTACGCTTCAGCTTGTATACCCACTTAGTGCCAATGGCCTTCTTTCCAGGAGGCAAGTCACATAAAGACCAAGTACCATTCTTCATTATTGCATCATACTCAGATTGCATAGCAGCCATCCAATTTTCTGAATTTTGTGCTTCATCAAACGAAACAGGCTCAGTCTCATCACATAGACTAGATGCAGCCATAGCATAGCAATCTGATGCAAAAGAGGCACTATGAGAGCCTGATCGAGTACGATATGACAGAGGTGCATCTAATTTGCTATCACGCAAGGTCTGCACCAACCATTTTGGCATAGTTCTTGCCTGCTCAATATCAGCTCTCTCATCTATAAGTGCATCATGTAAATCTGCATCAGAAGTGGAATGACCTGCATCATCACATGAAACCTGCAAAGGTTGAGAAGTTGCCTCATTAGGACCAGCACTAGATTGTCCACCTGTAAAATAAGTTAGCAAAGTATCATACATGTCTTTGGAGCTAACAGATGTCTCCTTAGTACATGAAAGCAATGGTTGAATAGCATCCTCCACAAAAACAACATCACGGCTAACCAGAATGCGTTTAGTTTGTGGATGATACAGATGATAGCCTTTACTTTCAGAACTGTACCCAACAAAAATGCATTTTACTGCTTTATCATCCAATTTTTTGCGATGTTGTTCAGGCACTAATGCATATGCCAAACAATAAAAAACACGCATATGAGCAACAGATGGCTTGCAATCGTTCCAAGCCTCATATGGAGTGATAGACTACAACGCTTTAGTGGGACACCTGTTCAGTACATATGTTGCACACATGACAACCTCAAGCCAGAAACTATGTGGTAAAGCTTGACTCTTGACCATACACCTCGCCATTTCCATGAGTGACATGTTCTTTCGTTCAGCAACTCCATTTTGTTGAGGTGTATCGGCATTGTACACTAGTGTTTTATCCCACGTTCAACCAGAAATTCATTAAAATCAAAAGACATATATTCCCCCCCTCGATCAGAATGGAGGGTGCCCATTTTACATGTTGATAGATTTTCAGCCAAAACCAAAAACTGTTTGAAGCACATGAACACTTCGGACTTTGCCTTCAATGGATATACCCATGCATGCTTGGAAAAATCATCGATGAAAGTCATGAAGTAAAGATAATTCCCAAAAGAAGGTGTCTGCATAGGACCACAGACATCACTATGTACAAGTTGCAATTTCTAAGTAGCCCGAACTGAACCATCTTTTGGAAAGGACGAACGCTGCATTTTGCCATTTCAGATTTTTGTAGGCGTAGCAAACTAGTAAAATTCAGATGACCAAAGCGTGCATGCCAAAGCTTTGCATCTGACATAGCCTGAGAATCATTTACTGCACATGCCAAATCATTTACTGATCTTTCATAGTCTATGAGCTTATACAGCCCACGACATAAAATGTCAGAAGCAATAATCACATCGCCATTTGACAGATCATGAACTGTACACCTGTCATCAACAAATTTCACAACCAAGCCATTCTTGGCTAATGCAGAAACTGATAACATGTTCTTCTTGATCCTCGGCACAAATAAAGCATCTGACAAAGTGAAAGAACTACCATCGGCAGTAGTCAAAATGATCTTACCAACTCCCATAATAGGATAAGAGGAGTTGTTGGCGCATGTAACAGTATTCCCTGTAGGGGCAAGTTCGAGTGAAGAGAAGAAACTACGCTGCGAGGTAATATGTTTGGTCGCCCCATTGTCAAAATACCAAACATCTGAGTCCATTGCAGACATGCACTGCTCATGAGAAGATGGGTCAAAATTGCAGACAGTAATAAACGCCCATTCTTCTTCCTGCACAAGATTAGCAGACTCTATTTTTGGTGTAGAGGCCTCTGCAACAGAACAGAGACTAACTCCTCAAATGATAAGGCATTGGGATTTCCTTTCATCATCATCTGAAGAGTAGAAGCAAAACTCTGATATGAATCAAGAAGACCATTCAAAACGGTCTGCACAAGTGAGCTATCTAGTATAACCTCATGAGCAGAAATCAACTGCTCCTTCAAGTCTTTGATCTTTGTTAGGAAACTGTCCATAGAATCATCTTCATTCATGTGCTCACTCTCCAATTGTTTTTGGAGTTAAGCAACACGAGCCTCATTCCTAGCTGGCTATAATGTGGTAAGTGTATGCCAAGCATCCTTAGTTGTTCTGCAAGAGCGAATGTGAGGAATAATGGCACGTTTGATAGACAAAGCTATCAATGCATGTGCCTGGGCATCTCTACCATCCCAACGAATCTGCTCTGTAGTAGGTGCAGTAAAAACCGCAGCACGAACAGGAATATGCAGAATATCATCATCTTCGACACCTTCTGCATCAGCTTCAATACCTGCAATTGTAACAGTTGCAAGTGTGATAGGACGTTTTTCGACACCCTACACAATGTTCCACAGTCCTTTTGCAACCAACACATGGCGCATCATATAAGCCCATAACATGTAGTTGGTACCATCCAACTTATCCTCAATAGCCAACATACGGAATACATCACTGCTTTCAGCCATGGCCGGTGACTAAAATACCTTGATGCAGAAAATTGATTGTATCTCAAAAAGTTGAACAGAACTGCCCAGACGAATTCTGCTAGACCTGTAGTAGACTTGGAGACGCTTATACTGGCGAACAGAAACTGGTATATACCTTTGGCACAAAAAGATGAAATAGCCTGCACAAGCACTGTGATAGTGCGTTCGGAGGCCGAAACGAGCTCAGATCACGATTTCGGCACCATAGAGCGAAGCAATTTTGATCTCGAAAACACGTTGAGTATGCTCACCAAAATTCATGCAATTCTGAGACTGCAACCGGAGGAGTGTCGACAGCGCCGTAGATGAAGCGACGACCTGCTCTGATACCAATTGTTGGAGTTAGACGTCTACAGAAGCACGCGAACAACACAAGGAAGAAGAAGAAGCTTGGAGCACAACACACAATATTGAATGTATTACTAGAGAATGTACAAAGATAAGTAGCCCATTAGGGCAATAGGCGTATATACAAGTCGGGGGAAAAAAACCTCCTAAAGAGGGAAAAAAGTGCCCCGACGGTCCTAGAGTGTTCACACACATCACTACCTAAATATATCAACAAAGGGCATCACAGGTGATAGCAAAGAGAAGGGGGGCAAGAGGACATCCCTGTCTAATGGAACTCCAAAGCTTGAAAGGGGAGGAGAGCTGACCATTAATAGCTAATCTAGAATGGGCATTAGAAAAAAGAATACTGACAAATCTGATAAACTTTTTCCTAGTTGCTATGTCGTGAAGGGATTCCAAAATGAAATCCCAGTCAATTATGTCATAAGCTTTATCAAAACCCACCTTAAAGAAAAAAGTATCCAAGTTTTTTTCCTTATCATAATCAAGGCCTTCCCAGATGGAAATAATAGCATAAAAAATATATTTGCCTTTAATGAAACCTTTTTGTTCAGGGAGAATAATGGTATCCATTAAGGGCTCAACCTTCTGGCTAGGGAGGCAGTAAAGATTTTATATATAGAAATCAGACAAGAGATAGGTATCCAATTATTCAGGTCATCCTTAGGCCCTTTTTTATGCACAACTTTAATCACTCCAGTATTAATGTAAGCAGAGAGTACCTCTTCTAATGGCTTCTTGCCAGATCAAGAGAATTATGGGCACCAACACATCCTTAAGTTCTTGAAAAAATTCATTCGATATACCATCATATCTAGGAGACTTGCAGGGTTTCAATTTCTCTAACCTCACTGACAGAAAGGGGGTGATCCAAAATGGAAACCAAGCTATGAGGAATCATTTTCTTCCTTTGAAGGGCAATAGTAGCCCTGGCCCTCTGGATGAGCTCCTGTCTCTTGGGAGGCATAGAGAAAACATTTGTAAAGAAGCTAACAGCCTCCTGCATGTTCTCCTTGACATCAATAGCATGATCTGCTGAACTTTTGCTAATCATGGGGATAAAATCCCTAGCTTTCTTTTTTCTCATGATATCAAACATATGCTTATTAATTATATCCACTTTAACAGCCCAAAATTCCCTTGACGTGGCAACAAGACCACTAGCTAAGAGGTAATCTTCAAGGCGAAGCCTTTCGTGGAGCTCAAGGAAGTTCTAACTAATAAAAGAAGTATTAAAGTTGAAACACTTAAGCTCTTCTATCTCTTGAAGAATCATCCTTCTATTATTTCTAATGGCCCTGGCCTTAGCCTTGTACTTAGTGAAAAGTTTTTGAATATCTTTTATAGCTGCCTACCAAGCTAAGAAGGGGGAGACAAGCTAAGAAGGGGAGACACCAGAGGTGAAGTGATAAATGAGAATACGCTTAGTTTGCATTTTAACACAAGGAATTCTAAGTAAGAAAACATCTAAATGCGGCCAACCAGCTTTGTAATCAGGACAATTACTGTAAAGTTTGGCAATAATAGGGGCATGGTCAGAGAGCTGAAGGGTATGATCCAACTCACAGCTATTGTGCCAAAGTTCACAGTAGCTGCCAAAAGTTCCTGGAACCTAGATATGTTCATTCAAAGTTCGTTTTCTCGTGTTTTGAAAAAATGCCGATGTGCTCTGAAATAACCCTCGAGCGGTCACTACAGGACAGTTTTGTTCATTCAACTTCATCCATGGTCACTATATCCTTGGTTTTTATTTCTCTTTGACCGTGCAGAGCAAGAGTGCGTGAGGCGTTAACAAAAGGAAATCGGAAGTTGGCCTTCACAAGCTCACAGTATATCAGCATCCAGATCCCATCTCTCAAGCACATGCAGACAAACGCTACACGAGCGCGAAGAATCCCTTCCATGAATGAGCACATGATCATTCGACATACGCTCTTGCCTTCGGCTTCCGGTAACAGGGTTGCCCCCCAACGCCTTCGAAGTTCGTAGTCATGTGACGTGAGACTCAACGTGAGAATATGGACATTGGAGGTCCCAACTTCCCAAGGACCGAAGCACGAGGGCTAAGAGAGAGAACCAGAGAGAGGTCTTTAGAGAGAGATGGTGCTTTAAATGGGCATAGGATCTGGTGAAGCTTCTGCTTTGCATATGGACGTCCGAAGCAGATAACAGCCTTGCTTTTAGTGTGGGGAAACAGCCTGATTGCCAATCATGTTCCATCTCACGTAAATCCCCCTTTCCCCGTTTTTCCTGCCAGCCTCGTCACCAATTCCTAGAGGAAAAAGCAAACAGAAAGGGAGATGGCAAGGACTCACCACATGCCCTCAGTCCATGTTCGTGAGCTTTTTGCTACGCACACATACGCATGAATACACATGCACAAAGCAAGCAGCCACTCTTAGACAAAAGCAACCCATCGCAGCACATTCTTTTCTTGTAAGTGACCCCTCCCCCCCCCCGCAGGCTTGTCTGGCTTATGGGAGAAGGGGTGATTCCCTTGCCCTGTACCTTCTCTCCTTTGCTGGTGGCAGATTCTTTCTCTCTTTTGCACACACACACACAGCCACCTTCTATCAAGCTTATCCTGCACTCTATACTTGCTTTTACCTGCTTCTTCCAGCTTTTCTCCATCGCCTGATTGCACCTTCACATTCTCATCTCCATTATGGCCTTTGCTTCTAAACGATAGCTGCTTCGGTTCTCCATTGCCTGATTGCACCTTCACATTCTCATCCCCATTATGGCCTTTACTTCTAAACGATAACTGCTTCGGTTCTCCATTGCTCATTCTTACAAGGTAAGCTTCACCTCTATTGGGGGGCGTCTTACGACTTTATGCAGACTATGATCATACTATTCCCGATAGTACCTTTGCAGAATTAGAAGAGAACTCAGGGCAAAAACCAGAAAGCACAGGGAAAGGAACGTATAATCGCCCTTCTGTGTCAAATATACGACCCCTATTCTAATAGTTACCGTTAGCAGTTACGAGAAATGCACAGCACAGGATACAGGTATTGAAGAGATAGAAAGAGAGAGGAGCTGAAAGGGAATGCGCTATCTTCTTATGCAGAATTTATTGCGTCTCCTGTAGTGTCTCGACCACCACTGTACTGCATATGAGAGAGAGAGAGAGCAGGACGAGGAATTCGCGTTAGGCGAGAATGACGTGGCAGATTTGATCATATCCAAGAACTCAGAGAGTTAAGAGTCAAGCTAAAGCTCAGAGAGTTAAGACTCAAGCTAAAGCTGAATGATCCTGTTGTGATAATGCGATGGTGGTTATTTCCAGATGCAATCGTGTATTGTATTCCTTATGTGGCACGTTTCATAACTGAAGGCTCGCTTGGTGTTTTATGAACGAATACGGAGTCCAGCGATCGTACTTTTGTTAGGGTTCTGAATCTGTTCACATCTAAGAACCGTTTGAAGGCTTGAGCAAGACTGATTAGAGCCATATCTCAGATGATAACAGCAGTGCTGCCACTCTTTGCTGCTGAAGATTCGTTATTTTGTGTAGTTCAGACCCATTATCAAGGAAATATGCGATAAGCTAGTTAGCATTGAAAATCAATACAGTGTGCGAATATTTTGAGTTCTCTGTTGATATGGTAAGCTGTGGAATCATTGAAGTATTACAGAGAGAAACATCATTTGTAAGCTAATCTCATGGGAAAGCTCAATCGTTCTGCGCAGTGATGAAAAGCATCGAAACGCTCAACACTTTAAAGAGCATCACATTTCTGTGGTTATTTACAATCTGGGGCATTGGGCTTCCGCCCAGGTATCCCATGCCCTCAGGATGTTCTTCCTGCCTATGAGAACAAAAGTTTTTTCGGGCTGCAAATGAGGAATCAGAGCCCAAGCATTGACACGCAGCAGAACTGGACAAGAAACGAAGGATATAAGATTAGGAGTTCCCACAGTAAAGATGAAGACCTGGCTCTGTTTCATGACATGCGAGCCTGCGAGAACAAAAACTTCCTTCATCCTTCGGCTGATGATTTCGAGAATTCTATATGTAAGTTCATCATTAGAGGGATTCATCTAGTATAAGTTCCTTTTTTAATTGCTTAACTTTTCACCGAATCAATATAGTGATAGAGAACGATGACCATCCTTTATTTGATCTTACAGCAACAAAGCTTGGAGGGCTTTCGAGCTTTCAGAACTCTGCATCACCCACGATCCCTTGGAAGAACAATGATCTTCTGGCAACAGCAGATACAGAAAAAACTGATTATGACTGGTTTCTATCTTCTCTTGCTGTTTTCACATTCTGTTAGTTACATGTCTGTGCGGAGGTCATACAGTATATTTTAGGAGACAGAAAGCAAGAAACCTAACAGATTTTACGTTAATCTGGACAACTTTCTTTTCTTCTTTTTCCAGGCTCTTGACTCCCCCAGGGACACCTCTTTTTCCTTCTCTAGATAAGGATTCTTTGCAGACCTATATAAATCAGAATGTCACTGTTATACAATCCCATTCAGTTCCGAGAGGCGCCAAAGTAAGTCATTTGACAAAATGCTGTTGAAGTACCACTTCAATACGCTGTTTCGATTTGATGATTTTTGTGTTGATGAACAGCCTTCAGGATCTAATACAACAAAGCTGCACAGGATGGCACGTCAAAGTTCCAGTCAATGGACATCAAGTACTAGTAATGCATCTTCTATAAGCAGCTCTCATTCATACTCGAGAGGTAGTGCACCTTCACCTTCAAGGGGTGCGCGTTCTCCTTCAAGAGGTGCACCCTCTCCTTCAAGAGGGGCACCCTCTCCTTCAAAGGGGGCACCCTCTCCTTCAAGAGGTTCATGTTCTCCTGCAAGATCTGGATCCAGTCCAACGCCAAGATCCCCTGCTCCAATGAAAACTTTGAATAGATCTACTACTATTGTGAATCGAGTTTCAACAAGGTCTTCTCCTCCAATATTGCAGCGCATGAATACATCTCCGAATATACGTACATCATCTACAGAGAGAAATATTCCTCATTCGAAAGGAAGAAATTCAGTATCATCAAAACTCTGGGAATGGCGAGATCCTGAACTTGGATTTTCTGATGAACCACCTCCTAATCTTCGCACATCACTTTCAGACAGGCCACTCTCTAATTTACGGAATGGAAGATCAGTAAACCAAAGAGCCCAGGAAACTAGGTACCATCAAGAAGCAAGGCACTCCTATTCTGAGAGTATGATTGATGTTAGGCAGTCACATTGGCAACGTTCTTCTTCTTCTGCTTCTAGGTTATCTAGTTCTACCACAAGTCAAGATCGATGGAGTAGCAGAGGTTCTATAATCTCCTCATCGGACGATGGTACAGAAGTCATAGATTCTTCTTTTGTAGACTTCAGCACAGCAACAAGTCCAAGCTCTACATCAGGGACATCCAGAGATGTCACAGGAATGCTCAACAGTGAAGCAAAAAACCGATATAGCCCAGTCATAAGCAGGCACAAGAAATTGACTACATCAGCAGAAACGGGAAGATATTCTGCCTCAGCAAGGAAGTCTTTGGAGTCAAGCATGTTGCGTGTGGTAAGCTCATCTTTCAACATTGCTAGCTCTTTTTATTTGAATAAGAAGAGAGAATTTCACATTGAATATCGACTTAACTGACCATCTAAGATATTGCGGCAGTTATGAGATGAAGAACAAATGAAAGGAAAAATTAATTACTTTAATTCAGGCCCACAATATGCTAGCATGAGACTTAATAATTGTAGGTACATTCTCATCTCAAGGGGCTTTGGAAGGTCCTTGATTGGATAGATTACTGTACTTAGACATCTATACAAAGGGGCTCCAATCAAAGAAAACTAAGCATGAATCAGCCCATGATTTCGTTTGAAATTTTTAAATCTATAAGTGGCTATTTGCAATTGCTGACGCTTATATTCTCATTCCTGGACTAGGATCAGCAAGAAAACGAAACCTACACACAAAGTTTCCTTGCACTCAGATTCACTCTCTTCAACTGAAATACATTTTAGTCATCATTAAATCATACAAGTTAGTTCATCGTTGGGCACTGTAAATCTGTTTTCAAGAAACTGATTGTAAACACAATTTTTTCAGAGGACACATGCTTGGCATGAACCTAAATGTTCTCAAAATTTATTTCTTAGTCTCCCCCCCTTTTCCTGGGTCGTTTCCCTGCTCCCCCTGGAAGGTTGAAATATAATTCTACTTCAGTTTCAAAAGTTTCCTGTGCTGAAATACTGCAGGATCAACACCGTGCTTCACAAAACATGTTTCGGCCCTTGTTATCAAGTGCTCCTGTGACTTCATTCTGCAATACAGGGCGTATGTTTCCAAAGCCTTGCCCACCTAATCCCTATGTTGAACCTTCAAACACAGCTAGTAGCAATGCCAGCTCAGAAAAAGGCATGAGAATTTTCCCTAGCAATGAGAGCAGTGATGAAGAAGGGGATCTAGAAAGTAAATCAGACAGGAGCTTGTCTGCTGTATGTGCTACAGGAAGCTTTGTTCTTGATGGGAAAGCTCCAATAGATGAAGATTATGAGGAAATCTGTGACAATGCTTGTCAGTACGAGCATGAAAGTCTTCCAGATAGTGCATCTTTTATGATGGATGAATGTGCTGCAGATGGGGCCAATTATGTGATTGATACTCTCAATTGGGAGAAAAGTCAACCTAGATGTGCTGTTGGATCAGGTGAAGAAACTGGACATTCAATAAAGGGAACTGCCCATGCGCTAGTTGATGAGGATATAATATGTTCTGAAATTCAGAGAACAGAGAATGAAAATTACTATGAGTTCAGAAAAGAAAACCTGCAACATGTCTCAACATGTTTATACCCTGACAGTCCTCAAATCTCCTGCTATGGGCAAAATCATCCAGCAGAGGGCTTTCATGAGTGCCTTGAATGTGGGGAACTCGGCCATGTAAAAGGCAAGAATTTTGAAGCAGTAACCGAAATATGTAATATCAAACAAATTGCCCCTTCAGCTGGAAGATTGGCAGTACATAACTGCTACAAAAATGATCAGGAACAGTGCTTAAGGATTAAACAACGTGCACTAGAAGATGTTAATGGTGCTTGCAAAAGTCCAATCACACAAAATGAAGACTATGATAGCATGCATTTCCGAGCGCCAGAGGATGTAACCTTGATGGGAGAGGAGGTAAGAAGAAATCCTGATTTACAAGATGATCACATTATGGATGGTTCTGCAAACCCGGTAATTAATGTGCTTTCATTGGAGGAATCATGCATCTCAGGCAATGTCTCTGTCTCCTTCAATACTACTGCAGAAATATCAGTTCCAGGATATGCACAAAGACCACAACATTCAAGCTATGCAATAGAAAGTACTCCCAGTTCTGTAGCTAGCACTGTTGCAAGTAATCCTTTGCCTCAGAATCCAGAAAACGAGCAATCCATTCCACTGGAAGGCACCATCACGAGATGTCAACATTCAACTCATGAACAGGAACTCCTGGGAGACTTAAGCAACTTGTCTTCGACAACAAAGCCTCAGATGCCATGGAATTTGCACCAATTGGTTGTGGGAGAAAATTTCTGTGAAACTGAAATTGTGGCAGAAAACGAGAAGCTTACTGAACCCCAAGGATATTGTTTGAATGATATTGGAAAGCCTGACATGGAAACAGTAAAAGAGCCAATCACAAGCCAGCACCATGGCTTTCAAGATCCCATGTTACCTGAAAATTATCTTGAAATGGTTAATACTTTTTCAGAGAAATGTAGAGCTATAAATACAATTGATAACTCTGAGGCTGGTAGTGAGTGCCAATCAATAGTATATGAGAACAAAGAAAAGGAACTCCATGAAACATTGACACATCAGATGTGCACTCATTATTTGGTCCTGGATGAGAAAGAGAGGACTTCTGATGAAAGTAGACATGCAAATGTACCACCTTCATCACTTTCACAAGAGGAAATTTCCGATAAGCAGCTGCAAATCGATATTAACTCAATGATTGATTCTGAATCTTGCATGAGTCAGAGCGGAGAAAACTCATCCGATTGCACTCTAAGTACAGGTGTGTACGAAGAGAAGGAGCTCCAAAAATCTGCTGATAATGCAATCAGTTCTTGTTATCAAGAGATTCCTCAGTTCCAGAATGAATTGCAATCATGTAGCAGCCCTGAATTAAGCCCCAAACAAACTGACTTAGTGGAACCAGCGGCAGTAAGTGAAGAACTACCAAAAGAAGAAATCAAAGTCAACCCATCAAGCACAACAGAGTGCCAAAATCCACCTCAAAGAGGTAAAGTACAAGAAATGAAACACTGAAGTCTAGTGTTTCTTTCCCTATCCCTGAATAATAGTTAATTCCATATTTAAAGTATGTTACATGTTATAAATAAGAATGCTAGAATCATAGTCACATCTGGGTTTTCTTATGACAAAAATAGAAGTTGCACCTTAGCTCTGATCCAATCCATGTAGAGATTTGGGCATTAGGGAATGTCAATTTTGCATAGTCAACCCTTTCACAGCTTCAAGTAATATCCAGTGTAGGTCATCAGTGAGTTAAAAAATAGCTTCCCAATGAATCTTCATTTATCTTTCACTCGACAGGGATCATGGTTGTTTGAATGGTGTAGTGCTTAGCATTTCACATGAACTCATCATACATTACTCAAAATTTCTTTTGTAGTTTTGTTTGAATTTCCTCATGTATCTCAAATCTATCAATAAACTTACGTCCCAACTTCAATATGTTTGTTCAATTTTATGCATGTATACCTGTAGGTGTCTTGTGTGTACGGCCTACACATAGATAGTTTTATCTGTTTCCAACTCTTGGGGAATGTTTGACCTCTAGCTGCTCTGTGAAATGAATGAATTCTACAAATATCAATACCTGTGTGATCTGTATTTCCCCTTCAATTTCTTTTCAGCTGATTTAAGCAACAATGATATTTAGAGCCGGTGCAAGACCAATGTTTAACTCTCACTGACCCGACTTTTGAAATATAGTGCTGTGAATTGTGTGCTTTGTCAAATATGATATCCTCTTAGTAACTAGCAAACGGCATCTCCTAATTATCTATTAACTATCTATCATTGCTGATTTCTATGTCACAAAGGAAAAGGTAGAATTCTAACATTGTATTATTGAAAAAAGTTCAATGATTGTTGAAGCGTATGAACTATGTATAAAAAGGTCTGCATGTTATGACTCAAATTTTAGTAGGCTTCTATGGGCAAGCCTTCTAGGCTCTCTATATTTCCCTCTTCAAGTGCTATCTCCACCTTGGAAATCACCTGCACAGTTTAGCACACGGTATTGCAGATAGTTGGACGAAATGATCCTTAAAAGCTCTTATGTAAAGTAAGGTTTTTTTCGATTGTATCAAATTTTACCTCCTAAATACTATTGCCGACTTTGTCACAGGTTCCCCAGAGAAGAATCCCTGTCAAGGACGGAGAGCTTCAACGCATAGTTTCTCCTTGGAAGAAGCTACAAATACAATCCTCTTTTGCAGTTCCATCGTACATGACATAGCATATAAGGCAGCATCTATTGCTGCTGCAAAAGAAGCAGAAGCTATCAAAGCAAGAGAAGCAAGAGAAGCAGCAGAAACAATGAAAGCAATGCCACCGCTGCTTCCTGCAAGCAGAGGACAGAATACAAATGGAGATTTCATAAACTCATTAAGAGGAAAAGTATCTCGATCTGCAACTTGGAAAGTGAGGCAGAAGGAGGTCAATACTTTACCACCTAAGAACCTACATGATGGAGTTGTAGAGGCACCATATATGACTACATACCCAGACCCTATTTGTGGTATGGACAGGGATCCGACAAAATTTGATTCTGACAAGGCTCTTCCAGATAACTCTAAGGAGAAGAGCTTCATGGGAATGTCAGTGAGCCCAAACTGTCAATGTACCATAATGTGAAGCTACCATTCTTATAAAAATCTGTACACATTAGAGCTGCTCCAATCGGTGAATTTGTACAATGGGTAACATGATGCAAGCAGTATAGAATCCCAGATGGATACCTTGGATCCCAAATTAAGGCAAAAATTTGGATGTGAACTGTCAGAGACATTTCTCAATCAATGTGCGAACATGCTTGAGCAAGTCTATCCCACAATTTCATCCTTTCAGAGACCTGAAGACCACAACAAGTGGTCTGGATGTACAGCGAGCAAAGCCTCACAAGTGATGGATGGGTATGTACATGTTTCATCATGTTCTAGCCATATGGATCACCATACAGTGTTTGCAAATGTAAGTGATGCTGCATTACAGAATGGTGTAGATCTGATGCTCTTATATGCTGTGTGACCAAGGCAGCTACAATGCCTCTACCTCATTGCACATGTAATCCTCGTTATGGGAATTTGTAGTTCCATGCTCTCCCAGTTTTTCACAAGGAATATGTGAACAAAATAACTCATGGATTGTTTGCTTCATACAGCCTTTTTGACGAGTCAATCAAAAAGCTTTTTGCGTTGGAAAGAAAGTCAGCTCTCCTTGCAAAGCAATCTCTTATGCCTATCCACAAGCAAAAAGAAGTTTTTGCAGTTATAGTCTGCCATAACGAGAGGAGATGACTTCTAAAAATTATCGGAAATTGGTGTTTGTCCAATTGTACTTCTCCGAGTCATTTTTTAACAAGAAACCTAAGCATGTAGTTCAAATTCATGTTCCCCGCATCAAGTTTTCTGAAATGATTCTTTGGAAGGAGTAAGTGTTCGAATGTGCACCTTTTCATGCTGCCCAATCAGCTTGAGAATTCCTCACAGAAATACTTCCATTGCAGCTTTCCTTCAACTTACAAGTCTTTGTGAAATAAATGTACTCAACCTGTCACACAGGGACTAACCCTCAGAGTTAATTGCATGAAGTGCGCGATACATATGGGCATGAAACGAGTACTTTTCTCTTCCTCGTTTTTCTGCAACATAGAAAGGCTATAATTGTAGATAAGGAGGGTCCCGCGGGCACTATGCCCATTCACTCACTTGTACAGTTGTTCTTTTAAAGAAAATTCCGAATTATTTCAATGTTGACTCGCTAGAGGGGAAGAAAATGGATCACATTCCTTTTTTAAGTTTTGACATTGTCATAAGAAAACGATTCTCTATTCATATTCAGAGCTTTGACAAGAGTCCAACATTCTTGAATGTATAGTGAGCCACATCCATATAATCTTATTAGGATATGGTAAAGCCTTTTGAATCTTCCTTTCCATCCGCTAAGATTGCAATAGAGGTCCCATTACCCATTGTGATCGCTATACATCATGAATTCATGAGACATGAGGTTCTCTAAAAGCTTCAAGTCTCTTCTTTGGACATAAAGATTTGCATGTAGTTGTTGGGCATTTTTGAAGTCAAGTTCTCAAATTTTTATTCTACCAGTTATGTCTTTTTAAGGAGCGTCAAGTTCTTATCTATTTTATAGAGATTGGTTGCAAACTCTTTTCAGGAAAAAAGAAAATTGAATAAGAAAACTGATCTTGAGATCCATAGAGGTTAGAGAGTAGACAATCACAAGCACATTTCATATAAATACCCATGTGAGGGGATGCAAGTTGAAAAAGAAAGAGGCATGAGAAAAACAACGAGAAGGATTTTGATATAGTGTACATATCCATAAAACTTGAAATATGGATATAATTTTTTGGATAAGAAGTGCGGATTTGCCAAGCTATGACTATGCAAAAAGTGTTGTTATATGATCAATGTCTATCTCTTAGATTATATTTTGTATTTCTCATTTATGAGACCATCATTATGAGGAGAAGCCAATCATGGATTACTCTATTGCTGGTGGTTGGATGAAGATCGCATTGGACCATTTATGTTTTGTAGATGGCTTAGGTAGGCTTGGCTCATTTCCAAGTAGGATTTTTGTAAGAATACTATTTAAAGCAAGTTTAAACTAGAGGTTCTTTAACTTGCCATACCCTTTTTGAGGCTAAAATGATTTTGGATTGTGAGTTTAAGTTCGAATTTGACCCTAATGCCCAACATGTTTTGTTTTCCATGACATTGTTGAAGTCTATTGATTAGCTCGGTGTACTATGCTTTAGTAAATCCTCCATTTGCCTATTTATAGATGTCTTCTACACAAGTCCAAACACTCAGCTGAGCCAACATAACTCTACCTCACAATCTCTCATCTAGAGTTTGACAACATTATTTAAGCTCTGCCTTGAGAGCATATGGGTGGATAATGTCATTTTCATATTTTCTATTAGTATTTTTTTTATAGGTTATTAAATATTTTCTCTTGCATATTCTCTTTTAATTTCTTTCAAAAATCACATTTCTTTTATAAATATGATTCCAAAAATAGTCTACACATCCATTGCACTCTTTTTCTTTTGGCCATTTATCAAAATATGCATATCCAAAAAGCACATATTGTTTTCATAAACATTAGAAGAAAAATAATGAGAACTTCAATATTTATGTTCAAGCTTCATATTTGAATCCTCTTTGATGTAATACTTGAGGAAATAGACCATGACATGTTTGAAAGGCCTTCTTCAACCTACAAACAAAAATGAGGATGATCCACATCTTCATATACAATAGGTTGTTCCATGTTTGCCTATTCCTTTAACTAACCATTCAATAATGCATTTTTTATATCGAATTGATTATAGGCCATCTTCTTCCTGCACAT
Source organism: Ceratopteris richardii (assembly GCA_020310875.1). Taxonomy (NCBI): domain Eukaryota; kingdom Viridiplantae; phylum Streptophyta; class Polypodiopsida; order Polypodiales; family Pteridaceae; genus Ceratopteris; species Ceratopteris richardii. The sequence goes on from CM035410.1 coordinate 15,125,120, forward strand.
GTAGCTATTAATCCTTATTGTTGTTTTATTAGCCACAGGGCTGAAGGTCTCTTCATAATCCACACCAAAAGTTTGTGTAAACCCCTTAGCTACTAACCTAGCTTATTGTCTAGCTAGTGAACCATTTGCCTTCCTTTTAGTCTTATAAACCCATTTTTTTAAAGAACTTTCAGACTTGGTGTCTTAGGTACTCATTCCCAAGTCTCATTATCCTTGAGTGTCTTCATCTATTCATCCATAGCTCTCTTCCATTCCTCCTTTGTTGATGCATCCCCATACATTCTAGGATCATTATCTCCTACAACCTGCATCATATAGGCATAGTGCTTGGTAATGCAAGAGTCATAGCTTAACCTTTGTATTAGCTTCTTGCACCTTGAGGGTTTCCTTTCATTACCTTTAGGGAATTTCTTCCTCAACCTAGATAGCTTTACTTGTGTTGTAACCACTGCTTCATAGTCTTCTTCATCCTATGACTCACTATCACCTTTATTATCATCATGAGAGTCACTAAGAGACTTGTACCTAGATGTTGGTGATTTTAATAGACTTCTCCCTTCTCCCATGTGTCCTTGGGTAGCTTATCTTGATGTTGAATCCTCAAGCCCACTCATTTGAGTTGATTCAACTTGCATATCACCTTTACCAAAAATCCATACATTGTCCAAGTCATCATGTCTTATCTTTTCCAAATTCCAAGGTTTCAATTCATTAAAAACTACATCTCTTGATACATAAAACTTCTTGGTGTAAGGATTATAGCATTTCTAATCCTTTTTCACAGTTGAGAACTCATTTTTCAGATTTAGCATCAAGTTTAGTTCTTACTCCTTGTGGAATGTGCACATAGCATCTACATCGAAACACCATGAGATGCTCCACACTTGGTTTCTTACCATAGTAGGAATCATTTGGAGCCAATTCATGCACACCACTTGTAGTTACCCTACTCATCAAGTAAATTGAAGTATTAATAACCTCAACGCAATAAACTAAAGGCATGCATGCTTCATTAATCATACACCTTGAAATTTCAACAATGTGCCTATTTTTTCTTTCAACCACCCCATTTTGTTGGGGGGTATACCTGCTTGTAAATTGCCTTTTGATACCATTCTCATACAAATAAGAGCTGAAATAGTTGGGAAGTATCCCCCCCCCCCATCCATCAGACCTTAGGGCTTTGATATGCTAGCTTGTCTCCTTCTCAATGTCTTGCTTGAACCTCTTGAACATAGAAAATACATCTTCTTTTTCTTTAATGATATATGTCCACACTTTCCTAGAATAAACATCAATAAATGTAACAAAATACCTTTATCCTCCTAAGAATGAATCTTTGGAAGGTCCACATAGATCAGTGTGGATGATATCCAAGAGATTTGCAGCCCTATGTGTTATCCTTTGGACTCAAACATGGAGTTCTTTGTTCTCAAACATAGACAACCCTCCTACAAGCTCTTCCTTTCTCATATCCTTAGCTTAGGAATTTTTACATGCTCTATTCTCTTGTGCCAAAGGTCAAGTTTCACAATCTTTTGATTAACAATCATAACATAGCATACCTTTCTCACATTTGGACACATCAAAGGTGAAAATTCTTCCTTCCTTCATTTCTTCCTTGAGCAACAAGTCTATTACCATCTTTAGGATTCCTTATAAAGCATCATTTTGCATTGAATTTGATGTGTAAAACTTTCTCTACCATTTCCCCTATCAAAATAAGTCTTTTAGTAATAGGTGGAACATGCAATACCTTCTCAAGCACCTTGGTTGATTTGTCACATCCAAGTCTGACATTTCAATGTGCTCTATGGTATGCTCAATGTTGTCACTTGTCTCCATACAACTTTGGAACCTGAAAATGGGTGAAACACATCCTCATCGCAAGACATATGATTGTTGCACCCTGAGTCTTTATACCATTTGGTATCAGAATTAGCATCCTTTGAATAACCATGTATGATAGCAAGCAATTGATCATTACCTATTTCATTGTTTGAGGCATTTTCATAGTCCCCTTGCTTTCTTTGAGTGCATTTACCGTCCTTATATCTAAATATGGAGTTGTTTGATTTGGTTTACCACAATTATAGGAAATCACTTAAGCTTTCTTCTTCTTCTTTGCTTTCGTGGTTCCCTTGGTTTTTCTAACCTCTCTCTCTTCATCTTCTTTGACCTCTCCCTTTGCCTCTTGAAGAGTTTAACACCTAACCATGATTGTCCTTGATTTTGGATGAATCTCCAAATGATGGCTCCTTAGGTGCCAAGTGAGGAATGAGGTATTCTAAGCATGTAAGTGGATCTCTATAAAGGATAGTTGTAATGAGAGGCTTCCACCTGTCTTCTCATCTCAATCCATTGAGACTGACTTGTACTAAGTCTTCATTATCAAGCTTGCATCCCACTGATGCTAATTGATCCCTTAGGTCTTTGATTTTGAGTGTGTATTCAACCACACTTTGGCTAATTGCTTTCTTCATAGTATTGAGCTCATTTTTTAGTTGCATTTTCCTAGCTCTTGTAGAGGTTGCATAAACCTTTTCCAAAGCATTCCATACATCTTTGGTGTTGTCAAAATTTTTTATATGAGCAACCATGGTATTAGAAATTACCTGCAAGATGAGGAACATTGCTCTTCTATTCCTTTCTTCCCATTCTTTGAGCTCCTTCCTTTGTGCATTGGTAGTGGTTGGATCTTCAAGATATACGTCGGGTCTTTCTTCTTCTCCACTCAATATGGACCATAGTCCTTTTCCCATAGGGTAATTTGTAACTCTGAATCTCCAAGGTTGGTAGTTGTCCTTGTCCAACAACTCTACTTTTCGCCCCAAATCTACCATTGAAATGAGTGTTTCGAAAAACCAATAAACACTTGAACATGTCGTGCACATACTTCCTTTGAGTAATGTAAATTCCAGAATTTGTGTAGACCAATTCAAGTCCAAAAAAATACTTCAAAAACCCTAGGTCAGTGATTTTGAACTCCTGCATCATTAAGGTCTTGATTTGTTTGATGCCATTGGCATCGCTACCTGTAAGTATGATGTCATCAACATACACACATAAATATATCATCTCTGAATTACTTTTCTTGACAAACAAAGAAGGATCTACTTTGCTCATTATGAATCCTTGATCTTGAAGGTATGTAGTTAACATATGGTTCCATGCCCTAGGTACCTGCTTCAATCCATAAAGGGCTTTGTTCAATTTGCACACATAATTTACCTTGCTTGGATCTTCATAGCCACGAGGTTGAGCCATGTAAACCTCCTCTGAAATCTAGTCATTAAGGAGAGCATTTTTGGCATCCAATTGGTACATATTCCAATTCCTAGATGCAGCCACACTTACCAATACTTTGATGGTTGGCATTTTAGCCACAGGTGAAAATGTCTCTTAATAATCAACTCCTTGGGTTTGTGCAAAACCCTTAGCCACAAGTCTAGCTTTATACCTGTTTCTGGATCCATCTGAGTTCCTTTTGATTTTGTAAATCCATCTAGAACCAATTACCTTCATTGATGCCTTCTTGGGTACTAGTTCCCAATTATCATTCTCCTTGAGTGCTTCTATTTCTTCATCCATAGCTTCCTTCCATTCTGCCTTGGTACTTGCCTCTTCATATGAAGAAGGCTCTTCAAATGACAAATCTTTAACAAGATAAATGGAATGCTTAGTAACTAATGAAGTTTCATACCCATATCTGATTGGCTTCTTACTCTCCCTTTGTGATCTTCTTAGAGCTTGGTTGGATGATTCAGGTAAGTTTTCCAACCTCTTCATCTTGGCCTTGCCCCTTGATTTCCATGCTTTGAACTCTTCCAAGTTGATGGTGTCCTCATCAGCTGATTTGATGTCTTCAATTTGGTTTGGCTCCTCCTTGGTGAGGCGTGGAAATTCCTCTTCCAAGCCATATGGCAATTTTACTTTCTTGCATTCAATTCAAACCAAGAATCATTCTCATCAAACACAATATCTCTACTGACCATAAATCCTTTGTTGGATGGATTATAAAACCTGTATCCTTTCTTATTTAAATCATACCCTATGAATATGCACTTTTCTGCCTTAGGGTCTAGCTTACCTCTAATTTGAGATGGAACATGCACATAAGCAACACATCCAAATATTCTACAATGATCAAGTGATGGCCTTCTACCATGCCATGCTTCATATGGGGTCATCCCATCAAGTGATTTGGATGGCAACCTGTTAATAAGATAAGTGGCAATAGATACACTTTCTGCCCACAAATAATTTGGTAACCTTTTTTCATTAAGCATTGATCTAGTTGTTTCCACAATCAACCTATTTCTCCTCTCCGCTACCCCATTCTGCTCAGGCGTATACCTTGTTGCGATCTCCCTTTTGATACCTCTGTCCTGCAAAAATGCATCAAATTCATTGGAGAAGTACTCACCTCCTCCATCTGACCTTATCCTCTTTAGGCTTCTTCCTGTTTGATTTTCCACAAATGCAAGATACTTCTTGAAGCAATTGAATACTTCATCTTTATGTTTCATAAATTACAAGATACAAGAGGTTGATCATATGAGGCCTTTCATGGGTTATGCCAATAGGTTGAGCATAAGTGAATTGATCAAGCATGTGGGCTTGGGTATAATTGCACCAACAATTTGATCTAGAATGGTTAGGTGAGACTAGGCTACAAGTGGCAGCTGGCATCTATGCTGTAAAGAAAAGACAAAAGGCATACTTCGATGCACATATCAAGGATAAAGGATTGAAAGAGGGAGACCCAGTGTTGGTTTATACACTAAAGCAACATGCACATAAATTGGAAAAAAGATGATATGTACCCATGATAATTAATAGAATTTTCACTAGTGGGGTGGTTCAATTGGCTACTCTAGAAGGTGCATAACCAAAGGCTAGAGAACGCATTAGGTGAAATAAGTTCAGGCAACTAGGCCTAGATGTCAATCCCAAAGCCCCACAATATCACATGGCCATGTGCCAAACATCATGTGCAATGGCTTTTTGAATAATTGATAGACCTCCCTTTGTGACCATAGAGGTAGGACAAGGACAAAATGTAAGGACTGTGAGGGTGTTGATTGACTCAGGTGCAAAAACTAGTGCAGTTAGACTTTCTTATTGCCAAGATCTATATATAAGCCTATCTCATAGGGTTGGAGTGGACTTCTCCAAGTATGGGTACATGACCAATGCATTACAATACAATTAGAGAATTGCATGATAACAAATCCAGGTATCACCTATTCTCTTATCTCTTCTTAGACTAACCTCAGAGAGAAAGATGTTGTATGTGTCCAAAGCTCCATGATGCACAAGGATGTTGCCTCCAACAAAAGAGTCAAAGACCCATTGAAACTACCTTCTTTTACTAAGTCTCAACCATCTATAGCATTTCAACCACAGAGGCAAGAGAAACAGTACAAGACAACTGTTGTATCAACTAGACAAATAGATTTCAAGAAGAAAGTAGTTCCAAGCATGAAGTAGATCTAGGAACAAAAGGGAGAGCAACCAATCACACTGGAGCAGTCGAATTCATTGCTGGAGAAAAAATTGGTTACCAGAGAAGTAGCGAAGAAAGCCAAGACAACAAGTAGCAGAATAACAAAGATATCTCTCTCAATGAGCACTCCAAGTGTGGGTACCAAAGCAATGAAGGAAGGCGGACCGCACTAAGGTACAAATTTTGGTGCCTAAGAAATTAGCTATCACTCAACAAGGGCGATTACACATATGGGTACCCAAGGAACCCTTGCATGCATAAATTGATGGAGAGTTTTAATCTCCAAAAGAACAAGTTATCCTTGATATTAGAGCACCTCTAAATCAATACAACTCAAAACCTCAGCCCATTTTGGAAGACCAATGCCAAATTACCAATTTTTGCACTAACTGTGAAGAAACTAATTATTCACAAAAGTCTGTTGCACTTAATTCACTCATTGGCTTATCAATTGTGTAAATTATTCAATAAAAATCTATACAAGGTGTCCCCTAAAGTTTACACATCTTATCCAAGTTAAACCTTTCCAAAAGATTCAGTACATCTTGAGATTTACTTCAAACAATGTACCTGTGAAGAGAGATGGTGGATGCAATCCCAAGATGAGTAGGTGGTGCTACAACCAGCTTCACACCAGCCAACTGAGACTTCATAGTTGATTAGTAGACCCTTTGAGCTTCCTAAATCCACCAAAATATCAGCCAAGTACTTTGGAACATGTATCCCAAAAGTTTAAGTCAAGGCAGACTAGTTGCGAAATGACTAGCTCCCAAAACTTGCTATTTTTGGATATACACCTGCTGGAAAAAATGAACAGTGCTCTCAACCTGATAGGAATTATACAAATTCCTTTTGGGCATAGCAAATAGACTTAGCAAGCTTCCCAATCCAAGTTAAAAAACTTCAAATGATGGACTGAGCACTGAGAACAAGTTTCATCAATTTTTGGAACATGCCCACCATTCTCGGGACTCTGCAAAGATAGAACAGTGAGCAGTAAAATGCAGATATCTCCGAATCTGTATATTCAATGACCTTGAAAATTTATATGCAGAAAGTAGACAGTAAGAGCTATCCAACGCACATTAAAACGCTGAAAAATGTTGTGTAGAACTCGTGATATGACCTTCTGAAGTTACTACTCTGAGTGAGTATAGCAGAGAACAAAACAGAGAAGTAGATAATGACAAATGTATAGATTCACATATGATTACAACCACATTGGCAATGAATATTTGCACAATGGGAGTAGAATGATAGAGCTATGGAGTAAGCTCTTCAATCTCTACAAAATGACATGAAATGGTCACGTACAAGGATTGCTAATCGCCTTTTCCTTCTTGCTCTTTTTATAGCTATTCTTGGAGGGAGTTTTGAATTCGAATTCGAATGGCTCCACGTAAAAGTGATCCCCAAAATTAGGAGATATTCCCTCAGCTCAAAAATTCGTGATTTAGGTAGTTAGAGCCACGAATTTTCTTTTACATCATGGATGAGGTAAGCCATCCTTTTCCTTTTTCTTTTTTTAATTACAAGAGGTAAAAATGAACTCTTTTACAAGAGGTGTTCACATGAGTACACATGTGACTTACAAATGAGCATAATATCAAGCATATCAAGCATGTAGGCTTGGGTAAAATGCACCAACAGCTCCCCCTCAAGCCTAACATGCTTGGCCTCCAAATAAGTCTTCAATTGTCCTTGATTTCCTGCAAGCCAATCATCAACTTGAATCTACTTAACTTTGTACCATCAAGAGCTTTAGTCAACATGTCTGCACATTGCATATCTGTAGAGACATAGGATAGTTGAATATCCTTGCTCATTAGCTTCTCCCTTACATAATGGTAGTGGACTTCAATATGCTTGGCTCTAGCATGGTATACCGGATTAGCTGCTAGATGTAGTGAGCTTGTGTTGTCACCAAAAATGTGAGGTGTTGAAGAATGAAGTCCAAGATCTGTGTACAAAGACTTTAACCACATGATTTCTTGAGTTGCATTAGCCAAACCTCTATATTCAGCTTCGGTAGAAGATAATGCCACAGTTGGTTGCTTCTTCGATGACCAAGAAATGATTTTTGAACTTGCAAATGATATATACCCGGATGTGCTTCTTCTATCATCTCTAGATCCGGCCCAATCTGCATCTGAGTAGACCTTCAGCTCAATATCTGAAGTATATGAATAAAACAAACCTTCATTCATGGTCCCCTTTAGGTACTTGAGGACTCTCTTGGCCGCTTCCATATGTGGTCTTCTCGGCTTATGCATAAACTGACTCAATATGCTAACACTATAGCATATATCCACCCTTGTGAGTGTTGCATAGTTCAAACTTCCAACCAAGCTTTGATAGCTTGTGATGTCTTCAATTGGCTCTCCTTCATAAGCACTAAGCTTATGATTTTGCTCCATAGGTGTACCTGCACACTTGGTATCTTCCATCTTGAACTTGATGAGCATGTCATGCACATACTTCCTTTGTGTGATGTATATACCTAAATCTGTGTAGATCAACTCCAATCCAAGAAAATAAGTGAGTGGTCCGAGGTCACTTATTTTGAACTCCTCCTTCATTTGACTCTTTACCTGTTTGATTCCTTCAAGATCATTGCCTGTGATAATAATATCATCAACATACACACATAAATAGATAACTTCAGATCCATTCCTCTTTATGAACAAAGAGGTATCCGCCTTCCTAGCTTTGAATCCTTTGTCCTTCAAATAAGTCACCAATCTGAAATTCCAAGCTCTTGGAGCTTGCTTCAATCCATACAAAGCTTTCTTTAGTTTGCATACATAGTTAGGATGATGTGCATCCTCATATCCAGGAGGTTGTGCCATATACACTTCCTCAGAAATCCATCCATTCAAGAAAGCATTCTTTACATCAAGTTGATAGAGATTCCAATTTCTAGATGCAGCAAAACTAATGAGAACCCTAATTGTAGGCATTTTTGCAATAGGAGAGAAAGTCTCCTCATAATCAATACCATGGTTTTGAGCAAACCCTTTAGCAACTAACCTTGCTTTGTGTCTATTTATACTTCCATCTAGATTCCTCTTGATTTTGTATATCCATCGAGATCCAATTACCTTCATAGCTGGCTTGTTAGGTACAAGCTCCCAAGTGTCATTCTCCTTCAAGGCTTCCATTTCTTCATCCATTGCATCTCTCCAAGCTTTCTTGCTTTGTGCTTCTTTGAATGTGGTAGGTTCTTCATTGTTTGAATCCTTTGCAATGTAGATTGAGTGTTTGGTGACCAAAGAAGTATCATAACCAAACCTCTCTGGTTTCTTCTTCTTCCTTGAAGACCTTCTAAGTGGTTGATGTGAGCTCTCGGGTCCATATGTAGCATCCTGCATCTTTGCTTTACCTTTGTTCTTCCATAGCTTTAGTCTTTCCAAGTCTTCTAGGTCAATCTCCGAATCACTTTCTTCAATTTGCTTTGGCTCCTTTGGTTGAAGTGATGGAAAGTCTTCATCCAAGTCATAAGGCATCTTCACTTTCCTGTCATCATCAAACCATGATTTGTTTTCATCAAAAATTACATCTTGTAAGCCGCCGGATTGGCAATTGTAAAATCTAACTCTTAACGAACCGAAAGGTCGTTGCATAAATGATGTAACCTTGATTGATGTTGTAACCTTTATATGAATCAATGAAAAAAGACGCTTTGGGGACGACCAGAGGAGTCGCCAGACTGTTCGTCTGGTTGATGATACCTGTGTAGTTTCCGTGGTGTGTTTGAGAACTCTGAGTTATTTTGTATCTTTCTGTTCTGTTTGCTTATCTATATCTGGGTGTTATAGATTGTGTTACGGTAATGTTACATTAAGCGAAGTATTGAATCGCTGTTTCTGTAAGTCTGCGTTACAGTAGCATTCACTTTGTACGTTGATTATTGAGAAGTTTTAATCTATGTATGAGTCGATACTCTGTGAGTGAGCGAATCAGAATAGTAAGTTTGTAAGGAACAATTTTGAGTGTTGTCTGTTAGTAAGTCCGTTAGCAGAGTTGATGAACAAATTGTTATGTGAGTGAATTGATTTAACAGACCCCTTCCACTCCCAAGAACCCGATATATGTTTAAACGCGTCTCTAACGGCAAGACCCGCATTTAACACTGGCACCGTCTGTGGGAAAGTGGCACCAAATTGTTGCAAAGCGATTATTGGAAAGTGGCACCAGAGCATTGTAAATTGATTGTAAGAAAGTGGTCATAGATTGTGAATCGACGAGTAGTACGCAAAGTATTGCAAACGTGATATATGCCGGTTACTCGTTCCGGTGAAACGTACCCGAAGTATAGGAGAAACGAACAGTATTGGGCGATACCTAATTTGCTAAGGACGCCCCCAGGAGCTAGAAGTGCAGATAAGTTTAACCCAGTTGTCCAGGAAGCAAAGAACAATAGTAGTGATTCCGGTAGCATTCCGGTGGAACGTAGTGCTATTTCGGTAGATTTTGGTGCAATTTCAGCACAATCTGTCAAAGATATAATAACTCCAGAGTCTACCAAGACGCAGTATGCAGTTAACTTAACACCATCTGGACAAGATTCAAATTTGTCTGTGGATAGAAGCATGTTGGCCAAAGAAATTAGTGAAGGTGAAAAAATACCTTGTTTTGGTGAAATTTCGACAAATTTCGGTGATATTTTGGTCCCAGTTACAGAGAGTTCACAGTTTCCCAGTGACGGTTTACCATTTCTTGGTGAATCTTCATTCCGATCACCACTATTCAGAGTAAGCTTCCCTACATTTGATATCAAAGAGGAAGGTAGCTTATTCGAAGCTGAAATCTGAAAGAGATTGAACGATATTATCAGGCTGGAGAGTGCACAGGCTGACGATACAGATTTCGACGGTCAAGAAATTCAACCTCGAAACTCAGGAGATAGTAACAATACAACAGCAAGCACCATGAGTGGGAAATAACAACAACAACAATAACAGCAACAACAACATCTACTTCCACCTCATCTGGTTCCGACAGGAGTTACTTACACAAAATTCAGTGGATTTCCAGGTGATGATCCTGATGCTCATGTACGAACTTTTGAAATTAGTTATGCAGTACTTAATCATCCACCCGATCTGGCATACAAGGCCATAGTATTCGAGTCAACACTAGTTAATGAAGCCGCCAGGTGGCTTACCGAATATGATATCAATCATTTCGGTACCTATGAAGTAGTAAGAGATGTGTTTCTGCAGAGATTCCGGCTAAAGAAGAACCCTGCCGAAATTTTTGATTACCTGCAAAACAATAGACAGAAGCTGAATCAAACAGTGCAGGAATATGCCACCCTATTCAGAACTCATTTGAGACAACTACCGCCGGCCCATGCAAACCTGCCGGATGATGTCATCACACAGTGGTTTATTAATGGTTTGACTCCGCAGCTCTGATAGATTATGATCATTCGTTGTGTGGGAGCTATGACACTAGATGCGGTTATTGCAATGGCCCTGCAGCTCGAGAATAAGGTTGGAGGTTTTACCAAAGATTTGGAGTGGTTAAAATCCAGTAAAAATGTTGTAGAAGATCCGGCTAGACAAACGTACTGCACCACGTGCAAGAATCCAGGGCATACCAGTGCCACTTGTGCACTTAATCAGATGTACTGCGCTATCTGCAATACAAACGGACATTCCACCAAAAACTGTGCCTATAATGCCAAAGTGCAGGGAACAGCAACAGTAAATGCAATTATACAAGAACCAGGACAGCCTGCCACCCACTATGTACCAACTCAGAGGAGAAATAATCAGCAGCAAGGATACAGAAATTATAGAGGACAGAGGAATACCAACTATAATGGAAATCGTTGGCAGACAGGAACATCACAAGAAGGTAATGCCTTGCCACCATCTCACTGTCATTTTTGCGGTGAGTTTGTTCATATCAGAAGATTCTGTAAAGATGTAGCCGAATATGATCAGAGGAAAAAAGAGCGTCAGAACCCAATGACAAATATGGTTCATATCACACCATTAGAAACACAAACCGCAGTAGTTCAGACCCGATCCGGTAAGACACTGCAACCAGCAGCTAAAGTATTTGAACCAGGTATTCGTGAGCAACAAAGAATGTATGACAAAGCTAGTCAGTGGACCACCACAAAACCTCTAGTGTTCCCAGATCCAATTCCGGTGACACAAGTTCCGCTGCCAAAGGAAGTCGCGCAGGAGCAAGAGTCAATCACAGTAACCGATGCATCATCTTCAGAATCAGTAAAAAGTACAAGGCAAGTAGATCAAGCATGGGAAATTCTATCCAAGGCGTCCATTACTCTTCCTCTTGGACAGTTACTGGCATTAGTACTAGGAGTTCGGCAACAATTCGAGCAGCAGTTCAGTTCTGCGTCTTCCTGCATTCCAGCAACAGCGACAGTTCAACCGGAAACTGACTCTACTATGGATCATTCGGTCCCTTTAATTACGGTATGGTACAAAAATCATAAGATTGCTCAAGTATTAATTGATGGCGGATCTGGTGTAAACATAGCTACTGCAGCACTTTGTAAAAAGTTAGGATGGACCGAAATTAAGCCTGTTCAGCTTTTTGTTAGAATGGCCGACCAATCCAGAGTCCACCCAATAGGACTTGTATGGAATGTCCCAATCACTTTGCAATGTACAACTTTTAAGATGACTTTCGTAGTTTTAGAACTACCAGAGTCTAGTCTTGATTATAATCTTCTTTTTGGCCGTCCTTGGTTGAAACAAGCCAAGGTTATACAAGATTGGTCCGCACAGGAACTCACTTTCAAAGACAATAACTGAAAATATGTTGTAAAATTAGATGCTATTCAGCCCTGTGAACTACATGCTAGACCTTATGTGGCAGAACCAGTCCACATGTTAGATGGTTTATCGGATGACGAAGAAGAAGAATTTTTGAAGAATAACATAGATTTAATCTCCTTAGGGACTGTTGATCTACAATCTGTTGTAGTTCACTGGAATCCGACAGTTTGTACGGTGGTGCCTGTGACCGAACAAGTAGAGACAGAAGATACTATTGTCAAGGATGAGGTTGATATACAACAACTTTTGCAGTCAGTTGATGGTTCAGAAAAACCTAATCAATTCTATGTTCCCAAAGATCAGTTGATCACATATAATTTAGGAGATGAAGTAAATCCACGACTTGTCAAGATAAAGGAAGGATTGTCTGAAGCATTTCAAGCAGATTTGATACAACTTATTCGTGAGTTCTATGATGTTTTTGCATGGGATTACCGTGACATGAAAGGTTTGGACCCTCGCCTCTATCAGCATCGGGTCGTACTTAAACCGGAAGCAAAACCAATTAAACAACCCAGCTACCAGATGAATCCTAACTATGTAGCACAGGTAAAGGCAGAGCTTGATAGGTTATTAAAAGTTGGATTCATTGTTCCAGTCGAACATGCTGAATGGATCTCCCTGATTGTAATCGTACCAAAGAAAAACAAGCAGCTCCGAATATGTGTCGATTACAGGAAATTGAATGCAGCCACCGTACCTGATCCATTTCCACTTCCATTTCTTGATACAATGTTGGATAGAGTGGCTGGGCATGAAATGTATTCATTTCTTGATGGTTATAGTGGTTATAACCAGGTTCGAATGGCTGAGGAAGATATACCAAAAACAGCATTCATTACCAACTCGGGTGTTTTTGCTTGTACAGTTATGTGGTTTGGATTAAGAAATGCTCCTAGTACTTTTCAACGATGTATGCAGGAAATCTTCTCCCCCTATCTTACTTCTTTCATGCAAGTATATTTAGATGATTTCTCTTTATTTGGTAAGATGGTAGCACACTTGTATCATTTACGGTGTTGCTTTGAGAAGTGTCGTGAATATAGACTCTGCCTGAACCCAAACAAGTCTGTGTTTGCGGTTTCATGTGGTAAGTTGCTTGGCCATATTGTGTCTGCACAAGGCATACAAGTCGATCCTGATAAAATTGCAGCTGTGTTAGAAGCACCTGTGCCTACTACGCCGAAAGAAGTAATGAGATTCATGGGTCAAGTCAGGTGGCATGGACGACATTTACGGTGGCTTGCTCATTTGGCAATACCCCTCAATAGATTAATAACCAGTACTCCTCGACAGTTTGTTTGGACTCAGGAATGTCAAACAGCATTTGATCGTCTCAAAGGCTTATTAACGTAGGTTCCAATTCTACAACCTCCTGATTGGGAACGTCCATTTCATGTTTTTGTTGACGCATCAGATATCGCCATTGGGAGTGTCCTAATGCAACAAACTGATAAGTGGTTTCGGCCTGTTTATTATGCGAGTAGAAGACTTGCTCCTGCTGAAAAGAATTATTCTGTAACTGAAAGAGAATGCCTTGGTTTAGTATATTCTGTAAAGAAATTTCGGCATTATTTGTTAGGCCGAAAATTCATCTTTCATGTAGATCATGTTGCGCTAGTATATCTGGTTTGGCAGTAGCATTTAGGTGGTCGTTTAGCGCGTTGGGTTCTACTATTACAAGAGTTTGATTACGAAGTGATTCATCGACCTGGAACTGCACATGCATTAGCAGATTTCCTTTCTCGGTTGGATTCCAGTGAAGCTCCGGTCGGTGTTGATGACACCACACTTGCAATTTATGTTATTGACCCAACTACTGATGAATCTACATTAGCCTTTCTTACTGATGGATATCTTCCTGCTCAGACTTCTCCTACAATGCGTAGGAAAATTGCAGTTTACAGTCGTCGATTTTGGTTGATTGCTGGAGAATTGTATTATATGGATCACACTGGAGTCTTACTTCGTTGTATTCCTCCACATGAAGTAAACTCAGTTATCGCTCTGGCACATTCCATACCTTCCGGTGGACATTTTGCAGCAGATTTAACACACCGAAAAATTCTGCAAAGTGGGCTTTGGTGGCCTACCATGCACAGAGATGCATCTCAGTTTGTCAAACAATGTGACAATTGTCAACGGTCTGGACAACCTTTACAATGACATTTTTTCCCTCTCCAACCTGTATTACCATTGGAGCCTTTTTAGAAATGGGGTCTTGACTGTATTGGACCAATCACACCTCCAGCAATCCTTAGCAACAACATATATATTCTGACATGCACAGATTATGCTACAAGATGGGCAGAAGCTTGGGCTTTACGGTCCGCTACAGCTATTTCGGTAGCAAAATGTTTATTAAATGAAAGACGTATTTCCACGATTTGGGTTACCTCTAGAACTAGTGACTGATCACACAATCTTTTCAAATTCTGCACAAATTCAGTTCACCATATTATCCTCGTGCTACTTGCCTGGCTGAAAGTACAAACAAGACCTTGTTGAGTATGCTTCGTAAATTGATTATCAAATCACCAGAAAGATGGGATCAATTACTACCTGCACTATTATGGGCATACCGGAATACTTACAAAGTTGCCACCGGACTGACTCCTTTCAAACTTGCATAGAATGGAGGCAATTGTACCAATGGAGCTTGTAGTATCAAGCTTACGTGTGGCAATCTCTCAGAAAGTGTTACCTGAAGTTTCTTTGCCATTTCGGTTGAACACACTCAGAGAACTAGATGAGCATCGCTGGGAAAGTTTTCTGACTCTTCAAGAAGTGCAGTTGCGGCAAGCTCGTACACATGATCGGTATTTAAAAACTCCAGTTTTTACGTAGGGCAACTTGTGCTGTTTTATAATGCAAAATCAAACCGCTCTGCTGGAAAATTCAAGTTACGCTGGTTTGGTCCTTACCAAATTACTGAACAAGTGGGCCCAACAACTTTTCGGTTGGCTACTTTGACCAGAATTCCTCTTCCGAAAGTGATAAATGGTTCAAAGTTGCGGCCGTATCATCAAGCGCCTAATTCGCACTGAAGTATTCCGCGGTTGCCCGCGTATTTTTTCTTTTTTTTCTTTTCTTTTCCTTTCTAGTTTTGCGTGATTAATAAAATAAGTATGTAAATATCCTCGTTTCATACCTAATTATGATCTACAGCCACCCTGCATTATCGTTCTGCTGATGCATGCACACCGAAGTTATGAGGTTATCATTTCAACATCGCGCGATGATTAACAATTTCAATTGCTTCCCGCTGCCAAGTATCTACTTAACCTTTTTCATTCCACTGTCAATCGCTATTGTGTCTGTGTGTTTTGCGTGCTTGTGCTCTCTGTATACCCTGTGCAATTGTGTTCCTGTGCTTGTGTGTGCACAACATGGAAGCATTAGCAAACTTTGCTATGTTCCATGATGGACTCCCCACAGATGTAGGTGAGTTCTTGCGAATCCGTGGGTTGGCAAATTTCGCTGAATTGCCTTGGCATTCAGTGGATTGTCACCCATTCTATGCCCAAATCATCGCCGCCATCGCTGCCACACCTGCCACAGAGCAGAGTTGGCCAATCACCTCCTTACCATCTCGTACCGTAATAACTTTTCAGACTTTTGCTGATGCATTCCGACTCTCTGCAAGGTCGAGAGAATGGACCTAGTCTTCCCATCGCCACCATGAATCAGTTGTTTCCTAGGCATTCTTCTAATGAATATGCTATTCTTTGTCGCCCTGAGCCTGAAAGATCCGCATTACAGTTTTTAGTAGCTATCCTCAACCTGCAAAAGCGTACATATCGCATATCTCGCCCTTTCTATTCGGAAATAGATATGGCTGCGAGAGATCCTGTAAACTTTGCATCATATTATTTCTGCCGCATTCATCGAGAATGCGTTTCCATCATTAAACAGGTCAACAAGGGAGAAATGCCCTGATCACGATTACCACATATATTAAGTTTCCTGTTTCCGGCAATACAAGCAGCACAACCACCACCCAGAGGTCCGGTATTACACCATGAAGAATCTGCGCAGATATTGGAAGATGATGAAGAGGATGACAAAGAATTATTCCAGCTCCTCCACCGGAAGCGCATCAGAATAAGCTCTCCTGATAGCCAAGTAAAGGGATCGGTCGCCGGACATGAAGATGATGACAATGAAGAAGAGACTTTTCACGACACCGCTATCTCCATGCACCATGATTCATCAGCACAGTCCTCTCCAAAGCAGCAACAAGAGCATGATGAGACCACCAAATCCAGAGCCAGCTCCTCTCAAGAAGAATCTCAGTGACAATCCGAACAGGAAAAGCAAGAAGATGGGCAACCTATCATTAAGGAAATTTTCGAAGAACTGATTAAAGCAGTGGAGTCTGCAGCTGCCAAACCTGATGACACTACGCAACAAACCACCGAACAGGTATTAGAAACAACCACTGTTCTTCTCACTCCTCCGCCCGAACCTCCGATTAACCCCATTCTCCCTATTCCATCTATTGTCCATGAGGAACCTTCTGCTTCATCTTCCTCACCAAATTACTCTCCTCCCTCTTCACACCAACTTTTGACAGCCTCTTCATCCCAATAGCCACTTCCTCCATTTCCCATATTTACCGAACTTGAATCCATGGGGCGCATGATTATACAATTTTCCCAGCAGCTTCCGGTACAATTAAGACAAGTTACAGAGAATATTCGTCAGGAACTACAACATAAGGTGGATACCCTTGAAGCAGACATCACTCCTCTATAGGAAGAGATCGATGCAGTCAAAGCAGCAAATCATCATCTGCACTTCCAGATTAACCAGCTCCAAGCCAGACTTGCCGGATAGGAAGCAGTTATCAGTCAACGAGATGCGGCACTGGCAGAAGTCCGAGAAAAAGAAGAATTATTAAGTGTTGCTGATGTAGAGATTCTGCAGTTAAAGCAATTACTACAGGATAAAGAGGATGCATGTATAGCTCTGGGCAATCTGTTAGAAGAAACCACACAACAGCGAAATGAAGTGGTACAACGCAGACAAGAGATGCACGATTTGGTTAAGAAGACTAATGAAGAACTCCAGAGAAGCAAGTTTGATTTATCTGAAGTAAACAATATTCTTAAACATAATTGATCATGGAAGCTCAATTACAGAAAGAGATAACAAGGATCAGAAGAGAGTGTGATGCTTTTTATCGAACAATCCAATTTCAAAATCAGGAGATAGAAAGAAGAGAGAATCAATTGGATGCTCAAAAAGAAAGACTGTCTCGAATTGATAAGCAGATAGAAGATATGAAAGTCAGTCGTGATGCGGCTCTGTCAAATGAATTTTACTTACAGGAAGCTTTTCTGCAGACCCAAGCAGAAAGTTTAATAAGCCAAGTTATTTCGTTAAGCTCAGTACAGACAGATGCTCAGCTTGTAGAACCAGATATTTTGAAACAGATGTTAGAGACATTGAAAAAGAAAATTGCCTGGACATTTAGATTAGCCCGAACTATGTATTTAGAAGGAATAGTAGATGAACCATAATTTTTGTATACCTGCGGGTTCAAGTCCACCGTGCGTGCCAGTGTAATCCCCCGCATTGGCAATTGTAAAATCTGACTCTTAACGAACCGAAAGGTCATTGCGTAAATGATGTAACCTTGATTGATGTTGTAACCTTTATATAAATCAATGAAAAAAGACGCTTCGGGGATGACCAGAGGAGTCGCCAGACTGTTCGTCTGGTTGATGATACCTGTGTAGTTTCCGTGGTGTGTTTGAGAACTCTGAGTTATTTTGTATCTTTCTATTCTGTTTGCTTATCTGTATCTGGGTGTTACAGATTGTGTTACGGTAATGTTACATTAAGCGAAGTATTGAATCGCTGTTTCTGTAAGTGGTTTTTTGTAAGTCTGCGTTACAGTAGCATTCACTTTGTACGTTGATTACTGAGAAGTTTTAATCTATGTATGAGTCAATACTCTGTGAGTGAGCGAATCAGAATAGTAAGTCTGTAAGGAACAAATTTGAGTGTTGTCTATTAGTAAGTCTGTTAGCAGAGTTGATGAACAAACTGTTATGTGAGTGAATTGATTTGGGAAAATCAAGTATAGGGCCTCTGTTTAACAGACCCCTTCCACTCCCAAGAACCCGATATATGTTTAAACGCATCTCTGACGGCAAGACCCGCGTTTAACAATCTCTACTCACAGAAAATCCTTTATTGGTTGGATTGTACAATCTATATCCTTTTTGGTTTTGATCATAACCAATGAATACACACTTCTCTGCCTTGGGATCCAATTTCCCTCTTACTTGAGAAGGAATGTGAGCATAGGCTAAGCATCTAAAGATTTTACAATGCTCTAGACTAGGTCTTCTTCCATTCCACACTTCATATGGAGTGGTTCCATCTAGTGACTTAGATGGAAGTCTATTTATAAGATATGTTGCTATAGACACAGCCTCTGCCCATAAATAGTTTGGCAATCCCTTTTCGTTGAGCATAGACCTTGCACCTTCGACAATAGCTCTGTTCCTCCTCTCTGCTGCACCATTGAGTTCGGGTGTATACCTTGTAGTGACTTCCCTTTTAATGCCTCTTTCATGCAAGAAGGCATCAAATTCAGAAGAGAAGTATTCTCCTCCACCATCTGATCTGAGCCTTTTCAAAGTCCTACCTGTTTGGTTTTCAACAAGAGCAATATACTTCTTAAAGCAATTAAACACTTCATCCTTGTGCTTCATGAAAAACAGAATGGTCCACCTGCTACAATCATCTATGAAAGACACATAATATCTTGAGCCTGATATAGATGGCTCCTTACTTGGACCCCATACATCCGTGTGCACTAGATCCAAAGGATTTTGATACATATATCCTTTCTTATTGAAAGGTTGTCTATGAGCCTTGCTGAGTTGACAAGCTTCACACTTATAAATCATGTGTTGCCTTGTGATATTAGGCAAACCAAGTACACTTTGGTCCCTGCAAATCTGTTTGAGTGTCCTCTCACCAATGTGAGCAAGCCCTTTTGTGCCAGGTTTGAGATCCATAGCTAAACAAAGCTATGTTCTTTGTATCTTCCACTTCAAAAGTGAAAAGCCTTCCTGTCTTTTCTCCTTTGGCAATCCTTCTAAAGCCTTGCCTTGGGTCTTCAACATATGCTCCAAACCGGTTGAATCTAACCAAGCAATCCTTTTTCAACAATCTATCCAACACTTATTAAATTTTTGGTAATTGTAGGGACATACAAGACTTTGCTTAAGAGGCTCATATTCCCATCTGATGTCTTCACATTACCTATCTTCTCCACTGAATGCTTTGTGTCATCTCCTATCTACACTTCATGCTTGTTATGAGGATCTTCCAAATCAGAAAGTAAAGCCACATTTCCTGCTACATGGTTTGAGCATCCCGAATCAATGTAAAATATGTGATCATCATCCTTCCCCTTCTTTACTGATAGCTTCATAATCAATAATGAATCTTCTTGACTTTGGTCCTCTACATAGTTATTGTAGTCTCTCCTTCCTCTATGGCCACTTTGATAGTTGTTGTTGTAGTAGTTGTTGTTGTAGCCTCCATTGTACCTGCCTCTATTTGATCCATAGCCACATCTATTGAATCCTCTTCCTCTTGAGTTCCTCGGGTTCCTGAAACATTCTTCAGTAGTATGATTAGATAAGCCACATATATTGCAAGGTTGAGATGATTGGAATCTCCCCCTGCCTTGCTTTCCACCTCTGCCTCTTCATCTAGCTCTTCCTCTACCTACAAAGTTTGCTTGGAAAGAGCTACCCTCATCTTCATTCTTCCTAGTTGACTTGTCCTTGACTTTAGCTTTATCGGAATATAAGGCAGAAGTTTGATTACCTCTTGAGGACTCACCACCTTTGGTAATCTTTGCTTCATGAGTGAAGAGTTGGCCCATGAGTGTGTTGAGGTCGGGTACATGCATATCCATGTATAAATCCATGGCTGTTGTGAATGACTCCCACTTGTCGTCTGCTTTGATTCCATTTATGATTTGTCTAATGATTTGCTCCTCTTCAATTACCTCTCCAATGCTTCCAAGTTGGTCGGAAATCTCCTTCATCTTTGTGACATAATCAGTCACATTTTGCTTCGGGCTTTCTTCATTGTTGTGAACTCCATCCACAATTGGTTCTTCCTTGCTCGAGTGTTGGAAGAGAAGAAAGAAGCAAGTGCATTCCATGTCTCTCTTGATGTCTTGCATCCCTTGACATGAGGTAAAAGAAAATTAGAGATTGAGTTTAGAATATAGGACCTTGCAAGTGCATCCTTTGAACACCAATTTCAAAGTCCTTCTGCTTCTTCATGTGATGGTTGCCCTTTGTTCCTCATGGTTGGCATTGCTTCATCTCCAGATATGAATCCATATAGATTCCTCCCTTGAAGGTAAGCCTCCATCCTAAGAGACCATGCCGGGTAGTTGTTTCAATCCAATTTGTCAATTGTTGATGGAAATCCATCTCCCATGTTGCTTGACTATGCTCTGATACCACTGTGAAGAGAGATGGTGGATGCAATCCAAAGATGAGTAGGTGCTGCTACAACCAGCTTCACACCAGCCAACTGAGACTTCAGAGTTGGTTATTAGACCCTTTGAGCTTTCTAAATCCACCAAAATATCAGCCAAGTACTTTGGAACATGTATCCCAAAAGTTTAAGTCAAGACAGACTAGTTGTGAAATGACTAGCTCCCAAAACTTGTTATTTTTGGACATACACCTGCTGGAAAAAATGAACAGTGCTCTCAAGCTGATAGGAATTAGACAAATTCCTTTTGGACATAGCAAATAGACTTAGCAAGCTTCCCAATCCAAGTTAAAAGACTTCAAATGATGGACTGAGCACTGAGAACAAGTTTCATCCATTTCTGGAACATGCCCACCATTCTCGGGACTCTGCAAAGATAGATCAGTGAGCAGTAAAATGCAGATATATCCGAATTTGTATATTCAATGACATTGAAAATTTATATGCAGAAAGTGGACAGTAAGAGCTATCCAACGCACATTAAAACACTAAAAAAGGTTTCGTAGAACTCGCGATATGACCTTCTGAAGTGACTACTCTGAGTGAGTATAAGAGAGAACAAAACAGAGAAGTAGATAATGACAAATGTATAGATTCACATATTATTACAACCACATTGGCAATGAATATTTGCACAATGGGAGTAGAATGATAGAGCTATGGAGTAAGCTCTTCAATCTCTACAAAATGACATGAAGTGGTCACGTACAAGGCTTGCTAATCGCTGCTTCCTTCTTGCTCTTTTTATAGCTATTCTTGGAGGGAGTTTTGAATTCGAATTCGAATGGCTCCACCTAAAAGTGATCCCCAAAATTAGGAGATATTCCCTCAGCTCAAAAATTCATGATTTAGGTAGTTAGAGCCACGAATTTGCTTTTACATCATGGATGAGGTAAGCCATCCTTTTCCTTTTTCTTTTTTTAATTACAAGAGATAAAAATGAACTCTTTTACAAGAGGTGTTCACATGAGTACACATGTGACTTACAAATGATCATAATATCAAGCATATCAAGCATGTAGGCTTGGGTAAAATGCACCAACAGTACCTATGTCTAAAACTATTCTTTTGTGTAGTCGACTTTGACACCTGCAACTTCTAATGCATGATTCTCCCAAACTAGACCTCGTTTATTTAAATGCTTTTAGCCACAAGTAGTTTACCTTTCAACTTAAAGAATGAGTGCTTATTTGCTAAAAAATGTACACTATGGAGGGAGATCAAACATTGGCCATCGGGATTGCACCTATTTTTGTCTTCACTTCTCACATTTACACATGTAAATGTTCCTACTTAAAATTCTCTCAGCCTGATTAAAATTAAACTCTCAAATATGGACCAAAGATGCACTAACTATGGACTTAGGCATCTACAAAAGGATCAAGCACATAAGGAGAGATGGAGAAAAGATCGTGACTCAGATTTGAGAAGTTTTCTTCTATTCTCATGAAAACAACTGATTTGATGAATCTCATTCATTCATCACATACATTCTTCTTGTACTCATCTATACTTGGTCTATATATTTTCTCACATGTATTTCCCGACTCTATACATGTATATATAGGCATATATGTACAAACGCGTGACCATTACAAAGGTATAAGTGAACTAATTTTAAGCTTAATGTACATGTATATACAAGTCTTCATCTTTTGAACATGCACTAAACTTCAAGCCTCAGATGTTGATCTTTGCTTCATTCTTTGACTTCAAATCTTTGTCCAAATCATCAATTGTTGATTTTCCTGCACCAACAGCTCCCCCTCAATCATCAATTGTGAATTTCTCCATCTTCTTTATACCTGCCATGTCTTTGAGCCTTTGTATCTTAGGTCCATCCAAGCTTTTGGTTAACATGTCTGCAATCTGATCTTTTGTTGAAGTATTTATGACTTTAATCTCCTTATCAATCACCTTCTCTCTCAAGCAATGATATTGAATCTCAACATGTTTAGTCCTAGCATGAAATACAGGGTTAGCAGCTAGATGCAATGAACTCATATTATCTCCATGAATAGTTGGTGTACTCTGAATGATGTCAAAACTCTTCATGAGAGTCTTCAGCCATATAACCTCCTTTGTAGCTTCAACCACACCTTTATACTCTGCTTCTGTGGATGAAAAAGCAACTGTATGTTGCTTCTTAGAACACCAAGTCATTAACTTATCTCCCACATAACATAGATACCCATAGGTTGATCTCCTATCATCAGGATTACCTACCCAATATGTATCACTATATATCTTCATGTTTGTATCTGATGTGAATCCATAATAAAAACCTTCTTTGAGTGTACCCTTAATGTATCTTAGCACCCGTTGTCCTGCAATCCAATGTTCTTTCCTAGGACAATGCATGAACTAAGACAACACTCCAACTACATATGACAAATCAGGCCTAGTTAATGTAGCATAGATTAAACTACCAACCAGACTTTGATATAGCTTCATGTCCTTGAATTCTTCTCCTCCATATCTGCTCAATTTGTGATTCACCTCCATTGGAGTAGGTGCTACCCTACAATCTTCCATTTTAAACTTGATTAGCAAGTTCTTCAAATACCTTTCTTGAGTCACATATACTCCATGTTGAGTATATGAAATCTCCATGCCTAAGAAATATGACAAGTCTCCCAAGTCACTAATTTTCAACTCTTTCTCCATTTGCTTCTTAAGACCTTGTATGCCCTTTTCATCTGTACCTGTAAGAATTATGTCATCAACATATATGCACATGTAAATGAACCCATCATCACTTGCTTTAACAAGCAAGCTAATATCTGCCTTAGACACTTGGAAACCAAGCTCTTTCAAGACTTCACAAGTCTATAATTCCATGCCCTTGGGGCCTGCTTCAAACCATATAAGCTCTCTTGAGCTTACATACATACTCTGGATACGTTTTATCCTTGAAACCTTCTGGTTGCTCCATAAAACATCATCTGAAATGTAACCATTTAGAAAAGCATTCTTCACATCTAATTGACATATCTTCCAACCTTTACATGTAGCAATAGCTATGAGAGTCCTTATAGTTGTCATCTTTGCCACAGGACTATAATTCTCATCATAATCTATAACAGATTTCTGAGCATACCCTTTCACAACAAGTCTAGCTTTATATCTAGACACACTTCCATCTGCATACCTCTTTGTCTTGTAGACCCATTTGCATCCAATGATCTTCTGACTATTTGGTTTGGGAACCAAACCCCATGTCTCATTTTCCATCAATGCTTCATACTCCTCTTGCATAGCTTTCTCCCAATTTTCCTTACCTTTTGTCTCTTCATATGTAGAAGGGTATTCCTCTCCTTTCTTCATATAAGCATAATGTTTATCGGTCAAAAATGAAGTATCATAGCTATACCTAATAGGTTGCCATTGTGACTTGACGATCTTCCGAGTTCTCCACTTCTTGAAGTTTCTGGTTCATCACATTCTGGATCAAACCTTGGCATTTCTTCAACTTCAACTAATGCTTCATTGTTCTCTTCATCATCAAATATTTGAACCTTTGATTTACCTTTCTTCTGGTTCAATGTTTCTTCATCACCTGCATTAATGTCTATTGTACCTGGATACCAAGTACCTTGCTCATCAAATGCAACATCCTTTGACACAAGGAATTGCTTTGTGGATGGACTCCACAACCTATAACCCATCTGCTTATCATCATAACCAATGAACACACACTTTTCAGCTTTAGGTTCCAATTTATGCCTCAACTGAGATGACACATATGCATAAGCCAAACATCCAAACACTTTGCAATGATCTAAGGTAAGTGTCTTACCCCACCCTGCCTCATATGTTGTCATACCCTGCAAAGCTTTACATGGTAGCCTATTAACCAAGTATGTGGTTGTATTTACAGCCTCAGCCCACAGATACATAGGACAATTTTTCTCTTTCATCATTGACCTTGGAAACTCAACAAGATTTCTATTTCTCCTTTCTACTTCACCATTTTGTTGAGGAGATTACCTGCAAGTAACTTCCCTTTTTATACCTGCATTCCACAAGTAATCACGATACCCATTAGAGAAATACTCTCCCCCTCCATCCGACCTTAGTCTCTTCATTTTTTGTCCTGAAACTCTTTCTACATACACATGAAAATGTTTAAATGTATTGAACACCTCTGATTTATCTTTGATCACATATATGGTGATCCACCTGGTAGCATCATCAACATAAATCACATAATATCTTGAACCATCTATATGTACCAATTCAAGCTTCTCCGAATACATGAAGCCATGCTTGTTATATGATTGGTCCCCACACATTTGTATGTACCAATTCAAGCTTCTTTGAATACATGAAACCATGCTTGTCATATGATTGCTTATGAGTCTTACCTAATTGACATGCTTCACATTTGTATGTCATGTGTTGATATGCAACATTAGGCAATCCAAGTAGTGAACCATTATCGATCATATCCTTAATACCTCTTTCATTAAAATGTCCAAGCCTTTTATGCCAAAGATCTAACTCAGAGATCTTATGTCCTCCATAAGTGAACAAGGCATGACCAACATTGCCTTGAATATTCAATGTGAATAGCCTTCCTTCTTTCTTTCCTGAAACAATTTGTTTATACCCATTGCTAGGGTCTTGCACAAAAACTCCATCATTAGTGAATGTTACTTCATAACCTTTCTCTACAATTTGCCCTACACTTATCTGATTCTTTGGAATCGAAGGAACATACAAAACCAATACTCAAAAGAGTGCTTCCATCCTTGGCCTTTACCAATCCAATGGACTTCACATTATGCTTTGTGTTATCACCTATTTGAACTATATGATTAGTTACCTTATTCGCCAAATCAGTCATCAAAGCTATATTGCCACTCAGGTGATTGCTACATCCTAAATCAATATTCAAGACTCTTTGATCTTCAATTTGTCTTTCACAAGTTCCATTCATAATTAAGGTTGAATCCTCTTTCTGATCTGAAGCTTAATTTTAGTAGGTATTATTGTAGGATTGACTTTGGAAGCCTCTATCCACATTTCTTCCAAAGAAACCTCTACTACCTCTACCTTTGAAATTACCTCTCTAATTTCTATTACCTCTTCCTCTTGAATTAAAGTTTTGATTATATCCTCCACCATTCTGATTATTATGCCAACATTCATGAGCTAAATGATTATTCTTACCACAAAATCTAGCAAGCTTTGACACCATCTTTATTGCTTCTGCCTCTTCCTCTTCCTTTGCCACCACCTCTTCCTCTTAGGAAGTTAGCTTGGCTAGTTGTGCCTTCATCTTCATTCAATGTTTGCTTGCCTTTGTTAATCTTCTTCTTGTCCTTTGAATGCATTGCTTGACTTGTACTTTTATCAGCATCACCTTTGACATCCTACTCAAAGGTTAGCATGTGTACTAGCAATTGATTCAAATAAGAAGTGAAATGATCTAGTGACAATTCAATAGATAGAATGAAAGGCTTCCACTTCTCATCTCCTATCAAAACTATGAGAATTTGTCTTACCAATTTATCCTCTTCAATATCTTCATCAACTGCTCCTAATGCATCTGCAATGTCTTTCATCCTACATAAACAAAAATAGATTGAGAACCTTTCTTTTTGAATGTGGTGAATTATGCCCATAAAGATGCCTTCCTTGACTTTGTAGTGTTTTGGAAATGCTCCTCCAAGGCATTCCATACGTCACTTGCACTTTCAAGTCCTTTAATGTGAGCTAGCAAGTAATCATTGACTCCCATGTAGATAATGCTTCTAGCTTGAGCATACTTCTTCATCTATGTCTTCAAATATGAGAGCTCTTCCCTAGTTGGAACACTAGGATCCCTAAATTCTAGTTTCTCTTCTTCACCTATAATATATATCCTATCAGGTCTTTGCTCATGAGATGAGCTTCCATCCTCATTGGCTAAGCAGGATAGTTTTCTCTATCCGATTTCTCTATCTGAAGAGAATCTCCCATCCTTTCTTCACCTCTGCAATAAATTCTTCAAGATTTGTGAGTAATGAATGTACCTTTACTTCGAATATAGTTCCTTCTAATCTTCTAGATAACTTCAGGCCTGCTTCTCTAGCTTTCACTTCAAAATTTCACCTTTTGAATCTTCAAAGGTTGATTTCTGTATAATTGCAATAGTCGGGGGTCCTCCTTTCTTCAATTCTCATGATTCGTGCTCTGATACCAATGATGGAGAGTGTTAATATCCAAAAGACCAAATTATCCTTGATGTTAGAACAGCTCTATATCAAGAAAAACTAAAAAACTCAACCAAGTTTGGAAGACCAATGCCAAATTATCAAACTTTGCACTAACTATGAAGAAACTAAATATTCAAAAAAGACTGTTGCACTTAATTCACTCATTGGCTTATCAATTGTGTAAATTTTTCAATGAAACTTTATACAAGGTGTCTCCTAAAGTTTGCACACCTTGTCCAAGTTAAATCTCTCCAAAATATTTATTAGATCTTGAGATTTACTTCAAACAATGTACCTCTATATGAAACTATTCTTTTGTGTAGTTAACTTCGACACCTACAACTTCTAATGCATGGTTCTCCCAAAGTAGAGCCTGTTTATTTAAATGCTTTTAGCCACAAGTAGATTACCTTTTAACTTAAAGAATGAGTGCTTACTGGCTCAAAAATTTACACTGTGGAGGGAGATCTGATCAAAACATTGACCACTGGGATTGCACCTATGTCTATCGTCACTTCTCACATTTACACATGTAAATGTTCCTACTCAAAATTCTCTTAGCTTGATTACAATTAAACTCTCAAATATTGAACATAGATGCATATACTATGGACTTAGACATCTACAAAAGGATTTATGAAATAATCAAGCATAGAAGGAGAGATGGAGAAAAGATCGCGACTCAGATTTCAGAAGTTTTCTTCTATTCTCATGAAAACAACTGATTTGATAAATCTCATTCATTCATCACATACATTCTTCTTCTATGCATCTATACTTGGTCTATATATTTTCTCACATGTATGTCCTGACTCTATACTTGTATATATAGGCATATATGTACAAACACATCACCATTACAAAGGTATAAGTGAACTAGTTTTAAGCTTAATGTACATGTATATACAAGTCTTCATCTTCTGACCATGCACTAAACTTCAAGCCTCAGATGTTGATCTTTGCTTCATTCTTTGACTTCAAATATTTTTCGAAATCATCAATTGTTGATTGTCCTACACCAACATAAATACCTATGCCATCTCTCACAAGAAAAGTCTCAACAAAGAATCCAAGGAAACACAAGGGTCCGAACCAAGCACAGAGACCAAAAGAAGATACACTCACCTTTTTGACAATAGTAAGAAGATAATCACCAAGGGTATGGGTCTGGAATACAAAAGTTTGGGTAGCCCCTAGAGAACCAAAGAACCAACCATGTGGAATATAGAATGTAAGAAACCATAAAGCCCAAGGTGATCTCTACGCAACCAAACATGGTTCTCAAATGGATCCCTATAAGGAGGAATGATGAGTTTTCATCTCGAGATCCAATGGATACCTCTAAGTACAGCTTGCATCAATGTCTCTAAGTAACATCAAAAGCCTCGACATGCAAAAACCATGTACTCCTTGTACATCCCTGTCTTTTGCACCATTGAGGTCATGCGTTTCCAAAGTATGCATCAATATAGGGCCACATTACATGTCCGTGCATAGACACATTTGAGAATTATAGGCACAAGAGCACTTTGACATATGTCAACTATGTTTATTGATACTAACCTCTTTCTTCTTGTTTTGTGACATTGTTCCAAAAAAAAAAAGGGAAAGAGAGAAGAAGACAGAGGACAAGGCGCTCAAAGAATCTCATGAATGAACCATCAGCAAGGACATCCATCAACAAGAAAGACAAGCCAATGGTCACTCACCGTGATCAGAGTACAACACAAAGAGATAAAGATTGACCAACCTTTCACCATGGTAAGCACACTTTGGCAACACTATCATCATGATAGATTAGGAAAGCTCTTTGTCAGCATACCCTTGGGCAATTAGCTCAAGACCCAAATTCTTGCACCATACTTCTTCCAATGCATTTCTCAAGTATGCATGCATAGGGCCACATTACAAGGCCATGTACAAGGCACATATTTTCTTCAACCCATGCACTTACCCATCATTCCTTATGGTTTATGAGTACTTGGCATGTTAGCTATGAATCTCAGGTTTGAAAATCCAGAAGCCACCAATACCTCTACAACCAATCACAGTAGCTCTAGTTGAGAGCTACTCAAAATCAACATGGACAACCTCTTTTGAGCAAATAGAATTTTTTGGAAGCTTACAAATACACCATCATTGTGGAATCCAAGGAAGAAGCACATACAAAGGGACTAAAACTTGTGAAGGCTAGCAATGACACAACAAGGAATATGACAACCAAACTCGCTACATTTGGAGGACAAACTGCTGTCGGGAAGAAGGAGGTCAGGTGAATAGGAAGAGCCAGCACAGGGGGTTGGATCAGGCCCCTAGGGTGTGCACGCCGTTCCCACTGTCCGGCGAGCGGTGTCTGCACGCTGGGCGCCTCGCCCTCTCTCTGGTGTGGCGATCGTCGTAAGGCCCCTACTCTCTTGGAAGAGACGAACGAACGTGCGTACGTGGAAGATCGTAGGCGTTTGGGAGCGAAAGAATCCAGATACGAGGTGCACACAAAAATCAATGATACAATGTAAACGTGACTGAAGTCATCCAATAAAATCTCGGTAATACAATGATGCCCACTACAGTGCGGGTCGGTGATACAAAAATCCACTATAGTGCGGATGGACGAATACAAATATGCCGCCGCTACAGTGCGGATTTGCCAGATATGACGTAGGCCTCCCGCTATGGTGCGAGAAGGCACCTATAGGACTCAGCTTCGGTCTTCAGTCAGCTTTCGTTTTACTCGGTCTTCAATCCAAGCTTTACTTCAAGTCTGCTTGTCAATAGATTTTCTTCTCTTTACTTCAGAATCCCGCAATTACTTCATATAATATCTCCAAAATCAATCGCAACCTGGAAAGAAGTTCCACAAGCAAGATCCACGGTGTATACTCTTTACTTTGAGTCTTTAATCACTTCTCATCACTTCATATAATCTCCAAAATCATCAATCGCAACCTGGAAAGAAGTTCCACAAGCAAGATCCACGGTGTATACTCTTTACTTCGAGTCTTTAATCACTTCTCATCACTTCATATAATCTCCAAAATCATCAATCGCAACCTGGAGAGGCCATCCACAGATGAGATCCACGAGGTGTGTATAGCTTTTCATCTTCGGTCCTCAAAGCTCTTCGTCACTTCATTTAATCCTTCTTCAAATTATGAGAAACCGCAATAACCTCGAGAAGCGTTCCACAAGAGATCCACGGGGTGGGGGGTAATAAAAATTATCAATACCATTAGATCTTATGACAAAAAACACACACTAAGCTTAATTTTATGACACACACACATAAACATATGAAAAAAACATATTCATGGTAAAAAAACACCCCTTCTTTTCCCTCCTTATTTCTCTTTTAACCCCTCTTTCCTTTCAGTTCTCCCTTCTTTTCTTTATTTCTTCGACTCTTCTTTCTCTTATTTAATCATTAAAAATAGAACATTTTCATTTTGGGTACTTTTCATCAAGCATAGCCCAAAGTTTTAACTTGTTTACCTATGTAAAATCTATACGTGATTTCATAAAGCTACAAACATTTTCAAAAAGAAATAGAGTACGCTTTTTTTTTCTTTCTCTCCTTCCTTTTCTCTTTCTTTTATTCTTATTTCATTTTTCTTTTATGTTTTTCTTCTGTCCACTTTTACTTTCTCTCTCTCTCCTGTTTTCTTTGCCTGGCGTAAATACGTGAATCTCTCTCTCTCTCTCTCTCTCTCTCTCTCTCTCTCTCTCTGTGGCCGCATCATCTCTGCTATGTCGGCCGCCAAACAATATGTCTCTCTCTCTCTCTAACGTATACATTCAGCTACTGACTTCTAGAATTTTCCCTCTCTCAGTCAACAACCTCACAATTTTGCCCCTCTCTCTCTTCTAGATTCCCATCTATGTGCGCCACCAGGTTATGATCTCTCTCTCTATGCGCTCGAGTCTTGCCATCGTCATCAGCAGTCCTTCGGTCTCTCTCTCTCTCTGTGTAGGTCAATAGAGGCAGATTGCAGATTAATTAAGGCCAACTATGACTGAAGGGTCATATGGAAAGCTGCTGGAGCAAGTCTTCCCACACTAGAGACATATTGCTCAATCATGTAATTGAACTTCAACAATCTATGAATCTTGACTAAGAACTCTCTCTCAGAAATTATCAACACAAAGGTAAAACATGAATATGAATTAGAGAGAGGTAAGAAATCATACCTGGAGAAGCGTTCCACAAGATAAAACATATGGGGCATGAACCCCTATTTACAGGTTCGCCCGCGCTTCTCCCTTTGGCACTATTCTCTAGAAGTTTCTAACCTCCTTACTCAACTTTCTAATTCTAGACAACCTTGCATGTTCATTTACTATTTTTGGGAAATCACACCTCTTATTTCTATTTTTGATTTCTCTCTTTTCTTATTTTTCCTAAACTAAGGTTTTGGTTTCATACTGTATATACAAATTTATTAATTTTAAGGGTTTGAACTAGGGTAAACGCCAATTCCAAGGGTCCAACCTAGGGTTTTTAATCGAGAAAATTAGGGGTTTGCCCACAATCAACTCAAGCATGTCAAATCAAGGGTTTACTTATAATTTTGGCCAAAACTCCAAGGGTTTCTAAGGGTTCAAGTTCAGTTTTAATAGGGTAAACTCACATTTTTAGGGGTTTTTAAGGGTCAAACCTAGATTTTTATAGGTCTAATCGTTAGCGATTTACACACATCTAATGTACATATATTACCATGGTTTCACATCTCACAATCAATCAAATCGGCCAGAACATGCATAGATCATAACCCTTTGTAAGTCAAAACACCACACAAAACTCATAAAATCAATGAACTTTGAAAAAAAAACATGCATACTTCCCGGAGGGATTTCATCCCGACATTTGCGCCCACTAAACCTGCACATCATCCTGATGGGCCAACCTGCAAGATCCAGCAGAAGCGTATCAGGGTTCTTTTTGAAACACTTTTTACTTTTTAATATCTTTCTTTACAAAAATCAAAACGTGGT
Source organism: Ceratopteris richardii (assembly GCA_020310875.1). Classification (NCBI taxonomy): domain Eukaryota; kingdom Viridiplantae; phylum Streptophyta; class Polypodiopsida; order Polypodiales; family Pteridaceae; genus Ceratopteris; species Ceratopteris richardii. The sequence continues at coordinate 15,157,186 of CM035410.1, forward strand.
CACATGCAATTTTTATAAAGATTAGTACGAAATTTAGAAAATTATGCAGATTCAAGCTTCACAAAGTTAACATCATACTATATTTCTGCGTCTACAATTTGACAAGTAATCACATGAATAAATGGTTGGCTTTCTAGATCTTCTCTTCGTTCAAGTGGTTCAGATCCAACTGCTCATCCTAAGTACTAGCATATACTTATGTTTCTATTAACTCAGTTTGTAGAATGTACCTCAATTCCCACTATTTATCTCCTACGGTCCAACTCTCCATTAGATTCTCTTTTCTTTTCTTTTTCTTTCACGTTTTTCTTTTTCTCTTTCTTTTCTTTTTCACTTCATCCCAGCTCAGCATTTTATTTTCTTTTCATTCTCACAAATCGGCCTATGTCGAAATCGGATGCGACTCATGGACTTGTCCACCCGGCCAAGTTTACCCCACCTCTCTACCGACCTGACATAGCGGACAACATACACAACATCAACCCTACATGAAATCGACGTCAGCTCGTGGCTCTGACCACCCGATTAGAGTGACTCCACCCGCCTACCGACCCATGCAGGCGCATGACAACAGATAGGTTAGGCCTACGACGAAACTAGCATCAGCTCGTGGCGTTGATCACCCGACCAAGGTGGTTCCACCCGCCTACTAGCCCATCGCAGCGCACTAACTATATGCACACACATATAAGCTGGCTTGAGCATGAATGTTTTTCTATAAATCATGATACATATGGAGGTAAGATCTCACAAGAAGCAAATAGTAGGACCCAAAGAATCCCATTCACTAAGCGTTCAAATCAATCAACATATACATGCACTCAGTCTAAGCATTCCATCACCTTCCCAAGCTTTCACTCCCAAAAAACTCTAGTCTGCTAACTGATTTCATTCATATAATTTCTAATTGCTCATGCTTCATGCAAACCCATAATAGATATTTGTTATCTTCATTCTACATGATTTTCATAAATTCATACATATCTTTATCACACACATCAATGTAATGCATATGCTCTTTCAGAAAGAAAACAAAATTCAAATTGGAAACACTCAAATAAAAAACATTTCACCTAATTATTTTATTGCATCTTCATCATTGATTGATCCAGCTTTTCTTCAATTTCATGATCTATCATTCTTCACCAGCTTCAGCATCAGTATCATCAGCATCCTCCAATATCATCATCCATCAATCATCATCATCAATCATTATCATTCATAAATCATCAATCATCAATCATCATATTTCATCATCATCAACCATCATCATTCATCATCCATAATCATTCACCAATCATCATTTTTATCGTCATCATCAATCACTAATCATCTTCATCATCATCCATCATGATAAACCATCATCATCATCAATCATTAATTGTTCATCAATCATCAATCACTATCATTCATCTTTATCAATCATCATCCATCAATATCATTCATCATCATCAATCATCATAAACAATCATCACTAATCATTAACCATCATCATTCAATCATTAATCAATCATCAAACCATCAATCATCATCATTTTCATCATCAATCATTATCATTCATTAGCTCTTGATCATTCTCATATGTTTCATTATGATTTTTCTTCGATCATCATTCAAGATTTGCAAATATATCTTGAAAAGTTAGATTCCTACTTCTCTTGTTCTTTTTCAAAGACTTAGAAGGATTCGAAGTTGTCTTTACCTTCCCCTCAATTTGCGCAATAATATCATCAAGCAATTGTTTCTCTGCCTCATTCACTTCTTTGTCAGATTTTACATCTCCTTGAGCTTCTTCTTTACTCTTCTCTAGTTCAATCTGTTTATCAAAATTTAATTGGGATTGTAATTTTGCAACTTTCTCTTGATCAAAAAGATTCTCATTAGTTAAAATTTTTGGATCAAATGACACATATACATCTTGATCTTTCTTTAATTTCTCTTGAATTTCTCTATCAGATTCTCTCTTATGATCTATTTGCATTTGTTCTCTCAATATCTGCTCAATATTTTGTTTCTCAACCTTTATCTGTCTACTCCTTGTTTCCTCAATAGGTTTCTCTTGACTCTTGATAGATAGCTGTCTTGCTTGTTCATCAGATTTATTATCTTCATGAGTTTTTGGTTTCCATATCCTTTGAAATGACTTTGATCTAGTTTTGGTCTCTTCAAAATATTTCTTCATCCCACCTTTTCCTACATTCAAATGCGAAGGTATCTTCTCTTGATATTGATAAATTTTTCCTTCATGCTCACTTACAAGTCTATGTTTGCATGCACACTCATACCCTATGCAATCCCAGAACATATGTCCATACTGATTGCACCAAAAACATCGTATAGGTCTCTTCTCAACCCAACTTGATTTCCTAGGTATCACTCTAGGCATAGTTCTTCTAAGACCTAATGACTCTTTTTGTGCAAATATTCCTTCGATCTTTACCACATGTTCATGGTCACATTTCAATGTTTGTAGGTCTTTAACTTGGTTAGACAACATGTCAACCTTATTTTTCAATTCAGAAATCTCAGAATTCAATACTTCCTTTACATCTTTAATGCTTATGCCCATTAGCTGGATAGTGTCAGATATTGCATTTATTGTTTGCATTAACTTCATGACGATACCAAATTTTGATTTTATGGATTCATTTGTGTTTATTTCTATTTCTTTAAATCTCTCTTCGTATTTCCTAAACTGTTCCTCAATCATTTTATTCATTTTAATTTTCCTCTTCTTATGGTCTAAACTAAGAAGTAGATCCTTAATCTATGCATCAATAGAAAAGTGCACACTCGTATGATCAAAACTGATGCAAAAAGTGGATGATCAAAGTCAGGCAGTAAAACAGTCTTTCTCTTTAAGGTGTGTGAAATCAATGCAAATAATTCAAATAACTTAAAATGTTGGTACCTGGAGTCTCTGTCCGATGTCGAGGTTACTATCTGTCTTCTCAAGGAGTGGGTGATGCGTCCAGGATCACAGGGCAACCACCTCGCTTCATGTCGGGTTTAGGTGTCGGGAAGAAGGAGGTCAGGTGAATGGGAACAGCCCGCGCTGGGGTTGGATCAGGCCCCTAGGGTGTGCGCCGTTCCCACTGTTCGGCGAGCGACGTCTACGCGCTGGGCACCTCGCCCTCTCTCTGGTGTTGCGATCGTCATAAGGCCCCTACTCTCTCGGAAGAGACGAGCGAACATGCGTACGCGGAAGACCGTAGGCGTCGGGAGCGAAAGAATCCAGATATGAGGTGCAAACAAAGCTCAATGATACAATATAAACATGACTGAAGTCATCCAATAAAATCTCGGTAATACAATGATGCCCGCTACAGTGCGGGTCGGTGATACAAAAATTTGCTATAGTGCGGATGGACGAATACAAATATGTTGGCGCTATAGTGCGGATCGGCCAGATATGACATAGGCCTCCCGCTACAATGCAAGAAGGCGATCCACAGATGAGATCCACGAGGTATGTATAGCTTTTTATCTTCGGTCCTCAAAGCTCTTCGTCACTTCATTTAATCCTTCTTCAAATCATGAGAAACCGCAATAACCTGAAGAAGCGTTCCGCAAGAGATCCACGGGGTGGGGGGTAATAAAAATTTTCAATACCATTAGATCTTATGACAAAAAACACACACTAAGCTTAATTGTATGACACACACACATAAACATATGAAAAAAACATATTCATGGTAAAAAAACACCCCTTCTTTTCCCTCCTTATTTCTCTTTTAACCCCTCTTTCCTTTCAGCTCTCCCTTCTTCTTTTCTTTATTTCTTCGACTCTTCTTTCTCTTATTTAATCATTAAAAATAGAACATTTCCATTTTGGGTACTTTTCATCAAGCATAGTCCAAAGTTTTAACTTGTTTACCTGTGTAAATTCTATACGTGATTTCATAAAGCTACAGACATTTTCAAAAAGAAATAGAGTACGCTTTTTTTTTCTTTCTCTCCTTCCTTTTCTCTTTCTTTTATTCTTATTTCATTTTTCTTTTATGTTTTTCTTCTGTCGACTTTTACTTTCTCTCTCTCTCTCCCGTTTTCTTTGCTTGGCATAGATACGTGAATCTCTCTCTCTCTCTCTCTGGCCGCATCATCTCTGCTTTGTCGACCACCAAACAACATCTCTCTCTCTCTCTCCAAGGTATACATTCAGTTGCCGACTTCTAGAATTTTCTCTCTCTCAGTCAACAACCTCGCAATTTCGCCCCTCTCTCTCTTCCAGATTCCCATCTACGTGCGCCACCAGGTTATGATCTCTCTCTCTATGCGCCCGAGTCTTGCCATCGTTGTCAGCAGTTCTTTTGTTTGGCGTAGCCTCTACATGCGATTCCTACAATATCTCTCTCTCTCTCTACGCGTGAGCGGCAAGCCACGCATATCTATTCGTGATATGAGCACTCTTTCTCGAGTTTTTCTATGCGTGATTGTCCAGCTGTCTCGATCAAAATCTCTCTCCTCTTAATTCATCGTTTTCAAGTGCTCAACTCCTGAGTCTTCCCGTTTCTCTCTCTAGACTCCTGCACAACCACCTTAATCTCCTTCGTATGTGGATAGCAGCTCAGTCCATCTCTCTCTATCTCTCCTCCTTTCTCTCTACATATATCTTCTGCGCAGATATCTCCCTCTAATAGATGACCATGCCTCCTCTCTCTGAGATTTTTTGCGCCACCAATAAGTAGTCACCAACTCTCTCTCTCCACCTGTTCTTGAGTACACCCATCAACAACATTGCAAGGAATCTCTCTCCGTATGTTTTTCTCTCTCCAGGATCCTATGCATTGCCAAATACCACCTCTCTCTCCTATCTCTGCGTGTCTCCCTTCCTTCTCACTCTCTCTCTTTCTCTATGCAGGTCAATAGAGGCAGATCGCAGATTAATTAAGGCCAACTATGACTGAAGGGTCACATGGAAAGCTATCGGAGCAAGTCTTCCCACACTAGAGACATATTGCTCAATCATGTAATTGAACTTCAGCAATCTATGCATCTTGACTAAGAACTCTCTCTCAGAAATTATCAACACAAATGTAAAACATGAATATGAATTAGAGAGAGGTAAGAAATCATATCTCGAGAAGCGTTCCAGAAGAGATCCACAGGGTGAAAACATATGGGGCATGAACCCCTATTTATAGGTTCCCCCGCGCTTCTCCCTTTGGGACTATTCTCTAGAAGTTTCTAACCTCCTTACTCAACTTTCTAATTCTAGACGACCTTGCATGTTCATTTACCATTTTTGGGAAATCACACCTCTTGTTTCTATTTTTGATTTTTCTCTTTTTTTTCCTAAACTAAGGTTTTGGTTTCATACTGTATATACAAATTAATTAATTTTAAGGGTTTGACCTAGGGTAAATGCCAATTCCAAGGGTCCAACCTAGGGTTTTTAATCGAGAAAATTAGGGGTTTGCTCACAATTAACTCAAGCACATCAAATCAAGGGTTTATTTATAATTTTGGCCAAAACTCCAAGGGTTTCTAAGGGTTCAAGTTCAATTTTCATAGGGTAAACTCACGTTTTCAGGGGTTTTTAAGGGTCAAACCTAGGTTTTTATGGGTCTAAACGTTAGCGATTTACACACACACATCTAATGTATATATATTACCATGGCTTCACATCTCACAATCAATCAAATCGGCTAGAACATGCATAGATCATAACCCTTTGTCAGTCAAAACACCACACAAAACTCATAAAATCAATGAGCTTTGAAAAAAAAACATGGACACTTCCTTGATGGATTTCATCCCGACACCGCTCTTGCTGATACATGATGGATGCTACCTCTCAAAGTACTACATGGAATACCCACTCCAACAAGGGTCTATCATGGATGATACACTCAAGAGGGGGGGAGTGTTGAGACTCAATGCCAAGCACAAGGTGCAGGAACACATCAAAGAAGTGGACACACAAGAAGAGGGAGCATGCAGGGAGCTCCAAGAAGTATATGTCAAATTTTCAGTAGAAATCCCTATACAAACAATGATTTTGATCACTAAAAACATTGTAAATATCATTTCACATTTTTGTAACTCCATTTTTCTGAAGCATAGGAGTCCTCAAGCTTGAGGATATGAGAAGTATATACCTACCAATTTTCATAATTTTTAGACTCCTTTGAGCCCTCAAATAAGCCCGAGAACCTAATTTTTAACTAGGTCGGACATTACGTCTGGACAGGGCCAAAAACTATAGAAAAACTACAAAAAGAGCTAGAGAACTCATTTTTGAGGTGAGCTTCTTAGTAGCTTTTGAGAGAGTTGGCTTAGTAGAGATTGAAGCTTTTGTAAGAGAGTTCTTTTGCAATTGAAGCTTTGCATTGTTCCTCTCTTTGATCTTGCCTTGTGTGCATGTGTGTGTGTGCGTGCATGTATGTACTTGTCACTCACATTTTCTCACCACAATTTCTCACGATCTTCATATCCTCCTCACATCTCTGCAGATTGACAAGTAAAGGAGGTGATACTCATGCTTGAGCTACAAGAGGTACTTCTTCTATAATCCTTAGCTCCTGCTCAATCTACATTTGAATAGATTTTGATATCCAAATCTGAAGAGTAAGGATAGAATATAACTTCATTGATTGTACCTTTGAGATGCTTAAGTACTCTCTTAGCTGCATGCATGTGTGGTCTTCTTAGAGAGTGCATGAATTGGCTTAGCACTCCTACACTATATGAGATGTCTCCTCTTGTATGAGTATCAGATATCAAGCTACCTACCAAGCTTTGATGTTCTTTAATGTCTTCAATTTTCTCACCTTCATAAACACTAAGTTTATGATTCATCTCCAAAGGTGTACCTTCAAGTTTAGTGTTCTCCATTTTGAACTTAAGAAGTAGACCATGAATATATCTCCTCTAAGTCAAATACATTCCTTCATTTATGTATATGTTTGGATGCCATTCAGATCATCACCTATCACAATAATATCATCTACATATACACATAGATAGATAACCTCATTGTGATCCCTTTTGATTGCTAGGTATGAACCCTTGATCTTGAAGGTATGTAAGCAACTTGTAATTCCAAGGTCTAGGAGCTTGTTTCAATCCATACAATGCATTCTTAAGTCTACAAACATAAGATGCATGATTAGGGTTCTCAAAACCTGGAGGTTGTGACATGTATACCTCTTCACTTATCCATCCATTTAGAAATGCATTTTTTACATCAAGTTGGAGGAGTCTCCAATTTCTTTTTTTGTGGTAGCTACACTTATCAATGTTCTAATTGTAGTCATCTTTGCAACTGGTGAGAATGTTTGCTCATAGTCTATACCATGCATTTGTGAGCATCCTTTGGCAACTAATCTTGCCTTGTACCTGCAAACCAATCCATATTAGTTTATATTAACTTTATAAATCCATCTGCAACCAGTTATCTTTTGATTGGATGACATTGGTGTTGGTGCAAATACACAAGCCTTCACATTTGGCTTAATTTGAAGGATCATATGAGGAAGCATGTAATGAGTCACATGAACCATTGCTTGTAATTATGTGATCATTTACCATGTGTAAATTGTTAAACCATTAAGAATCTTGTAAAGACAATAAACTCGTGGAGTTATGAGAATATTATGTTATGAGTTTTCCAATGAGAGAATATCCCCTAACTTGGAGGAAAACATTTAGGCAAAGCCAAGCTTGAATTCAAATTAAAACTTGGACGTAAAATATCTATAAAAGAGGCTTGTGATCGCGTGGTCTTTGTGCCCCCATTTCTGATCTTATTGATTATCTTTTGTAGAGTCTAAGTAGCTTACATTGTAGCTCACTTAGATCACCATCATTGGGAATCATCTCTATGCCAATGATCATGTATAACATTGTTCTAGAATACATTTACATCATTGAGTGTATATGTCTACTTGTCTGCTATGTCCACTCAGTATAGTGAACTTTGAATGCCTCAACCATATCTCAATCATTTTTCATGTTCTATAGCTTTTTCAAACCAACTCAAAGTCTATTTGAAGCTATCAAAATTTGAAGACATTCTCTTCAGCCAATTGGGAGAAATCCACGTTGATGTGCTCTCTAGTCATTCTCTATGTAGCTCCTAAAAAATCGGGGGTAAGCATCCAATTGCTAAAGTGATTGCTCATTGTATGGCTTATCATTTTACGTGATTTCACTTGTAAGAATTATCTATCTAAGCTAATTAGATACCATCAAAAGGAATTTTCCTAATTGGTACTATACTATGAGCACTGAGCAAAATATCCAACAAGTATAAAGACGAAAATGGCAAGTTTTTGATCACTAGCTAATTGCAAAACTATTTGTTTTGATCTAATTGGTTGAAGCATCATCTCCAAAGAACATAGGTGATTATTTGGTGTCATTTGCAAGCTAAGAGGGCCTACTACATAACTGTGAAGTGAAGTAGGGCAGGTACTAAGCAGGTTTTGGCAGTACCACCTCACTTCCTAGAGGTATCCACCCATCTCTTCCAATTGTGGTATCAGAGCAATTTGAGGTAAAATGGGAGATGGTTCGCTTCATTTATTGATAAATTGGACATGAATAACTATCCATCATGGTCCTTGAGGATGAAGACATATTTAGAAGGTAGGAGTCTCTATGGATAGATATCAGGAGATGAAGAGATGCCCATTTTCAGAAGCAAAGGACAACCTACAAGAGAGGAGCTTGAAAGACTCAACTCATGGTGTGCCAAAGATGCATTAGCAAGGTCATATCTACTTAACTCTATCTTTGACTTCCTTCTTCCACACATTAGGAATTGTAAAACATCCCAAGAGACTTGGGATACATTGTTTTCATACTTTTCTTCCAATACAAGAGCTAGAAAAAATCAATTTTGGATTGAGTTTACTACTCAAAGGAAGCAATCCAAGCAGAATGTTTTGGAGTTTGTGACCAAAGTCAAAGATGTGGCTGACCAATTGGCAAGCATAGGAGAGGAGATTGAAGAGGAGCAAATAGTAAGACAAATAATCAATGGCATCAAGGCAGATGATAAGTGGGAAGCCTTCACAACTGCTATGGACTTATACATGGACATGCAGATTCCAGATCTCACCACACTATTTACCCTTGTAAAAGTGGATTACACTCACGAGGAGTTAGGAAGCTCTAAATCATGTATCACTTGGTTGTTGAGCAATGAGAGAATCTATCCTATATGTTAGCATTCCTTTTATGTAGAAGTTTGAATTTGAATTCAAATTTTGGTTCCAAGATCAACTATAAGAAGAAGATCAAGAAGACCCGTGTGTTTCTCGAGGTAGAGAGATCATTCTATAGTACATCCATTGTGAAGTGAGAGCTCACCTCATAGGACTTTCACCTCTCACACATTGAGCAATGCTTGATTGCCAATGACATTGTATTTGTACATGTTTAATACATATATGATCATTATATTATCATTTTACTTCTCTATTATAACCCCATCAAAATAGTGATCTTCTCATAGCTTCTTCTCAGTATGTAGTTGATCATTTGCCATGATTTAAAGCATGATAGAATCAGCATACTGTCTATTAAAATTCTACAAAGTTCCATTAGCATTGCTTCTCACGATCATTAGATATTAGCATATCTTTGCTCACTAGTATGATGATTGTAGCAACCCATAAATGTCAAGATGGAGATATGATTTGTTAAATACCTTTCTCTGCATGTAGTCCATCATTTTTTATGAAATCACTCATGATTGCTAGCTTACTAAGTTAATTAGAGTTCCCCAAAAGGAATTAAGCTAATTGCTGTTGTACATAGAGAACTGTTCAATGTATTTAGGACCACCAAGTCCTTTGGAGCATCAATCTTAATTGTTTGCATCAAAACAAATAACTAGGATATGCATGGAAAGTAAAGCACCTTCTATTTTGGGAATAAAAGGTCTCATTCTTATGCTCATAGCTCATAACCTAGTATGGATTCACTAGAGAGCTTTTGTAAACATCTAATTTAATTTCATAGCTAACTAAATCAAGTTATTTCATGAATTTAGGTGTAGCATACAGTGAGGAACGAAACTAAATAGTCACGGGGCCATCCCCACTTTTCAAAAATCAAAAGGTATGCAAACATAGTTACCTTCCTAACATCATATCTAGAGATCTGCTAAACCAAGCTTCATGAAAATTGATACATGAACACTAGAAATTCCACTCTAACTACTCCAAGTTAAAGTATATCCAATGATTAAGTATATGCATAGAAATTGATTGCACAAAATCACTGTAATGAAGAAGATGCAACAATAGATAGTGGACACAAATGTTCTTGAAGAAATGTATTAAATGTATAAGTTAATGAACATATGATACAAGGGAAGTGTAGGGGACTACACATAGATAGTGTGAGCTTGAGGAGTGCTAAAGTTTGTAGCTCAATGCCTTTTGGAATGGCTCACTCTCCCTGCAACTACAAGTGTGTAATATTTATACACTTGTGAAGAGTTTGAATTTGAATTTTGCCTCACCTAAAAGTGATCCTACACTTTAGGGATGAGTTAAAGTGATTCTTCCTAAAGTGATGCTACACTTTAGGGATGATTTAAACTGATTTGGTATAGTAGAGCATGCAACATCAATTTCAAAGCATCCTCCACTACTATGGAGAAGTGGTTTGAGTTGGGGAACTGTAGGTTGACCCAAAGAGGCATAACCTCAATAGGTGCAGATCCATGTCATGTTGCACATAATCAAACCAGTCAAGAACCCGAGAGATGGAGGGGAAGTGAAGCTATTGTCTTCTAAGAAAGACATTGACAAGGGTAGGTATTGTAGGAGAGGATGAAGGGGGCTCGACATGAGATCAATTCCATGGATCTAAGCTTGTTGCAGAGTGCACACAGTTGAGTTTCCCCAACAAGGATTTTTGATGTCGGCCTTCAAAAGAGATGGAGGGTAGGAGCTGAGCTCGACCCCAAGGAGGGGGAGCTCCTAGCTCGTACACTGAGAATGGAGGCACCAAGGGATACACAAAGTCTCCACCTTCAAAAAACATAGAGCATAAGAGTCTTCAAAGTGGAGAAGAAGTAGGGCAAGGAGAGCTCAACCCCGAGAGAGGAAGGGGAAAGGGGGAGCTCGCATTGAGCTCAATGCCAAAAGAAGAAAACGCATGACAGGGGGAGCTCGATGGAGCTCAACCCTAAGAATGCCATGCAAGGAGAGGGATCCCCCCGAGGCTTGAACCCAAGCACAGAGAGTTGCGAGGAGCATGGAGCAATGAGAACACTCCTTCAATTCTCGTTAAAATTTAGGCCCGCTTTGACATCCGTTCCATGGTGCATGCAACACATATGATATCATCTTCCACGCAAAAATTGATGAAGCATCATGTTCCTAATCTCTCACTTAGTGGGAAGTTGGGATAATGCATGGATTCTGGCTAATCAAAAGGAAAAAAGGAGGGAAATTTAATTTAACACCACCAACTGCCCATGTCCACATCTGATGCACATATAATTCATTTTAGAGGGAAGGGAAAAAGAAGAACATTAAGGGCCAAGTTCCCACTTCCCCGCTGAATCTTGGCAATGAAAAATTTCAAAGAAGCCATATCGCATACACGGATTGCTAGAAAAATTCATGGGGGGTGAAATCAACTTCTTTTTTTGTGTTTTCTTGTACTTGAAGAGAGGGAGGGATAAAGGAGGGTACCCGTCCCCATTTTCAAGAAAAACATCAACTTTAAGAAATGAAAGAGATGGGGTTGATGTTTGAGTGTGTGTGTGTGTGTGTCTGTGTAGAAGTGTGTATATGTGTATGCAAAAGAGAGATAAGAGGGTTAGGGGGTGTTCTTGTGTGACAACCAAAATGAACTAAAACTACCCTAAAAAACAAGGAAATGGGGAGCTAACATTCTAAAGGAAGGGTGAAAATGTCATGTCAACACACATAACCTAGGTGTATAAGCAAAAAAAATTGCAAATCAATATCTGACCACATGTTCTTGAGCTCTCCAAGTGATGAAAGGTCATTCTCCCCGACAACAGTGCCAAAATTGTTGTTGTAGTATACCCAAAGGGAGCCAAGACCCACACGACTTTGCATGGAAGCAAGAGGAAAGCTCAAGGAAGACTCTCATTTCATCCAACCCAACCTCCAACATGCTCAAGCCATTGGCCATCAGCTCACAGCTATGCCACATGCCCTTGAGTACATGGAGAGAAGGGTTGTCAAGGATCCTTGTCACAAGTGTAAATTACAAGAAATTGCAACATTCTACTTACACACAAAGGAAATACAAGCATGCACACACACACACACACACACACCTCACTCTCACACTCAAAGACAAAATACAAGAATGCACAAAGTGTAAGAGTAAAAAGATTTCTTCCATTCACAAAAGGATATATACAAGGAGCTCAAAGTGAACCAAAGGCTCTCTTTACCAAGAATGAGCTTCTATATTTATAGCCTAAGCTCTCTTCCCTATGTGCTCCTTTGACTAGTAAAAAAGGGAGCATGTGTCTAACTACCATATCTTAGGATATCTTGGCAAATATTCCCCAAATCTCAAGGAAGTGGAGGTGTGGGAACTTCTACGTGTGTTTTTGGGTTTTTCTCATGTATTTGCAATAAAGAGGATTATTTACAATATTACAGGCCTTAGTCTTGGAGAATTATCAAAAAAGGTCCAAGAGGGTGTTCTCATGTGCAAGCCTCCAATATACATAGAAGGGGTATTTTTATGAGCAAAAGAGGGTTCCTAAGCACAAGAGAAAATATGTGCACACCCTACAACCCAACAACATCCAATCAAGTTCTTTTGGAAATCCTCCAATATTATGTTTCAATTGTAGTGCCATGTTTATAACTACATCTGAGGTCATTCCTCCAATACACCAGATAATCATGGGTTCTCATAACTAGGGGTTTAGACCATTAATAAAACACTATGTGATGACATCCATTGGTAGAGCTGCATTTCCTATGAGTAATTGTCTTAAATGTGTTTGAAAAATTATGGCATACTCATGGACTCCTTGGTTTGGATTCTATTTGTTATTATGTAGGAAGTCAAAAATTTGGGCTGAACTCTTCTTTAACCAAAATCTCTCTAGAAAAGCATCGCATATGTTTTTATATTTTTGAAAATGATTTATATCAAATTCGGTCAACCATTTGGTAGCCACATTAACCAAAGTAGACTAGAACACTGCTTTGTACTCATCATTAGGCAATAAGTTTCCTAGATTTTCCAATACTCCATAATTAATCTCAAAGGTCAAGACATGTGTGTCTGGGTCATCAATTGGGAATCCAACAAATTTGGCACAGTTCATATCCACTGGATACGGCCTTAGCATGGGTAATGTTGTGTTTTCTATTGCACTTAGACTAAAATTTTTGACAACATCCACAATTCCTCTGAATCTGAACTCATGCAAGATAATTGTTCCTAGGTTTTTGCTCCCTTCCCAATAAGCACCAAGTTTCATGGTTTAATTGGTTCTAGTTCACTAGTTAGAACTTCTTTTCAATTACTAAATTTAGGAAATATGCTCCAAATCATCCTTCAATTGCTGTTCTCCACTTGTATGTGTTGGTTCCAAGAGATGTCCTTCTAGGGTTTTAGAGATCTCCACTACCAGGTCCTTTCATATTTTTTCCCAAATAGTATGCTTTTCTTATTTCATAGTCTGATCAAGTATTGGTTCTATATTGACTAAACCTTTTCCAAACACTTAATTTCTACCAGAATTCACCAAAAAACTCTCTTCGAGATGGTTTGAAGACTAGAACCAAACAAAAAATATCTTTTGGTCTAGCAATTCCTTGCCTACTTCTCTACAGATGTTTGCAATTTTCTCTTCTCATGTCATTAAATCTTCTATTCCTTCCCATGGTGCACCTAGTGCATTGCTTACTCTAACTGGTTGCTTGTCACTTTGTACTTAGGACATTTTTCATCGAATCTTGATACCGGCATGTAGTTTGTAGAAAAACGTACTCCCCAATAGGATCGCCAGTGTTAACCTTACCCCTTCTCGAATTTATGAAGGAGATAGGTCAAACAAGGTTCTTGGGTGGGATGAATAAGGATAAACCTAAGTCTCTTTATTTCTCCTCTCCATAATAATTTGGAGTCCGCAATTTACTTAAAGGTAGATAGACCATAACATTACCATGATTAGACTGAACTTCAATTACTAAACCTTCTCCTCACTTTCATAACACATAGATATTACTGGAAACACATTGAAGATTATGACTCACTAATTTACACAAAGAGTCACACCCAATAGTATTCCCTCACTAGACAACAAATAGAATAATTCTACACAATTAAAGTACTTCTTCACCCATGATAGATAGAAGACTTCTGCACAGTTACTTTACCAACAATAATCGTAGACTTCACTGACATGCAAAATAGAATCATACTATATAATAACGACACCAGAATGTAAAGAAATTTTTGCACAAAGCACTACTAGCATAAGACCCCCAGATCCCTCTATTCCATGCCCCCATACATCATTATGTTAATTTCACCAAAAAGATACATTGTGTAGTCCTACCTTTTTGTTCAGTGTATGTTTGCCAAAATATATATAGAAATATGTTTATACAAAATAAATGTTGGTGGCCTAATAATCCTCTCCTCATGGAGCCCTCATGCTCATAGAGAATTCTATGTAAGTTGTTTCCATTATTTTAATCATCTTCTTTTCATATATTTCATTTACTCCTCCATAGCTTGTCTATTGCATGGTTGTTAGTAAATTAGGAGTACCTGATTTGATTTCAACATGGTATCAAAGCATAGATTTATAAATTTTATTCTCTCTTTTCATTTGCATCTTTGTATCCATCTTTCTCTTCCCTCCCTCCCTCCCATATCATACAAAGTTTCCTTCTAAGAACTATTCGTGATATCATTAACCTAATTAGTGTTATCTTTCTTCTTCATCTCTTCCTCCCTACCTTGCATCATATATATTGTTTTCAATACCTTAGAGTTTATTTTTTTTATTAGATCATTTTTTATATCAATAAAGTGCTTCTTAACACTTAAGTTATCCTCCTTCTCCATGCTAATAGAGTGCTCAAGCTTTGAATATGGCTTCATTGATGGAATAGGTGATGGGGCCTATAGAGGCTATGCATGGGCTCATTCAATTGTTCCATTAGACTTATGTTTCAACTTGTATACTCATTCAATGCCAATGGCCTCTTTCTTTAGAGGCAAATCACATGAAGACCAATTACAATTCTTCATAATAGCATCATAGTCTGATTGCATAACATACATCCAATTTCTTGAGTTTTGGGCTTCATCAAAAGAAATGGGCTCATTTTGATCACAAAGACCAGAGATAGCCATTGCATAATAATATGATGCAAAGGAAGCACTGTGAGAGCCTGAACAAATAAGATATGTCAAACTCAGAGGCCGAAATGCATACATTTCTTCATGTAATTCAACATTCAAAAACTAAGTTTTAATCTCCAACTAATGTACATTCCAAGCATGATGATTTGCAAGGTCAAAGATGCTATGGACAATGGTCATTTGACATGTGGGAGCAAAGGTCTCATGAAAATCAATGCCTCTCTCTTGAGCATAACCTTTGGCAACAAGCTTAGCCTGATACCTATAAATTGCTCCATCAGTGTTATGTTTCAGCTTGTATACCCATTTAGTGCCAATGGACTTTTTCCCTAGAGGAAAATCACATAAAGAAAAAGTACCATTCTTCCTAATAGCATCATATTTCGATTGCATAGAAACCATCCAATTTTCTATATTTTGTGCTTCATCAAAAGCAATAAGTTCATTCTGATCACAAAGACTATATGCAACCATTGCATAGCAATCTCATGCACAGGAAGCACTATGCAAGCCTAAACATGTATGATATAACAAAGATGCATTAAGATTTTTATCTCTCAAAGTCCACATTCATGATTTAGGCATAGTTTTAGCCTCTTCTATGTTATCCCTCTCATCAATCAGTGCATCATGTAAATTCGACCGAGAAATGGAATGATATGCATCATCATTTTGAACCTTTAATGGCCTACACCCTTTGAATGAATTGATGTCTCCTTGGTAAATAAACGTAATGGATGAATTGCATCTTCCACAAAAAGAACATCATGAGTAACTAGAATACATTTAGTTTGTGTATGATACAGATAATAGCCTTCACTTTCAAAACTATACAATGGTTCATGGGTGGGTAATGGCATCTATAAAATGCGCTTGGATGCTTTGTATGTCAAATGTTATAAAAATAGTGTGTGTTGCTTTGATAAGTTATCCCAATAAAGATTAGAATGTATCTCCCAATCCATAGGTCATATTTAGATGTTTAAGGTACTATTCAAAAGTTCTCTAAACAAAATTTTTAAAGAAAAGCATTAGATTGAGAGTCCAACATACCTAGCATAGATGAGAATCGTGTTCAAGATATTGAGGTTGAGAAAAAGGGCTCAAGACACCAAGGTTGTAAACAAGAAGGTTCAAGACATCAGGGTTGAGAACAAGGGTTCAAGAAACCAAGGTTGAAAACAAGAAGGTTGAAGAGACCATGCAAAGCTGAAGACATCAGTTCAAGGGAGGCTTAGGGGTTGATCATTGAGGAAAATGATCTCTAGAAGGGGAAGAGAGTGTTATACTCAAGAAATGATAGGTAGCAGATGTTTGAACCACACTATAAGAGGAAGGATTAGGAAGTAATCCTCAACAATGGCTTTTGGGGCAAGTACTTAGTCTATCATACTCTTAGCTCATAGATCATGAGTTCAATTCCCCTTGCATACAACATAAATGTTAGTAAATGCCCATTCTTCATTTTTAATAAGATTAACAAAATCTATTCTAGGTATAGATGCCTCTACAATAACCATTCTAGCCTATTTCTTCTTTGCCTCATTTACAACTAGTTTAGGACAACTCTTTATTGTTGATATATTTAGGTAGTGATGTGTGTGAACACTCTAGGACCGCTGAGGCACTTTTTTCCCTCTTTCGGAGGTTTTTTTCCCCCGGCTTGTATATATGCCTATTGCCCTAATGGGCTACTTATCTTTGTACATTCTCTGGTAATACATTCAGTATTGTGTGTTTGTGCTCCAAGCTTCTTCTTCTTCCTTGTGCTGTTCGTGTGCTTTCGCACACATCTATCTCCAACAATTGGTATCAGAGCAAGTCGTCGCTTCATCTAGGGTGCCGTCGACACTCCTCCATTTGAAGTCTCAGAATCGCACGAATTTTGGTGAGCATACTCAGTGTGTTTTTGAGATCAAAACTGCTTTGGTTTGTGGTGCTAAAATCGCGATCTGAGCTCGTTTCGGCCTCCAAACGCACTATTGCAGTGCTTGTGTAGGCTATTTCGTCTTTTTTGTGCCAAAGGTATATACCAGCTTTTGTTCGCCAGTATAAGCGTCTCAAAGTCTGCTATAGGTCTAGTAGAATTCATCTGGGCAGTTCCGTTCAACGTTTTGAGATACAGTCAATTTTCTGCATCAAGGTATTTTAGTCACCGACCATGGCTGAAAGCAGTGATGTATTCCGTATGTTGGTTGTTGAGGATAAGTTGGATGGTACCAACTACCCGTTATGGGCTTATATGATGCGACATGTGTTGGTTGCAAAAGGATTGTGGAACATTGTGCAGGGTGTTGAAAGATGTCCTGTTACACCTCTGACTACAGGTACTGCAAATAGAGGTGGTGGAGCTGATGAAGATGGTGTCGAAGATGATATTCCGCAGATTCCTATTCGTGGTGCTATTTTTGCTGCACCTACTACAGAGCAAATTTGCTGGGATGGCAGAGATGCCCAGGCACATGCATTGATAGCTTTTTCTATCAAACGTGCCATTATTCCTCACATTCGCTCTTGCAGAACAGCTAAGGATGCTTGGGATACACTTACCACACATTGTATAAAGCTAGGAATGAGGCTCGTGTTGCTTACCTCCGAAAACAGTTGGAGAGTGAGCACATGAATGAATGTGATTCTATCGACAATTTCCTAACAAAGATCAAAGACTTGAAGGAATAGTTGATTTCTGCTCATGAGGTTATACCAGATAACTCACTTGTGCAGACCGTTCTCAATGGTCTTCCTGATTCATATTAGAGTTTTGCTTCTACTCTTCGGTTGATGATGAAAGGCAATCCAAATGCCTTGTCATTTGAGGAGTTCGTCTCTGTTTTGTTGCAGGAAGATCAGTCCAGGCAAAACAGGTCCATTATGCGTGTTGCAGATCAAGCTTTCCTGGCTAGTCAGAAGGGCAAAGGAAAATTGAGCTCTTCTACTAGTAAGCAAAAATCTGCAAGTGCTGCACATTCAAAGAACAAAGACAAAGGTGAGAAAAAATCAGAAAAGCAGAAATTGTTTTGTAAGTACTGTAAAGGGAATGATCACATCATAAAGAACTGTCCAAAACTGGCTGCAAAAGAGGAAAAGAAGAAAGAGGCTGGAATGGTTGTTGCAGAAGCCTCTACACCAAAAACGGAGTCTGCTAATCTTGTGCAGGAAGAAGAATGGGTGTTTACTACTGTTTGCAGTTTTGACCCATCTTCTCGTGATCAGTGCATGTCTGCAATAGACTCAGATGTTTGGTATTTTGACAGTGGGGCAACCAAACATATTACCTCGTAGTGTAGTTTCTTCTCTTCACTCGAGCCTGCCACCAGGGATAAAAAAAGAACCTGTTATCAGTTTCTGCATTAGCCAAGATTGGCTTGGTTGTGAATTTGTTGATGACAGGTGTACAGTTCATGATCTGTCAAATGGCGATGTGATTATTGCTTCTGGTATTTTATGTCGTGGGCTATATAAGCTCATAGACTACGAAAGATCAGTAAATGATTTGGCATGTGCAGTAAATGATTCTCAGACTATGTCAGATGCAAAGCTTTGGCATGCATGCTTTGGTCATCTGAATTTTGCTAGTTTGCTACGCCTACAGAAATCTGAAATGGTGTCCTCGTTGCCCAAACTTGAGGCACCTGGAAAACATGTTTGTGAAGGCTGTATTTTGGGCAAAATGCAGCGTTTGTCCTTTCCAAAAATTGGTTCAATTCGGGCTACTCAGAAATTGCAGGTTGTACATAGTGATGTCTGTGGTCCTATGCAGACACCTTCTTTTGGGAATTATCTTTACTTCGTGACTTTCATCGATGATTTTTCCAGGCATGCATGGGTATATCCATTGAAGGCAAAGTCCGAAGTGTTCATGTGCTTCAAACAGTTTTTGGTTTTGGCTGAAAATTTGTCAGCATGTAAAATGGGCACCCTCCGTTTTGATCAAGGGGGGGAATATATGTCTTCTGATTTTAATGCATTTTTGGCTGAACGTGGGATAAAACACCAGTGTACAGTGCCGTATACACCTCAACAGAATGGATTTGCTGAACGAAAGAACAATTCACTCATGGAGATGGTGAGGTGTATGGTCAAGAGTCAAGCTTTACCACATAGTTTCTGGCTTGAGGTTGTCATGTGTGCAGCATATGTACTTAATAGGTGTCCCACTAAAGCGCTGTAGTCTATCACTCCATATGAGGCTTGGCATGACTGCAAGCCATCTGTTGCTCATCTGCATGTTTTTGGTTGTTTGGCATATGCATTAGTGCCCAAAAAACATCGCTGAAAATTGGATGATAAAGCAGTAAAATGTATTTTTGTTGGGTAGAGTTTTGAAAGTAAAGGCCATCATCTATATCATCCATAGACTAAATGCATTCTGGTTAGCCGTGATGTGGTTTTTGTGGAAGATGCTATTCAGCTATTGCTTTCATGTACTAAGGAGACATCTGTTAGCTCCAAAGACATGTATGATACTTTGATGCCTCTTTTTATAGGTGGAAAGTCTAGTGCTGGTCCTAATGAGGCAACTTCTCAACCTTTGTAGGTTTCATGTGATGATGTAGATCATTCCATTTCTGATGCAGATTTACATGATGCACTAGTTGATGAGAGAGCTGATATTGAGCATGCAAAAACTATGCCAAAATGGCTGGTGCAGACTTTGCGTGACAACAAATTAGATGCACCTCTGTCATATCAAACTCGTTCAGGCTCTCATAGTGCCTCTTTTGCATCAGATTGCTATGCTATGGCTGCATCTAGTCTCTATGATGAGAATGAGCCTGTTTCATTTGATGAAGCACAAAATTCAGAAAATTGGATGGCTGCTATGCAATCTGAATATGATGCAATAATGAAGAATGGTACTTGGTCTTTATGTGACTTGCCTCCTCGCAAGAAGGCCATTGGCACTAAGTGGGTATACAAGTTGAAGTGTAAACCTGATGGTACAGTTGACATGTATAAGGCTAGGCTTGTTGCAAAGGGTTATGCGTAGGAAAGAGGCATTGATTTTGATGAGACCTTTGCACCTACATGCCGTATGACTATTGTTTGGAGCATTTGTGCACTTGCAGCCCATCATGGTTGGGATGTACATCAGTTGGACATTAAAACAACATTTCTAAATGGTGACTTGCATGAAGAAGTGTATGTTTTTCAGCCCCGTGGCTTTGTGCAGAAAGGACATGAAAACCAGGTGTGCAGGTTAAAGAAGGCATTATATGGTTTAAAGCAAGCATCACGTGCTTGGTATGAGAAGATACATGCCTATCTTATTGCACATGGTTTTGAGAACAGTTCAACTGAAAGCACCTTATATGTTAAGCGTGCTAATGATGTGCTTCTGATCATTGTTGTCTATGTTGACGACATGCTGCTGACTGGTCCTATTGATAAGCATATTGCTGATTTTAAGGCTGAGTTGCATGCCTCATTTGAGATATCTGATTTGGGTCATTTGCATCACTATTTGGGCATTCAGTTTATGCAAGTTGATGGTGGAATGGCTTTGTGTCATACGAAATATATTGACACATTATTGCAACATTTTGGCCTTGAAGACTGTAAGCCTATTGCCACTCCTATGGAGACAGGTTTACGATTGAGTCTTCATGATGCTAGAGATGCATTTGATGCTGTTCTCTATGAGCATGCTGTTAGATGCTTGATTTACTTATGCATTACTCGGCCAGATATTCAGTTTGTTGTCTCACAGATGAGCAGATTTATGCATTGCCCAGGAGTCAAGCATTGGCAGGAGGTTAAGCGCATCTTTCGCTACTTGAGTGGTACTCGGATACTTGGGTTGTTTTATCCCAAGAGGGGATCACTACCGCCATATTTGCATGCTTTTTCTGACTCTGATTGGGCTGGTTGCTATGACACTCGTGTGTCCACTAGTGGCTTTGCTTCATGCTTGGTAGCTCATGTATATCTTGGTTGAGCAAGAAGCAGCCTACTGTGGCCACTTCCAGTTGTGAGGCTGAGTATAGGGCATCTTTCACAGCCACTGTTGAGTGTGTGTGGCTTAGACGCCTTATGGATGATTTGGGTGTTGGTCAGTCTTCTGCCACCACCATCTTCACTGAGAGTCACAGCGCATTGGCAGTTGCGAGGAACCCTGTGTTCCATGCTCGCACTAAGCACATTGAGGTGCATTATCACTATGTTATGGAGAGGTTCTCTACTGGGGAGATCAGCTTGGCATATGTGCCCATGTAGGAGAACATTGCAGACCTTTTCACGAAGGCTCTGCCTAGGGAGAAGTTTGAAGCTTTTCGCAAAGCTTTGGGCTTACTTCCTTTTGTGGAGTGACTTCCATATAGCTTGACACTTCCTTATACATGAGTGCTAGCTACTTGTTCACCGCATCACTCCCAGGGGGGATTTGTTTATATATTTAGGTAGTGATGTGTGTGAACACTCTAGGACCGTCGGGGCACTTTTTTCCCTCTTCAGGAGGATTGTATATACGCCTATTGCCCTAATGGGCTACTTATCTTTGTACATTCTCTGGTAATACATTCAGTATTGTGTGTTTGTGCTCCAAGCTTCTTCTTCTTCCTTGTGCTGTTCGTGTGCTTCCGCAGACATCTATCTCCAACATTTATGACATGATCATTTGCGTTATATTACTTGCAAAGTTATTTATACTTTTCTAGTTCTTTATCATCTTTGTGTTCCTTCTTTGAATGTGCAAAACTAGCATATTTTTTCTTACTAATAGATGAGATCCATTTATCGTTGCCCTTCTAACTAGCTAAGAAAGCTTAATCTGTAACACACATAATTGACTTGTTCTTCCTCGAGCGATATTCTTGCAACAAAAGAGAGAATAACTCCTCATCTTAAGGTATTTGGATTTTCCTATCATCAAAATCAATCGAAGAGTAGAAGCAAAAATCTGATTATGAATCTAAAATATTGTTAAGAATACTCTTCATAAGTCAACTATTTGACAAGATTTCATAGGCGAAAATCAATTACTTCTTCAGAAAGGTATGCATGCATTTGTGGAATTTCGTTATGGCATGTATATTTTATGCTTTCTCTACCTTTCTACTTGCCATGTTCACATGAATGCACAAGCCTACCTCTATGCACTAGCATGGTTATAACTCGGAGCAAAAACATGATTAACTTGTGAGGGGAGGTATTGTCACTAGGAAGGAGATAAGGAAGAGAGCACACACACACTCTCACAATCAAAGAGAAGCACACATACAGATTGAGGCAAGGAAGAATGATGTTGTTCTTCTTCTTCTATTACATAAAAGGAATGTACAAGAATGACTTAAAAACAACAATACGATAAGTGCCATATATAAAGAAAAGTACATGGGGAAAATCCTAATGTCCACTCTCGATAGACAAATCTAATAAGCCCAATGAAGTATCCTTGATGTATACTGACATGACCACTATACATGTCAAAGAAATGAAAAATTGATACATGTCATCCTGGATCATCACGTGTTAAGATTGATATCTCAACACTCCCCCTCAAGCTCAATGTCATATCCTTTAATCCAAGCATCTTCCAAAACTTCTTCAGCTTCTCTGCTCTAAGCGCTTTAGTGAAAATATCAACAACCTACTCACCTGTTCTCACATAGACAAGATCAATACCACCTACTAATACCTTCTCTCTGATGAAGTGATAATGTACCTAAATATGCTTTGTTCTAGCATGGAAAATAGGATTCCATGCTAACTATATGCTACTAAAATTATCACAATAGATGGTGATAGTCTTTTGCACTTCCACACCTAAATATGCAAGTAGCATCTCTAGCCATGCTGTCTCACATATTGCCATTGTAGCACCTTTATACTAAGCCTTTGTACTTGACAAAGCAACAGTGGGTTGCTTCTTACTGCTCCATGTAATAGCTACACTCCCAAGTGAGAATAGAAATCCACTAGTAGATCTTCTATTTGGAATGCTACTAGCCCAATTTTCATTGGTGTATCCATGAACTAGAAATCGACACCAACTTCATAAAACAATGCATAATCCAAAGTGGCACTCACATAACATAGAGTGCACCTCAAATCATTCAAATGTGACTTCCTGGGAACCTGCATAAATTGACTTTCAAGTCCAACAGTGTAGCTTAGATCAGGTCTTGTAATTGTGAGATATATCAAGCTTCCCACAATTTTTCTTGTACATAGTAGCATTTTCCAATGCTTCACCTGATGTAGTATCCAACTTCAAATTCTTATCTAATGGTATAGAAATTGTCTTACAATCAACCATATCATATGTTTGCAACATATTCAAGGCATATTGCCTTTGTGACATCCATATACCTATTTTAGTATGTATAAACTCAATGCCCAAGAAGTAGTGCAACACACCAAGATCTTTCATGTCAAATTCCTGCATAAGGAGTTGCTTTACCTCTTTAATGCTTGCTTCATTATCACCTCCAATAATCAACTCATCAATATAAATAGCCACAATTGTGAAGCCATCATCACCTTTCCTTGCATATAATGAATGATCTGCATCGCACATAGAAAACCCAATGGTGGTTAAGTAATCAGCAATCCTTGCGTGCCCTGGTAGATGCTAGAATTGACACTTCTATCTTGGCTAAAGCAGGAAACTCTAAACATATTTTGACAAATATTAGCATGCTTGCTAAGTATGGTAGTTTATTGCTTCTAATGTTGCACCCTCTTTTGGAGACTATGTTTACTTCATGACTTCGTTGATGATTTTTCCAAGCATGCATGGATATATCCATTGAAAACAAAGTTCGAAGTGTTCGTGTGCTTCAAACAGTTTTTGGTTTTAGCTGAAAATCTGTCAGCATGTAAAATGGGCACCCTCCTTTCTGATCGAGGGGGGAATATATGTCTTTTGACTTTAATGCATTTTTGGCTGAACATGGGATAAAACATCAATGTATAGTGTTGTATACACCTCAACAGAATGGAGTTGCTAAACGAAAGAATAGGCCACTCATGGGGATGGCGAGGTGTATGGTCAAGGGTCAATCTTTACCACATAGTTTCTCGCTTGAGGTTGTCATGTGTGTAGCATATGTACTTAATAGGTGACCCACTAAAGCAGTGCAGTCTATCACTTCATATGAGACTTGGCATGGTTGCAAGCTATCTATTGCTCATCTATGTGTTTTTAGTTGTCTGGCATATGCATTAGTGCCTGAACATCGCAAAAATTGGATGATAAAGCAGTAAAATGCATTTTTGTTGGGTATAATTCTGAAAGCAAAGGCTATCGTCTATATCATCCACTGACTAAATGCACTTTGGATAGCCGTGATGTTGTTTTTGTGGAAGATGCTATTCAGCCTTTACTTTCATGTGAGAAAGAGACATCTGTTAGCTCCAAAGAAATGTATGATACATTGTTGTCTCTTTAATAGGTGGATAGTCTAGTGATGGTCCTAATGAGGCAACTTCTCAACCTTTACAGGTTTCATGTGATGATGCAGATCATTCCATTTCTAATGCAAATTTGTATGATGCACTTGTTGATGAAAGAACTGATATTGAGGAGGCAAAAACTATGCCAAAATGGCTCATGCAGACTTTGTGTTACAACAAATTAGATGCACTCTATCATACCGTAATCGTTAAGGCTCTCATAGTGCCTCTTTTGCATCAGATTGCTATGTTATGGCTGCCTCTAGTCTTTATGATGAGACTCAAACTGCTTTGTTTGATGAAGCACAAAACTCTGAACATTGGATGGATACAATGCAATCTGAATATGATGCTATCATGAAAAATGGTACCTAGTCTTTATGTGACTTGCCTCCTGGCAAGAAGGCCCTTGGCACTAAGTGGGTATACAAGTTGAAGCATAACCTTGATGGAACAGTTGACAACTATAAGGCTAGGCTTGTTGCAAAGGGTTATGCGCACGAAAGAGGCATTGATTTTGATGAAACCTTTGCATATACTTACCAAATGACTACTGTTTGTAGCATATGTGCACTTGCAGCTCATCATGGTTGGAATGTACATCAGTTGGACATTAAAACAACATTTCTAAATGGTGACTTGCATGAAGAAGTGTATGTTTTTTAGCCCCGTGGCTTTGTGTAGAAAGGGCATGAAAACCAGGTGTGCAGGTTAAAGAGGGCATTATATGGTTTAAAGCAAGCACCATGTTCTTGGTATGAAAAGATACATGCCTATCTGATTGCACATGGTTTTGAGAATAGTCAAACTGAAAGCACCTTATATGTTAAGCACGCTAATGATGTACTTCTGATTATTGTTGTGTATGTTGATGACATGCTACTCATTGGTCCTCATGAGAAGCATACTGCTGATTTTAAAGCTGATTTGCATGCCTCATTTGAGATGTCTGATTTGGGGCATTTGCATCATTATTTGGGCATTCAATTTATGCAACTTGATGGTGGAATACATTTGTGTCAAAAGAAATATATTGACACATTATTGTAGCATTTTCGCCTTGAAGATTGTAAACCTATTGCCACTCCTATGTAGATAGGTTTAGGATTAAGTCTTTATGATGCTAGAGATGCATTTGATGTTGTTCTCTATCAACAAGTTGTTGGATGCTTGATTTACTTATGCATTTCTCGGCCAGATATTTAGTTTGCTCTCTCATAGATGATCAAGTCTATGCATTGCCCAAGTGTCAAGCATTGGCAGGCAGTTAAGCACATCTTTTGCTACTTGAGTGGTACCCGACTACTTGGGTTGTTTTATCCCATGGGGGGATCACTACCGTCATATTTGCATGCCTTTTCTAACTCTGACTATGCTAGTTGCTATGACACTCGTGTGTCCACTAGTGGTTTTTGCTTGATGCTTGGTAGCTCATGCATATCTTGGTTGAGCAAGAAGCATCCTACTATGGCCACTTCTAATTGTGAGGCTGAGTATAGGGACGCTTTCACAACGACTGTTGAGTGTGTGTGGTCAGATGCCTTATGGCTGATTTGGGTGTTGGTCACTCTTCTGCCACCACCATCTTCACTGAGAGTTAGAGTGCATTGGTAGTTGCGAGGAACCTTGTGTTCCATGCTCGCACCAAGCGCATTGAGGTGCATTATCATTATGTCACGGAGAGGTTCTCTGCTAGAGAGATGAGCTTGGCATATTTGCCCACACAGGAGAACATTGCAGACCTTTTCACGAAGGCTCTACCTAAGGAGAAGTTTGAAGCTTTCCGCAAAGCTTTTGGGCTTACTTCCTTTTGTGGATTGATTCCACTTAGCTTGGCACTTCCTTATACATGAGTTCTAGCTCCTAGTTCACCACATCACTTCCAAGGGGGAGTTGTTGATATATTTCGGTAGTGATGTGTGTGAACACACTAGGACCATCGAGGCACCTTTTTCCCTCTTTAGGAGGTTTTTTTCCCTGGGCTTGTATATATGCCTATAGCCCTAACGGGTTACTTATCTTTGTTCATTCTAGTGGTAATACATTCAGTACTGTGTTGTGTGATCCACGCTTCTACTTCTTCCTTGTGTTGTTTGCGTGCTTCCGCAGATGTCTAACTTGCAAGGTGGTTCGGTACGTTTGGTATGCTACATATGATACGTGAACGGTTCCTGTACAGTACGTGGCGAAGAGGTTTGGTATGGTACGGTATGTTATATATATATATATACACACACACACACACACACACACACACACACATATATATATATATATATATATATATATATATATATATATATATATATATATATATATATATATATATATATATATATATATATATGTGTGTGTGTGTGTGTGTGTATGTGTGTCTATCTCTATGTGTGTGTATGTATGTATGAGTCACTACAGTATGACATAATATGTATGTGTTTACAAGGAACTAATATGTATACGTACATGCTTCATGAATGTTATGTATACTGATCAATGTGTGTTATGTGCATCTTGTATTTTAAGTAATATGTATGCAATTGTATGCATCAATGTACTATGGATCTTTGTATGTATCACAGTGAAAGAATGCATGGGATGCTTCAAATAACAAACCGAAAAAAAATCATGTGAACAAGTACCATACGCGTACGGTTCAGTACGTACCATTCCAAGGGGTTTGAGTCGAGACTTTTTCCAACTATGCTAACTCCAACAATATATACTATACTATGTGTGTGTGAGTGTATATATATATATATATATATATATATATATATATATATATATATATATATATATATATATATATATATATATATATATATATGCATTGTACTCTCTCTCTCTCTCTCTCTCTATATATATATATATATATATATATATATATATATATATATATATATATATATATATATATATATATATATATATATATATATATATATATATATATATATATATATATATATATATATATATGCGTGTGTGTGTGTATGTATGTATATATGTATAAATATATATATATATATATATATATATATATATAGTACTACACACACACACACACACACACACACACACACACATATATATATATATATATATATATATATATATATATATATATATATATATATATATATATATATATATATATATATATATATATATATATATATATATATATATAAATATATTTACATAGTACATATATATAATATATGTAATGTACATATATAGAGTATATATGAGGTAGTGTATATATACATTGTATAGAGATACACACATATAGTTTAGGACTTGTATATATGTGGTAGTTCTAGTGCATGTGTTTACTAGAGTTAGGGTTTATATGTATATATATAAAAATGGATCTCTAATTGTAGTAGGTTTAATGCTTATATATATATATATATATATATATATATATATATATATATATATATATATATATATATATATATATATATATATATATATATATATATATATATATATATATATATATATATATATATATATATATATATGGTAAGTCTAGGGCATGTGTATCATAGAGTTAGGGTATCAAAATGGATCTATATATTTGCATCTATAGAAAGATATAGAGTAAGTGTTGGAAGATTTTAAATGTTTCTCTTATGGGTGTCTTCGTGTGTGCGTCTTTTGAGGAACTAGCAAGATTGTAATAAAGAAAGTCTATGATCTAAGGGTCCGATTGGTTGAGACAGATTTGAAATCGGACACCGTTTGGTCACTCATGTGTATGGCCAAAGATCTTGGGACTAGAATTAAGGATAAGTTTATGTGCTCTCTTAAACAAGTAATCCACTTAGCCTAGTGGTTAATTCTCAAGGTTATGATGGAGGAGGTCTTGGGTTCAACCCCGATGGGGAGCATGGGGAGTGTGTTTTGCCCAAGGAGCTCTAGAGCCTTCTAACTCAAGTTAATCACGTTAACTTGAGTCTAGTGGGACTTAACTGGAGTGGTGAGTACACCAAACACTAGTGGACTCTATTGGAAGGTACTAAAGCAGTGGTCGAGATCACTCCAACCACTAGTAGACTCTAGTGGAAGATATTAAAGAAGTGGAGGAGAATGCACATGCACTTGTGGACTTTAGTTACATTTGTGCACTAGTGAACTCTAGTTACATTTGTGCACTTGTGGACTCTAGTTACATTTGTGCACTTGTGGACTCTAGTTACATTTGTGGTCCTCGTTGATTCTAGCAAGTATGAGCTAAGGTTAAGCTTCCATGGAGACCTAGATGAGAGTTCATCATCTTCCTCATGCAAGCTTCAATGGATATCTCTTGTAGATGCATTTTCGTTCATCTGTTGTTGGTGACAAACTTATTTCTTGCACCCTTTCTCTTTCACGTATGGGAGTTAGCTTTTCGCTGAAGTATGGATGATAGCAAAAAAGTTGTCCAAGGCTTAACGTTGACCTTGGGTTGCCATCTAAATTTGATCTCATGACCCGTTGGTAGAGAGGCAAACCACTTACCCCATCAGCTGCTGCTTACGTATGATTAAGTATTTAAATCTACAATATTGTATATCATTTGTGAAAGAAAGTGGCGATGTAGTTCAATGTTTATGGGTCTGTACTTCTCTCGTGATGAAGTTCAATGTTTATGGGTCTGTACTTCTCTTTCCAAATTAGTTGTGCGGCAAAAGTGAACTTGCTAATGTGAACTTGCCTCCCAGTTTTGATCTCACAATATCATCACTAAGATTGAGCTACATGCTTTTAACAGATTGTGACCTAGGGATTGCAGCTTAATAATATAGGAATTGCTAAAGCTATAACTCAAATCAATAATACATAGCAATTTGTAACCCGTTTTCTCTCGGTTGTAGCCAAAAGTATAGGAAGCATAGGATTCGAACTCCATCCTTCTCTTAGGGAGTGTAGTAGTCTATCCATGCATGTTATTCACAATACATGACTTGGCTTTTACTTTATTTATATGCAACCATAGAGAACGATTTAATGTAAATCATGAAATCCAACGTTTGAACTCGTGATACTTTGATGATGATAATCTATTCTAGAGCCAAATCGCTTGATGATTGGACTAGACATTCTTCATTGTTAGTCCATAAAAGCAAAAGGAGACCACTCGTAGAGAAGATAATATGTGGCCATCCTCCGACAACACAAAAGGATCTACTTTCAAGTGAAGGGCATTTTCATGGACAAGGAAACCATCTTAAACCTAAGATGCTATGTGACTTTCCATATTTCATGATTGGCTCATAGTTTGGAGAAATTAATGCTTCCATCATGTCTGGAATGTGCCAAACCCCAAGATTGACTATCTATTTGCTGAATTTTGACACTCGATGGTCTTGCTTCAAGTTGGTGACATCATGATGACATCAAGTCGTAACTACCATAGAGCACTACCTTTGAACACCTATAAAAGGAGGGATTCATCACATTCATTCTCGGTTTTTCCAATACCAGTCTTGAGAGCTCAAGGAGTTGTGACCGCCAAGTAAGTACTATCCAAGTTTCAATTCCAGTTCTTGTCTTGTTCTTTGTTTCAGTCTTGTCTAGTCTAGTTCTTGAACATCCTGTTTTGTCCTCTTGTAATCTCATAGTATGAGATCTTGTCGAGTTCTTTCTTGTATCTAGTTCATCTCCCAGAACGGAGTTCTTATAATCGAGATATCTTGTTTCATACTTACGATCCCAGGTTGTGGGATCTCTTGTATCATCTCTAGTCGAGTTATTCATACCTATCAATCCCAGGTTGTGGGATGTCTTGTATCAATCACATATTCTTGTATCATTTTCCCTATGTGGGTGTTCTTGTAATCAGAAGTATATTTCCAAAATCTTGTCTAGTGTAGTCAAAGAGCACAATCTGGTGCTCCCCTGACATTTTGGCAACACTCCCCACATCAAGACCATGTTAAGCGAGATCGACTCCATTTTCATTCTCAAAAATATTGAATTTAATTTGGGTGACATATGTAAGAAACTTCAAGATTTGGAAAGGAGGCTACAACAAGGTGATCGCTCATTTGTAGAATTTGCATCAGACTTTAGAAATTTATTTCAAGGATCCAAATATCAAGAAGACTATCTAGTTAATCAATTTGAAAGTGGCCTCAAAGATGAAGTGAAGTATCTCTTGCTATCCATGCCTCAAGGAGATACCTTGGAAGATGTTATTGATCAAGCAGTTCAATACGAGAATCAATTATTCAAAGAAAGCCAAGTCCAAGAGCTAGAAGCATTGAATAATCATAACACTATTCCTCAAAAATTTGAACCAAGAACTTTTGAAGCCCAAGAAGTGATTACGAATGATATGGAGCATACAAATTATGAAGATATCAAGAAGATAAAGGACAAGGAGGAGTTCATGTTCAATCAAGGAGGTGTGCTTACTCAAGGCACTCCATCAAAGATCTTGGAAACACTACAATGCACCACTAAAAGCTCAAAGGACCTATCTTGTGACAAACCTAAGGAAGCTCAAGGGAAACCCAGTCCTTCACCACATTTCAAGATTAAGAATCATGAAGAATTCAAGGTTGGTCGTGTCCTCGATTCAAGAATCTCTCGAGGCGGATCGGAACACTTTAGTCATTGGAAAGCATATGACATCATTGATCGTACTTGGGAACTTACAGAAAATATTCAGAGAGCAAGATTCAAGGTTTATGAGTTCCATAGGAAGAATCCAATGAAACCAAAGCTAGAGAACATGGCTGCTCCTCGTTGAACTCATCGCTTGAGGGGGAGGTGATGTCATGGACAAGGAAACCATCTTAAACCTTAGATTCTATGTGACTTTCCATATCTCATGATTGGCTTAGATTTTGGAGAAACTAATGCTTCCATCGTGTCTGGAATGTGCCAAAACCCCAAGATCAACTATCTATTTGATGAATTCTGACACCGGATGGTCTTGCTTCAAGTTGATGACATCATGATGACATCAACAAGTCATAACTGCCATAGAGCACCGCCTTTGAACACCTATAAAAGGAGGGATTCACCACATCCATTCTCAATCTTGCAAATACCAGCCTTGGGAGCTCAAGGAGTCGTGACCACCAAGTAGGTACTCTCCAAGTTTCAATTCCAGTTCTTGTCTTGTTCTTTGATTCAGTCTTGAACATCTTGTCTTATCCTCTTGTAATCTCGTAGTATGAGATCTTTTTGAGTTCTTTCTTGTATCTAGTTCATCTCCCAGAAGGGACTTCTTATACTCGAGATGTCTTGTTTCATACTTACGATCCCGGGTTGTGGGATCTCCTGTATCATCTCTAGTCAAGTTATTCATACCTATCAGTCCTAGGTTGTGGGATGTCTTCTATCAATCACATATTCTTGTATCATTTTCCCTATGTGGGTGTTCTTGTAATCAAAAGCATATTTCTGAAATCTTGTCTAGTGTAGTCAGAGAGCACAATCTAGTGCTCCCCCGACAGGCATTGGAATTTGCCAATTTGTAGAAGCAATGGTCTTCAAAGAGGAGTATGTAGCTCTTCCTTTGGATCAATGGAAGGATGTAGCTCTATCTAGAGATAAGTATTTTCTAAGTTGATATTTTCATTTCAATACTTTCTTTATTCCTTGCTTTCATAAATCTTGCATCTAAATATTATTGAAGCATGGTATTAGTCTTCATTTTGATTATGCAAATGCTACGAATTCAATGAAAGCTAAACAGACATAGAAATGTTGGGAAATACAACAGACATTTTCTTATTGTTTGGAAAAGGTATAAGATGCACTCAAGTTGTGCACATGTATGTTTATATCTTTTTGAAAGGTGGCAAGTAGAATGTTTGTGGATGGATGCTTGGATGCATGCATAGCAAGGTCAAGAACTGCTTGATTTAAGTTTGGCACACGAAAAGAAAAAAAACATGCAAACACATGATGCAGTCACATGCATTTGCATGCAAGGACATGCATTGGCAGATAATGAAGCAAAATTTTTTACTGATTTTTTGCTAATTAGTTGAACAAATGTACTTTCCTAATCGTTATCTAATTTTTCTAACTGGAGTTCAATAGTTAGGAAAATGGCAAACTAGTTAGTTGCAAAGTTCTTAGCTGCTATGCAACTCAAGTAGCTAGTTCACTTTTTTCTTGAAAGTGATATTTAGGTATCACATATTAGGGGTCTTGCTTAGGAAAAGTAGGCTGGTTGAAAGTCAAGCATTCAATTTTCTTGCCACTCAAATGAGCAAGAAAATAGGGCTACTTGCAAATTTCCTTAATGACTCTAAGTCTAAGAAAAAACTTTGAGAATCCTAACGACAAGCTTGCATGTCAAACTTCACGCATACAAGTAGGATGATTTGGAATGCTTTTATCTGATTCTATCCCAATACATGATAGCAATCAAATAAATTCCAATGAAAATTAAACTAATTCAACATTTAAAGTTCAAAAGATAACTGAGATGTTCCAAATTTCTAAAAATCTAGAGTTTTTGAAGTTTTCACTTTGAATTCATCCTAAGGAGTGATGAAAATCTGACAGGTGATTAAACCCTAGCATCAATTGAACTTGAGCATTCAATAGATGGATGCTAGGTTCCATGATTGCATCTTTGATAATGATGCAACTTACTAAGCAAGCATGAAAATTTGAAAGAACTATTCCTTTTAGAAGGATTAGAGAGTTAATTTTTGGTTTCGTTTAAGATAATTGAACCTTCAAAGGAATCCACTGTGAACTTTTCATTTAGGAATAAAAAGTTCCAAGATATGGATCTCCAATGCATGAACTTTTCCCAAACAAGCTATAAAGTTCAAAATTATGTGTTCATAGTAGCATTATTATTAGATCAATCATCAAAAGATGCTTGGACTTTAAACATAATTTTTAGTATCGAAATATATTTAAAGTAATCTAGTAACATCTAAAGATTGACAATAGTAATAAATCTTGTATCAAACTCAAGAACAAAAATCAATATCACATAAATGAAAGTTCAAGTCAAAATTTCATAGTGGAATGGGAAACCATATCCTAAAGGTGATATTTATCCTTTAGTTTGATACTCGAGAAATGAACACACATAAATTAGTAACGCTTCTAGATATTGTTTGAAAGTCTAAGAATTTCTTTCAGATATCCTTTTCGCATTGCAAAAGATTTCAAGATGAATCATTTGCTCAGGGCAGACTCGTCAGATAGCAAGTAGTTCTCGAGAAGTCCCAAACCACCAAAAGTGATACTTAAAGTCCAATGGTTAATATCACCTAGAGGTGTATAAAAAATTCTTAGCTTTAGAATCTAAAAGGTATTCGTACATGCTATTGAAAGTTTTTCAAGCTCAAGAGTGTGGGTGTAAGACAATAGTTACGCAATATAACACAGGAGCAATAGCAGAGAAGATAACAGATATAGGAGAATCTCAACAATTTTTCTACTAGCAGCAAGTACAAAGATGATGGCGTTGTCCCTTTCCTTATAATATCTTACATGGTCCAATATGACCTTCATCCAACATTCAAGTTGGGATTCCCATCAATTGGGTAATGCACGCTTGGCTTCTCCTCATAAAGGGGGCCTTACAAAATGTGCATACAATCATGAGGGGTAGACATTGATCATATACTAACACCCCCCCTCAATGTTTACCGATGATAAATCAAGTAGGTCTCGGTCCTATGCCCATCTGTTGAAGATGCTTGTTGAGCTGCTCTCTTCCAAGTGCTTTAGTGAATATGTCAGCACAATTTGCCTCTGTTGGGCAATATTCTAGCTCCACAATTTCATCTTCAATTAGCTCACGAATGTAATGGTACTGTACTTCTATGTGCTTGGTGCGAGCATGAAATACTGGGTTCTTTGCAATAGCCATACAACTTTGATTATCACACTTGAGTACAATTGGCATATTTGATGGAAAGCCTATATCTGCAAGAATTCTCCTTAACCAGACTGCCTCACAAGAAGCAAAACAAGCTGCTTTGTACTCTGCTTCAGTGGAGGAGAGTGCGAGAGTTGGTTGCTTTCTACTTACCCAAGAAAATATTCCTGAACCAAGTGAGAAACAATATCCAGAAACTGATTTTCTAGAATCACAATCTCCAACCCAATCTGAATCACAATATCCTTGGAGTGTATCACCTATGGTATACAAAATACCAAAATCCAAGGTTCCTGCAATGTACCTTAGAATTCGCATTCCAACATTCCAGTGACTCTCCTTAGGTTTGTTGGAAAACCTGCTTAACACTCCAACAGCATAGCAAATGTCTGGTCTAGTGTTGCACAAAAAAATAAGACTTCCAACGAGCTTCCTATACTTCTTAGCATCTACATCAGGCATGTTATCATCCATAGATAGCTTATGATTTACCTCCATAGGTGTGCTAGTTGGTTTGCAGTCCATCATTCCAAATGCCTTGAGAATTTCTTTGGAATATTTTTGTTGTGAGATGAAAATGCCATCCTTCCTTTGCCATACTTCAATTCCCAGACAAAAATGGAGTAGACCTAAGTCTGTCATTTCAAACTCAGTTCCCAAGCTGATCCGAGTTTGATTGATGAGTTCCTGATGATCTCCTGTAATGATCAAATCATCTACATATACAATGACAACAACTAGCTTGCTATCCCTTTTCGTTACATACAGGTTAGCATCAGAAGTACTTCTTTCAAAACCCATATTTTTGAAAAAATGATCAATTCGTTGGTACCAAGCCCGTGGAGCTTGCTTAAGTCCATACAAAGCTTTCTTCAACCTGCAAACTTTATTTTCTGAATTGGGCACCTCAAAACCTGGTGGTTGAGATACATATACCTCCTCCTTGAGGTGACCATTCAAAAATGCAGATTTGACATCCATCTGGAAAATAGGCCAAGACTTTTGTGCAGCTACTGCAAGTACCGTCCGAATAGTTGTCATGCGTGCTGTTGGTGCAAAAGTTTCTTGAACATCAAATCCTTCAATCTGTGAAAAACCCTGTGCAACTAATCGTGCCTTATACTTTTCTAATGTTCCATCAGCTTTATACTTAGCTTTCCAAATCCATTTAGTACCTATTACCTTCTTCTTTGGCGGCAAGTCGACTAGATCCCATGTATCATTTTTGAGTATACTATCATACTCAGACTGCATTGCCGCTCTCCAATCTGGATCATCAATGGCTTCTTCAATGGTGGTAGGTTCCTTTATCGAACCCATGATATCTGCCATTAGAGCCATGTTAACAATGTGTTCTGAGGCTCTCCTTTGCTCCTCTATTCTCTTTGATCTTCGTAATCCATCCGATGATGATTCTGGTACATCTACATGTGGATTGTGATCATCAAAGAGCTGTTGTGCCCACTTCGGTAGTGGCTTACGCTGTGCAGCTACAACTGGTTGGCTTTTTATTGAGGAAATTTCTCCATTAGATGTTTCCTCCTCCTCAACTTTAACCTGTCTTTTGATAGGCACAAGGTGAGATATTTCTCCGCTTGATGAGATAGTAGATTTACCTTTATCTTCTACTAAGTGTGGTCGTTCATCAAACACCACATCTCGGCTGACAAAAATCTTCCTTGCCTCAGGATCCCATAACCAGAATATGCTTCTTGAGGAGTCATCCCCTTTAAAGCTTTTGTGTAGCTTCGATTGAGGATGTAGACTGCTGTATTGACTGCTTCTGCCCAGAATGAATCAGGCATGTCTTGAGCCTTCAACATACAACGAGCCATTTCAACTACTGTCCTGTTCCTACGCTCAACAACGCCATTTTGTTGGGGTGTATGATCTGTGGTAAGTTGCCTTTTCACACCATGCTCCTTACAGTAATTGTTGAATTCTGTTGACAAGAATTCACCTCCTCTATCTGTTCTAAATTTCTTCAGTTTCCTTCCTGATTCATTTTCTACATACTTATGCCACGTTTTAAATTTTTCAAAAGCATCAGCCTTCTCTCGAATGAAATAAACCCACATCTTTCTACTATAATCGTCGACTAACAGCAAGAAGTAGAAAGATCCTCCTAAAGCAGGTGTAGACATTTTACCGCAGAGATCAGCATGTACCAACTCTAGAGGAGCTTGAGATCGATTGCTGGTCTCTCTTGGAAATGCCTTTCGTTGTTGCTTGCCCATCATACAAGCTTCACAAGGTTCCTGCAACTCTGAAAATGCAGGCATATGAGCAACCATCCCTGTTCGTTGCATCTCCTTCAAAACTGCAAATCCGAGATGCCCAAATCGTTGGTGCCATAACCTGCTTACATCTTTATCTTCTGTAGCAGTTAAAGCACTTAACTCATACAAGTTATCCCGTCGTGTGCCTTTACCTACAACATTACCTGATGAATCCATGATTTCCGCACCACTCTTATTGAAGTGAACTTCGAGTCCACGATCTGTTATTGCAGAAACTGACAACAAATTTCTTTTGAGTGTAGGTACATAGAGAACATCGGATAACTTTTTCTCAACACCTGGAGAAGTGATAAAAGAGATGGTTCCAGTTCCTTCAGCTGGACACTTGGAGTCGTTTCCCACCACTACATTGATGGATTCCCGTAGAGGCACTAGGGAACTATACCAATCCTTTTTACTAGTCATATGGCGAGAAGCTCCACTATCTAAAATCCATGGCTCATCAACACGAGCTTGAGCAGATGAACATACCTCTTCAATAGCTACCCAAAGTTCCAGCTCTGTGTTGTTTGCAGACTCTTTGTTCTTCCATGATGATTTTACAGTCCCATTCCGTTCATCAGCTTGCTTCTTTCTGCAATCCTTGATGGCATGGCCTTTCTTTTCACAATAGAAGCAACTTCCTGTGAACTTTTTCTTCTTTGGCTTCTTCTTTGATCCCTCTGAAGAGCCTTTACCTTTTGCATTTGCTGAGAATGCAGCATCAGTTGTACTTTGCCGATTCTTCATCCGCATCTCTTCTTCTAAAAGCATGGCACAAAACTCTTCAAATGTAAGAGGAGTTGGCCTTACCTGAGTGTTAAGGGCTGTTACTAATCCATCATACTTTGCTGGAAGAACACGTATAGATCTTCGAGCTAGCTCTTCTGGTGTTATAACAACACCAACTGTAGCCAATTGATCTTGAAGATGCTTTATCCGTTTGATAAAATCTTCAGCCTTTTCAGAATCAGAATGCTTTTCATTTGCCAACTGATTTTCTAAATTCTGTATCCTAGTGTGGTTCTTGGTCTCATATTGTCGAGCCAATATGCCCCAAGCCTCATGTGCTTTAGTAGTATGTTGAACTAAAGTAAGCACAGAATCACTTACACTAGTGACAATCGCACATAATGCATCAGCATTCCGCCTCTTCCAAGCTCGTAGAAGATCTGGATCTGGCTGAATCATCAATCTTGAATTTGCTGGATCTTCAACTGGTATAGGCTCTGGATCCAATCCCATCGGTCCCATGACAGTGTCAAGTAATTCATAGGAGTCCAAAATTGCAGAAATTTTGAACTTCCAGAGTGTATAATTGGTTCCATCCAGCTTCCCTTCAGTGAATGCAGGTGGACGAATTCGAATAGGTGCAGCATTAACATTAGCTGAAGCACCAAGACTACTATTCGACGATGATGCCATCATGTAATCACTCGAATAATCTACTGGTATTCTAGTCTGCTAGTAGGCTAAAATAATGATACTTCTCAAGCCATTCGAACCTTACAGCTCTGATACCATGTAAGACAATAGTTACGCAATATAACACAGGAGCAATAGCAGAGAAGATAACAGATATAGGAGAATCTCAACAATTTTTCTACTAGCAGCAAGTACAAAGATGATGGCGTTGTCCACCCGTGCGCTCTCAAGGTAGAGCTTAAATGGTGATCTAGACAACTCTAGATAGGGAGATACAAGGTAGAGGTATGCTGGCTCAACTCAATGTCTTAGGTAGTGCAGAAGTCATGTATATATATAGGATCATGGGTGGCCTGCCATGGACGGCTATACATGGGCGGTAGAGCGTGGGCGGCCACCGCCTGCGTAATTGCCATACACGGCTTAGACTGGTTGAACCGACCTAACAAATATAAATGATTTCTGACTCCGACAGGGAATATTCCATGGAATATTCCCTTTACCGTCGTGCCGGGGGCGCTGCCCCCGGACCCCCACCAGGGGGCTCGCTGGCCCCCTGGGACCCCCCAGCCAGGGGGCCCGCTAGCCCGCTTGGACCCCCTAGCCGGGGCTGCTCACCGCTGCCCCGGACCCCACAATTGGGGACCCTGGTAACTCCCTTTCCTTATAATATCTTACATGGTCCAATATGACCTTCATCCAACATTCAAGTTGGGATTCCCATCAATTGGGTAATGCACGCTTGGCTTCTCCTCATAAAGGGGGCCTTACAAAATGTGCATACAATCATGAGGGGTAGACATTGATCATATACTAACAGTGGGAACATGCCCCAAA
Source organism: Ceratopteris richardii (assembly GCA_020310875.1). Lineage (NCBI taxonomy): Eukaryota > Viridiplantae > Streptophyta > Polypodiopsida > Polypodiales > Pteridaceae > Ceratopteris > Ceratopteris richardii. Next base: position 15,196,327 of record CM035410.1, read on the forward strand.
TTGAACTTTCCACATCATCCACATACAAAGGAGGCTGATTTCCATGAGTTTGAGGCATCAAAGCATGCCCATAATGGAAAGAAGTTGATTAGAGAAGATTTAGCTCACCTCTTGATGTGATTGGGCCTCACTTTTGACATGTATATGCTTTTGATTGGTTAAAGAGGTTGGTATGTGGTGTTTAAAACCTATAATGAGTTGTATTATGACTTAGAGTCATTGTGCCTAAGCTGCTCGCTTGCTTAAGCACACACCCTACTAGCTATTCTCCGCATATTTTGCATAAATTTCACTATTACACACTCTATCTATCTAGATGATTTTGGGAGACCCCCCGGTCTTGTAATTGTTGTTTCGCCTTCATCCGGAATCCATTTTCAATTATTTTTGTCTTGTTGGAAAGCTTATAAGTTCTAATTTCAGTGGTATAAGTTGCGAGTTCAGTGCCTACACATGTGCCGAGAAATGTTGAGAAACATTATCTGTGTAGTTAGCTAGTACTCTGTGAAAAGATCAAGTTATCTGTTTTGTTGGAGTTGTGAGGCATCGGCCAGTATTCAAATGGAGTGATTTTCCTCTCATTTGGAAGCTCTCTAAGTCTAGTTTAAGCTTGCAAAGTTTCATTTTCAGTCTTTGCATGTACTGAGAGAAACACAGAAAATACAGAGCCTATGTTTGAAAAATTTCAGGATCCTAGGAGGGTTCATGTACTTTTGTTGTGCACATAGCAGTTTTTATCCTCCAATAGTGGTATCAGATCTATAAGTGGAGTATCAAAGAGAGAAGAAGGAGCTACTAAAGTGAAGTAAAGACTTCATCAAAGTTTGAAGGAAGGAAGCAAAGAACCGGCATGTCAACAACAAAGGGAAGCAAATACATCATCAAATCAAAGACGAAGCTTCATCAAGAGGAGTAGCTCTATTTTTTGAGGTAAAAACCATCTTTTTCAACTTCATTGCATCAAGGGGGAGGTTCAAAGGAGCTAGGAGGCACCATGGCTGATCTCAATGCTTAGATTGAGAAGCTCAAAAAAGGAAATTACCAACCATGGTGATTTAGAATAAGCAATTTTTTGATGGGGAAAGGTTTGTGGGGACTTGTGAGTGGTGGAGACCCAAAACCCTACATAGATGAGGTAAATCCAACCAATGGCCAGAGAAGAGCAGTAAGAAAGTTGGATGAAAGGGACAAAAGATTCATTTTCATTTTATCGCAGCATATTAGCAACTCCATGATAGGGCATATTCAAGATTTGGATACATCGAAGAAGGTGTGGGAGTGCTTAGAGAGATTGTACTCAACCTCCACAAAAGCTAGAAAATTTTAGCTCAAGAATGAGCTAAATAATCTTAGGAAAAGCCCCTCTCAAGGTGCTAATGATTACATATTAAAGGTAAAGAGCTTGCAGATGCACTAGGGTCAATCAGTTGTGCCCTAGACGATGATGATCTTGTGGCCCACAACCTAAATGGACTTAGGGATTATGAAAAATGGAGGGCCTTCCCAAATTCAGTGTATGTAAGGGACTCTCTTCTTGATTTTGATCAACTAATCACTCTCATGGTGATAGAAAAGATGATCCTTGGTGGTCATAATGCCAAGGATAGCCAAGGGCAATTGTTGTATGCAGGTAGAGGAAGAGGAAGACACAATCAAGGTGGTACAAGAGGAAGAGGAAGATAACAAAGCAACAAGGAAGGTCAAGGACAACAGAGGTGGAAGAGCCACAAATAGAGGAAGAGGTGCAAGATTTGGTGGAAGAGGACAACCCACTTCAAATGGATGCTTTGTATGCAATAACCCCAGTCATTTTGCAAATGAATGTTATCATAGAGCTCAAAGACAAGGAAATCAAAGCAACACAAACAATTATAGAGGGCAATGTAATTATACAAACACATCATCGAGTCAAGGGAATGATTATTTAGTTGCCATGAGGTATAGTGAAGATACAACTCAAGCTAGTGAAGATGTATGGTATATAGACAGCAGATGTAGCAATCATATGTCATGTCGAAAAGATCTTTTTAGTACTTTGCACGTCCCAAAGCATCAAGGACATGTGGAAAAAGGTGATAGCTCAGAGCATACGATTCATCATGTGGGAGATATCAGTTTGGAAGGAAATCAAAGAGCAAAGTGCTCATCAGAGGTATTACATGTCCCTACTATTACCAAAAACTTTATTTCGGTAGGCCAAATGGTAGAAAAAGGGTATCAAGTTAAGTTCAATGAAAGAGGATGTTTTGTTCAGGATCCATGGGCACGTTTTAAGCTCATAGCAAAAGGAAACAAGAAAGGGAGAATGTTCACAATGGACATAGATAAGCCACACCATTCAATATATGTCACATATGGACACAAGAGGATCGCAGATTTGGCATAAACGAATAGGTCACATCAACCTAAAAAAGCTCAAGGACATGCAAAGGAGGATCTTCGTAAGTGGCCTACCAAATTTCACATCTAAAATGTTGCATGAAATTTGTGTAGCTTGCCAATAAGGAAAACAATCAAGGCTTCCCTTCAAGAAGAGTACCTAAGTGGAAATGTTTTGGATCACATTCACATGGATGTTTGGGGTCCAACAAGAGAAGCATCCCTTGCTGGAAATAGGTATTTTGTAACCTTCATTGATGACTTTTCAAGAAAAGTGTGGTTGTATTGCATTAGAAACAAATTAGATCGGTTCCACTACTTCAAGAAAATCCAAGCACATGTGGAGAAGGAGTTTGGCAAGTTTATCAAAACTTTGAGATCCGATGGAGGGGGAGAGTACTTCTCCCATGAATTTTCTGAATGTTTGCAGGTCAATGGCATCAAAAGGCAACCACACCTAAAGGAAGTGAAAGAAGGTATTCAAGAGTAAGATATCCAGTTCAAAGGTTAACATATGATAATTTCATTGCAAAGCATTATGCATACATGAATCAGGTAATCAAGGACAAAGAACCAACTAGTTATGAAGAAGCTGAGGATTGCAAGGAATGGCAAGAGGCAATGAAGGAAGAGCTCAAAGCACTTGATGACAACCATGCTTGGAGCTTGGTACCAGCTCAAGAAGGCATGAAGGTGATAGGTAATAAGTGGGTTTACAAAATTAAAAGAAATTCAGATGGTTCCATTGCTAGGTACAAAACAAGGTTGGTGGCGAAAGGCTTCTCCCAAAGCTATGGGATAGATTGTGATGAAACTTTCAGCCCCATAGCGAAGATTCCAACAATTAGGAATTTGATTGTAGTGGCCACATCAAGGAAATGGAGCTTATATCAGTTGGATGTGAAGAATGCCTTCCTCAATGGAGAGCTTGAAGAAGTAGTCTAGATCAGCCAACCTCAAGGATTTGCTAGTATGAGGTACCCAAATCATGTTTGCAAGCTAAGGAAAGAATTATATGGACTAAAGCAAGCCCCAAGGGCTTGGATCAGAGGTTAGTGGATTATTTATCAAGTTTTGGATACAAAGAAAGTGTTGCAAATCCATCACTTTACATGAAGAAGCAAGGAGACAAGAGAGTATACATATATGCTATTTGGACGATTTGATCATCACAGGAAGTGATATTTGTTGGAGAAACACTCACTAATTGGACATATATTTGAAGGCCAAAGCTTTAGAAGAAAATCACACGCCTATGTGAAGGGACAAATCACAAGTGTATTATATTTGTAAAGTTAGTTCACTTTAGTTCTAGAAGTTTTTTAAAATCACGAGACTGAGAAAATCTATATAAGTTAGTTTGTATCAACTGACGCGATTTTAGAAGAAGTGGAAGAGATTGAGAAAATGTCAATACGAGTTCATATTGTATGACTGAGTATAGTTGGGCTTCTCTGAGTGAGAAAGCATCTGTAAACTTCTGAATTTTCATAGCTATGATAAGAATTAGTTAAAGTTCTGTGTATAAGTCTTCTTCTTTCATCTCCAGAGTTTGTTTTGTGTGATGAGTTCAAAAGTTCAAGTTTTCCAAGAAACTCTGTTGGAGAGTGTTAATCTCCAAAAGAACAAGCTATCCTTAATGTTATACCACCTCTATGTCGAGAATAACTTTAAACTCCAACCAATTTTGGAAGACAAGCACCAAACTATCAAGAAATTAGCTAACTGTGAAGAAAGTCATTTCTCAGAAAATTTTGTTGCACCTTAATCACTCATTGACTAATCATTCGTGTAAAGTTTTTGATAAGACTTTGTAGAATCTTTTGCCTAGAGATTGTGCACCTTCTCCAAGTTAAAACACTTTAAAAGCTTGAGTAGATTATGAGAAATGATTCAAACAATCTATCGATGTCTGAAACTGTCTCTCTGTATAGTCGACTTTGACACCTGCAACTTCTAAGACATGATTCTCCAAAACTAGAACCCGTTTAAGCAAATGCTTTTAGCCATAGATGGCTTACCTTCCAACTAAAATTTTGACTCCTCATTTGTGTAAAACTTTACACTATGCACTGAGCACTTTCCATTTCTTTGACCATCGAATTTGTGCCTGTTTCAGAAGACACTCAACACTTTCTCACATATAGATGTTCCTATCCAAAATTCTCTCAGCCTGATTACAATTGGAAGCTAAAAATTTGTACAGAGGTCAATTACCTATAGACTTAGACTTGTACAAAAGAATTTCACAAAAGATCTAACACACAAGGAGAAAACTCAGAAATATCAGGCGCAACATTTTCTTGATTTCTTAGAAAAATTACAACTGAGTGATGAGAGAGTCTTGACTCACTTCTAAGATGTCTAATGACTCTTACAACTCCTGATTACTCTATTCTCATGATCTCTCATACTTGCCCCGACATTTTCCAAAGTATATATAGACAAAAATTTACAAGCTTATGACTACTCAAAGATATATGTGAACTATCTCTGAAATAATGTACATATGTGTACACATCTTCCAAATTCTGAATGTGTCCTTCCTTCATGCTTCACAACTTGTTCTCTTCTCAAATCCTTGACTTCATTTCCATGTCAAAACATCAATTGGTGATTGTCCTGCACCAACAGCTCCCCCTCAATCATCAATTGAGGTTTTCTCTATCTTCTTTATGCCTGCCATGTCTTTGAATTTCTGTAGCTTTGGTCCATCCAAGCTTTTGGTAAGCATATCAGCTATCTGATCTTTTGATGAAGTATGTATGACTTCAATATCTTTATCCATCACCTTCTCTCTTAGAAAGTGATACTGAATCTCAATCTTTTTAGTCCTTGCATGAAACATAGGATTAGCAGTTAAATACAATGAACTCATGTTATCTCCATAAATGATAGGTGTACTCTGTATGGTGTCAAAACTCTTCATGAGAGTCTTAAGCCATATCACTTCCTTTGCAGCTTCAACCATACCTTTGTACTCAGCTTCTGTAGATGATAAAGCAACTGTGTGTTGCTTCTTTGAACACCAAGAGATTAACTTATCTCCCACATAACACAAGTATCCATATGTTGATCTCCTATCATCAGGATTACCTACCCAATCTGCATCACTATATATTTTGATGTTTGTATCTGATGTAAAACCATAATACAAACCCTCTTTGAGTGTACCCTTAATGTACCTCAACACTCTTTGACCTGCAATCCAATGTTCTTTCCTAGGACAATGCATGAACTGAGACAAAACTCCAACTGCATATGATAAATCAGGCCTAGTTAATGTAGCATAGATAAGACTACCAACCAAACTCTGATATAGCTTCATATCCTTGAATTCTTCTCCACCGCATCTGCTCAATTTGTGATTTACCTCCATTGGAGTAGGTGCTACCCTGCAATCATTCATTTTAAACTTGATTAACGAGTTTCTCAATCACCTTTCTTGAGTCACATACACTCCATGTTGAGTGTATGAAATCTCCATGCCCAAGAAATATGACAAGTCTCCCAAGTCACTGATTTTGAACTCTTTCTCCATTTGCTTCTTTAGGCTTTGAATGCCTTTCTCATCTGTACCTGTAAGAATTATATCATCAACATATATGCACATGTAAATGAACCCATCATCACTTGCTTTAACAAGCAAGCTACTATCTTCCTTAGATACTTGAAATCCAAGTTCTTTCAAGAACTTCACAAGTCTATAATTCCATGCCCTTGGGGCCTGCTTCAAACCATATAAAGCTCTCTTGAGCGTACATACATGATTTGGATACCTTCTATCTCTGAATCCTTGAGGTTGCTCCATGAAAACATCATCTGAAATGTAACCATTTAAAAAAGCATTCTTCACATCTAATTGACATAATTTCCAACCTTTACATGCAGCAATAGCTATGAGTGTCCTGATGGTTGTCATTTTTGCCACAGGACTATAGGTCTCATCATAATCAATACCATATGTTTGAGCAAACCCTCTCACAACAAGTCTAGCTTTATACCTAGACACACTTCCATCTGCAAACCTCTTAGTCTTGTAGACCCATTTGCATCCAATGATCTTCTGACTATTTGGTTTAGGAACCAAATCCCATGTCTGATTCTCCATTAATGCATCATATTCTTCCTGCATAGCTTTCTCCCAATTTTCCTTACCTTTTGCCTCTTCATATGTGGAAGGGTCTTCATCTGCCTTTATCATGTAAGCATAATCTTTGGTAGCCAAAAAAGAAGTGTCATAGCTATACCTTGTAGGTTGCCACTTGTGTCTTGTTGACCTTTCGAGTTCTCCACTCCTTGAGGTTTTTGGTTCTTCACACTCAGGATCAAATCTTGGCATTTCTTCAACTTCAACCTGCACTTCATTATTCTCCTCTTCATCAAATATCTGAACCTTTGATTTACCTTTCTTTTGACTCACAACTTCTTCATCACCTGTATTAATATTGATTGTACCTGCATACCAAGTACCTTGCTCATCAAATGTAACATCCTTGGACACAATGAATTGCTTTGTGGATGGACTCCACAATCTATAACCCATCTGCTTGTCATCATAACCAATGAATACATACTTTTCAGCTTTAGGTTCTAACTTGTGTCTTAATTGTGATGGCACATATGCATATGCCAAACATCCAAATACTTTGCAATGATCCAAGGTAGGTCTCTTACCCCACCATGCCTCATATGGTGTCATACCCTGCAAAGCTTTACATGGTAGCCTATTGACCAAATAAGTAGCTGTATTTACAGCCTCAGCCCACAAATAATTTGGGCAATTTTTCTCCTTCATCATTGACCTTGCAAACTCAACAAGAGTTCTATTTCTTCTCTCTGCTACACCATTTTGTTGAGGAGAGTACCTGCAAGTGATTTCCCTTTTTATACCTGCATTCCACAAGTAATCACCAAACTCATTAGAGAAATACTCTCCCCCTCCATTTGACCTTAGTCTCTTCAATTTATGACCTGTAATTCTTTCTGCATACACATGATAATGTTTAAATGTACTGAATACTTCTGACTTATCTTTGATCACATAAATAGTGATCCATCTGGTAGCATCATCAACATAAATCACATAGTACCTTGAACCATTGATACTGAAATCCTTTGATGGTCCCCACACATCTGTATGTACCAACTCAAGCTTCTCTGAATACATGAAACCATGCTTGGAGTAAGATTGCTTATGAGCCTTACCTAATTGACATGCCTCACATCTGTATGTCATATGTTGACCTGCAACATTAGGCAATCCAAGCACTGAACCATTGTTAATCATATCTTTGATACCTCTTTTATTGAAGTGTCCAAGCCTCTTGTGCCAAATATCTAACTCAGAGATCTTATGTCCTCCATAAGTGAACAATGCATGACCAACATTACCTTGAATCTTCAATGTGGACAACCTTCCTTCTTTCTTCTCTAAAACAATTTGTTTATACCCATTGCTAGGGTCTTCCACAAACACTCCTTCATTAGTGAATCTACCTTCATAACCTTTTTCAACAATTTGTCCTACACTTATCAGATTCTTAGGAATTGTAGGAACATACAAGACCTTACTCAAAAGAGTGCTTCCATCCTTGGCCTTCACTGATCCAATTGACTTCACATTGTGCTTTGTATTGTCACCTGTTTGAACAACATGATTAGATACCTTATTTTCCAAATCAGTCATCAATGCTATGTTACCACTCAGGTGATTGCTACACCCTGAGTCAATGTAGAAGACTCTTTGGTCTTCACTTTGCCTTTCACAAGTTGCATTCATTATCAATGTTGAATCCTCCTTCTGATCTGAAGCATAATTGTAGTAGGTATTATTGTATTGTTGACTTTGGAATCCTCTACCTGCATTTCTTCCAAAGTAACCCCTACTACCTCTTCCTCTGAAGTTACCTCTTTGATTTCTACCACCTCTTCCTCTTGAATTAAAGTTCTGATTATATCCACCATTACTCTGAGTATTATGCCAACAATCATTAGCTAAGTGATTTGTCTTACCAAAAATCCAGCAAGCTTTGACTCCATCTTTATTATTCCTGCCTCTTCCTCTACCTTTGCCACCTCCTCTTCCTCTTAGGAAGTTGGCTTGACTAGTTGTGCCTTCATCTTCATTTGCTTGTTGCTTTTCTTTGCTATTTTTCTTCTTATCCTTTAAGTACATTGCATGTCCTATACTCTTTTCACCTTCACCTTTGACATCCTCCTCAAATGTTAACATATGTCCTAGCAACTGATTTAAGTCAGGAGTAAAATGATCAAGTGATAATTCAGTAGATAGAATGAATGGCTTCCATTTGTCATCACCTCTCAAACCTGTGAGGATTTGCCTTACCAATTTATCCTCCTCAATGTCTTCATCAACAGCTCCTAATGCATCTGCAATATCCTTCATTCTTGTTACATAATCTTTGATGGATTAAGAGGCCTTCTTCTTGAATGTAGTAAATTCTGCCCACAAGGATGACTTCCTAGACTTTGTGGTATTTTGAAAATGCTCCTCCAAAGCATTCCATATATCACTTGCACTTTCAAGACCTCTAATGTGAGGTAGCAAGTAATCATTGACTGCCATATAGATAATGCTCCTAGCTTGAGCATCTCTCTTCATCCGATTCTTCAAATCTGATAATTCCTCCCTAGTTGGAACACTAGGATCTAACCCGGTTAAGCAAATGCTTTTAGCCGTAGATGGCTTACCTTCCAACTTAAATTTTGACTCCTCATATGTGTAAAACTTTACACTATGCACTGAGCACTGTCCATTTCTTTGACCATCGAATTTGCGCCTGTTTCAGAAGACACTCAACACTTTCTCACATATAGATGTTCCTATCCAAAATTCTCTCAGGCTCATCACAATTGGAAGCTAAAAAATTGTACAGAGGTCGATCACCTATAGACTTAGACTTGTACAAAAGCATTTCACAAAAGATCTAACACAGAAGGAGAAAACTCACAAATATCAGGCGCAACATTTTCTTGATTTCTGAGAAAAATTACAATTGAGTGATGAGAGAGTCTTGACTCACTTCTAAGATGTCTAATGACTCTTACAACTTCTGATTACTCTATTCTCATGCTCTCTCATACTTGCCCTGACATTTTCCAAAGTATATATAGACAAAAATTTACAAGCTTATGACTACTCAAAGATATATGTGAACTATCTCTGAAATAATGTACATATGTGTACACATCTTCCAAATTTTGAATGTGTCCTTCCTTCATGCTTCACAACTTGTTCTCTTCTCAAATCCTTGACTTCATTTCCATGTCAAAACATCAATTGGTGATTGTCCTGCACCAACAAACTCGATGCCTGGCATCGAGTTTGTGCTGATAAGTCATTGTTTTCATTCTGTGAGTGTTACTTGTTGTTGAATCTTCTGAAAATATGAAGTTTGTAGAGCAAGTCAATGCTTGGCATCCAGTTTCAGCATAAAGTCGATGCATGGCATTGACTTCTAGCATAAAACTGCTTTATTCATATCTTGTGTTTAAGCGGTCATTTTCGGTGCTAAAAAGTTGGCTAGAAAAGCTCAAAGTTGATGCCTGGCATCGACTTTTGGTTGCAAGTCGATGCTAGGCATCAAATTTTCATTTTTAGACACTTAGATTTACCAAAACAGCAAAATTTCCACTTTTGGAAGTCATAAAGGGTCATCTTGTGAAGGCTATATCTTGAGTTCTAGAGATCCGTTTCTTGCATATGATAGCTTGTTGGAAAGCTCTACTCTTCTACTTTCACCAAAATATCTTGGAGAAATAATATTTGTGCTAAGAGAAATTAGCAAAATACTGAAGGTATGTCATTTCAGTGACTGGAAAGGTTTGAAGAAGTAAAGTTCTTGGTTTTGGCTATCATTTCTCAAAGTTTGGAGTGGCAATGAGTTAATGGTGACCATAGAGGTTGTCTAGTGTCACATTAATTCATTTCTTGTGATGTTTCATACATCAACAATATTGTAGGTATTAAAGATATCAAATCAAAGCTAGGAAAGGAGTTCAAGATATCTGACCTTGAAACACTAAAGTACTTCTTGGGAATAGAGTTAATCTATGCACACAATGGCATCTTCTTGATTCAAAGAAAATACTTGTTGGATGTGCTATATAGGTTTGATATGAGTCGTCGTACGCCCCTTTCTTAGCCCATGGAGCCCAATACAAAGTTGGTTGTAGGTCAAGGAGAGGCTATACAAGATATTACACTATATGGAAGCATAATTGGTTCATTAATTTATGCTACATTCACTAGACCTGATCTTGCATATGTAGTAGGTGTTATCTCTCAATTTTTGCATGAACCCACTCACGATCATCTTATGGCAGCAAGAAAGGTGCTTAGATACATCAAGCACACCATCAAACAAGGTCGATTTTACTCATATGATGCTGAGCTAAGTGTCAAAGGATATAGTGATGCTGATTGGGTAGGTAGCAAGGATGATCGAAGGAGTAGATCGGGTTTGTTTTCATGATAGGTACAAAAGTGATCTCTTGGAGCTCTAAGAAGCAACCCACTATTGGTCTTTCATCCACAGAGGCTCAGTACAGAGGTTTAGCATTGGCTACATGTGAGCTATTATGGCTTAAGAAGCTACTTAAGGACTTGGAAGTGGAAGTGGAGGTGTTTCCTATCTATGGAGACAACATTTCAAGCATCTACCTAGCTAACAATCCCATGTTTCATGCACGGAGCAAACACATAGAGGTTCATTACCACTTGGTTAGAGAAAAGTGCTGGCAAAGGAGCTAGATATAAGGTATGTGAACACTAAAATGCAGGTTGCAGACATGATGAAAAAGTTTCTTAAAGGTAAAAATCTTGGAGGATTGAAAGAAGCTATCAACATAAGAGACATAGGCTGAAGCAATGAAAGAAAAAGACTTGAGCTTGAGGGGGAGTGTTGAAAGTTTTTCAAGCTCAAGAGTGTGAGAACATGCCCCAAATTCAACCATCCACATCATCCACAATCAAAGGAGGCTGATTTCCACGAGTTGGAGGTATCAAAGCATGCCTATAATGGAAAGAAGTTTATTAGAGAAGATTTAGCTCACTCTTGATGTGATTGGACCTCTCTTTTGACATGTATATTCTTTTGATTGGTTAAAGAAGATGGTATGTGATTTTTAAAACCTCTAATGAGTTGTATTATGACCTAGAGTTGTGGAAATACGTGCCTAAGCTGCCTCCTTGCTTAAGCACACCCCCTACTAGCTATTCTCTGCATATTTTGTAGAAATTTCACTTTTACACACTCTATCTATCTAGATGACTTTGGCAGACCCCCCGGTCTTGTAATTGTTGTTTCTCCTTCATCCGGAATCCATTTTCAATGATTTTGGTCTTGTTGGAAAGTTTATAAGCTCTATCCTCAATGGTATAACTCGTGGGTTCAGTGCCTGCACATGTGCAGAGAAATATCGTGAACATTGTTTGTGTACTTAGCTAGTACTCTGTGAAAAGATCAAGTTGTCTATTTTGTTGCAGTTGGTGAGGCATCATCCAGTATTAAAATGGAGTGATTTAATCTCATTTGAAAGCCCTCTAAGTGTAGTTTAAGCTTGCAAAGTTTCATTTTTAGTCTCTGCATGTACTGAGAGAAACTTAGAAAATACAGAGCCTATGTCTGAAAAATTTCAGGATCCTAGGAGGGTTTATTTGCTTTTGTTGTGCACATAGGAGTGTTTATCCTCCAAAAGTGGTACCAGAGCTATAAGTGGAGTATGAAAGAGAGAAGAAGGAGCTACTTAAGTAAAGTAAAGACTTCATCAAAGTTTGAAGGAAGGAAGCAAAGAACGAGAATGTCAACAACAAGGGGAAGCAAATACATCATCAAATCAAAGGCGAAGCTTCATCAAGAGGAGTAGCTCTATTTTTTGAGGTAAAAACCATCTTTTTCAACTTCATTGCATCAAGGGGGAGGTTCAAAGGAGCTAGGAGGCACCGTGGCTGATCTCACTGCTCAGATTGAGAAGCTTGAAAAAGGAGATTACCAACCATGGCGATTTAGAATAAGAAATTTTTTGATGGGGAAAGGTTTGTGGGGACTTGTGAGTGGTGGAGAGCCAAAACCCTACATAGATGAGGTAAATCCAACCAATGACCAGAGAAGAGCAATAAGAGAGTGGAATGAAAGGGACAAAAGATTCATTTTCATTTTATCGCAGCATATTAGCAACTCCATGATAGGGCATATTCAAGATTTGGATACATCGAAGAAGGTGTGAGAGTGCTTGGAGAGATTGTACTCAATCTCCACAAAAGCTAGAAAACTTCAGCTCAAGAATGAGCTAAATAATCTTAGGAAAAGCCCCTCTCAAGGTGCTAATGATTACATATTAAAGATTAAAGAGCTTGCAGATGTACTAGGGTCAATTAGTTGTGCCCTAGATGATGATGATCTTGTCACCCACACCGTAAATGGACTTAGGGATTATGAAAAATGGAGGGCCTTCACAAATTCAGTGTATGTAAGGGACTCTCTTCTTGATTTTGATCAATTAATCACTCTCATGGTGATAGAAAAGATGAACCTTGGTGGTCATGATTCCAAGGATAGCCAAGGGCAATTGTTGTATGCAAGTAAAGGAAGAGGAAGACACAATCGAGGTGCTACAAGAGGAAGAGGAAGATATCAAAGCAACCAAGAAGGTCAAGGACAACAAGAAAATGTAGGTCAAAGAGGTGGAAGAGCCACAAATAGAGGAAGAGGTGCAAGATTTGGTGGAAGAGGACAACCCACTTCAAATGGATGCTTCGTATGCGATAAGCCCAATCATTTTGCAAACGAATGTTATCATAGAGATCAAAGACAAGGAAATCAAAGCAACAACAACAATTATAGAGGGCAATTTAATTATGCAAACACATAATCCAGTCAAGGGAATGTTTATTTACTTGCCATGAGGTATGGTGAAGATACAACTCAAGCTAGTGAAGATGTATGGTATATAGATAGTAGATATAGCAATCATATGTCATGTCAAAAGGATCGTTTTAGTACTTTGCAGGTCTCAAAGCATGAATGACATGTGGAAAAAGGTGATAGCTCAGAGCATACCATTCAACATGTGGGAGATATCAGTTTGGAAGGAAAACAAAGAGCAAAGTGCTCATCAGAGGTATTACATGTCCCTACTATTACCAAAAACTTGATTTTGGTAGGCCAAAAGTAGAAAAAGGGTATCAAGTTAAGTTCAATGAAAGAGGACGTTTTGTTTAGGATCGAAGGCACGTTTCAAGCTCATATCAAAAGGAAAAAAGCAAGGGACAATGTTCACAATGGACATAAATCAGCCACACCATTCCATGTATGTCACATATGGAGACAAGAGGATTGCACATTTGGATCTATGGCATAAACGAATAAAGGACATGCAAAGGAGGATCTTGGTAAGAGGCCTACCAAATTTTACATCTAAAATGTTGCACAAAATTTGGGTAGCTTTCTAATAAGGAAAACAATCAAGGTTGCCCTTCAAGAAGAGTACCTATGTAAGTGCAAATGTTTTAGACCTCATTCACATGGATGTTTGGGGTCCAACAAGGGATGCATCCCTTGCTGGAAATAGGTATTTTGTAACCTTCATGAAGAAGATGACAACCATACTTGGAGCTTGGTACCACCTCAAGAAGGCATGAAGGTGATAGGTAATAAGTGGGTTTACAAAATTAAAAGAAATTCACATGGTTCCATTGCCAGGTACGAAACAAGGTTGGTGGCGAAAGGCTTCTCCCAAATCTATGGGATAGATTATGATGAAACTTTCAGCCCCGTAGTGAAGATTCCAACAATTAGGAATTTTTGATTGTAGTGGCCACATCAACGAAATGGAGCTTATATCAGTTGGATGTGAAGAATGCCTTCCTCAATGGAGAGCTTGAAGAAGTAGTCTACATAAGCCAACCTCAAGGATTTGCTAGTATGAGGTACCCAAATCATGTTTGCAAGATAAGGAAAGAATTATATGGACTAAAGCAAGCCCCAAGGGCTTGGATCCGAGGTTAGTGGATTATTTATCAAGTTCTGGATACAAAAAAAGTGTTGTAGATCCATCATTTTACATGAAGAAGCAAGGAGACAAGACAGTATACATATGCATCTATAAGGACAATTTGATCATCACAGGAAGTGATATTGCAGGTATTAAAGATATCAAATCAAAGCTAGGAAAGGAGTTTAGGATATCTGATCTTGGAACACTAAAGTACTTCTTGGGAATAGAGTTAATCTATGCATACAATGGCATCTTCTTGATTAAAAGAAAATACTTGTTGAATGTGCTATACAAGTTTGATATGAGTGGTCGTAAACCACTTTCTCAGCCCATGGAGCCCAATACAAAGTTGGTTGCAGGTCAAGGAGAGGCTATACAAGATATTACACTATATGGAAGCATAATTGGTTCATTAATTTATGCTACATTCACTAGACCTGATCTTGCATATGTAGTAGGTGTTATCTCTCAATTTTTGCATGTACCCACTCATGATCATTTTATGGCAGCAAGAAAGGTGCTTAGATACATCAAGCACACCATCAAACAAGGTCTATTTTACTCATATGATGCTGATCTAAGTGTCAAAGGATATAGTGATGATGATTGGGTAGGTAGCAAGGATGATCGAAGGAGTACATCGGGTTTGTTTTCATGATAGGTACAAAAGTGATCTTTTGGAGCTCTAAGAAGCAACCACTATTGGTCTTTCATCCAAAGAGGCTCAGCACAGAGGTTTAAAATTGGCTACATGTGAGCTATTATGGCTTAAGAAGCTACTTAAGGACTTGCAAGTGGAAATGGAGGAGTTTCCTATTTATGGAGACAACATTTCAAGCATCTACCTAGCTAACAATCCCATGTTTCATGCATGGAGCAAACACATAGAGGTTCATTATCACTTTGTTAGAGAAAAAGTGATGGCAAAGGAGCTAGATATAAGGTATGTGAACACTAAAATGCAGGTTGTAGACATGATGATGAAGTTTCTTAAAGGTACAAAGCTTGGAGGATTCAAAGAAGCTATCAACATAAGAGACATAGGCTGAAGAAATGAAACAAAAAGACTTGAGCTTGAGGGGGAGTGTTGAATGTTTTTCAAGCCCAAGAGTGTGAGAACATGCCCGAAATTGAACCTTCCACATCATCCACAATCAAAGAAGGCTGATTTCCACAAGTTGGAGGCATCAAAGCATGCCAATAATGGAAAGAAGTTGATTAGAGAAGATTTAGCTCACCTCTTGATGTGATTGGACCTCACTTTTGACATGTATATTCTTTTGATTGGTTAAAGAGGCTGGTATGTGGTTTTCAAAACCTCTATTGAGTTGTATTATGACTTAGAGTCGTGGAATACGTGCCTAAGCTGCCTTCTTGCTTAAAAACACCCCCTACTAGCTATTCTCTGCATATTTTGTAGAAATTTCAATTTTACACACTCTATCTATCTAGATGATTTTGGCAGACCCCCGGTCTTGTAATTGTTCTTTCTCCTTCATCCGGAATCCATTTTCAATGCTTTTTGTCTTGTTGGAAAGCTTATTAAATCTAGAATTAGTGGTATAAGTTATGAGTTCAGTGCCTACACATGTGTAGAGAAATATCTAGAACATTGTCTCTGTAGTTAGCTAGTACTCTGTGAAAAGATCAAGTTATCTCTTTTGTTGCCGTTGCTGAGGCATCATCTAGTATTCAAATGGATTGATTTTAATCTCATTTGAAAGACCTCTAAGTCTAGTTTAAGCCTGCAAAGTTTCATTTTTAGTCTCTACATGTACTGAGAGAAACACAAAAAATAGAGAGACTATGTCTGAAACATTTCAGGATCCTAGGAGGGTTCATTTGCTTTTGATGTGCACATAGGAGTGTTTATCCTCCAAGAGTGGTATCAGAACTATAAGTGGAGTATCAAAGAGAGAAGAAGGAGCTAGTGAAGTGAAGTAAAGACTTTATCAAAGCTTGAAGGAAGGAAGCAAAGAACGGGCATGTCAGCAACAAGGGGAAGCAAATACATTATCAAATCAAAGACGAAGCTTCATC
Organism: Ceratopteris richardii; assembly: GCA_020310875.1. Lineage (NCBI taxonomy): Eukaryota > Viridiplantae > Streptophyta > Polypodiopsida > Polypodiales > Pteridaceae > Ceratopteris > Ceratopteris richardii. Next base: position 15,212,767 of record CM035410.1, read on the forward strand.
AAGAGGAGTAGTTCTATTTTTTGAGGTAAAAACCATCTTTTTCAACTTCATTGCATCAAGGGGGAGGTTCAAAGGAGCTAGGCGGCACCATGGCTGATTTCAATGGTTAGATTGACAAGCTTGAAAAAGGAGATTACCAACCATGGCGATTTAGAATAAGCAATTTTTTGATGGGGAAAGGTTTGTGGGGAGTTGTGAGTGTTGGAGAGCCAAAACCCTACATAGATGAGGCAAATCCAACCAATGACCAGAGACGACCAGTAAGAGAATGAGATGAAAGGGACAAAAGATTCATTTTCATTTTATCGCAGCATATTAGCAACTCCATGATAGGGCATATTCAAGATTTGGATACATCGAAGAAGGTGTGAGAGTGCTTCGAGAGATTGTACTCAACCCCCACAAAAGCTAGAAAAATTCAGCTCAAGAATGAGCTAAATAATCTTAGGAAAAGCCCCTCTCAAGGTGCTAATGATTACATATTAAAGGTTAAAGAGCTTGCAGATGCACTAGGGTCAATCATTGTGCCCTAGATGATGATGATCTTGTCACCCACACCCTAAATGGACTTAGGGATTATGAGAAATGGAGGGCCTTCACAAAATCAGTGTCTGTAAGGGACTCTGTTCTTGATTTTGATCAATTAATTACTTTCATGGTGATAGAAAAGATGAACCTTGGTGGTCATAATTCCAAGGATAGCCAAGGACAATTGTTGTATGGAGGTAAAGGAAGAGGAAGACACAATTGAGGTGCTACACGAGGAAGAGGAAGATATAAAAGCAACCAAGAAGGTCAAGGACAACAAGAAAATGCAGGTCAAAGAGGTGGAAGAGCCACAAATAGAGGAAGAGATTTTTAGTCTCTGCATGTACTCAGAGAAACTAAAAAAATACAGAGGCTATGTCAAAAACATTTCAAGATCTTAGGAGGGTTCGTTTGCTTTTGTTTTGCACATAGGAGTGTTTATCCTGCAACACATGATTGGGCATGAGTAGGGGAAATATCTCTAAAATCCTATGGGTAAGCAAAGAAGCTTTGGATAGTTCAAGAGATCTTAAAGATAAAGAATAGGTCTTTATTTTTATCGGAAGCTGAATAAGCCTTGATCAAGGTTGGCAAGGTTTGTCCAAGACAATTGCGAATGGAACTACTATGAAATTTGTCCAAGTATTGGCAATCAAAATCCTTTTGGGAAATTTTCACTCAAGTTCCATTTATCCAATGGAAAAGTGTAAGTTGTTCCAAGTCTAAATGGAGTAGATATTCCAAGTATGTAGTGTACAATTGTGATGATGGTAATTAAGTTGGTGGAAGGTATAGCATAAAAGTTTACCTATCCTTAAAGGGATTTCTTAAAGATGAGATCCAAAAGCATTATCGGATGCTTCCACTTAAGAAGTAGAGAGATTCCTAAAAATTCCTTGAGGTAGCTACTTAAAGCTTTAGTTAAAAAGGAATCTAAAGACAAGAAGTCAAAAGCTCTTGTCGCTTGTTCAAGCATAACCAATCAGAATTGAATTGGAAAAATTAAAGTACTTTGAATTAGAATTAGTTTTTATTTGAAAACTAGAGCAAAGAAGAAATATATATTCTATCAAGTGGTTTTCAAGTTCCCAAAGGAAAGCACAAGATCATGAAACGATCATGTGAAGGGATCAAAACCTAGAATATCAAGTTAGAGATAATGCATGAAACTTCAAATTTCTTTTAAAGAGTTGAAGTGAAAAGGTACTCTTAGACTTTAGGATAAGTATCATCCACACATTAATGTGAATATAAAATAGGGTGGTATGGGACACTAGATTTTATACTCAGATTGATGTAGGAAAGATGGTATGGGACATTAGACAGTGGGATGATAATTATCTTTTAGTGCAAGAATGGATTTTGAAGTTAGATTTTATCAATCGTGGTAATTAAGACTTTTAAATAGAAGTTTAAATTCAAGGAGGATAATATAATGATTTCAATATACTTCAAGATCAAGGAAGCAGAAGATATGAAGTTGGTAACTTCAAAGATCTTCTTTTTAAAATAAAGACTTGTTCTTATTTGAATTATGAAACACTTCAAGATTAAGTGTTGTTGATAAAGAATATTTGATACATTTCTAAAGTAGTACTTTGATATTGCAAAGATCCTTTGAACTATGGAATAGATTGACTAAGTCTAGCACCAAGTTCCTAGTGTAACATGGTAAATTCAATCCTTTGACTCAATGCAATGCACAAGAATTGCATTCCTAGTAGGGAGTCATATAGATTGAATATAGGCATGAACTTAGTCTCAAGTGAAGTCCATGGTGATCTATTGGAGCTAGTCCACACAGATGTTTGGGGACCTAGCAAAGAACCATCAATTTCGGGATCTAGGTACTATGCATCTTTTATTGATGATTGTTGCAAATGGACCATCCTATATTTTATGAAGCACAAGGATGAAGTATTCAATTGTTTCAAGAAATATCTTGCTCTTGTTGAAAATCAAACAGGGCAAAAAATTAAAGAGCCTAAGGTCAAATGGAGGGGGAGAATACTTCTCCCATGAATTTGATGTCTCTCTCCAAGATAGAGGCATCAAGAGAGGAATCACAACCAAGTACATTCCATAGCAAAATGGAGTGGCAGAGAGAAGAAATAGGACCATAGTTGAAGCTACAAGGTCCATGAACAACTGAGAAAAAATTACCCAATTATCTATGGACAGAGGTTATGTCTACAACCACCTATCTCATTAATAGACTCCCATCAAAGGCTTTGGATGGAATGACACCCTATGAAGCTTGGAATGGAAGAAGACCTAGCCTTGATCGTTGCAGGATATTTGGATGCATAGCCTATGCACATGTTCCATCACAAATTAGAGGTAAATTGGATCCTAAGGCAGAGAAATTTGTGTTTATTGGATATGATCTAAATCAAAAAGGGTACAGGTTGTATAATCCAAGTACTAAAGGCTTTATTGTTAGCATATGTTGTTTTTTATGAGAAAAACTCTTGGTTTGAAGGTGATTTTAGGAAAGTCAAGCTACCTTATGACCTAGAGGAGGACTTTCCATCATTACAAAAGGTAAATGATCAACTACATGAAGATACAAGTGACTTTGATGATGATCCAAAAACACCAAAGAGGAACATCAAGGCATGGAACAATAAAGGCAAAGAGAAGATACAAGAGTTGGGAGATATTGCAGAATCTTCTCAATAAACAATAAGGAGATCAACTAGGGAAAAGAAGAAGCCAGAAGGATATGGATTTGACACCTCTCTGGTCACTAAGAATTCAATCTATATTGCTCAAGATATCAACTCAGAGGAACCATCAACATTTGAAGAAGCCAACAAGAAATCAGAGTGAAGGGAAGCAATGGAGGAAGCGATAGAAGCTCTCCAAGAGAATCAGACATGGGACCTAGTTCCCAAGAAGCCATCCATGAAGATCATTGGATCTATAAGGTAAAAGGAATTCAGATGGTTCGATAAACAGGTTAAAAGCAAGGATTGTGGCTAAAGGGTTTGCTCAAACCCAAGGCATAGATTATGAGGAGACTTTTTCTCCTAAGGAAAAGATGCCAACAATCAGAGTTCTCATGAGTATAGCTACTTCAAGGAATTGGAACATCTATCAGATGGATGTCAAAAATGCATTCTTGAATGGTTTGATTTTAGAGGAAGTGTATATGGCACAACTTCCTAGATTTGTAGATGAATCACACCCTTAGTATGTATGCAAACTCAAGAAAACTGTCTATGGACTAAAGCAAGCTCCTACAACTTGGAACCATAGACTTCTTACATTCTTGCAGGACAAAGGATTCAAACTAAGCAAGGCTGAGTCCTAAATTTTCATTAAAAAAAGTAAATATGAAGTTATATTTTTATAGGCTCTTGAAGTATTCCACAACTTTTACAAGTGGATTTTGAACTCAAATGAAGGTGGGATTAGTTGTTGAAGAGAATCAATTCACTTTCCTACAATCTAGGAAACGTGAAGATCTAATTTGATCTACTTTTAGGTGTTTGATTGATTCATTGATTTTCAAGTTCAACCACCTAAAACTCTTGGAATTTGAGCTCTCTTTTTCTCCTTTTACATGTGTAAATCTCTAGGCTTTTAGATTGATAAATGATCCATAAAAAATCTTTAAAAAATTACAATAAAAGAGCATAAGTAAAAGAACACTTCAATGGATATTGACATAATCAAAATGATAGCTTTTTGTATAGATCAAATCGACCTCAAGCATAGTGCAAGCTTCATGTTCCAATAGAGCTAGTCCTCCTCAAGCATAATGTAAGATTGATTATCTAACACAAAATTGTGTCCCCAAAGTGGAAATACTATCGTCAATTGGCTTTGAATATATATGAAGGCCTAAGAAGATTGTCTTGGACCGACATCAGAAGAACAAGTCCACATTAACAGAAAGAATCATACAACTTTGAGATACATTAAGAAAATTTGGATCCTCAACTCCCATATTTTTTGCTAAGAAAGTGCAACATACTTTTTGAGGCCTAAGCAACAACAAGAAAGGTCAACTAGGCCCAAGGTTTCCAAAGCCCACCTTCAATGAAGACCACCACAACATTAGGTGGCTCCAATTAAGAGGGATATAGTGAAGACGTGGAAACCCAAGGCCAATACAAACTTCAATCGACAACATGATCAATCACACCTAGTGACTCAACAAGTATGGCTTGTGACACCACAATCGTCCACTTCAAAGGTCTCAAACCCAAAGGATTGTCTATCTCCCCTCTTGAAATGACAGTAGAGTAGGGCAACCCTCTTTGTGTGGGACCCATGTGCTCATTGCACAACCTTTTCTCTTTGCATGCATGAGTGTACTTGTATAGTGAATTCATGAATCATTTGTATAATTTTCTTTATGTTAAATAGTTTCTTTTAAGTGATCCTTAATTATAGCGGAAGTGTAATTTCTTTGGGGCTGCTCATGATAGGTTCTCTTGGTAATAATCTTAGTCATATTGATGGCATAAGATCCATATCTCAAAATGCAGGACCCACAAATGGAACCAAAGTCCGTTAAAACCTCAAGACATTGACACGGTTCATGGTTAATATCCATAATATCAAGATGCTCAATCAACATACAAAAGTGGTTAACTTGTCAACAAAGCCTCTTATGTTACATGGCCTCTACATTGAATCTCCACATTATGGAGCCTGCATCCTTAGATTATGTAACCCATAGCATTGTGAGATAAATATCTTCCAATCATTATAGTAGGATGCTTCATCAACAACTAGCCCTAGAGCACCTCTCTTAAGAATTTTTTTCTTTCTTTCTAGTACCATGTCTTTTCATTTGCATTGTATGGTATGCACGCATAGGGCCATCCAACAAGGATGTGTGAAAGGACTTTTACTTTCTTTTGTGCCCATGCATTGCACTCACTAGTACACTTATACTATTTTCACAAAGAAAGACCCAAGAAACATCATTGGAAATGTCTATTAAATTTTGTTATGTAGGTACAACAACAACCCCAAAAGCATCAACACCCACACCCCCCAAAGCCCAATGGACTTGTCGATTGTTTTTTTAGGACGACATAATTTAGGAGTGGGTGTGCTGGTGTTGGATACTCATTGAAATGGTTTTTGAAAGCCAAAGAAAGAGAAGATGGTTGGGCTTGTGAAGAATTGAAGCAATAAACATGGAGGATATACTCAAGAAATGTAACAGGCTAATAGAAGCCCCAAAAACACAAAAACTATCCTTTAAATTAGTCATTTTACTTAAAGAGCCACCTCTCTAGAAATATGTTTAGAAGAAATTTCTTATAATTTACTCCACAATTGTACAAGCCGAGGAGTTCTCAAGCTTAAGGACTAATTCACTAATCCCCAAGATTTTAAAGAATTTTTTGGTAGGGCTTATTTGTTAATAGGGTGCAAAATAGAGTTTGAATAGGGTAACTTTTTAAACTCAACTTATAAACATGAGATAAACCCTTATTTACATTCTCTCTTGTTCATGTTCATTCTCTTTTCTAATCAAGAGTGAGTTTCTTGAGTGCTTGTGTGCCTTGACCATGAGTGAGGCTTGATTGCATGTGTATGTGTGTGTGTGTGTGACTTATTGTGAGTATGCATGACTCCTAGCATGGTGAAGGTCTTCATACCTTTGACTTCTCTCTTGAAATTACTTTTGTGGGTGAGGATCCATTGCTTTATGTCGATTGGTATGTGTGTTATGTGAGCAAATTACATAAAACATGTATCACAACTTCAATCAAGATTAGGGATTGAGAGCAAAAGAACTAATCACTACATAAGAGGAAGATAGCATCATTGATTGAGAACCCAAAGGATTCCTAGAATCCAATGATGTCTCTCAAGCGACCTATCTAGATACATTTTTCTCTCTTGGGATATCAATCCTCTAAGTTAAGCTTAAAGTGATACTTAACTACCACAGAGTGCAAAATAATTCACTCCCCAAAGAAGTACAAACACCTCAAGGTCCCTAAACAATAATGAGTCCTCACCTACCCCATTCTAGCGATATCACTCCTATTAGATTGCATGAAGACCACAAGGAGGATAGAGAGGAAGGTTCCAAAAACTTTATGAACAAAGGGGCACAAGTCGAACCATAATCTAGCTCAAGAAAAATTTGATTCAGCTCATCAAGAAGGAGACATAAGCTCCAATGATTTCCCTAAGTGGCATACTCTAGGGACATCGCTCCACCATTTGAGATCCATTTGGACATATAACCATAAATTAGGCCAAGACACAACTTTGAAGATATATTAGAGTCAAGGACAAAGACTAGCTAGCCTAAAGTGACCCATTTTAAGATTTGGGCATCTACAAATGCTAATATTTCAACTCCGTTCCACTCATAGTCTCTTCCTAGTTTGAGAGTTGGTATGAGGAATTCAAAAGGCAAAATAATGTTTTTTCTATTAATTATATTGAAAGTGATTACTCTTAGTGCAATC